>JAPSGF010000001.1:36274101-36306959 GCA_035772895.1 Perdix hodgsoniae
GGGGGGCCCGCGGCGCTCGGAGCCTGACCCGGGGCTTCTCCTCCGTCTGCTGTGTTCGTGCTGTGCCGGCGGCAGGAGAGGACAAAGGCGCAGGAGGGACCTGGTGAGCCACCGGCGGCGGGGCTGGGAGGGGGGTTGGGGGGGCCGGGGGCCGAAAGTTTGGGGGGCGGCGGGCGGCGGTGACAGCGGCGGGGGCGGCGGCCGCGGGGAGCGGGGACGGAGCGAGGAGCGAGGGCGGCTCGGCGGTCCGCTCGTCGCCGCCCGGGGAGCCGCGGGGGGCTGCGGGCTTTCCGCCGCTCGAGGAGCGGAGGTGGAGGCGCCGCCTGACACCGCCGCGTCACGCGGGTCGGGGGCTGAGTGCGGGACTCCGCCGGGCGGGAGCCGCGCTGCGCGGGGGGCTCGGCGCTCCGCTGCCGGGCTGGGATGCGCCCCGGGACGGCGGCCGCGTCCTGGCGAGGAGCCGCTTCTGTAACGCGCGGCCCTGTTCTGGGGGCGCCCGGCCGCTGTAGGTGCCTGTAGGTGATTAGCAGCGGGCACCCGGTGTGGTCCGTGGTGACGGGGCAGTGCCAGGAGGAGACCCGCTGTGCTACACGTCTGCTGCCTTACAGAGCAGCGTGTGAAGTCATGCTTAAAAGTTAGAGCGTTTGGGTTGGGGTCGCTGTGCTCGTGTTTAGGGAGGAGAGAGGTGGGTGCTGCGTGGCCCTGTGCCCTGCCTCACTGCTTTCCTCTGATTTCCAAGGAGGAAGAGGACGACGACAGCAGCCCTGGAGTGTCCTTCTCGCTTTCTTCGGAAGAGTCAGAGATGGAGCCCGAGGAAGAAAGGATCCGTTACAGCCAAAGATTAGTCAGTATTGGCCCTTACCAGTCAAATTCTTGGTTCTACTCAGCTGAAGGATGAAATGGCTCTTACTGGCAATATATTTAAACAACCAAACAAGCGTTGCGATGGATGGCTCTGGGTACTGGAGGCCCGCTTTGTGGGTTTTGGCCCTGGTGGACGGCACTTCTCTGCTGAGCTCTGGGAGAGGGCAGTTGGGGGATGGCACTGGGGCGCGATGCTACTGGAAGGGGCTAGAAGAAGATGCAGCATGAGTGCCTGTGTAGCTTCTGGCGCAGCAGGTTTCTTCCATGTGTTCATAACAACCAGGGAATCTGCAGTGATGTGTATGTCGGCCTGGACTTGATTTGAGTGTTCTGCAAAATTGGAGAGAAACAGCTTTGGCTTCAAGCTCTGATTTGCTTGTGCTCATGCGTGCATCGTGCGGTGCTTGTGTTCATACAGAGTTGTTCTAAGACTTAAGTTGTGGTTGCAGTGCAAGGGGCTGTTGCTCCATCACCAGCGAGTCACTCTCTTGTGTTGAGGCAGTTTTAAGCCCTATGGGAAGCGCAAGCACCAGCTCTCTGTGATAGCTTAGGCTGCGATAGGGTCTGTCTGTGAGTCACCACAGCACACGCATCCTCTCCTTCAAGGTGCTGTCCGTGAAGTTAAATCCTTATCCTTTAATGCTCTGACACTCAGTATGAGGCAGTGCAGCACTCTGCGTTAAGCTCTGCCCTCAGACACGAATCATTGTCGCTCCTCTGCTGCTGTGTGCCTGACCACGGGTGCTGAGATGAAAGTTCTTAGAGGACAGAAGCAGTTGTTTCAGCCCGTGTGAGGGGAGAATGGTGCACGGGCACCTGTGGCTTGTCTGCAGCCCTGCTTTGCTTGAGGTTTGTTCCTTTTGGAGTTGGCTCTTTCCAGTCCCTTGGGTGGTTTTAATTTGGTAATGCTGCCAAAAGCTGTGGTCCTTTAAATCCTGATGCGCTCGTTTCTTTCCATGACTGTGGTAGGCAGCTCAAGGTGCTGAAGGCAACCACTTGTAGCCAGCATCATAGCTTCCTTTGGAGAAGGGCTTTGGGTTCTGGTTAAACTGTGATCGTAGCTGTGCATTGGCCCTGCTGAAGTAACTCAAAACAGCAGGGCAAAAACAAGGCTGTTGAATGGTACTAGCAGCCAGGAGTACAGGAGTACCATTAAAATAAATAAATAAAGCTTGTGAGCTCACAGATAGAAACTGCAGGAAGAGTTGCTGTCTGAGTGTACCCAGACCAAACTCTAGCAGAGCACACTAAGCTGGATCAGTGGCTGCACGCTCATGAGCTGCGTGTTTAAGGGGCTTGGGAAAGCACATGGGCAGCAAGCAAGAGGATGAGGGTCACCTCAGCTTCTGTGGCCTCGTGCTGTCCCTGCTGGCCTGCAGCCCAGAGGAGGCATGGCCCCAGTGAGGTTTAGTTTGTGCTTTGCTCTTTGTGGAAGGCTCCTGCTTGCTGTGCTTTGGTGGAATTTCCACGTTGGAGGACCTTGCAGATGTCCCTGGTTTTCTTTTCCTAGATGCATTCTCTCACCTCTTTATCCAACTCTGGTTATGGTTTATTTGAATATCGTATTCTTAACTGATGCATTGATCTTGGGAGTTGGTTTCCATGTGTCTGCATTAAAACTCTTAGATGGAGAAAACAGGTAGTTGGTAGTACAGTACACATCTGTGTATGTGAATGGTGTCTGTCTTGTGTGTGACTGGCAGCAACAGAGGAATAAATATACTTTTAAAACTACATCCAGGTGTGATAGCAGTTCTGCCAGGCAAGCATCCTGGGTCAGAATAGTTAATAGTGGTGAAGAGGCTGGGTTTAATTGCATTGGCACAATGCTGCACATGGTCTGTCAACAGGAGGTTGCTGCCCAGTGTGCCACGAGCTACACCGACTGCACCTCTCAGTGCATCACCCCAGTCTTAAAACTTGACTGATTTCCTTTGGGATGTAGAGAGAGTTTTGATCATTTTGTTTTTAGCGGACCATGCTCTTTGTTTTTAGTTACTGTACTTATTCAACTGAAGTCTGATGTATGTTGATTCTTTTTTGAACAGATTTGTTGGTGGAAGTTATGAAGTTTGTCTGTTTGTCACTGCTCCACAGTGCTGTAATGAGGCAGTATGGCGGGGCAGGCTTGAGGTGATGGCTCTGTAAGCTGGAGATGGATGTTTATAATGCTTCACGAAGGGGCTGAAACACCATGTTGTGTTTTGAGGCAGGGATGATAGTACAGCCTTGGCGCTGATAATGCCACAGTCCCTCTGTGAGACCTGAGAGCGCAGCCTGTGCATGGCAAAGTTGGGCACGTGCTGGAGCCAGAACTTGTTGGAGGCAAGAGTGGGAGATGGCCACCACCCCAAGGACCAGTCCTGCCTGCTGGGGTCTGTAACGCTGCCAGGTCAGCGGTTGTTATCTCAGGCATGGTTCCAGGTAGGACAGCGGCCTGGCAAAGCCTCCATCTGTATTTGCCTCAGAGGCTGGATGTCCCGGAGCTGAATGCTGCTTCAGGGGATTCAGGATTGCACCCTAGATAAAAGTCATCAGGAGGACATCTCATCAATGGCTAGTTTGCCCCCCACCTCCAGCAAACCCGGTGAGACTGGAGAGGTGGCAGCCCGCAGCGGGGAGACTGGGTGGGGTAGGAACCTCCTCAACCAGCTCTGCTGCTGGAGAGAGCCTGCAGTGCAGCCACACCCTCCACCAGTGTTCACTGGGCTCTGATGTGAAACTGTGTGCGGTCTGGGCCCTGGTGCCTGTCTGTGGCTGCTTGGTGGCACTTCATGACAGCTACTGAAGACCGGTGACAGAGGTGAAGGGGAATGGGCTGCTGGAGCATGAGAGCCAAGCTACTTGCTTTAGGTGCTGGAGCATGTCAGGATTGTGTGAACACTGCCCATCATTTGGTGCAGCCCATGTCCTGCCTTAGCATTGCTCTGCCCTCTGATTGGAGCTTTTTGTGAAATCAGAGAGAAGGCCTGTCCCTAGCAGCCAGAACCTGAGGCTTCTCCTGTAAGCAGCAGTTCACAGACCTGTCCTTAACTCAGTGTTTGTGCTGTCCTGGATGATAGTTCACACGAACTCTATGTGGAGTCCTCAGCTGATGGATGGTAGGGGTGGGTCTTGGGACACTGTTGCAGCAGTGTGCTGTCAGCATGCTGGGGTGGACAGTGTCTGTGTGTGGTGGCAACGAGGCTGGCTCTCATCCCGTGGTTTCCAAGTTGTCTGTATTGGTGGTACCAACGGGGGGAGAGAGGGGTGAAGCCAAGAACAGGGCAGAGCCATGGATTGGAAAGGCTCATTTGTCAGACAGATCTGTGATGAACCTCTAGCCTTTCTCGTGTGGCAAAGGGGACAGATTGCCCCAAGATGGTGAGAGGAAGGTTGGGAGGGCATGGGCCATGGGCTTGCTGCTTGTGCCAGGTGAGATAGCAAGGAAGAGTATGTATCCTGGGTGAGCGCAAGAGCTGCGGGTGCTGAAGCATGGCAACCTTCCCATTGTCTGAAGGATTGGTCAGCTATAGCCTGGTGCAAAAGCTTGTCTTGGCCGAACATTGCTCACTGCTGGGCACGCCTCTGTTTCCCAGTCTGGACTGAGCCTAGGCTGATCAGATGATTAACCTCCAGCATGCCTCTGTCTCAAGCTGAAGACACTACAGATGAGTCTTTCCCAATAACCCAGGTAGAATAATTGAGCCCTGAATAATTTAGGAACTTTGTTCAGATTTGTTCTGGGCCAGATGTAGGCACTGAAAAGGGGGAGTTTTTCTCTTTGGCGGAAGCAAGCAGCAAGCAAAAGCTGTTGCTGTCCAGTGAGTGTTTAGGTACTGAAAGAGCCTCACGGTTCCAGGGAGAACGTGGCCCTGAAACCAATGGGGTGTTGCTCTCTGTTGACAGGGGGGATGCAGAAGGTGAGCAGCTCTGCTGACTTCTTGCTGTCCCGAGTCTGAGCACGCCTTGTGAGCATCCTGGAAGCTGCAGTTACCAGGTAGAACTTGCAAATTGCTCTGACGACTCCTGTTGACAAGCAGCAGGTTTTCTCAAGGTTATCCTAACTGGAAAATGGTGCTAACGAGATAGAGCCATCCCCATACTCACGGAGTATCTTTATTGCTGGTCAATTACATCATGAGCCACCCAGACTGGGGGCTGCAGGGCGCTGGTTCATTTCTGGGGAGCACTGATTCACTTGGGGCAGTGCTGGGTAGTCTGCTCAGAAGGTGGAGTAACAAGGTAGCTGTACCTGGTCTTGCTGTCCTTCTGCCAGCACTTGAAGAAGGTTCCCTTAGATCTGGGAAGCAGGCATAGCTATGGGAGAGAGGAGCTGGCTTTCACTCTGCTCTGTTCAGCAGGTCTGTGTTTATGCGTCTCTGTTGCTGTAGAAACAGTGCTGGTGGTGAGCAGTGTGAGCACTGGGGACAGCACTGCGCGGCGGCGGCTGCGTCTTAAGGTCCTGGGGGCTTTGGGAGAGGAGGAGCTGTGCAGTCGCAGAGATCAGCAGAAGGATCAGGTCGTTGCTTGCTAGGGCTGTTATCTGGAGAAGCAGATCCCAACTGATGAGGTGTGTTTTCCCTTTGAGAGAGATACCCAGCGGGGGTGTTCCCTTCTGATGCTGCTTCCTTCTTTGCCTTGTCTCCTCATTGATGGTAAAAGCCTGCAGAGTGAGGAAGGAGTGGGACAGCACTATAAAACTCAGAGAGGAAGATGAGAGAGTGCTGGAGAAGGATGGGAAGGCAGAGATGCCTGTTTTTTTTTGTTTGCTTGTTTTTTAAAGTAACATCGAAGAGTCTGACCTGTGCTGTTGCAATCTGAGGGAGTCTTGCTTCCCCCTTGCTCTCTTGTATGCTATGGTTTTGGAATATAGCTGGGGTGGCCAGAAGGGAAGGGAGCAGACCAGCAGTGTGCTATCCTGTAGGGTTAAGCTGTCTGTGCGTCTCTAACATGCTGTAGAATGCTATTTCCATGTGTCACATTTGGAATAAGGAAGGGGCGAGCACTAGAATTCTTACGGGGCAGAGGGAGGGAGCACATGATGCTGTTACGGCCATGTGGAGGAAGGAGGACATCTCCTTTTTGGTAGATGGTCACACTGGTTGTGTTCATCCCAGTGGCCATGGGTTGTTTTTCTTTTTTGCAGGCATCCTTGGCTTGTCTGTTTAGAAGACCACATCAGAGTAGCAGGCGCTGTGCTACCAACCCTGTGCCCAAGTGTACCTGCAGTCCAGCCTTGTTTTATGGGTGTGGTTGGTCAGAACTGGCAGTGGGCTGCTACAGAGCTGGGCCAGGGCCATAGGAATCCCACAGGGTCAGCTCTTCCCTGCTGGGAAACCTGAGCTGCCTGATACAAAGCTCAGTAGCCTGGTGCTGTGTGGGTCTGGAGGATATAGGTGAAGTATGTGTCACTTTCAAGCCTGCCTTTTTGGAGAAGTGTGTCCTGTTTTGTTCTGTTTTTTGCCTTCCTGGACAAGGCAAAATGGGTCATGAGGCTGTTAATGCTCACCTACCTGACTGTGTAGCATGTCTGCTGGGGAAGTTCAGGCAGGGGAAGAGCTATATACATATTTTTTTTCTTTTTTTTTGTCTGATGTGGAAAGGGTGAGAGGTAACCAAAATAGATTTGCTCCGTTAATTTGAGAAATAACAAAGCGTAGCTTTTTTTTTTAAGTGGTTTTTAAGAGTCAGTAATGCTCAAAAGATTGGTTTTCAGGCCTGGAAGGTGGCATGGAGGATGATTTGATGGTCTTTTCTGAGCTTCCTTACTTATGGCGTGGAGGGAGGGTCTGTGTGGGTACTGGGGTGTTGTGGTCATACCTTAAGAGCCACTTGGGAAGTTGGTGCACATAAAGTGGTGGCAGGTGACTGGAGAAGTAGCATCCCTTACAAAAGCAGTGGTAACTGCTTGGGAGTGTTGCCAGACATGCCCATCTGTGATCTGATCTAGCATATTCTGCCCTGTGGCTGGCAAGTGTGTGGTGGTCACAGTTGTCTGTTTCCTGTGCACCTCATCTGTCTCTAAGCCTTGCTCCAATTCCTCAGTTACTCCTTGTGTGCATCCAATTTTGTAACCCAAAAGTGCAAACCAAAGCGCTCTCCCTGCTCATGCTGAAAGGCTGCCAGCCCTGCTTGTGGTGGAAATCCCTCCTGCGGAAGTCTGGAAGGGCTCCAGTCTGCCTGGGCTTCTGTCTGATCCTGAGCCTGCTGCTGGGAGCAGAAATGTGCAGTTTGGGATGCACCAAGTCACCTGTGCAGGTCTTGAGAAATGTGAGAGGTGATGGGTGTGGGGGGGGATGCAGGGCACTAAGCCTTCTGGTTTAGTCCCTGTTCCTCTTGTGAACGCAGGCAGCAATTGAGTGAATTCAGTATGACTCTTAGCACCAAAATGATGAACTGGACAAGGCATGCAGTGCCCTTCTCCCTGATGTGAAAGATCCCCACGTGGCTTTGCAGTGGCTGTCCATGGATAGTGGAGTTCAGTGGAGCGTCCAAGCAGTGTTTGGCAGGAGGGGCTCAGACATAAGTGTGAAACCTGCCCGTCTTCTTGTCCACTTCCCTACTTCAAAGGTGTGAGGGAGGCTCCCAGGAGGCAAGGTGCCCTGGAAATACAGTGGGAGAGAGAGAGCGCAAGGGGTGTCAGGTCTGATGAAGCAGGAGGTATGTCCTGAGGACAGGAGATGCTGGGATGGCAGCACATGGGACAGGAAGTTACTGAAGTGCTGTTGGTTTCACTTTGTAAGTATGGGAGGCTCTTTCAGCTTAAGAATGGCTTGTTCTGTTTTCAGATGTGACCTTGTACTCATTTTTCTCTCTCTCAAAAAAAAATCAAACTCATGGGAGAGCAGTTCTTTGGTTCCCTCATCAGCTGCTGTGGTGGGGGGAGATGTCTAAGGCATGTCCTGAGGAGCAGCACTGTGAAAGTGGCTCTCAGTGTCCCTTGGAGCAGGAGGGCCAGAACAGAAGGGGTGGTACAGCAAGATTCATATTCATGCTTCCTGATTCCTACATTAAGCAAATGGTACCCAGGAGGGCCAGAAAGCAGTGGTGAAAGACAGCGTGGTAAGAATTACTGGCTGGCTGCTTTTGGTGGGTGAACAAAAATTGCCTTTCTCTTGACCCTGTTTGCATCCTGCTCTGGACTGCTTGTCAGTTCTTCCTTAGGAAAACTCAAGATGAAAAGTTGCGGCATCCTAGATCACCGAACTAAAAAAGTAGTATTCGAGTTTTGCTGCTTGGTGCTGAGCACTGTGGCTGTCCCATAGGGATGCATAATGTGCCTGATTCACATTGCTCTGCCTCAGCTAAGCTTCCTCTGGAACACCGGAGATTCTCATAGAGGCAGTTTTTGGGTGCCTGTTGTGGAAGTGTCACGTCGCTGACAGAGCTGCCGGTTGGTATTGGCCATAAGGGAGAGCTGTGGAGAAGCTGCAGGCTCTGGCATAGCAGAACTCAGCAGCAGAGATCTGCCCACAGTCCTGGTGGATACTGTCTCTCCCAAAATACGTGCTTGGGAGTGTAGAAACCTCTTCTCCCTGTCCTCTCTGCATGCACTAAAATGCTGTTTTTCCCCACCCTGCCAAGACAACAATGGCATGAAAGCACGGAAGCTTGCACTTGAGTGGCATTGTGTAAGTGATGGGAGCCATTTGTATTGTGGTGGTACTTCTGGGTCCTCTGCAGTGCTTAGGATCCTGTTCTGTAAGCTGCTCATCAGGAAAACTGGGCTCTTCCCTGCCCACAGGAACAACCCAAGCTGAGGGGATCATGCTGTGCTGTATATCAGCTTGAGAGTTAGACTTTGGAAGTGGTGAGGCTGGAGGAGGCAGTCCCCTTTCTTAAGTGTTATGCTTCCTGCATGGGAGCATGTACACAAGTTGAAGGACAAGGTTGGATGCATCTAGTGCTGTTTTCCCCAAAACCAGACTGCAGTAAGCGTGGGTGGCACAGTCCAGTCCTCTGCTCACCTGATTCTGAACAGCCGGGAGCCAGGGACCTTAGGACACAACCACTCCACTTCATTCTGCGCATCCTCTTAATGAGCCTTGTGGACCTGAAGCTTGTCCCATTGGCTTGAGTCTACAAGAGGGATTTGGGGAACACAGCAAAACTAATGGGAAGAGGTGAGCTGCTCTGCCTTGGTGAGAGCAAACAGCATGGAATATGGATCAGTTCTGGAAGTGGCAGGGTGGGGCTCAGGTACTGCAGGAGGAGAGAAAGCTCCCATTAGGTGCTCACTCAAGTTCTGTGGCATATGAGGCACCCTGTGGGATGGTAGAAGGACAGAGCCAGAGAGGTGCTCTGCACTTCTCCAGGAGACTAGAAGAAAGATAGAACTGTGACAGGAAGCAGACAGGGACTGGGACACCAGAGGTGCACTGTTACCCCTCAGCATCAGAGAGGTCCCCAGCTGGGACAGTGAGCTGGTTGGTCTGTGACCCTGTGGCTTACCCCAAGGTGAGGGCTGCTGCTCTGTCACCTCCCATCCTGCCTCTGGCTGGCTGCTGATAAAAGCATCTCTAACTGGGGGAAGCCAGCCTGGCAAATGCAGAGCAGGCTGGCTGTTATCTGAGGGGAATTGGGGAGCATTCCCACGATGACTCTGCCAGAACATGGCCAGTCTCTGGAGGAGTGGATAGCAGCTGGGAACAGTAATTTCTTCCAGATCCAGCCATGCTAGAAGAGGATGTCTGTCAGGAATACAGTACAGATGTACTTATGAGACCCTCTAAGATGAGGGTTGCTCCTCACGAATGAGTGAGTAAATCAAACTTATGCGCTCAGACGTAAGCAAAGATGAAAATTTGAGAACATTCTGTAGCATAAACCCCTTTCTTTATCACTTTGGCATTCTAGCAGGAATTTAAGTTCACAAATGCTGTGCAGAAAAATACTGATGTACCTGTTTAAAAAAAAAAAGGGGGGGGGAACTGATTCTTCTTCCTTTGTCCCACTTACACCAAGCTGTCTCTCCTTATCCCTTGCTGGTGTTGGTGTTCACTGGGAGCAGATAGCCTGTTCTGCTGTACAGTCCAATGTACACAGATGTGTCAGTTGTAGGAGGAGCAAATCTGATGGTGTGTTTGGGATCCGGGACCCAGGTTGCCTGATTAGATTTCAGTGTATCTGCTGAAAACTGATACCAGCAGTATTTGCTGGGCAGGAGGCCTAAGGGATAGTATAAAGCACAGTCCATGCAGTCTCCTCTCTGGGAGCAAAGCTGTGTGGGCTCACAGAGACTGCTTGCTGCTGGGTGGAGGGGGGACAGCTGGGAGCTGGACATTCCTCCTGGGATGTAGCTCTCACCTCCTGGCCTGTTCTCTCCACAGCGTGGCACAATGCGGCGGCGTTATGAGGATGATGGCATCTCTGATGACGAAATTGAAGGGAAGAGGACATTTGACCTCGAGGAAAAGCTCTCCACCAACAAGTTTAATTCTACCTTCGTCATCTTCATGGAAGGCAAAGGTTTGTGCTGCAGCTGTGGCTTGAGCTGTTGCTGTCTGTAACCAGACAGCTGCTGTGGTTTTCCTCTTCGCTGCAATGTGATGTGTGAGGTGACCTTTTCCCCAAGCTTTAGGAGAAGACTGGCAGTGATCGCAGTTGGATGTGTTCTTAGCATCTTACTACACACTGAGCCTTCCTGACTGCCAGCATGAAGGGCAGTTGTAGTGATAATCAAATCCCTTTCCAGTGTCCTACACTTTGATTTTTATTTTCCATGAGAGCTGAGGAAACTGACTGCTGTTCACACTAGTTCTGTGCTTTCCTCCCTTGTAAACTGCTTTTGTAACCCATGTGGAGCAGATGAGGCAGGAATGTTACGCCTGCTCCCCTGCAAGCACCTTGCCAGCAAAGTGGGGCTTATCAGTAGAGGTTTGGTTCAAGTTTCCCAAGTCCTTAAGCCAGGAAACAGGGAGCATGTGTGGAAAATTGCATGAAGTAAGCGCACGCTGGAGAGAGATGTTCTGGCCTGCAGCTCTGCAAGCTCTCTAGTACACATGGCAACCAGGAGCAAGAGGGTTTGCCTGGGACAGCACCTGAAATTGCAGCCACATGTCTGCTAGATGCTCAGTTGAGAGTACGAGATCTCCCTGCTGTCTTTTACCATGTGCACAGCTCAGTGGGATGCCCTTTCATCACACAACCAGTGCAAGCCCTCATGAGGATTTACCATGAGGGAGGAGGTCCTGCTTGGCTGTGAGTTTCTTAGGAAAGCGAGGACCAGAAGCCCATGCTGTTTCTCTGTCTAGCCTAGCCTCTGGGGCAACTCCCCCTCCCTTTTAGTCGGTTGTCTAAGAGCTGTCACCAGCACACACCATGCTGCTTACAGAGCTGCCACAAAGGAGTTCCAGGATTTCTGCAGGAGTTTGGGAAGGGCAAGACTCCCTCAATAGGCAGCTGTGCCACAGAGATTTGAGGAGGTTCTGAGCAGCCCGAGTAGGGTCTGAAGCTAATTTGAAGGGAGCAAGGTTGAACTAGAGATCTTGTCTAACCTTTGTTTTTATATAATCCTCTGTAGGAATCTTGCCTTACACCTTCTTCCTTTTCTCCCCACACTAGACTTCACAGTTGAATACATCCAGCGAGGTGGCCTGAGAGACCCCCTCATCTTCAGGAGCTCTGATGGCCTGGGTATAAAGTAAGTTTTGGAGCACAGAGCAGTGGGTGGCTCTGGTCTGATTTCTCACCTGACTCCATGTCATGGGCAGTCTGATGCTGGTCACTGAATCTGTGCTCTGCCAAGCTGATAGGACTGTGCCCTGTCCACACTGTTGAGAAAACAGAAAAGCATCTTCCGTCTCACATATCCTATTGTTATTAGTCTGGGCTTAAAATGAGAGGATTGAATTTGCTGTACGTGATCACAGTTCAAGCAAGTACCTGGCAAATATTACTACTGCTCTGAGGCAACGTCTGTCTTGTTTGGTTTGTTTTTTTTTTGCCTATTAATACAGCCAAATGTTGCCAGATATTCTACAAAATGCTTGACTATCTGGCATTTTCCAGAAGACAAACCTGGTCTGCCCAACATGTTTACTGCTAAGCTGCTATCCCTCTCTTGCTACAGTAAGTCAGTTAAGGTTTACTATTTTGAGTATAAAGCTGTAGTGATTGAAGACTTTGTACTGTTTGGTGGTGTACCTACTGTTGGTATGTATATACAGCATGGGTAAGATATGTAGTTTAGGGCAAGTAACACTACCTCAAAACCTTACTGCTGTCAAGTTGGAAGAAGAAATTAGATTTAGCAAACTTTGTCAGAACCACCATCAGCAACGCTGTTCTTGAATTCCTCAACTAGCTATATGAGAATGGACAGTAGATAATGGAGTGCATGGTACACTGTGCTGTGATGAATATGTGAAGAAATGGTGACAGGCTTAGTCTTCATAGTTGGCTGACTTGGGAGGGCACATACTTGGTACTGAGGGTTACAGTGTGGGTGAAACAGGATTCCCTTGAGCTTTTGGTTATTTCTCTGGGTCTGGAGCTGCTTGAATGACTGTCTGCCCATTGTGCTTGTGACCACAGCATTTGTGTAGACACACAGTAGTAATGTTGTGTTACTGAGTATACTGCTTCTACTAGTATGATTGTCTCACTTGTATTGGGACAACCCATGCATAGAGTCTTTAAAATGAGAGCTGGGTTGCTTAGTTCAATTCATTTGCCAGAAGTCACTGTGCTCTGTAGGTGTCATATCCTGTTCACAAATCACTCTTGCTTACCCAGCCTTGTGCCACTAGAGATCTATATGCATGGCCCTTGTCTCTATCTTCACCTACACCCATGAGACAAAGAAGAAGCACAGTGGGGCTGAGAAGAGGTTATGGGTGGGAAGGGCATGCAAACAGAAGTGCTTCATGAATCTTTTAGCAAGGTGTTTGTCCTGCAGGATGCCAGATCCGGACTTCAGCGTGAACGATGTGCGGCTGTGTGTTGGTGAGTGTCTCTCATTGTCCAGGAGCTGCAGTGAATGTCAGTAGCACCCTGGGATGATAGGGAGAAAGTCATTGGGTGTATCAAAGCTAGAAGCCTGGTTTTGTGGTACCCCTAGTGTTCAGCTGATTGAACCTGAGCCATGCTTTGCCAGTGGATCACAGCTTTTACCTGCTTGAGCAGTCTAGTTTGTCCCGAAAACATCTGTTTTGATGTGGGCTGGAAGAAGATGAAGTTATGGGAGAGGCGGAGACATTGCAGGCATGTGTGGGTGGGTTCTTTTGAAGTAGAGCATCTAGAGCGTCTCTTCTGGGAGGCCTATTGTGCACAGAAGCAGCTCCAGTAACGTTTGTCCATTCTGGCAGGGAGCCGGCGGATGGTGGATGTTATGGATGTGAACACACAGAGGGACATAGAGATGTCCATGGCACAGTGGGCACGCTACTATGAAACACCTGAAGCTGAACGAGAGAAACTTTACAATGTCATCAGCCTGGAGTTCAGCCACACCAAACTGGAGAACCTGGTGCAGAGACCTGCTACGGTCAGTGCAGTTCTTTCTGCAGGGATGTCCCTTCCCTTATGTTTGCAGTCGCTCTCAAAGTGCAGTCCAGTGCATGAGTACAACAGGAGAGGAGCTGTTCAGAGCATGCATGGGCTCAGCCAAGGCTGTGCTTTGGAAGCTGGTGGAGTTGGATCTGTGCTTGACTTGGATTCAGCAGCTGATCTCACAGTACATTGGGGCTGTTATGCCTCGGCTGTTGTGACCATGGTGCATGATTCTGCAGAGAACTACCTTGTTTGCTAGCTGTCAGTAATTAGAGAAATGGAAGTGATTTGCGAAGGAATAATTGGAGTAAACTAAACTGTTCCTGCTGGCTGGATGTCATAAACAGACACAGAAGTCAAACAAGCACCTGAATTTGGGTAGAGAGGTGCAGTGTGAGGCAGAATGGGGATGCTATTTCTGAGCCTCTCCCAGTTAGCTGATCCAATTGTCTCTTTGATACTGGGTGCAGAGCCTTCAATGACAACATGGTCTAAAATTGGACAACAGCTCAGCAATGTTTGCTGTATTTTGGAAGAACAGTAAAATCTTGGGTGAAGCTTCATGGCTTGCTTGGAAACAACAATTCTGTTAGGATAACACCCTGGTGTCTGACTGCACAAGGTGGCAGGAAGCTGATGTAAAGTGCTGAAGTCCCTGAGGGCAGGGAGTGCCGGGGGTAGGGCACGGCATTGTGTCTGTCTGGCAGGTGAAGAACCACCTGACCCTACTGAAGTGTAACAAGTGGGGTATCTGAGGTGAACGTCCTGAACTCCCTCTACACTCAGCAAAGAGAAACAGGCAGCTCTGAGGGCCACCTGTTTCTCTCTGCTAACTGCAGAGGGAGCCTGGATATCTGTGCTTGCTCTGGCTCTGCTGAATCTCAGCAAGTTGTAGCCCATCCCTGCAGATGCTGCCCAGCAGATGTTTTATGTAAGCCCAGTGTATAGAAGTTTCTGCTTGACCCCCTAAGTGGAAGAGCAGCATCCCTATGCTGTTCTTGTGATCTTGCTATGGTGTTTGCTGCTGAAATTCATTCAGAGGCTCGCTAGCATAGGAACAGCTGATCTCAAATGCTTTACATGTAGGATTGCAGCAGGGACACAAGAAAAGTTGCTGAGGTGTGCAGGAGCCAAAATGGGAGCATTGTGGCCATTCAGCTAAAACCAGAAGCCCTCCTTTACTTCCTAGGTCCCAGAGTTTGTTGTGATTATGCTCTGACCTGAGCTTGCTGCCTGTGTGCAGCACCACAGTAGTTTTGGTAGTCCAGTGCAGGAGTGTTGTGCTGCTTTCATTTACACTCATGCCTCTCACTTTTCTGCTGCAGGTGGATTTGATTGACTGGGTTGATAACATGTGGCCCAGGCACCTGAAGGAGAGTCAGACAGAGTCCACAAATGCTATTCTAGAGATGCAGTATCCAAAAGTACAGAAGTAAGTGACTTGTTTTGCTGCCTACCACTGTTGGCATAGCTCAGGATCTCTTGCAAGAAATGGGCCGAAGGGAGAAGCAGTTTGTTCCAAGGGGGGAGGGGGAGGAACAGCTGTGCCACCCTGCACTCCCTCTATCCCATTTATTTTAGCAGGTAACAACTGTGTTAATAACTCTGCAATTAGTTATTAAAACCTGTGCCACGTGCTGTGTAGAAGGGTGGTCATGTCACCTTGAGGAGCTTGTTGCACTTTGAGGAAGCTCTTGGTGCTTGCTGCTTTGAGGCATCTGGAGTCTCCTGAGTTGTGAAGTGCTGCCCATACTTTCCTGCAGGATGGACCTGTGGCTTGAGGGTTTCTAGAGCTCCTAAATGGGTGAGGATGGAAGATCTCTTGCCTGGACTAGATCTTCTTGCAGGGATGTGACATGTGAAGTGAGCTCTCCCACAGATTACCTTCATGCAGCCAAAGTGCTTAACACTGCAGCAATTGGTTTTGGGCAGTGCACTGAGCTATTGGTTGGGGTTTGGGCAGTGTGTTCACTTTGAATACTGTATTTATTTAAAAATGTGGATCACCACCTGTTTTCACCTTCTCATCTTGGTTCCCACCAGGTACTGTCTGATGAGTGTCAAGGGCTGCTACACCGATTTCCATGTGGACTTTGGTGGTACTTCTGTGTGGTACCACATCCACAGAGGAGGAAAGGTAGGAGGACAGTCCGTGTTGGGAAGGGTGAAGGCACTATAGGAGAGTGGCTTTTAGTGTTGTCTTTTATTGATCTTTGAAGATGCAGGTCCCAGACAGTGAATTTAAGTCTTTTCACCCTAAACTTGTTTATGTATGGCTCTTAGAAGTAGCTCAGGCACTCGGTGGTCCACCAGGCACAAGCTGAAAACCTATGCTGTAGAGATGATGCTAAGAAACTTTACAAAAGGCTGGATGGCATAGAGTATAATGACCACATTCATCCAGTGCCTTGGGTTTCAGAGGGATCATTTGGCTACATGACTGATCGCCTCTTGGCATGGTGCAAACAGTAACCCTTGAAGGAGCAACAACAAAAAAGACAAATACCTAGAGACGAATGAGAGCTTCCTAAAGCTTAACTGTCCACAGATTTTTGAATAGCCAACAGATGTGTGAGGGCTTCACCTTTAAAATATCAAGTGATTTCAAAAGTAGAAGCTTTCAAACTGAAGGTGAGAGTTAGGCTTTCCATACAAAACCTATTTTAATGTTTCTTTTTTTTTTTTGTGAGAAGTAGTTCTGAACAGGGATGTTCAGTCTGGGGAAGAGGAGGCTGAGGGAAGACCTTATTACTCTCTTCAAATACCTGAAAGGTGATTGCAGCAAGAGCGGGGCTGGTCTCTTCTCACAGGTGACAGGATGAGGGGAAATGGCCTCAAGTTGCACCAGGGAGGTTTAGGTTGGATATCAGGAAACACTTCTTTACAGAAAGGGTTGTTAAGCACTGCAGTATGCTCCTTAGGGAGGTGGTTGAGTTACCATCCCTGAATATGTTTAAAAACCATTTGGATGTGGTGCTTGGGGACATGATTTCGCAGGGGGTTGTTAGAATTAGAGCAGTATGGTTAGGTTGTGGTTGGACTTGATGATCTTGAAGGTCTTTTTCAACCTGAGTGATTCTGTGATTCTAACAGTGTCAGATGTGAGCTTCTTGTCTGTAATCATTTCCTGTAGCTGAATCAGTCCAAGACATGAAAACTGAACTGTACTGCAGATTCAACACAGGTGTCCAAAAGGCTCTGTCTGTCTTTCATCACAAAAGGAGGCTTTCCAGTTCTGTTGAGATAAAGTTCACTAGGTCGCAAATTTTGTGTGGTTTGCTTTCCAGTTGGTTGTTTCTAGTCAAGAGTCAAGCAGGGATTTCTCTATGCCAGGTATCCCTTATTCCAGCTTCATATTGTATGTGGGCCTGGTTTGAAGGAAGCCCATCCGGAGGGAAAACTGGACAGGTGCCAGTTCTCTCTCCTGCCTTTAGCAGGGTGAATTGTACCTTAAGCTCTGCTTATAGTTGGATATGTTGTGTCTGTTCTTTTCACTCTCAGAGAAGAGATCTCTAGCAATTCAGATGCTGTAACACAGATGGAGCTAGCTAATGCGAAGTCAAATGCCCTAGCTGGCTCTTCATCTACCCTAGAGAGTACAGTTAGGTTCAGCAAGCAAAACTTGAACAACACCAAGCCCTTGCTGGGAGCAACGCAGCAGACCCAACATTGTATGAATGAATTGGTGCAGTCAAAGCAGGGAAATCTGATGGTAGCTCAGCATGCCGTATAAGCAAAACAAATATCGTATAGTGCAGAATTTACCAAAAGCAGGCCTCACCTCTGCTGCCCAGTGAAATGCACCCAGCTGCTAAACTTAGCCCTTGAGAGCAACTGGATATTCCTGGAGCTTCTGGTTAAAGCCATCGATCATCTAGGGCTGAATTCATTAAGTATCTTCTGCAGTGGGTGAGAACAGATCTGCAGGAAGAAACTGGCTAAATGGACAGCTACTGGAAAATTACACTATCCCATCTTTCTCCACTGACTTAAGCTGGGTTAAGGGATAGCAACAAACTGTCCATCTTGAAGAATCTGGGCTTTCAACCTATTTCTCCTTGCAAAGGAGTTGTAGCTGCCAGACTCTCCCATAATTCTGATTTGTGGCTCCGCTGATTTCTCATAAGACGAGCTGACAGTGTCTGAAGAGCCTAGTAGAGGGGTTGATATTTACTGGCCAACCTGTACTGTGCAAAGGCTGAGAAATGCAAATCTCTAGTTCATCTGTGGCTCTGAAAAACATATCAGCATTCAGAAAGAGACAAGTAAATATCTCCTTTGTTTCAGTGCTGTCGTGTCTTTAGTTGGCTTTATGTCTGTTCACGTTGACTTTGTAAGTAATGTCTTAGGGAGCATCCCAGGCTTAGTCTAGGAATGATGCTTGGTGCATCAGGAAGTACCTTGTTCAGTGGCTTGCTCTCTCAGTTGGGACAGCTTTGGTCACTTGACTGGGGGTTTCTGCAGGTCTGCATCCTCTGTGGGTAGGAAGAGGAAGATGTCTGGATATTTGGGGAGGGAGCAGGACAGGTTTACAAGAAGCAGGGGATGGGCGGTAGCTGCTAATAATACAGTGATTTATGTGTTTTCTTTACTTGCAGATCTTCTGGTTGATCCCTCCTACACCCCAGAACCTGGAGCTCTATGAAAACTGGCTTCTCTCAGGGAAGCAGGGAGACATATTTCTTGGGGATAGAGTGTCAGAGTGCCAGCGCATCGAGCTCAAGCAGGGCTATACATTTGTCATCCCCTCAGGTACTGCAGGTTGGGCAGTTGCATCTTGTCTTCTGCCAGGTTTGTGGCAAAGGAACTCCTGAGACACGAGCAGAATCATGGCAGACAAAATTTAGCTTTCTCCTTCACGAGTAGAAGAGAGAGGGCAATGTTATGTGGCTCTGTTCTCTTGCTTGTGGCTCTCAAAACATGACTTTCGTGGTACTGCAGATTCAACACAGGTATCCAAAAGGCTCCATCTTTCATCACAAAAGGAGGTTTTCCCGAAGCCCATCACACTGCCATTCTAAGCCTGACTTGGTTAAGCAAGCAAATGAATGGGAGTGCATCAGCAGTGTCTTGCATGCACAATCAGTGCAGTGCTGTGCTAGAAAACAGCAAAGGCGGAAAAGATGGGGTGCAGAGTTGGGTAAAACAGCAGCCTGAGTTAATTGTTGGCAGGAGCTGGCTCACAGCCTTTTAGAGCTGTGATTTAGACCTGGGATGTCTGTAAAATGCCCTAGCAGTAGGGAATATTCTCTTGTAAGGAGGGAGATGACTGGACCCCTTGCAAGGAATCCCTTCCAAGGCTTCTAATAGAACTGCCACATAAAAGTTAGGTCCATCAGGTTGTATCAGATGACAAAAGCTGTTGCAACCTGCTGTTTCCTGTAACAGTAGTGCAAGAATTAGCTGGGTTGTATACACATGTTCCTGTAGCTTACAGCAGAAGCAGGAACAGAAAACAGTAGGGGTTGCACAAGTGACTTGAGTCACAGTGTCTTGACTTTTTGCCCTGAGGGAATGCTGGAATCTACAAAATGTTGGACTAGTCTGGATTAACCTCTGAGACAACGGAACTGGGATTTGATTTACTTTGAGGGTTTTTTTCCATTGTTAAATAAACTGTGAAAGACTGTTCTTGGTGCTGCTGATGTTTTTAAGTATAATGCAACTAGGAAGCAACTGACAGAGAGAAGAGACTGGAATGACAAAAAGTTATGGAGGGGAGGTAGATACTGGCACACTCGCTACCTTGGGAAGATGAATTTAGGTGTGTAAGTATAAATCTGCCTCTAGCTCTTAGATGGGTAAAATGAGCTGAGTATGGAGTGATTCAGTAGTGATGCTTTGTAAGGATTAGACATTGCTGTGCTAATGCAAGTGTCAGCCTTCATCATAGAGTTGGGATGCAAATAGTCCACTCCTCTCCTTCCTCTGCTGCTAGCTCTGGCTGATGTGACTGGTCGATGACTAATCTGTTAACAGCTGACCTAGCTATGATTTAAAGCCTAACTATCAGAGTAAGCCTAGCTGAGCAGTCTGGAAGTTATGCAGTTTTGAGAGCCCTTCTCCAAAAACTGCAGTTGGTAAGAGATTTCAAAGGAATTGACTTAGTAGGGTTTTAAATAGCTGTGGGACCTTGACTTCCCCTATTCACTCAGCAGAACTCTTCAAACTCTTTCTCCCAAAGGTTGGATCCATGCTGTGTACACTCCCATGGACACACTGGTTTTTGGAGGCAACTTCTTGCACAGCTTCAACATCCCTATGCAGCTTCGGATCTACAGCATTGAAGACCGCACGCGGGTGAGGAGATCTGGGAGGAAGCAGCCTCCTAGGGTGGCAGGGAGGGCACAGGAGCAGTGGTGTGCAGGCAGGCAAGCTGCATCTCACCCCATTACAGATTGCTGGAACTCCCCTGCTAGATGTGCAGGAAGGAGTGTGGGTGAGGGACAGCCTGTAGCACGTCAGGGCCTGCTATGTTCCTTCATGCTACCTCCAGTTTGATGTCAGGCATCTAAGGGGTTGGAAGCATTGCAGGGAGTGTGGTTGGGATCTCCCCTGGAAAAGCAGCCAGGGAGGAGGAAAGCTGCAGCAGGTCTTTGGGAGTGCATCCAAGCACAGTGCCTTTGCACTTAGCCATTCTGCTCTTGTTTGATGTTGATCCTAGACTTTAATGTGATAAAAAAAACAAAAGGCTCCCAGAAAACTCAAGCCAATTATGCTGTTGACAAGTGGGTGCTCTCCCTTGTTTCTTGTGGAGATGTGGCTCCTGCAGAGAAGCCTTGGGACAACCCTGGGCTGTGGCATCTGCTGCTCTCCTGTGCAAAGGAGAGGGAAGCCTGTGAGGGAAGCACAGTGGAGAGCTTGCAATCCTAACAAAGACAAAGGAAATGTCAGTGGTAGTGACTTACAAGTGAGAAGTACCTGGTGTCTACTCCGCCTGGCCTTTGCTCTCCTTCCACATGGAGAATGACATCTGGCATGGATGCTGCTGTTACAGATGTACATGCATTTCCTGCCTCTCAGGAAGGGATCGGGCTCGCTCACGGCAGCACAGCAGCCTGCAGCCCTGTGCAGAAGGCAGTCTGAATTGATTCTCTTCTCTCTTCTGCAGGTCCCAAACAAGTTTCGTTATCCCTTCTACTATGAGATGTGTTGGTATGTGCTGGAGCGCTATGTCTACTGCATCACCAGCCGCTCGCATCTCACCAAGGACTTCCAGAAGGAATCACTCAGCATGGGTGAGCTCCTCTCCAGCCCCTGTTCCTTCTCACATGCTGCTGCAGGTCTGTGTGGCAGGCAGGGAGGGCTGAGTGGGATAGAACTCAGGACCCTCACTTCCTCCATTTTACAGAGTTGTCTCTCTGTGTGTTTCCTCTTATTTCCCTGTCTGCTGTACTGAGCAATCAGAGGGTAGACTGCTTCCTCCTTTGCTCTTGTGTCGGGCCAGGCTCCTTGCAGCTGCAAAACCAGCAGACCGGTTCCTGGCCTTGCTCATATATGCAAAGTCTGTAGCAGAAGAGGGGAGGGATGCTGTGGTAACCGTACCTTGCTGTGGGGCTGTAATGCTTTCTTGATGATCAGGGCCTTCCTGCATGCAGAGTTTGAGGAGCTTTGTCAGATGATCTTCAAGAGGGTCTCTCACAAAAGAGATAATTGGCCTCCTTAAAGCCTGTGCAGCAGTTTAGGAGGTTATTTGTTATGGATACCCTTCTTGAGACTGGGAGAGAGCCTCTGCCTGAGGGCCCTGAAAAAAATCTGTCCTCACTCAGAGAGGAACTAAATGCCCATGACTGGATGCTTTCTCATGGCCAAAGCCTTCTGGGGACACTGGAGAATCATTCCCAGCTATTTTTAGGCTCAGAGGAGGGTGCTTAGTTATGTACAGTCAGGCTGAGATACCTTGTGGTCATCTGGAAAGCCCACATCCCCTGCCTTCCATCAGGAGGGACAGGATTGAGGTCCCACGTCCCACCCAAGACCAGATGGCGGGAGATGCCAAGCCCTCTCAAAATAAATCTGGACTTCAGCTCTCCTATCATCTCCTGGAAGAGGTTTCCTACATCCTGTGCCTCGCCATCCACAGAGTGACTGGGAGGAGGAAGGGATTTTTGCTATTCCTTTCTAGCAGCCATGTACACCATCCTTTTTCTGATCTCGTCCCATGTATATCTGTTGTGCCAGTAACACACTTCACTGGTGATCTGTCTCACCATACTAAAGAGACAGGAATTATGAACGTCCATTTTAAGTTTGTTTAAAAACAAGTACTTTTCAGTTATTTCCATAACAGGTAAGGACACTTTGTGTAGATCCCTCAAAGCTTGGAATTCATTTAAGGAACTTCTGACCAAGACTTTAAGAAATAGCTAATTAAATCTGAATAAATCCTGAGGGGATTCCTTTAAAGATTGAATGTTTCTTGTGACCAGTTGGCCGCAGGCATCTTGTCTCATGCTTTCTCTTTCATGGCAGATATGGAGCTGAGCTCCTCAGACTCAGTAAACATGGAGGAAGAGGAAGAGGAAGAAGAGGATGCAGCAGGAAAGGAACCAAGGAGACCGATCACAAGACGGTCTATTCTTACCAGCCCTGTAGCCAATGGTGCCAACGTGGACTATGATGAACTGGGCAGGAGCTGCCGGAGCAGCCTGCCGGCTCTGAAGAAGAGCCCATCTGTAGACTCCTCTGACTCTAGCCGGGGCTCCCAGAATGGCCAGGCCTGGGAGCTACATGGTGGCAGTCCACGCAAGAGCAGGAGGGTACATCTGACACAGTTCGAGCTGGAGGGGCTGCGCTGCCTGGTAGACAAGCTAGAGTCACTCCCTCTGCACAAGAAGTGCGTTCCCACTGGCATCGAGGACGAGGATGCTCTCATTGCTGATGTCAAGGTACGTAGGCTTGGGAGCACCACTTCTGACGCTGCTCCCTGGATGAGTTTGTTTGCTGGTGTATCAGAGATGAAAACTCCACGCCCTCCCCTCTCCCCCTCCCTCCCCAATGAGGAATCCGTGTGCATTCATGGTCTTAAACTTGTCACGGGGTGTTGTGTCTGCAGGTTTCTTCTTTCCATTATGTAAGGCTAATGTTGTGCTGGGTGATGTTGCACCAGCTGATGCTTCAGGACAGCCCTGACTTGGATTTTGGCTGGGCCCTGTGTGGGTCCCTTACAGGTGCCAGAGCTCATTTGCAGTGTGGTTCGTGTGACGTTCTGGTTCTGTTCTCCTTGGGCTGTTGGATGCTGTGATAGTTGGAGTGCCCCGTCTTGTGTTTTTCTTGAGTGTTTCTTTGGGTTGTTCACACAAGATGTTGATCCTGGTTTATATGGGAGTCTTTGTCCAGCTTTACACCCTGTGCTATATCTGATCTATTTTGCTGCCTCTGTGTATCATAAAATCATAGAATATTCAAAATTGGAGGTGAATCATAGAGGTCATGGAGTCCACCTCCTTGGCGTTTTAGCCTTTTCAGTGTAGAAGTGAGAATTTCAGCCTGTATTCCGTGCAAAGTCCATCTTAGTTCCTTAATCCACAGTTACTTCCTGCTCCTTCTCTTCCTGGCGGTGACCTGCTCAGCTGCCTGTACCAAAGCTGACAGCCAAAGGCAGCCATAGGAGCACCCTGCTTCTTGCTGTTCCTATTCCAGGGGCAGTCTCCAGACTTTTTGTGGGGCATTTGGTAATCTGTTCTGTGCTGGGGGCAGCAGCATGCAGCCTATGGTCCTAACTGACCCCATGGCTTGTAGATGTCAGAGGCACTTGGCCACAGGAGCCTGTTAGGCCTCCCTATTAGGGGCTGCAGGTCTTCTTTCCTCTGGGTTTTTTAAGTTTGCAGCATGCATGTCTGAGCCACCGTGGCCCTGCCTGGGCTGTACAACGCTCTAGAGAAACATTAGCTGTGAGCAGGTTTCTCCCTTGGGAATCTTGGTGGTCCTGACCGGACAGAATGCCCCAACACACTTTCAGCTGTACTCTAACAACCTGTGTCCCTAGGCACAGACCTGGCAAACTGCCTTTCCACATTGTCTCTTGTGTGGTGATGGTGAGTTTCAGGGTGCCCGTGTGGTGGGTCATATAGAGAAATGTCTTTGCATCCTGTCATGAGTTGAGCCCAGGGCTGTCACATGGTGGCATCTGACACTTTGGATGTGACAAAGACCTGCTTCCAGCTCTGTGCTAAGAGGTGCTGTCTGTTCACTGAGACTCTGCAAAGCCATTCCTGAAAGGGCTGCATCAACACTATGAGCAGAAAGAGCTGCCTCTGTTTCCACCTTGACCTCTTAGCTTTGCCTGCATCCTTTGGACAGTTCCTGGCAACACTACATCGCTGCTATTTGCTCTACTGCAGCTTAAATGAGTGGGCCTGTTGGAATCCAAGTGACCACTAGCATGAGAAATGAGGTTGACACATCTGGCACTGCTATCCTGCTGAAAAATCTCCATGAATTCGGTGATACTGTAGAATGGTTGGGTTGGAAGGTACATAAAAGCCCCACCAGCCTTACCCCTGCTGTGGGCTGGTTGCCTGCCACCAACCAGATCAGGCTGCTCAGGGCCTATCCAGCCTAGCCTTGAGCACCTCCAGGTGTATCACTGTCCACGGTCTGGTGAGTCACTGAAGGATCATGGGCAAATTGGGCACATGAGGCATCCTATCACCTATGGACTGCTTCTGCCCATCACTTTGGATCCCCTTTCCTCTAAACCAGTAGAGGAAGAGTCACAAACTAGTTGCGTTTGGGCTCTGCCTGGAGGTGTTGGAGCACCAGGCATGTACCTGGTGCAATGTCTGCCCACATCAGAGCCATCACCTCACTCTTCTGCCAGCGCTGTACTCTCCCCTGCCTGCTCTGTTTCTCCCATGGGTTACATCTGCCCAGAATGTTCCCCATGATCTTCTATCCCTATCTCTGGAGATCTGCCAGGTGGAATCTACGTTCCCAAGGCAGTTAGTTTCTCTAGGTGCTCATGTTGAAGAGAAGCGGCAATTGTGGCATCCTGCTGAAGCCCTTAGAGGAGTGATCGTCCCCTTAGAGGAGCGAGTGATCTCAGGACACTCCATGGGTAGTCTGGTGCAGAGGTGAGGAATGGGCTGCTTCCACCAGAGTTGGACAGTGACGGTCAGGCTGTGAGGCTCCCTGTGCTGGTATTATGGCTTTCACAGCACGTCTGATGCTTCTCACATAGTAGGCTGAGCTGAGGCCCCCTTTGCTGTCTTTCTGAGCAGAGGTGACCTCCGTGTATGGTCCAGCAGGCTTAGCATTGATAAGTGCTGGAGAAGCCCCCAAGCTGTGCTGCTGGTCTGAGTGCCCCCACTGTGCTGCAGCTGACCCCAGAGGGCAGGGGGTGGTGATGGAGGTGGTGGTAGTCCTAGCCCTGAGTCAGACAACAGAGCTGGGTAGGGCAGATTAAAAACTGCAGTTGCCTGCAAGCAGCCACACATCAGGCACGGGAGCGGCTGCTTTCCCCTAGTGCTGCTTTTGGGGGCTGGAAGTGCCCCCTCCACGTTAACAGGGGGGACACAAGGGTCTTGGAGAACTGGGGCGACCTGGCTGCGGGTCTGTCCTCCTCTAATGCTGAGGTCACTGGTGCCTTTGGGGCCAGAGCTGCTCCCAAACTTGACAGTGGTATGTTCGTGCCTCCGCGCTGGGATGGCACGGCTGCATTCCCCGCATTCTGGGGCGCTCCTCCCCTCACCTTGATTCGAGCCCTTTCTCCCTCCTCACGTCCAGCAAGAACCCGGAATCTGCTGTGCAGGAGACAAAAGGAAGCTTTGGGGTGGCTCTCCCTTGACCTGGGGACATGGCCGCGTTCCTCCGGTTGCGGTGCGGCGGCGGGCGGGCGGGCGGTGGGCCACGTCGCCGGGCCCCTCTGCACCAATTGGCGCGGCGTAACCGCCGTGCCGCCCCTCCCGGCTCTGCAGCAGAATGGCTCTGCCCTCTGCTCGCTCGCTCTCTTTTTCTCTTCTGCCATCTTCCCGTTGCAAAGCATTGCTGGGAACCGCATGTGGGTGACGCAGCAGCATTGTTTCAGGCTCAGGAAACTGCCGCTACTGCCCAAGGGCTCGAGAGGAGCACGCGGCTGCCGGCGTGGCTGCTGGATGGAGCTGGGGAGGAGCCGGGGACGCTCGGGGCGGGGGGCGCGGGCGCGCTTCTGGCCATGTCCCTGAGAGCTGTGGATCCGGCGAGGGGCCGCATGAGCTGAGCCAGCCCAGGCAAAAAGGGGAGGGGGGGCAGCCTTGCCTTGTGGGCACCGAAACAAAGAGGGCTCGTCAAACTTCGCCTCGGAGTAGCAGCCGCTTCAGAAGCGCAAGGTCAGGCGATTGGCGGTGCATGCGGGACAGGGAGGGGACACGGGGACGCTCCGGGACTGCGGGGGGACCCGGGGCTCTGGAAGCTGGGCGTCCCTGCTTTCCTCCAGCAGGCGCTCGGGCTTGCCTCTCTGCTTCCTGTCCTTGCGACGTGCAGCCGGGGGTCCCGTCCTCGCCGCACCCTTGAGCCCCCTGGCTCGGACCCACTGCCACCCCCAGCCGCAGCTCCCTGCGCGTACCCACGTGTGCGTGCGTGCACCCTTGGTCCCTGACCTTCTCTTTCGGCCCGCGTCCAGGGACGGTGGGCTGGGAGGCGGAAGGACTGCAGGCAGTGCGCCGGCGAGGTAGTGGCTTCCTGTCTGAATCAGTGCGGGGTTGCGGTGTTGGAGCCGGACCCTGGGGATAGGGATGGGGTCGCTACCCCTACCTGACCGCGGGGATGCTGGCTAGAGGCTCCTGCTGGCGTGGCCATGGCAACGCCACATAAATAAAGCACCTTTGCAGCAGGCGTGTCTGGTAGACTGGAGGCTCAACCTCCTTGGAGAACACAGGGTGCTTGGGGGATAACTCACAGCGGGGCACTGGGGTGCATGTCCCAAAGCCATGGGGTGGGGCCGGGCCTGTATGCGTCCACGCCCCTGCAAATCCCACAGCATCTCTCTGCCCCTACGTAGGTCCTTGGGGCTGAAATGCAGTCAGTGAAAGTGCTCATGCAGTCAGTGACAGAGCTTGTCTGGAACGTGGGGAGGGCTCGCTGCTGGTGGGCATGGGGAAAGCAGAGATCCTTGACAGTCTTTCCTGAGGCCTGCTGGCCCTGGCATCTGCTCGGAGCCCACCTGGCTGGCAGGGGCGTCATTCCACTCTCCTCACAGTCTTTTGTGCTTTTTTTCCTTTTCCTTTCCATCAGCTGCTGCTAGAAGAATACGCAAACAGTGACCCCAAACTGGCACTTACGGGCATCCCCATTGTCCAGTGGCCCAAAAGAGACAAGGTAGGAGCTGCAAAGAGGATAGTGGGTGGCTATTCCTGGGGGGAACCACTTGTGGTTTGTCCAGTTCTCTGCCATGCTTCTGAGGCTTGGCAGCACTACCTCCATACTGACCAGGGAGTTCTGCAGGGGCACAGCACCAGGCTCCATGGGCAGCCCCCAGTGTGCTGGTGTATGCCTTGTCTGGGGGGATCTGTTGTGACTCCACAGGATACTTGTACTGCTCAAGGGCATGGGCCACTCTTCTGGGGTAGAAGAGTAGGAGGTATTTGCATGCTGTGGGTGTGGCATTCAGGTGCTTGGTGCATCCACGGCTCTGTTCTCATACTGGCTTTTTTTAGCACGTGCAGCATCGCGACTGCTCCCAGAAGGGTGCACCCCAGAAGTGGGGTGGATGTCTGCTGTCCTTGACATCCACCCACCTCAACTCCTTCTCTCTTATACCTAGCTAAAGCTGCAGGCCCGGCTGAGAGTGCGCCTGCCCACCATACCCATCACCAAGCCTCACACGATGAAGCCAACCCCTCGCCCAACACCCATCAGGCCCACGATGTCCCCCATCGTGTCAGGTGCCCGGCGGAGGCGTGTGCGCTGCCGGAAATGCAAAGCCTGCATGCAGGGCGAGTGTGGCATGTGCCACTACTGCAGGGACATGAAGAAGTTTGGTGGACCTGGTCGTATGAAGCAGTCCTGTGTCCTCCGGCAGTGCTTAGCGGTGAGTTTGTGGTATAATCCCATTCACCAAAGACTGCTGCAGTCCAGCAACAGCTCTGTGTGGCTGACCACGGTCAGGGAGAGGAGGGATTGCTCAAGATTGGAAGGATTGGGTTCTTTCCCATTGTTTGAGTGGCAGAGAGAGGAGGAGGAGATGGAAAAGCTGTCCCACTCTGCCCTGGTTTCACCCCTGCTTTCCTTTGTAGCCCAGGCTGCCTCACTCGGTGACGTGTGCGCTTTGTGGGGAAGTGGATCAGAATGAGGACTCACAGGACTTTGAGAAGAAGCTTATGGAGTGCTGCATCTGCAATGAGATTGTTCACCCTGGCTGCCTGCAGGTGAGCAGCAGTACTAGTGAGCACTAGTGCCAGCGGGGCTGGACTGTGGGGAAGGGTGCTGCTGACTGCCCTTTGCTCTTTGCAGATGGATGGGGAAGGGCTGCTCAATGACGAGCTCCCCAACTGCTGGGAATGTCCCAAATGCTACCAGGGTGACGACACAGAGAAGGGCCAGGTAGGAGGCAAGCTACACTGAGGCAGGGGAGGGCATTTTTCCTGTGTGTCTTGCTTTGGGTAAAGCAGGATTTGGGCTAGCCAGGGCATGGAAGTGACTCCGGAAGCATGTGGGCAGGGTTGTGGGGTGGGCTGGAAAGTGGGGGACCCCAGCAGGCAGCGACTGGGGTGCAATGCTGGGGTGAAGGAGCCAGCAGACACTGCTGCAGCCTGGCCTCAGGGCTTACAACTGACATCCCCTGCTCTATCTCTGGCTCCCAGGGAGCCCGCTGGCGTGCCGGAGCCAGGCTCCTGCAGAAACGACGAGCGCTACCAGGTCCTTCTGCCAGGCAGCGAGCAGAGCACACATGGCAGCATTCAGCCCGCTGGCAGCTGCTGACACTGCCCAGGATGCTGCCCTACCGCTACAACACTGCCTGTAGGACTGTGCCCACTGCCGTGGGTGGAAGCAGGGCAGCTAAGGCAAGCTGGGCACCAGACAGTATCTGGCAGCATCCTCACTTCCTCCTGGATGATGTGCATGCTTGGGGTGCATGTGTGGCTGGCCCTTGGGTCCCCCAGCACAGCAAGCAGCCAGAATGAGCACCCTTCTGCCCCCTCAGTGCCTTGTACTGAGTTGTGATCTTGGGAGTTGTGAGAGGCAGGGGGCCTTTGTGCACAGGGTGGAGGCCAGCCCCAGCTCAGGGGATGCTATTTCTGCAAGAAGAGAAGAAAATGCCAATTTCTTTTTTGCTGTGAGTGTGGTGCATGACAACCATGAGGGATAAGAGGAGCGCGTTCCCCCACCCCTGCTAACCTGCCATCCTGTCTCCCTGCAGAAGCGCAAGGTAGAAGAGAGCGATGATGACATGGCACAAGCCAAGGTGCTGCGGCCCCTGCGGAGCTGTGAGGAGCCCCTGACCCCACCACCCAACTCGCCCACCCCCATGCTACAGCTGATCCACGACCCAGTGTCACCGCGAGGTGTGGTAACACGCTCATCCCCAGGCGCTGGTCCCAGCGAGCACCACAGTGCCAGCAGGGATGAGCGGTTCAAGCGGCGCCAGCTTCTGCGGCTCCAGGCCACTGAGCGAACCATAGTGCGGGAGAAAGAGAACAACCCCAGTGGCAAGAAGGAGCTGTCAGAAGTGGAGAAGGCTAAGCTGCATGGCTCCTACCTCACCGTGACGCTCCAGCGCCCCACCAAAGATGTTCATGGCACTTCCATTGTCCCCAAGCTGCAAGCCATCACCGCCTCCTCTGCCAACTTGCAGCACTCTCCCCGCGTGGTGATGCGCCACACACCTGCCCGGATGCACCCGCGGGGTGGGGGGGAGGACGAGGCGGCTGCTGAGGAGGACGAGGAGGAGGAGGATGAAGATGATGAGAACATGGAGGAGGGAGGGGCTGCCCGCCTCAATGGCAGAGGGGGCCGGGTGCAGGAGGGTGAGGAGAGCTGGATGCAGCGCGAGGTGTGGATGTCTGTCTTCCGCTACCTCACCCGCAGGGAGCTCTGCGAGTGCATGCGGGTGTGCAAGACCTGGTACAAGTGGTGAGTATGGGAACAGGCAGTGCTGCCAGGACCACTTGTATCCTGATCCGCAGAGCCTGAGGCCTGATGGGCAGCTAAGAGGGGAAGGATCATTCACCCCCTAACCTGTCTGTGCCTTCCTCCCCTCCCCAGCACTGGCATTTTTCAGGCAGCATCATCCCATTGCCTCTTCTGTCTGTGCTTGACTGTCCCCTCTGCTAGGAGATGGTCGCACAGTGTAACTCAAATCCCACACCGTGTCCCTGTGAGGTGCTGGTGCCCTTTCCTCACCCGCTGCTCTGTGCAGCCCTTGCCCTTCCTGGCCCCACAGCATGAGTTGAGTGAAGATGGGTTTGCTGCCTGGGAATGCCTTAGGGTGCACTGGCTGAAGACAATGCTGGCAGCAGGACAGCTGTGGATGGAGAGCTGTGAACAGACAAGGATGGGGAACTGGGTTTCTAGATGCCAAGCAGTGGGAATGGCACAGCAGGGAAGGGCTGGTATGCTTTGATCAGCAGGCATTGGGCTTGGCAGGCTGTACGGGACCCTGGCAAGGCTGCTCTGGGGGCAGGGCAGTGTCAGGTCCCCGGCAGCAGAGGACGGATTCACTCCATCTCCAGGCTCCATAGCAGCTCCTGGTGATGCAGAAAGCACTGCGATGGCTGTGGGATGGGACTAGGTGGAGCATTTTGTCTGCTGGGAGCAGGACTGCTGAAAATCTTTGCCATATCTGGGGAGCAAGCAGGCTGGCAGTTGCCATGCAGTTACGTGTTACATGGCAGCAAAAATCTGCTGGGGCTGTTCCGGGTATCCTAGGTGGCCAGGCACCTCCAGCATCCTCCTGTGTCTGGGAAACCCCAACCAACTCAAAGGAGTGGCTTTGTTCTATGGCTGGAGCTGTGCCAGGGCTGGGGTCCTCCCAGAATTACTGCCTCTTGTCCCTGGCACCCTCAGCACTCAGCTTTCACCCTTGTCCTCATCCTCCAGGTGCTGTGACAAGAGACTGTGGACAAAGATAGATTTGAGCAGGTGCAAGTCCATCACCCCCCAGGCACTGAGTGGTATCATCAAAAGACAGCCTGTCAGCCTTGACCTCAGCTGGACCAACATCTCCAAAAAGCAGCTCACGTGGCTCGTCAACAGACTGCCAGGTGAGTGTGGGCTGGGCACTGGTCTTTTGCTGCCAGCCTGCTCCACAACTACCCACTGGCTGAAGCATAGCATGAGGGGTACCTACCTGCAATAAGACTCCTGAGTGCTTGTGTCCCTTTGCTTGGGAAGCTGCTGTCATGGTTTCCTGCAGCTCTCTTCATCATGGAGCCTTGCTCTATGTCCCACCTCAGGCAGGGAGAGAAGCTGTTTCCTCCTGCACTTGGCTGAGACCTGGGATGCCTCAGAGCTGGCCAAGCTCTACTGGCATGTTACATCTCTCTCTTTTTTTTCCCGGCAGGCCTGAAAGACCTCATCTTAGCAGGCTGTTCCTGGTCTGCGGTCTGCGCTCTCAGTACCTCCAGCTGCCCCCTTCTCAGGACCCTTGATCTTCGGTGGGCAGTAGGAATCAAGGACCCTCAGATCCGGGACTTGCTCACACCTCCAACAGATAAACCCAGTAAGCAGCTGCCATGTGGCCAAGATGACCGAGCCAGGCACGGGGCAGGAGGTGTCACTGGATCTGGACTGGCAGAGCACCACGTGTCTGACCTCAGCTTTTCCCCTTCCCCTGCAGGTCAGGACAATCGCAGCAAACTCCGCAACATGATTGATTTCCGGCTTGCTGGCCTGGACATCACTGACGCCACGCTGCGGCTGATCATCCGACACATGCCCCTGCTCTCCCGCCTTGACCTCAGCCACTGCAACCACCTTACAGACCAGTCTGCCAACCTCCTCACGGCTGTGGGCTCTTCCACACGCAACTCCCTCACTGAGCTCAACATGGCAGGTGGGTGCAGCTGGGCTTATTGGTGTGTAGCGATTTGCTCCTCTGCTCAGTGCTGGCACTGCAGCTCAACCTTTCTCTCCTCTCCCTGCAGGCTGCAATAAGCTGACAGACCAGGCCTTGCTGTACCTGCGCCGCATCTCCAACGTCACTCTCATTGACCTGCGAGGTTGCAAGCAGATCACTCGCAAAGCCTGTGAGCACTTCATCTCAGATCTGTCCATCAACAGCCTCTATTGCCTGTCCGATGAGAAGCTGATCCAGAAGATCAGCTAGAGACCCTCCCCCGGGCAGGCTGAGGAGAAGGAAAAAAAAGCCCACCCCTCTCAGAGAGCCACTCCTCCGCCTCTCCACCTTGCCCTCGATGTCCTGCCCCTGCCTCCTCGTGGGCAGGGCCGGTACTGGCCTTGCTCAGCTGTCCTTCCTCCTCCTACCGCTGGGACTTGTGCCGATGTGGGCATTCCCCCGGCTGGCCAGTACGAGAGGAGGACCGTGCCCGCAGCAGGGAGCTCCTAAGGCGGAGGTTGTTGCAGACATCCCTGGGTGGAAAATGGGGCGCACCCTCTTCCCCCTGCTTTTCCCCAGCTCCTTGCCTTGAAACACTTGTCACTTCTCCATTAGCACAAAGCTTGAGGCCTCTCCAAGGAGGAGGGAGCAGAGCTGGGACGGACCCTCTCTCTCGGTGCCACCACCAGCTTGAGCCCTGCTCTAAGCCCCCTCACCTGGCCCTCGGATCCCCTTCTTCCCCTGCAGTGAGGGTGAGGGCAGGAGCCCTACAGCCTGGGCATGGCGGCAACGTTGGGGATGGAGCTTCCACCCTGGGGCTTCCTCAGAGCCCTGTGCAAGGCTAGGCTAGGGGAGCAGCCCCCAGAGCTCAGGGAGGACTCGAATAATCAGCCAAGGGTGAGTGAGCACAGGGGGAGCAGGAACTGCTGCTTCTCCCTCCCCAGCTGCCTGCCAAGGCCCAGCACTGCCAAGTGCTGAGATGTGTGTGGCGGGACTGTCCTGCTGCCTTGTCCTCTCCTCTCCCCCCGCCCCATTTTAGCTGCCGTTTTTTCCTTTGCAATGAGCGGTTGGTCCAAAGAACCTCTCTCTAGGGCAGCAGAGAGCTTTTTGCACTTTAAGAAAAAAAAAAAAGAAAAAAAATTAACAAAAAAATCGGAAAAAAAAAAATCAAGATGTGAGGAAAAAAGAAGGAGGAAAAAAAAAAAAAAAAGGTTGGTATCTTTTGGGTCACTCTTTCGTTTCCCTCCCTGCCCGTGCCCGGCTGCTGCTCCTCTCCCCAGTGCGTGGCGCAGCGCAGCCCCGTGTGCCCCTGGGGCCCCAGAAGCAATAAGGGAGGAGAGGAGGCTGCGGGGGTGCTGTGAGTGGGGGGAAGCAGAGCCCCCACCTCTGTCCCGGTGGTGGTCGCTGCGTCAGGCAGCAGAAGAATCAACGTTTTTCTTTCTTCCTCGGGTTCATTTGTTGTTTTTTATTTGGGTTTTGCCACCAGAAGGACAGAGGCATGGGGAGCGGTGCGGGACCTCCCTCCTTCCCCCCTCCTCTTCCCCCC
>JAPSGF010000001.1:36307059-36338172 GCA_035772895.1 Perdix hodgsoniae
CCCCCCCCCCCCCCCCCCCCCCCTCTGCCCCACAGCCCCGCAGGGACAGGCGATGTACCAGTAAGCAAAGAGAGAGTTCTATATGTGAAATCACTCAGTGATTTAAAGCACCCGGACTGCTCCCGGCCACCTCCCGCAAGAACAGTTCCTATTGTTTAAGGGTTTGGTTGTGTTTTTGTTCTGTTTCGACCTCCCCTCCCCTTCTCCCCCTCGGAGAAATATTGTAAATATATATTTTTTGTTGGCAATTTAGAGTCCATCTCTGATGTTTGTGCTTTAAAATTAAATGTAAGCATTAAGGGTTAAAGCAAACCATAGCGTGCGCTCTCTGCGTTGGGGCTTGGGGGGGGGGGGGGGGGGGGGGGGGGGACGACAGGGCGGGGCTGTTTGTTTCTTTTTGTTCGGTTGTTTTTTTGTTGTTTATTAGTTCATTGTTGTTCTCCAAAGGCGGTTTTGGAGATCTTCGCTCCTCCAGCATTACTGCGGCGATAGGCGAGAGGGGCTGGGGGGCCTCCCGGAACTGTTTTGTTCCTTAGTGTGGATTTTGGGAATTGGAAAAAAAAGAAAAAAGTTGGGGCAAACAAAACCAGAAAACGCAGCGGCTGAGCGCTGCCCCACGGCTGGGGGCGGGGGGGGGGGGGGGCCTCCCATTCAGCGCTGCGCGGACCCTCACCCCCCTCCCCTCCCGCACGCCTCGGGCCCGGCCCAACGCACTTCCGGTTGCGGCTACTTCCGCTTCCGGGTCGCTGCTGGGGTCGGGCCGGTGCCGGCCTCGGCCCCGCGCAAGATGGCGGACCTAGAAGCTGTGCTGGCCGACGTGAGCTACCTGATGGCCATGGAGAAGAGCCGGGCCGCGCCCGCCGCCCGCGCCAGCAAGCGGATCCTGCTGCCGGAGCCCAGGTGAGCGGCGTCGGGCCGGGGCCTCCGGGCCGGGCCCCGCTGTCCCCGCCGCCCTCAGCCCCACCGCGCCCCTGTCTCGGACCCTCTGGCGCCTCAGATGCTGTCGGGGCGCGTAGGGATACGGAGGGGGACTGCGGGCCAACGCTGAGCCCCGGCTGCCCCCTAGCATCCGCAGCGTCATGCAGAAGTATCTGGAGGACCGGGGCGAGGTGACGTTCGACAAGATCTTTGCGCAGAAGATCGGTGAGTGGGGGCCGGGGGGGCGGCTGTGGGGCTGCAGAGGTGCTGGGTGGTGTCCTCCCCCAGTCTTCCCCGCCCTGTTGCTTCCCCTAGCGCTAACTGTCCTGGGCAGGAAGCGTCTCTTGCTTCCTTCCCGCGGCTCTGGTGGTTTCCGGCACCTCCGCCTCACGGCAGCCTGGTAGTCCTCCTCAGTCTGCCGCGCCCTTGCCGTGTGGCACCGTGTCCCTCGGCCTGGGTGCCACACCGTGGCGCAGACACCGCTCGCAGCACTGCCTCTACCCCAGGCTACCTGCTGTTCCGGGACTTCGCCCTCAACCAGGCTGAGGAGGCCAAGCCCCTGATGGAGTTCTACGAAGAGGTGCGATGGGGTGCTCGGGCTGGGGTGTCCTGTGATGTGCCCGGAGGTGATGCCCTCGGTGCCCAGGGTCCTGATATCCACAGGTGCCCACAAGATGTGATCCCCCGCTGTACACTGTGTGTGCCTTTTCTGGAGCTGTGTCCCTTCACCACACAATCTGTGCCCTTGGCAGATCAAGAAGTACGAGAAGCTGGACTCGGAGGAGGAGCGAGCCACTCAGAGCCGCCACATCTTCGACCATTACATCATGAAGGAGCTGCTGGCCTGCTCCCATGTGAGTGCCATGCCTCCTCATGCCACACCACAGGGGGTTCCACCACCATGTCCCCGTCCTACCTTCTCACGGGGATGTGGTGGTGTTCTGTCCCGCAGCCGTTCTCCAAGAGTGCCACAGAGCACGTGCAGAGCCGCCTGAGCAAGAAGCAGGTGCCCCCAGACCTCTTCCAGGTAAGCGCTGTCCACGACGTGGAGGGGATGGTGGCACTGGAGTCACCAGAGCCAGTTGGCCTCGGATGGCAGGAGGTGGCTGTGGAGACGTGAGAAATGCCACCTAATTTCTGCAGGGAATGGGGCAGACCTGGGTGGTACTGGGGACGTAATGCTGACCCCCATGTCGCCCCTAGCCCTACATCGAGGAGATCTGCCAGAACCTGCGTGGGAGCATCTTCCAGAAATTCATTGAGAGGTGAGACAGGAGCACAGCCCGGGGAGATCTGTCTCTCAGGGTGCTGCAGGGCTCCTGCTGAGAAGCTCCAGCGCTGTCTGTCTCCACACCAGAGACTCGGGCTGATGTCATGCCCAGCTCTGGCCTGGGGTCTCTGTTCTCACGTGAGGGTCCTGTCCACATCTGGATCCCCACCATGCATCTTAGAAGTCTCCCCAGGGGTCCCTCACTCTCACCCTCTCTGTGCTTCCTCATAGTGACAAGTTCACACGGTTCTGCCAGTGGAAGAACGTGGAGCTGAACATCCATGTGAGACCTTCCTCCTTGGGATAAGCCAGGGAGGGAATATGGGTTCTGGTCCTAAGGGAGTACCAGGGGACCAAGGCTGGGTATGCGACCCCTCCAGGACGCGCAGGGAGTAGCTATGATGGGGTGATCCCCTCTTTCTGATCCACTTTAGCTCACCATGAACGACTTCAGTGTTCATCGCATCATCGGCCGCGGTGGCTTTGGGGAGGTCTACGGCTGCCGGAAAGCGGACACAGGCAAAATGTAATGGGGCCAGGGAGGTCTGTTTGTGAGACTGTGGTCCTGTGGGCGGGGGGATGAGCAGTGTTGCTGTGATGATAGGCATGTAGGAATGCCAAAGTATCGCCGTGGCTCCACCTTCCCAGGGGATACTTTGTGATGGTTGGGGGAAGGGGCTGTCTGGCCACAGCCACTGCAGGACAGACATGGTGGGTACAGGTAGCAGCAGAACCCCACAGGGACACTCTGCCCCCAGGTACGCCATGAAGTGCTTGGACAAGAAACGCATCAAGATGAAGCAGGGTGAGACGCTGGCCCTCAACGAGCGCATCATGTTGTCCCTTGTCAGCACTGGGGTGAGGGGATAAGGGCACAGGGCAGGGGGTGACGCAGGGTGCTGAGGCACCGCTGGCTCAGCGTGACATCTTCTCCCTGGCCAGGACTGCCCATTCATCGTGTGCATGTCGTATGCTTTCCACACACCTGACAAGCTCAGCTTCATCCTTGACCTAATGAATGGTGAGAGCCCACTAGCTGCTCCCCATCCCCAGCACTGCAGCCCCCTGGGATGCTGCCATGGCATCTCCGGGGTGACTGCTGGTGCCTGTTGCTGCAGGGGGGGACCTACACTATCACCTGTCCCAGCACGGCGTCTTCTCGGAGGCAGAGATGCGCTTCTATGCATCAGAGATCATCCTGGGCCTGGAGCACATGCACAGTCGTTTCGTGGTGTACCGTGACCTTAAGGTGACCGTCCCCCATGAGCACCCACCTACTGTGTGGGCATGTAGAGGCCCCACAGTCCTCCAGGTTCTGTGGGCACCCCACACCCAGCAGGAAGCCCCCAGGCACCGTGGGCACCTCTGGGATGCTGCAGGCACCCCTACATCCTATGTTGCACCTATCCCACCATGCACAGGCACCCCCAGCCCAGGTGCCACCCATGCCCATGGGCCGGGCTGGGGCTCAGGGGTGGCTCCATGTCCCGGCAGCCAGCAAACATCCTCCTGGATGAGTTTGGACACGTCCGTATCTCAGACCTGGGCCTGGCCTGTGACTTCTCGAAGAAGAAACCCCATGCTAGCGTGTGAGTGTGCCTGCCCCCCCCCCCAGTGCCCTCCTATGACTCCTGGGCACAGCCCTGACCCAGCTCTGTGTCCCCAGGGGCACCCACGGCTACATGGCCCCGGAGGTGCTGCAGAAAGGGGTAGCATACGACAGCAGTGCCGACTGGTTTTCACTGGGCTGCATGCTCTTCAAGCTGCTCCGTGGGTGAGTGCACGCACAAAAGGGCACCGGGAGGGCTGGGCACCAGGGGCATGGCTGAGCCCCACTCCGTGTGGCTGCAGGCACAGCCCTTTCCGGCAGCACAAGACAAAGGACAAGCATGAGATCGATCGCATGACCCTCACCATGGTGAGCTGGGGGTCCTTGGGACACTGCACTGCAGCACTTGCATGCCTGTGCAACTGAGAGCAACCGAACCTTTGCCTGCAGGCTGTCGAGCTGCCTGACTCCTTCTCTCCTGAGTTGCGCTCGTTGCTTGAGGGGCTGCTTCAGCGTGACGTCAACCAGCGGCTGGGCTGCATGGGGCGTGGGTGAGTCCCAGCAGCTGTGGGGAAGGGGGCCACAGGTGGCATCGCCGTGGGCAGCACTGCCATATTCACCCTGCATTGCCCCGTAGTGCTCAGGAGGTGAAGGACGAGCCCTTCTTCAAAGGCATGGACTGGCAGATGGTGTTCCTGCAGAAGGTGAGAGGGGCGCAGGGCGCAGCTGTAGGGCACAGGCAGGCACCCCCTCACTGCCTCTCTCCTGCCCGCAGTACTCCCCCCCTCTCATCCCGCCCCGAGGTGAGGTGAATGCAGCTGATGCCTTTGATATCGGCTCCTTTGATGAGGAGGACACAAAGGGTATCAAGGTAGCAGGCTGGGGGCTGGCACGCAGCAGGGGGTTGGCCCGGGGCAGGCCCTGACCCCCACCTCCCCACCAGCTGCTGGAGAGTGATCAGGAGCTGTACCGCAACTTCCCGCTCACTATTTCGGAGCGCTGGCAGCAGGAGGTGACCGAGACCGTCTTTGACACCGTCAATGCAGACACAGACAAGCAGGAGGCACGCAAGAAAGCCAAGAACAAGCAGCTGGGCCACGAGGAGGGTGAGTGGGGCTGGGTGCCCCCTGTGCTGGCCCTGGGGTCTGCTGGCACCGCACAGTGGTGGCAGTGCTCGGCACTGAGCCTTTCTCCTGCGTTGCTGCGGCCCAGACTACGCCATGGGCAAGGACTGCATCGTACACGGGTACATGTCCAAGCTGGGCAACCCCTTTCTGACACAGTGGCAGCGCCGCTACTTCTACCTCTTCCCCAACCGGCTGGAGTGGCGTGGGGAGGGCGAGTCGCCGGTAAGGCGGGCGGGGAGGGGGGCGTGGGGTTCAGCTGTTGGGGCTTGGGCTGAGTCTGTTCCCCCCCCCCCCCCCCCCCCCCCAGCAGTCCCTGCTCACCATGGAGGAGATTGACTCGGTGGAGGAGACTCAAGTGAAGGAGCGCAAGTGCATCCTGCTCCGCATCCGCGGCGGCAAGCAGTTCGTGCTGCAGTGCGATGTGAGTGTGCTGTGGGCCCTCATGGGAGGGCTGCCCCAAGCCACCGTGGCACAAAGGTGACTCGGGGGAGCTCTGTTCTGAGCCACGTGCTTCCCCACAGAGTGATCCCGAGCTGGTGCAGTGGCAGAAGGAATTGCGGGATGCCCAGCGCCAGGCCCAGCAGCTGCTGCAGCGGGTGCCACGCATGCAGAATAAGCCACGCTCGCCTGTGGTGGAGCTCAGCAAAGTGCCCTTCCTGCAGCGCTCTGCCAATGGGCTCTGATCCCGTCCCCCCCCCCCCCCCCCCCCCCTTCCCACCCTACTTCTAATTTATTGGGTTGGGTCCCGCTCCTTCTCGGTGTCCCTGAGCAGAGCTCTAGGAGGACGCCTGGTGCCAGTGCCATCCCCATGCCCGCCGTAGGGCACAGCCATGGCATCACTGTCCTGAAGCAGAGCTGGCGTTGGACATGCAGCACTGCTCCCTGCTCCCCGATCCGGCTCAGATGAAGGCAGTCCCGTGCTCCCCTCCCATCTGCTGTCCTGCTCCCAGTCCAGTGCTCCCTTCCCCACCCCTGTGTGCCAAATGGGGTACCACCGGCTCCCTGTGCCCCGTGTGCCCCAGCCCGGCTGTGCCCGTCTGTGGGTGCCAAGTCCTCGGTGTGAATGACGGTGTGCATGTGTGCCCAGGGGGCACCCTGTAAATACTGTGCCATGGGCCCCCTCCACCCCCTGAGCCAGCGGGTGAGCAGGGAGGAGGCAGCTGGTGAGGAGAAGCGGGGACGCAGTCTGTGCCCGTGAGCCCAGCGCAGGGCACCGAGCGCTGTGTCCCCCGGCTCTCCCTGCTGTGCCCGCTAGCATCTGTAAATATTAGCGGGGGGAGGAGCAGCGGGCAGGGCACGGCTGCGAGTGAGGGTTGAATGAGCAGAAAAGTGAGAATGCTTAAAAAAAAAAAAAGAGAAAAGAGAAAAGAAAAAATAAGGGAAAAAAAAGGGTTTTTTTTATAATAAAAATGTGGAAAACCACAGCCAGGCTCCGAAGTCCGCGGGGGGAAAGCGGGACCCGCCAGGCGAGCGGAGAGGGCATCGCCGGTGCCGTAGAGGGGGGGGGGGGGGGGGGGGGGTGCCCCGGGCCGGCCCCGCCCCGCGCCGCCGCGCTGCGCTGCGCCGCGCCACCGCCGCCCCCGCGCGCAGCCATTGCGGGCAGGCGCGGAGCTGCCAGTCGGCCCCCGTGCGCTGTCCGGCCCGGTTCGGCCCGGGCCCCGGGGACATGGTGCGGGAATGGCCCGCGCCGCCGACACCTTCCTGCTGCACCGCCTCGTGTGGCACAACCGGCACCAGGCGCTGGACAGTGCGCTGCGCTCCGGCACGGTGCGCGCCGGGTGCGGGGGGGGGGTGCGGGCACGGCACCGGGCACGGCACGGCGGGGGATGCGGGCAGCAGCGGAACAGGGGCCGGGAGGAACTGGGGGCGCCGGCAGCGCGGATAGTACTGGGGAGATGGGGGGGAAATGGGGTCTCTGGAGCGCTGGGGCGGCAGCGCAGTGGGTGCAGGGAAAGGGGAGAGCGAGGGGGAGAACGGGGGACGCGGAGAGCGGAGGGAGGAACTGGGGACACCGGGACGCGGTGCGGGGGGACACGAGGACTCGGAGTTGGGGTCTTCGAGGCTGGGGATGAGGGCGTGGGAGAGCGGGGGCACGCGGCTGGCGCCGGACTGGGGGTGGCCGGGGTGACGGTGCGCGTGCCCCAGCACGACGTGGAGTTGACCGACCCCCGTGGGCGGACCCCGCTGGAGCTGGCCGTGTCCCTGGGCCACCTGGAGTCGGTGCGGGTGCTGCTGCGGCACAATGCCAACGTGGGCCGGGAGAACGCCAATGGCTGGACAGGTGTGCGGGGGGGTTTGGGGTGCAGGGATGGAGGTGGCGCCCGGCTGATGGCAGCTCCCTGCCCCGCAGTGCTGCAGGAGGCAGTGAGCACGGGGGACCCCGAGATAGTGCAGCTGGTGCTCCAGTACCGCGACTACCAGCGGGCAACGCGGCGGCTTGCTGGCATCCCCGAGCTGCTCAGCAAGCTGCGCCGGGTATGGCCGGGTGTTGGGGCAGTGGGTGGGCACCCCTGGCACTGGGCACCCGTGGCACCGGATAACCCCAGGATGGGCACACCTGGCACCAGGCACCGCCATCACCGAGCACCTGCGGCACCGGGTACCCCTGGTACCGGGCGTCTCCATCACTGGGTGCACCCAGCATCACCGCCCCCGTCGCTGGAGCGCACCCCCAGATCTGGACGCGTCCAGAACTGGAGTCCCTCCATGGGAATTAGGGGGTGCAGAGGCAGCTGGAGAGACCCTGGGTGCCCCATCTCCCCCAGGACTCCCTGTTTTTTCCCTCAGTCCCCTTCCCAAGCTCCCCAAGGGGCCCCACAGCCCTCCTCGACTCCCAGCAGGGACCTCTGCACCATAGCCCTCGTGACCCCTTCGTCTTCCTCAGGCCTCAGACTTCTACGTGGAGATGAAGTGGGAGTTTACCAGCTGGGGTGAGCAGGAGCGAGGATGGGGGATGGGGATGAGGTCTGGGTGGGGGTCACCCCCTGTCACGGCCACTGATGGGTGCCGCTGCCCGCAGTGCCTCTGGTGTCCAAGGTGTGCCCCAGCGACGTGTACCGCGTCTGGAAGCGGGGTGAGAGCCTGCGGGTCGACACCACACTGCTGGGCTTTGAGCACATGACGTGGCAGCGGGGCCGCCGCAGCTACATCTTCAAGGGAGAAGGTTTGGCTCCGGCACCCCGGAAAAACCCAGGGACCCACACAAATCCCAGATGACCTGTAGAGGCCCGGGGTACCCCTGGAATACAGCATTCCCCAAGGCCAGGGGTTGCCTGTGTGCTGCCGAGCGCCGAGTGCTGACTCCATCCCCTCATGCAGAGGAGGGAGCGGTGGTGATGGAGGTGGACCACGACAAGCAGGTGGTGTACACTGAGACACTGGCACTGGCCCTGCACGAGCCTGACCTGCTGCTGGCGGCCATGCAGCCCTCAGAGGAGCACGTGGCTGGGCGGCTGACGTCGCCCATCGTCTCCACGCACCTGGACACCAGGAACATTGCCTTTGAGCGGTGTGTGCCACGGGGCAGGTGGGGCCGGAGGGCTGCTGGACACGGAGCTGACGCCACCCTCTGGCTGCCACCCAGGAACAAATCAGGGATCTGGGGATGGCGCTCGGAGAAGATGGAGGTGGTCAGCGGCTATGAGGCCAAGGTGCCACTGGCAGGGTGGGGTTGACCCCGTTCCATCCAAATCCCATCCCCTGTTCGTCCTCTTTCCTCGTTCCCATCTCAATCCCATTCCCACCTCCATTCTCATCCCCATCCCAACTCATCCCATCCCATTCCCTCCCAAACCCTATCTCATCCCCATCCCACACCCATCCTGTATCCATCCCAATCCCCATCCATGCCATCCATACTCCACCCCCATCCTATTGCTATCTCATCCCCATCCCATCCAATCCCTATCTCCATCCCATCCCTTCCCTAGTCCATCTCATCCTCTCCTGCAGGTGTACAGTGCCAGCAATGTGGAGCTGGTCACCAAGACGAGGACGGAGCACCTCTCAGACCAGGACAAGTCCCGCACTAAAGGTATCACTGCGCTGCCCACCCGGTGCAGGTACCAGGCCGGCACTGTTGCCCCGTGCCCACCCACACCGGCTCTTTCCCCGCAGGCTCCCGCACCCCCTTCCACTCCTTCCTGGGCCTGGCACAGCAGCACGGCACCCACAATGGGGTGAGTGGTGGGCAGGAGGGCTGGGGGACGGCGCGGGGCCGTGCTGAGCTGGGCGGGGCCGTACCTCCCCCCAGGCACCCGCACCCCCAGCCGCCAGCCCCACCAATCCCACAGCCATCACCCTCGAGGAGTACTTCGACCCACACTTCGACCTGGAGGCACGCAACATCGGGCGCCCCATCGAGGTGTCCAGCAAGGTGCAGAGGTGGGCGCTGCACTGCGGGGAAGCAGGGGAGCGGCGCCGTGCCCGTGCCCATACCGCTGCCCGTGCAGGTTCAAGGCAACGCTGTGGCTCTGCGAGCAGCACCCGCTGTCGCTGGCCGAGCAGGTGACGCCCATCATCGACCTGATGGCCATCTCCAACGCGCACTTTGCCAAGCTGCGTGACTTCATCACCCTCAAGCTGCCCCCTGGCTTCCCTGTCAAGATTGGTGAGGGCAGGGGTGGGGGCCGGCGGTGAGGGCTGTAGCGAGTGGGGCTGCTGACCCGCCGTTCCCCCCAGAGATCCCCCTGTTCCACGTCCTCAACGCCCGCATCACCTTCAGCAACCTCTGTGGCTGTGACCAACCGCTAGGCTCCGTACGGGTCTGCAACCCCACTCAGCCCCCCGGTGCCAGGGCAGCCGGGCCTGGAGGTGGGGGTGGGGGGAGATGGGATGGGGTTGGGGGATGATGATGTTGGGCCACAGTGTGGGTAGGATGAGGATGGAGATAGGATGAGATGGACTGAGGGTAGGATGGGGATGGGATGGGATGGGATGGGATGGGATGGGATGGGATGGGATGGGATGGGGATGGGGATGGGGATGGGGATGGAGATGGGATGGGATGGGGATGGAGATGGGGATGGGGATGGGGATGGGATGGGATAGAGATGGGGATGGGGATGGGGATGGGATGGGGATGGAGATGGGGATGGGATGGGGATGGGGATTAGATGGTACGAATGGGGATGGAGGTGGGAATGGGGATGGGACGAGCCCATCAGAGGGGCAGTGATGGCTTGTAGGTGGGAACATAGAAGGGGATCCCCTCGGATCGGTGCCGGGGGTGCCCAGCGGTGTGCTGCTGTAGGATGGCCGTTCCCGTGTGAGGTGGAGCCGGCGGTGTTCGACGTGCCGCCGGGATACACAGTGCTGGGCGCGGGGCGCAGCGAGCCGCCGCGGGACGAAGACGACGACCTGCTGCAGTTCGCCATCCAGCAGAGCCTGCTGGACGCCGGCACCGAGACCGAGCAGGTGGGAGCGCTCCCCGCGAGGCCGCGCCCGCCGCGGGGCCGCGCCGACCGCGAGGCCACGGCCCAGCCCCGCTCCTCGCAGGTGACCGTATGGGAGGCGCTGACCAACGCCCGCCCGGGGCCGCGCCCGCCGCCCTACGACGAGGAGCTGCAGCTGGAGCGGTGCGTGGGGCTCCGCTCCCGGGGCTCCGGGGGCGGAAGGGGGGGCGGCAGGAGCGGCGCGGGCTCCGAGGGGGGCGCGGCCACAGCGCTGTCCCGCAGGGCGCTGCAGGAGAGCCTGCTGCTGCAAGCGGGGCCCGGCCCGGCGGACAGCTGCACCGTCCCCGCCGACCCCGGCTACGGCGGCTTCGCGGAGCAGCTGCGCTTGGCCATGGCTCTGTCGGAGCGCGAGCAGGAGGAGCGCGAGCGGCGGCGGCGGGAGGAGGACGAGGAGCTGCAGCGCATCCTGCGCCTGTCGCTCACCGACAAGTAGCGGCTCGGAACGGGGGGGGGGGGGGGGGCCCCGGCCCCCCCGCGCCGGGGCCCCCCCCCCCCCCCCCCCCCCCCCCGGGGGGGCCCCGCGCGCCGCCGCGGGGCGCGGCCCCCGTGGGATGTCCCCGGACACATACAGAGCTCTGCCGCCAGCCGGGTGGGGCCTCGGCCGGGGGCGGGGCGGGGGGCGGGGGCTGCGGGGTGGGGGCGTGCCTTGCAGGAAGGGGCGTCCCGCGCTCCCTCGCTCCATCCCTCCCACTCCCCAAAGTTCTGCCCCGTGCCCGTTCCTCCCCCGCCGCCCGCAGGGAAGTCCCGACGCCGGGCGGGGCGGGGCTGGGCTGGGCTGTGCCCGCCGCCCCTCCCGGGCCGTTCCGTGCCCGCTGCGGGCGGGGCTGTGACGGCGCTTCCTGGACGGGGCATGGCGTTGGTCACCGTGGGGCGGGCGCCGGGCTCCGCCGGGGTTCCCCCCGTGGTGAGTGCGGCCGGGAGCGCTGCCGAGGCGCCGTTCGCACGGGGTGGGTCGGGAGGTGCCGTCAGGTCGGGCTGGGGCAGTCCGCCGTTGCCCCCCCCCCCCCCCCCCCCGTCCAAGCCCCGCCCCCCGGGGGGAGGGGGGGCGGGGCCCCCCCCCCCCCCCGCCCCGAGCAGCCTGGAGCTCTCGGCCGGCAGCGGAACCCCCCTTGCCGTGCCCGTGCCTCAAACGTCTGGGGGGGTCGCGTCGTGCCCGCGCCGCCGCCGGGGTGGCCGTGCTCACTCTCCCTGTCGTGCTTTGCAGGAAGATGATGCGCCCAGGCGCGGCCACCTGCAGCGGCGGTGAGATGGGGGCACCGGGGGTTAAGGGGTACCGGGGGTGGTCCCGTCCCGCTCACGGCCCTCCTGCCCCAGGCAGAGCTTCGCGCTCGTCCGGGGGGCCGCGCTGCTGCTGCCTGCCGAGGAGCCGCCAGCCTCCGGACCGTCCCCCGTCGAGCCTCCCGGGCGGCAGGAGCGGCACCTCCAGCTCATGATGCAGCTGCTGAGATCGCAGGACGCCATCCGGCTGGTGGGGACCCCACCGCGATGGTGTAGGGTGGGGATGGTGATGAGACAGGATGGGGAATGGGTTGGGGATGGGATGGGGACGGTGGCGGGGATAGGAGCAGCGTGGAAGGAGGATGCAGATGGGAATCAAAAGGGACAGGATGAGATATATGTGCTGATGGTGATGGGAATGGGGACGAAGTGAGGATGGAAATGGGAACAGGATGGGGATTGGACAGGAGCGGAGGTGGGGGACAGGATACAGATAGCGATGGCAGTGGGGTTGGAACGTGTTGGGAAAGGTACGCAGATGATGATCGGATGCGGGTGAATTGGGGACAGGGACAAGACTGGGATGGGATGTATGGAAATGCAGTGGGATGGCAATAGCGATGGGGGTGTGCTGGGATCCAGCCTGGCCCAGCCCCTCGCTCACCTGGGGGCCTGAGCAGCCCCAGGGTGGTGGGACCCCCCTTCTCAGGCCCCAACCTCAGGCAGTGCGGCTGGAGTCAGCGCAGCCACAGCGGGTGCGGTACCTGCTGGTGGTGCGGCCAGAGGAGGTGGGCGCCGAGGGACAGACAGCACTGCTGGGTGTGGACTTCCCACACGAAGGGTGAGCAGGGCTGGGGGTGAGGGGGACGGGTGGTGGCCACACTCTGACCCCCTGCCCACCCCAGGGCCGACTGCTGCACCCTGGGCATGGTGCTGCCCCTCTGGAGCAACACCCAGGTCTTCCTCGATGGTGATGGGTAAGGAGTGGGTGGGGTGGATGGGGTTTGCTTGCTGGGAGGGGTGCAGCAAGAGCGCCCACCCTGAGCCACCTGTGTCCCTGCGGTGCCCAGGGGGTTCAGTGTGACATCCGGGGGGCAGACACGCATCTTCAAGCCCATCTCCATCCAGACCATGTGGTGAGCCGGCTGTGGGCATGGGAACACGGGCACTGCCACAGGCATGGGGATGTGTGCATTACTGTTTTGGACGAGGGCTCGGGATGCAAGGGTGTGGGGCAGCGTCATGGGCACTATGACCAGAGACGAGTCGTGCTGGGCTCGGGGGGGAGGTGGTGCAGGGGAGGGGCTGGCATGGCTGCAGCCATGGAGCAGACTCAACGTACCAGTGCCTGCGTCCAGGGCCGTGCTGCAGGAGCTGCACCGTGCCTGCGAGCTGGCGGCCCAGGGTGGGCACATCCCAGGGGGCCCAGCACTGGCCTGGGCGCAGGAATACGCAGCAGCGCTGGACTCGGAGCAGAGCTGCCTCAATGAATGGCTGGCCATGGCCGACTTGGAGTCCGTGCGGCCTGGCTTGCTGCTGCCCACAGAGCCAACAGAGCGCGCGGTGCGGGCACTGCTGCGGGACGTGCTGACATCTGCTGACCTGGAGAGCATCACCTCCAAGGAGGTGAGTGTCGGAGGGGACACGGGGGGGGCACAGGGGTCCCATCGCCATCCCTCACCGCTCGGTGGGTGCCAGGTGAGGACAGAGCTGGAGAGGCGCATGGGGCACAGCTTGGAGCAGCACAAGGACTTCATTGACAACGAGATGCTGCTGGTGCTGGCGCAAATGGACCGGCCTTCACATGTCTTCCCACACATCTACCTGGTGGGCATGGGACGGGCTGTGGGGTACCACTATTCCCGGCCATCCCACAGCATCACCGCCGTCGTAGGGCTCTGAGTGGAATGCAGCCAACCTGGAGGAGCTGCAGCAGAACTGGTGAGCATGGGTATGAGATGGCAGCGGTGGTGGGCAATGAGACCTGGGGATGGCCTCAATGCCCACCGCCCCACAGCGTGACCCACATCCTGAACGTGGCACGGGAGATTGACAACTTCTTCCCAGCACTGTTCAACTACATGAATGTGCGGGTATACGACGAAGAGACGGCCCAGCTGCTGCCCCACTGGAATGACACCTTCCTTTTCCTCTCTGACATCAAGTTAGTGGGGGCGGGGGGTGCAGTGGGGTACCGGGGGGGAGGGGCATGTTGGTGGCTTTTGGGGACAGTGGGGGGAGAGGGGTCCTGGGGCGCTGAGAGTGACACAGTTGTGGGGCACGAGGGATGCTGGTGACTCTGAGAGCAGCGCGGGGCAGTATCCTTGGAGCGCTGGGGACACGGGTGGCACTGGGAAGCCGCTGGGTGCCCAGGAGCTGCATGGCAGTGAGGTTACACGGCAGGGCCCGCGGGGGCCGAGCGTTGGTGCACTGCCGCATGGGACTGAGCCGCTCGGCAGCCACAGTGCTGGCCTACGCCATGAAGGAGTTCGGGTGGTCCCTGGAGCGGGCGCTGCGCCACGTCCGGCGCTGCCGACCCGGCGTGCAGCCCAACCCCGGCTTCATGCGCCAGCTCGACTTCTACCAGGGCATCCTGAACGCCAGGTGGGTACGGCGGTTCGGGGGAGCGGGCTGTAAGACGGCGTACCGGGGGGGGGGGGGGGGGCGGGGGCGGGGCCCGCGGGGTCCCAGCCGCTCGGGCGGCGGAACCCCGTGCGGGCGGAGCTGCGGATGACCGCGGTGCTCGTGGGCAGCCGGCACAGCAGCTTCTGGGAGCCGCGGGCGGCGGAGCCGGAGGAGGCCGTGCCGTGGGACGACGGGGCTCAGCCTCCGTCCCCATCCGCGTCCTCGCCGCCCCCCGACGAGGACGGCAGGCCGGAGCCGGTGGGGGCCGCCCGGCGTCCCCGCATCTCCCTGTGCGCCGTCATGCGGAGCATCAGCCAGATGGAAACCCCCGAGAACCTCGGAGAGCCCCTGGGCGGGGAGGTGAGCGCTGGGGACGGGGGACGGCGGGGCTGCGGGTGGGCGTGGGGGGAGCGTGGAGCGCGCGGCTCCTCCTGCAGACTGCCGCTCCGCAGGTGCCCGAAGGCGGCCAGGGGCTGGGGGATGCGGGGGGCTTCAAGGCGGCCCCCCTTGGACCACGGCCCAGGTCCCGGCCGTGCCGCGTGGTTCGCCAGGCCAGCGTGGACGGAGACGGCGTACCTGCGGAGGAGCGCGGCCCGACGGAAAGCTCCGTCCCCACCCGGGAGCCCGGGCCGGCCGGCGCTCCGTAGCCCACGGCGCGGCTCCTCGGGCAGAGCTCCCACGCCATAGCACTGCGAGGCGTCGTGGCCCGGCCCTGATCGGGGCGGGACCCGGGGAAACGACGCCGTTCTGTACGCACTTTGTGTCACCTGTCACCAGCACTCACCGGCCACAGAATAAACCTTGACAAGGGATGGCGGCGAGGAGCAGCACGGTGTCTGCCTGGGCGCGGCGGGACGGCGCTGTCGGGAGGGCTCGGAGCGAGCACGTGGCTGCGCCCCGGCCCCGCCGCCGCGCACTACGACTCCCGGCAGGCTGCGCGCGCCGCCGCCGGGCCCGCCCCGCTCTGTCGCTCGCGGGGCACGACGGGAAATGTAGTCGCGGCGCCATCTTACGAGCGACGCGGGCGGGCGCCTTCCCGGTTGCCGTGGGAACCGGGCGCCGGCCTCGGCCCTAGCGATTAACGCAATTAACGCGATTAACGCGCTCGCCCATCTCTTTATTCAGCCGGCGGCGGCCGCCCGGGCTGCGGCGCCGCGTGCCGGGTCCGCGGCGCCGTAGCGGAGCCGCCGCGTCAGAGCCGCCGTCCGCTCACAGACCGTACTCGTGCCACAGGCTGCGGGCACAGCGCACGGTCAGCCCGCCGCCCCGCGCCGCCCCGCTCCCGCCCCGCTCCCGCCCCGCACCTGTACGTGACCGCGGGGTCGTCGCGGTGCTGCAGGAGGGCGTCGCGGATCGTGGCCGGCGGGCTGAGCCCCAGCGCCCGCGCCCGCTCCCAGCGCTGCAGCCGGGTGATGCCTGCGGGGGGAACGGCCGTGAGCGGGCGGATGGGACGGGGGCTGCGCCGCGCTGCGCTGGGCTGGGGGTCGGGGCGCGGCGGCTCACCGGTGCACGGCCCGTACTCCCAGGCCAGGTCGAACTGCCGTAACATCTCCAGCAGGTCTGGCGGGGCTTCCCGTGGCGGGGCAGAGGGGTCCCGGGCGTCTTCCAGCGCGGGGCGGGGGGGCGCCGGCGGGGGCGGGGCCGGCGAGACCCCCCGACGGCGCCCCTCCCCGCCGCGCCCCCGCCGCGCTGCGCTCCGCTCTTTGCCGTCGGCGCGTGTCCGCGCGCGGTGCCGCCGCGGGAAGCTGTCGGTGATCCGCCCGGCGCGCTCCATACCCTGCGGGGCGGCGGCGACTTCAGCCCCGCACGGCTCCCCCCCGGCCCCGCGTTCATCTCCCGCCGCTCCCGCACCCCCCCCCCGCTCACCCCTCGCCGCTCCCCGTCCCCGTCCGACAGCGCCGCCCGGCCGTCCTCCCGCAGCGGGCAGGGCGGTTCGGTTTCGGTTTTGCTTCGGGTGTTTTTCTATTTGCCTTGGGGGGGGAAGGGGGTGGTTTCTCTTTAATCTGTTTGTTTGGTTTTTGGTGTTTTTTTTTTGTATTTTGGCCGGTCGGGCCGTTCTGTCTCGGTTATTCGGTCGGGTCATTCATTGGCGCTTCCCTTTTTGTACCCTTTCCGTTGTTCGCGGTTGGTCGGTTGATTCGTTTTTGGGTTATTTTGTATTTATTTTTTTTCTCGGTGTTTCTTTGCTCGTTGCTGCTTTTCGCTCGTTCTTATTTATTTATTTATTTATTTGTTTGTTTGTTTGTTTGTTTGTTTATTTAGCAGTCGGTTCATTCGCTGCGGGTCTTTTTCGGTTCGTTTGCTTTTACTCCCACGTTTCTCCCCGGGGGCACTCAGGGCGCAGCCCGCGCCAGGGCAGGGTTGTGCAGCACGAAGCGGCACAGCCCCGGCACCCGGCGGTGCCCCAAATCTTCCTGCAGCCGCTGCATCCCCCGGTTCCCCGTGGCCGTGTGGCCGTACACCGGGAAGCCGCGGCTGTGCGCCCGCCGGGCAGCCATGATCGTCAGCGCCCGCATCAGTCCGCGGCGCCGCTGGGCCGGCACCGTGTAGCCGTGCGCTCCCGCTGCGAAGCCGTCGCTCAGCACCCAGCACAGGAGGTCCCCGGCCGGGTCCTGCAGGCATAGGTAGGGGAATCGGCGCAGCAGCTCCCCCAGGTAGCGCCGGCTCCACGCGTTCCCCCCGTACGGCCACGTCGAGTCCAGAAGCTCCACGTGCTCCGGGCTCAGTGTGCCCAGCTGCAGGTCAGGGTCCAGCCTGCAAGGTGGTGGTGGGTGTTATGGGGAGGGGATGGGACAGGAGCGAGGGGGTGAGTGGGGGTGGGGTTGGGGACAGGGATGGGTTAGCGTCAAGGTTATGGTTACAGTTAGGGTTAAGGTTAGGATGGGCACATGGCCGTGGATTGGAATGGGGCTGGGGCCTGACCATGGCTGGGGCTGGGGACACGGATGGGATGGAGTAAGGATGGGCTAGAGTTACCATTAGTTACGTTTAGGATTGGTGTTAGAATGAGGACATGACCACGGATGGGTATGAGATAGGGACAGGGCTCGAATGGCTGCTGGATGAGTTCAGGGACATATATGGGATGGAGCAAGAAGGAGCTGGGGAGAGGCTTGTGGACAGGAATAGGATGGGGTATAGGACAGGGACTGGATTGGAAACAGGACAAAGACCCAGAAAAGGATGGGAACAGGGATGGAGACACAGAAGGAGATGGGGCTGAGGCTCACTGTGGCTCTGGTAGAGTGCTGGGGTCAGGGTGCAGGTAGGTGTAGTACTCAGTCACCTCCAGCTCCATGCCCTTGGCCGTTGCAATGTCCCGGGACACCGTCAGCACTCCATCCTGCAGCCCTGGGGACAGCAGCAGCAAGGGCTCCGCTCCCCCATGTTCCCACACCGCCCTCCATGCCCCGCACATTCCCAGCACCGCCCGTTCCTGACACAACCAGCCCCGCTCCCATCACTCCTCTTTCCTCCTGTGTCCCCCTGGTTGTCCCCACAGCCACCGAAGATGTGGAAAGCGGAGTCCCAGCGCAGGCAGCCCGGGCTCTCCAGCAGGGACCGGTAGGCACCCACATCCCAGTAGAAGGCGCTGCACAGGTTCCTGTAGCTGTCATTCAGCGGTGCCTGTGGGGCGGGATGCTGAGCCCCACTACGTGGGCACGGCCCCTCGCCTCCCCCCATCCCCTCCGGCCACCTCTCCTCTGTGCCGCGTCAGCACAGCACTGAAGTTGGGCCAGGCATCCACTGCCACCTCGAAGTCCCCAGGGTTGCCACGGTTGATGTTCAGCACAGCCCCATACACCTGCAAAGCCCGGCACCATGCAGCCCAGCTGTGGCAAAGATGGGCTGCCCTTGAGCGGGTGGCAGAGCTCAGGCAGGTTGGGGGTGGCTGGGGAAGGCTCGGCCCAGCAGGTGTGTGCCCCGGGGGGTGTCAGGGAGGGAACGGGGTGACCCACGACCCCCATGGTGGAGGGGCAGCTGGGGGTGGCTCACCGGCAGGGCATGAGGCAGGCTGCTGCGCAGGGCGGCCTCCAGACGCTGCAAATGGGCCGGGCATGTCAGGATCCGCATGGCTCTGCCAGGGAGCCAACAGTGAGGGGACCCCCGAGCACCCATCCCGTCCCCATTGCCGTTACTCACCTTGTGGCTGCGGGTCCTTGTGGGCTGTGAGCAGGCAGTGATGGTGATGTGTCTCAAGGCTGCCAGTAGCCGTCATGGCTGAGCGAGTGCCCCTTGGCCAGAGTGTCCCTGGGGGTGGTGATGGGCAGGGTCCGTCCCGCCGGGCACAGGGCACGTGGCACCCCGCTGCCTCACGTATCCTCAGCCTCGCCTCAATGGTGACGGGGACCTGGGGACCACTGTGATGTTGATGGGGGCACCCGTAGCCCTGCTCTGATGGCGACAGGGACATGGAGGTTGGCCACGAACTGAGCTCTGGTTGCCATGGGGGTCACCAGTCCCATCACCGCCAGGTGGTACAGGGGCCCCAGTCCCATACCCTGGTGGCACGTTGGCCCACTGGGCTGGTGCAGCAGCCCCCAGTCTCATCCCTATGCGGCACACTGGTGCCCAGTCCTACCCCACATGTCCCTGCCCCTGCTGAGGGCATTAAGGACCCCCTACCTCCACCCCGGTACACGGCAGGCTGCGATGGGGTGCTGCCACCACCCCCACCCTCAATGGGGCTGTGGGGGCACAGAGGTAGCGGTGCTGACGGGCCCCTCAAGGCACGGCAGGGCCCACTCAGCTGCGCCCCTATGGATGGGCAGCTCCTCGGGGCCCCTCTGCCAGGGGGGCACGGGCCAGGGGGCAGAGGCACTGGAGAAAGGCTTTTATTTGTTAATACAAGAATAGATCTTCTGCAATAAATACCCTAATAAATAACATCTCCAATAAATAAACACGCATAGACGCACCGAGACGGTGGCCCTGGGGCTCTGCCCCGGCCCCGCCCCCAAGAACAAACCACGCCCCCCAGGGCCAGTGGGCGGGGCTTGTAGGTTGCTAGGCAACGGTGGCGATGGGGGCGGAGCTTCGGGCACCCAGCTGTGCTCGCGGTGGGTGGGCGGGGCTTATCGCGCCGGGAGCGGGGCCTATTGCTATGCAAGGGAGGGTTTGGTCCGTTCATGGCTAAGCGGGGCTTACTGCTGCCGTGGGGCAGGGCAGGAGACCGCGGCTCCCAGCCCTGCAGGGTAATGGGTGGCGCAGCGCGGCCACGGCGTCACCACCACCCCTCGTGTCAGTGCACTGCAAGGTGATAGCAGGGCGGCATTGGCTGCGCTTGGGGGCGGGGGGCTGTCCCCCGAGGCACGGCAGGATGATGGGGCGCCACGGTGGCTCTCTGGGGCTGAGTGCCCGTCCCTTAAGGTACTGTGGGGTGATGTGGGGAGGTCTGTGGGATCTGGGAGCCCTGTCCCTTAGGGTTGTGCGGTCAGGAGCCCCATCCATTAAGGCACACTGGTGATGGGGGGGATGCCGGGTGGCTTTGGTGGCACTTTGGGATCAAGATTCCCATCCCTAAAGACCTAGAGGTGATGGTGGGGACATGGAGTGGCTTCTGTGGCGCTTTGGTGCTGGGAATCCCATCTGTCAAGGCACGGCAATATGATGGTGCATATGTGGGGTGGCTTTGGTGGCCCTTTGGGACAGAAAGACCCTCTGTTAAGGCACAGTGGTGATGTGGGAAGGCTTCGGTGGCACTTTGGGATCAGAGGACCTGTCCCTTCATGAACAGTGGTGATGCTGGGGACGTGGGGTGGCTTTGATGACACTCTGGGGATAGAAGGGGCATGGGGTGGCTTTGGCGGCACTTCAGAGTCTGGAACCCCATCTGTTAAATCAGTGGCGATAGTGGGGACGTGGAGTGGCTTTGGTGTCACTTTACGATGAGGAGACCTGTCCCTTAACGCACAGTGGTGACGGTGGGGACTTGGAGTGGCTTTGGTGGCATTTTGGGATGGGGAACTCCATCTCTCAAGGCACAGTGAGGTGGTGAGGAATATGTGGGGTGACTTCGGTAGCACTTGGGGCTCAGGATCCCCATCTGTTAAGGCCAAGCAGTGATGGTGGCTTCGGCGGCACTGAAGTGATCCCCATCCACGAAGGCCAAGTGGTGACATGATGCGGCCACTGCTGTGGGGATCCCCTCGGTAGGGTGGGGGTCCTCAGAAGCCCCTGGCCTCGATGCGTAGTGTGACCACGGCTGGTGGCACCTTCTTCTTGAGGCGGTTGAAGTCCTTGGCCGAGCGCCACAGCCACGTCTGCAGCTCCTTCAGCAGCCAGAAGTCATCCATCTTCTTCAGAAAGTCGTTGGGGGCTGCAGGGGTGCCGGAGGAGGGCGGGGGTCCGGCGGGGCCAGCAGGCAGCGGGTAGCCCAGGGAAGACATGACGCCGGCGATGCTGAGCACCAGGCCCTGCAGGCTGGAGCAGAAGTGGCCGAGGCGATGGCGCAGCTCCACCGTGCCCACCTGGCCGTCCAGGCCACGCAGGTATTTCAGCAGGCGGCTGTAGGCCCTGTAGTTGGCTGCCAGGCGCGCATTGTCCGTCAGGCCCCGCCACAGGTCCAAGTCCACCGTGGCGCTGGGCACCCGCTCAGCCCGCGCCAGCCGCGGGGGATTGAAGTCGGGCTCATTGAAGGGCGGACCCAGGTAGTTCAGCTGCAAGGAGGGGAGGAGTTGTCAGGGGGCTGACGTGTCCCCGGCACCCGCGTCCCACACACTACAAGCCTCTCCGCCCAATGCCCAGTACGCCCCAGCTCTCTGCATCCCCCTGCACGCCACGTCTCAAGTCTCCATGCCACTGTGTCTCCGGTCTCAGGTCCTGCTGCCCATCACGTCCCAGGTCTCCGTGCCCTCCATGTCCCCAGTTCTCCGTGTGCGCAACCACAGGTGTCCACAACCCAGGTCTCCGTGTTCCCCAGGTACAGGTGCCCAATACCTCTCCAGTCTGCATATTCCCCTGCACACCACATTCTCCTTTACAGAACGTTCCAGATCTCCACAACCTTCATGCCCCCAGTCCCCATGTCTCCCTGCACACAATATACCCACGTCCCAGACCTTCGTGTCCTCTACCTGGACATGCCCACCATGCCTCCCTGTCTCCATCTTACCCCTGGTTTCCACATTCCCCTGCCCGTCATGTCCCTCAGCACCATGCCCACCATGTCCCCACGTTCTCCATGTGCCCCCACATCCCAGGTTTCCATATCCACATCCCCTACCTGGACACAGCCGCCATGTCACCCTGTCCCCATCGTGTCCCTGGTTTCCATGTCCCCAAGTTCATCACGTCCCTGAGCGCCACAGAGGTCCCCAGTTTTCCATGCACTCATATTCCAGGTGTCTGCACCCATGTCTCCCACCTGCCCTCCACCTCCAGGCAGATAAGGCACCCAGGGGAGCTCAGCCAGAGCTCTCCAGCAATGTGGAGACAGCAATTCCACCCTCACCATTCCCACAACATGATCATCAGCAGCAAGGGGGGGCACATCAGGGCAGAGACAGCAAAACCTCCACCTGGGCAGGGTGCCACTGGCAGGCAAGAAGAGGTTGGGGGTGGGGGGAGCCAGGGGTGTGAAGGTGTTCACACCCTGTGCCAGGACCAGAGTCCAGGGCCTCCGGCACAGGGAGGCTCCCCTGGCCACTGCCCTTGTCTGATGAGGCATTTCCTTGGCCTCCAGCATGGGTGGAAACACACAGTCTCATGCATACAGGTGTACTCCCATCTACATCCTAGTGCCGTGCCCTGGGGAGGCTCCAGCATCTCCAGGCTGGGGGGATGAGCAGTTTAAGGGAAGGGGCAGTGGTGAGCTACTCACATAAGTGCCGGCAAGGGTGCGGAGCTGGTGTTCCAGGTAGCGGGTCAGGTCGTAGGTCTTCTGGATGGACTGGCCAGCACCCAGCTCCTCCGTGCCGTTCAGAGCGGGCACCGTTGGCAGATTGCAGAGTGCGGCACACAAAAAGGCAAAGATTCCCCAAGAGTCTCCTGTGGGGACACGGCACCTCAGAGAGGATCCTCCTGGCAAGGGGACCTGGGGCACCCCAGCGCGGTGTGATGGCAGCAAGGGCGCTGAGGATGCAGCAGTGCTCCAGTAACACTCCACTGCCCACCCCACATCCCCTGCCCACCCCAGGGGGTGGAGACCCAGGGTTTGCCCACGGCACCTCCTCCACCCATGTGGTGACAGAGACCCATGACTGGGGCTGCTCTGCCCTTGGGCTCCGGCACAGCACTGCTGGGACTTCAGGACTCTGTGTGCCGCCAGTGTGCTCATCACCACCCTGCATATGGGGAAACTGAGGCAGGGAAGGGCTGGGCATGGAGTGGCAGTGCTCACCACCCAGCACAGGGAACGAGGAGCAGTGCAGCAGGGGCCTCGGGGACAGCATGTCATCCCTACCAGTGCCACCATGCCCATCCGGCATGGCCTCTACTCTGTGCACTGCCGACCATGGGCTGCAGAAACAATCCTTTATATGGTCTCAAGTGAAGTGCTGCTTGCTGTGCTCCCGCCGGGACGCCCGGGTTATATTTGGGAACGCCGAGTCACCTACCACCAATGCCGAAGCAGGCTTGGTTGCTTTCCTAAGCACAGCATGCTGGGCGCCCTGCAGGGCTGCAGCAGCACATCCCATCATCGTCCCTATCCCCATCCCTGCCCTGCTGGGAGCCAGGGGCCAGGCAGGGCTCAAGGCAACTGGGCATGGAGCAACCTTTACTGAGGCCTCTGCTGGGAAGACCTCAGCTCGGCACGGCGCAGCCTGCAGTGGGCTCCCCAGGGAGGCGAGGGCGGCTGGGAGCCCTGCAGTGCCCTCGTGCGTCACCACTCCCCGTCAATTGCTGCTGGGAGGCTTGGGAAGTGAGGAGCAGCCAAGCCCTGGTGACGCACGTGGGCCCATGGGGACATCCCGGCTGCGGCAGCACCAGCTCCAGCGCGTGGCACGCGTCCCGGCTTTGCCCACCCAGCACCAGGCTCACAGTGGTGCACGATGCCCTGCGGGCACGCAGCGCACACAGTGTAATGTGCACCACGCGCACGTGGCACAGCGTGTACGGAAACACCACGGAGCAGTGCACACCGTGCAGGACGTCCCAGTCACGATGTGCCACGCCGTGCGCACGGCGGCATGCACACCGGCGACCACACGGGTGCCACTCTGTGGCTGTGCCATGCGGAGCTGCCAGTGCCTGACCGATCGGCGGGTCCCGGTATGGTGAGCGCGGTGTGCGCTGCTGTGTGCGTGCGAGTGAGCGTGTGAGCGTGGGCTACGGGCGGCAGGGGGGCCGCGTGGCGCTGACTCACCCGCCCCCGGGTGTTTGCTTTGGCTCGGCCCCGGCGCGTCCAAGCCCGGCACAGGCACTCACAGCCCCGTGCGGCGCAGCAGGGCTGGCCGGACCCTCACCCACCACCAGCTCGGGTTTCCAGAGTGGGATTTACACCCGGCCCCAGGCACCGCGTGGCCAAGGCAAACAGAGCTGGGGGGGCTGGGACAGGGAAGGAGACAGAGCTGGTAGCTCCCAGGCATTGATGAGGATGTGGGCACTTGGGCGTGGATAACCAGAGCTAAGCAACGGTAGGAATCTGCAACTGCGGTGGTGGCAGTGACCTGACCGTGGCGCAGCCCTGCTCATTCAGCGGTGGCCTCGCTGCCCCACATGGTTCCCACAGTGGCACGGTCACACTCCCCTGCCCATCTCGGGTGGAAAATGACTCAGCACCAGCACAAGGCAGAGGCCGCGTGGCCCCCGTGCCAGAGGGAAGGAGGAGACCAGCACAGCTGGATCCCAGTGATGTCAAGAGGAAGAGCCCAAGGGTTTCAAAACCGCCCCTGGAGCAGGGCCAGGATGCTCCCAGCCCACGTAAGCAAAGCACAGGGCAGCTCTGGGGCAGGTGGAGAGCTGAGGTGGCCCCGCTGGCAGTGCACGTCACCCCACGCACACGTGCCGGACACTGAGGGGGCCAACAACAGCGTCAGCAGGACAGCTCATCCGACAGTACCCCTGTGCGTCACAGCAGGGAACGTCACCCGTGGGTGGCCTTGGAGGCGCGGAACAGTGCAGAGCTATGAGCCCCCCCCGCCAAGCAGACCCCCCATGAACGACTGCTGCCATTGTGCACGCTGAGCTGTTCCCCGGGCACGCAGTGGGCAGCGAGCTGCTGGGGTCAGGCGTGACCACAAGCCGCAGGCGCCGCTTTCCCAAAAGCACTGAGCAAAGCAGGGTGTGGGCTGGGGAAAGGGGACCCCTGCACCCTGAGCCCAGGGAGCAGCTCTATCTGATGGGCTAGAGGCCAAGGGACAACAGAGCCCTGCACTGTGAGGTGGAATGGAGCTGGGATGTCCCAGCGTGAGCACGGCGCTGAGGAGCGGGGACGAAGCAGACAATGGCAGTGGCCTCGGCTGCCCCCAGTGTGGCTCTCCCCGCGTGCCTCCGTGAGGATGGCGCTGACAGCAACACCTGCACCCCGCATCCCTGCAGTCCCCAAGTGCTGGCAGGAGAGAGGCACGCATCCTGCCCTCACTGTGCTTCAACACCCCTCGATGCAAGTAGGGAGCAGGGGGGCCCCCAGACCAACCGCAGTCCCAGCCACAGGGCTCTGTGCCGTGCACCCGCCCTGCCGCCTTACTGAGAGCGAAGCTGCATCCCTGATGGTGGCCAAGAAGTGTGCAGGAGCACAGGGGTGCAGGGGGAGACTGGCTCCACACCCCCCTGGCCATGCATGTACTCGCAGCTCACACTGAATGTTTACATCCTGTCTCCTCCGTGTGTTTATAAATGCATCCGTGCATGGGAGACTCCAGCGAGGCCATAATTAGCGGGGCCTGGATTTCCCATCTGGCCCCAGCCCGCGGCACTGTGTCACCCCCCTCCTGCCGGAGATGGGGGCTCAGCCCCTAATCCTGACCAGATCCCACACCTCGGCTGGCGCCCACCTGGATCCCAGCAGCACCAACGGCGGCAGAGCCCTATGCAGCCCACCGGCACCCAAAGCCACCGGCACCCCGTACCCCCACAGGCACCCAGTGTCCCCGCTGGCACCGCAGACGCCCAAACCCCTCCCGTGTCCCCAGCAGCACCGAGGGCTGTGGAGCTGCGCTGGGAACGGCAGCAGAGCCAGGGACAGCACAGCGCCAAAGGCAGCCTGGCCCCTCTCCGGCCTGCAGCGGAAACAGCTTGCAGGGGCCAAGAGCGGGGGGACCGGGGGCTCCCCTGCGGGCAGCACGAGGTGCACGGGGTCACCGTTAAGGATGCGGGCGGATAGTCCCGGTGTGGCAACAGAGAGCCCCATGGCACCTCCCATCCCCTGCCGCCTCTGGACGTGCTGCCATCGCTGCCAGCTTCCTCCAGCACCCTGTGCCAAGGGGACGCTGGCAGAGGCAGGGCCGGCGGCTCCGGCAGGAGCCCCATGATCTGTGCCAGCCAGGCGTGCCCCAGCAGTGCCAGGTATGGGTGCATACCCATCAACCAGGGGTATCTGGAGCTGGCAGGGCTGGCATGCCGGACATCCCAGATGTGCCAGCACAGGCACACCTCCACATCCCCACTGGGATGCGTCCATTGGCACTCCGTGGGCACCCAGGGGCTGCGGAGCTGGGCTCGCTCTTGTGGCTCGAGGCAGGTGGGCACAGGGCAGGGGATGATTTATGGTGCACCGTGCCACTTAGCAGGGCATAAATCTTCCTCGGCGCAACCCTGTAAGCAGAGCCCTCTGCATTTCCCTTCGGAGGCTGCTGGCGGGCTGGGGCTAATGCAGCCCAGATGTGTGCAGGACCGTGCCCTCACGCCGCCTGCTAACGAGGCGCAGGGACACCGCTTCCCGGCAGCAGCACGGCAACCCTGAGCTGTGTCTCCGGGCTGTCACTGGGCTGCTCTCGGCCTCTTCTGCCACAGTAGAGCACCTTTTGGTGCCGCCGGCCGTGCTGTGAGCGCAGGCCACAGGCGGCAGCCTCCCGGTGCCACTGGTTTGCCGCCACCTCCACGATGTCGGGCCAGGATCAGGGAGAAGCGGGAGACCCCCGGCTACCAGCCCTGCTTTTCCAGCTCCCCCCAAATGGCTCCAGCTCCATGGGAGCCAGAACAAAACGTGGCCTCGGCCTCACGTCCCCAGCCCCAGGGCCACCAGCGCCCACAGTCTGACCTTTTAAGGGTTGTTTTCCAACTTTTTCCCCGTCCTTTCCGTGCCCGGCAGCCCCGCTGCCCTTGGCTCCCCATGGCCCCAGGGTAACAAAGCCTTCTGGTGGCCGGAGGGAGCTCCGCAGAGGGGGGGATTTCCTGGCACCCTGAAAGCGGCCACCACATCCCACTGGGTATTGCCCTCTGCGGTGCCCGCCTGCCCCACGAGTAAAACCCAAGCCCGGGGACTTTCCTTTTTCCTCCCCTCTGTCAGTCTCAGGTTTTAATTCTCCATGCTAAGCAGCGTTTCCCTGCCCGGTAATCACAAACATGCATGGAAAAGAGGCAACAAGAGAAAGGAGGAAAAAAAAAAGAAAAAAGAAAAAAAAAACCCCGAGAGCAGAGGGGGGGAAAAGCCTTAAATCAATCCCGAAGCCAGACGGACGTTTGAATCAAATGGAGTTACAGTCGGCAGCAGTCGGCGCGGCGGACCCCCACCCCATGGCCCCGTTCTTACCTGGGGGCTCCCCAGCCACATTTAGCATAGTAGAGTCAGGGCGCGGGTCTGCAGGCGTGGGGAGCCCAGCAATGTGCTGCTGCAGCGCTCAGCCCCGCACCGATGGACACACAGCCGAGGTTGCTGCTCCACTCTGCCCCGGCTCTCCTTTGGTTTTTTTTTTCCTCTCTCCCTATTTGTTTTGGTTTGTGTTTGCTTGAGTGTTAGGTGGCAGAAGCAGTCTGGGCTGCGTGTTTTTGGTGTGTGAGTGTGTGCACGGTTCGCACCACGCTCCGGCTCCCCTGCTTGCTGCCTTTCCCCCTTCCACCTCCCTTGATTTGCTCTTTTGATTGGTGTCCAGGAATGCAAGAATAAAAAAAACGCGAGCTTGCATACACCCTCTCTCCAAGCTGCTGCCTCTCTTTTTTTTTTCTTTTTTTTTTTTTTCCCCCTCTTTTTTTTTTTTTTTTTTTTTTTTCCTCTCTCTCGAAATTCAAGTGTTAAGCAGAACCAGGTTGCTTTCAAGAATGTATTTGATGCAATTGGACACAAGAACGGGCTCCATTCATTTCCCTCCCTCTCCCCGGGACTCCCCCAGGGCTCCCCAGGCATGCTGGGGAGGCTGTGGCCACAGCAGGCTCCCCCCAAGGCAGGGAGCAAAGCCCAAGTGCTGGGGGTCTGCGGTAGAGGGGGTGGGGGGGGGGGGGAGCGCCTCCCTCTCCACATCACCCCCCAGGTGCTGGCTGCCTCTTGCCTTTTGTTAGTGGCCGCGATGGGGAACAGAACAGGGTGGCGGGCGGGGGGCTGCTTCCTACCTGCTCGGAAATCCATGGGGGCAACCCAGGGGGTGGCAGCAGCACGGGGCTGGGGGGGGATCCCGCACTCCGTACTGGGGGTGCTGTGGGGCTGCTTGCGCCGGGTCCGAGCTCCACACTCCCATTTGTCGGCCCTGCTCCCCACGGGGGCCCGGGGCCGGCAGGCCAGGAGCTGCGGGCTGCCTGAATGCTCTCACCGCCTCGGAGAGGGGATGGCTCACGGGGAGGGGGGGGGTGCCAGGCAAGGGACGGGGGAGGCGGAGAGAGGCGGCCGAGGGGTGGAAGGGCGGCAGGGAGGGCGGGCAATAGGGGGACGGGGCAGCACAGCCGGACAGGCACGGCTGCGCTGACCACCGACACTCTCTCCTCTGCTCTCCTCTGCTTTCTTCTGACGGCAGCTCAGGGGCAGAGGCAGGTGAGTGAGCCCCGGGGCGGAGCCCCTCGGGAAGCACTAAGCAGCGGGGCCGGCAGGTGACTGCAGCCAAGGGCGGCACGCGCAGCCCGGCATTGCCCCGTGCACCGGGCGCCTTCCCGCTGCTCTCTTCCCCCACCCAGCATCTTCCCCGTGGGACTGCCGGCTGCCAGCAGCCAGCATGATGGAGCAGCCCCAAGAAGGAGCAGCCCCAGGAAGGAGCAGCCCCAGGAAGGTGCAGCCCTGCTCTGGCTGCCACCGGCACGCAGCAAACAAGGGGGAATTTCATACTGGGGATGCGTGGACAGCACCCCAGTGTGCACATGAAGCACTGGGTGCCAGCTGGAGATGCACTGCCAGGAAGGACAGCCAGACGACAAGGCCCTTGTGAACCACACACAGCAGTGCTGCTACACGTCCCCTCTGCAACAGGGCAAAGCTACGGCAGCCCTGGTGCTATGGGGAACGTCCCTACCTCTACCAGCTGCCCCAAAGCACTGAGTGCCCGGCAGGGCAGCAGCTGCAGGCACAAGCGTGATACCGCTGCCCGTGTGCCAGGGGATCCCAGCGACTCAGCCCACAGCACTGGGGAGCTCCTCGCCTCCCCCTGGCCACCAGGACAGAGCTGCCCGCTGACACGCTGTGCTCCGGCTGTCTGGTTTCCCCCTCAGCCTTCAGACCCCTGGAATGCAGGTTGAGGAGTGCCGTGCCCCCACCCACGGCCACGGCACCGGCAGCCACTTCGCCCTCGCCTCCCACCGACGACCTTTTGCAGTACCAGGAAGGGTTCTGACCCCAAACACCCACAGCCCCGGATGCTGGGAGGGCTCTCCATTGTGCACTGAGGAAGGCAGCCAGCTCCAACCGGCGCCCAGGGGTGCCCCGGCACTCCCCCTCCCCTGCATTGGGGGCAACTGGCGGGGAGCTGCCGAGGGCCCAAAGGCCTCAGGGCCCCGTGGGCAGAGCAGGAGGAAGAAGAGCAGCTGCGGCCCACGGCACAGCACGGCTCACGGCACGGCGTGACCCCGGCAGCAGGGCCGGCCCGCGGCACTCACTGACAGGCACTGCAGACAGCTGAGGACCCCTTCCACGCTGGGGTGGTAGGAAGGGCGCAGCAGGCTGCGGGAAACCAGAGAGGCCCAGAGGAAACCCTGCCTGAGGCGGAGGGCCTGAGGGGAAAACGCCACCCAGGCCGACGCTGCACGGCCCCCCACCCGGCCCACGTGTCCCCACCGCCTGAGGGGAGCGCACTCGGCCTCTCCCCGCCTCTGCTCCTCGAGGCCCCATTGGCTACACGGCACGTCGCTCCGGCCGCTCTCCAATCCGCGGTGGCGCCCGTGTTCCACCACCCAATAGCGAGCGGGCCGGCCGGAGAGAGCCCGCCCCCGAGCGCGCCGAGGGGCGGAGGGGGCAGGGCTGGGAGCGAGGCCCCGCCCCCGGTATCACGTGAGGCGATGCCCGCGGCTTGGACGCCGTCACGGGGCCGGGGCCACCAATGGGCGGCCGGCGGGGGCGGGAAGAAGGAGAGCTTCCGCCCAATGGGAGCGCGGCGGGCTTGGGAGTGGGGAAGGTGGCGGCACGGCGCGGCAGTGAGGCGGGCGGGGGCTCCGCGGGGCCGGTGGGGGCGCGGGGGCGGGCGGGGCCGCGCAAGGCGCTGCCGGGGGGGCGCCGCGGGCGGCGGACGCGACCACCGGGCGTGGGGGAGGGGGAGAGGCGGGGCCACAATCCGGCCCTGCGAGGGGGTGGGGGGGGCGCGGCCTGGCGAGGGGGCGGGGCGGCCCTCCACGTGCTTTCCCCGCATCCCCGTCGCCATGAAGTGCGTCATCGAAGGCGGCAACGTGAAAGGTGGGACGGGGAGCTGGAGGGGGGCTGGGGGGGTGTCGTCTGCCCCCATCTGACCCCCCTCCACCCACAGCCCTCGGCCACGCCGTGCACGCGCTGTCCCGTGTTGGCGACCACCTCTACCTGGAGCCCTCTGACGCTGGGGTATGGGCACAGGGGCTGCCGGGCCGTGGCCGTGCCCCCCCCCCGGTGCCCGGTGCCACCCCCTGTCTGCCCTCAGCTGTCCCTGCGTGCCGCCAGCTTGTCCCGCTCCGCCTTCGCCTCCTTTCTCTTCGTGCCGCTATTCTTCCAGCGCTACGAGCCAGGCCCCCCCGGCACCCGCTGCAAAGTGCTGATGAAGGTGCAGACAACCCTCCCAAATACCCCCCTACGTCTGTCCCTCCACGAGGAACAGGCAGTGATGCTGTCCTTATCCCCAGTCCTTCCTGGGCGTGTTCCGCTCGCTGCCAACTCTGGACAAGTCGGTGGAGCGCTGCCTGGTGTTGCTGAGGCCCTGCGCTGGGCACCTGGTGTTACAGCTGCACTGCAAGCACGGTGAGGGGGAGGTGACAGCACTGGGGGGGTCACGGGGCTACAGCGGGGGTTAATGGGGCTGTCCTGCAGGTGTCACACGCACCCACCAGCTGGCCTTCCAGGAGTGTGAGCGGCTGCAGGCCATCTTTGACACGCAGAGCTGCGCCAGCCGGCTGCGTGCTCCTGCACAGTGAGTGCTGGGGGATGTGGGGTGGAAGCTACTGGGGGGGTCATGATGCCGAGTGCCCTCACTGCAGGGTGCTGGCGGAGGCGGTGGTGCACTTCCCGCAGACGCTGGCCGAGGTGACGCTGGGAGCTGCCGCTGGGGGCCGAATCGGGCTGCGCAGCCATCTGGAGGAGGGCAGTGGTGAGTGGGGATGGGACCGGGGACAGGGAAGGGTCTGCTGCAGCTGGTGCTGACTGCTCCACTGCAGAGCCTGGTAAGGCCATGGTGACAGAGCTGTGGTTAGCGCCGGATGAATTCCAGGAGGTGGCAGTGGTGCCCGGCTCCTGCATCACTTTCTGTCTCAAGGAGTTCAGGGTGAGTGTGATCAGGACCCTGTGCCCCACATCCCAGTGGCCCCTCGGACCCACTAAACCCCATCTCCCCCCAGGGGCTCCTGAGCTTCGCCGAGGCCTCCAGCCTGCCCCTCACCATCCACTATGACGATCCTGGCAGGTAGGAACCCATGCCACAGTGTCCCTCATCCACCCAGACCCATCCTCCAGGACTCTCCCACAGTCCGTGTGTGCCTCCA
>JAPSGF010000001.1:36338182-36355419 GCA_035772895.1 Perdix hodgsoniae
CCAGGCCAGCCATCTTCAGCCTGGATGACTCCCTGATGGAGGCACACCTTGTCCTGGCCACCCTCCTGGACCCAGAGAGCGACTCACAGCCACCCGCTGCCACCAATGGGTAACGGCCCGTTGCCATGAGTCAGGATCAGAGTGAATGGCCCCATGCTGCCAGCAGTAGGGACTAGTGAACAGTCCTAATGCTGCCCGACATTTACTCACTCACTGCCCCTTCCAGCAGTGTCTCCCACCCACCTGCCCCCTCCGATGACTTTGCTGATGACCTCGAGTCCTACATGGTGGCCTTGGAAAGTAGTGCCTGTGAGGGGGAGGCAGGAGGACCCCCCAGCCCCACATTCTCCCTGCACACACCTCGCCCTGCAAAAAGCAACCCTGAGGAGGAGGAGGAGGACGGAGCTGTGCCAGGGACACCCCCTCACAAGAAGGTGTGGGATGGGCACTGGCATGGGGGGAGGGGGTAAAGGACTGGCATGGACCTTTGACCGTATGTCTTTTCACTCCCCAAGTTCCGCTCGCTGTTTTTCGGTTCTGTGCTGACGCCAAGGGGGCCTGGCCCAGCACCCAGCCAGGAGGTGTTGGCAGAGGACAGCGATGCTGAGTGCTGAGAGCCCCCATTCCGATGCTACAGCGCAGCAGCTGGCACTGTCTGGCCATGCAGGATAATCCCAAACCTACATCTTAAGACCCATTACAAGTTTATTCCCCAAAAAAGCCTCCTGCCCTGCCTCCACTGCCATCCAAGGGGCAGGTCCTGCCCCAGAGGGCGCATTTGGTACAGTAGAAAGTGGCAGGGGGGACAGGATTTTACAAATAAAAAAACGAGTGGAGAGAGGAGCAACCTGGTGCTGGGGCTGCTGGTGATGGGCACTCACTTCTTGGCTTTCGCAGAGTTGCGCGGCGGGGTGACGGGGCGACCAGCGGGGTTCAGCCCACTGAACTGCCCATACTTGCCCTTGTTCTTGTCTGCCGGTTTCAGAATCTGCAGGGAAGAGGGGTGAGTGGGGAGGCTGTGGGCAGAGCCCTGTGTGCTGCCCCATCCCCAGCAAAGCCCCGACTCACCTGGAAGGAGCACATCAGGGTCTCATCCACACTCATCATGGCACCTGCGTTGTCGAACTCCCCACAGTAGTTGGGTGCAGAGAAGAGGGTGACGAGCTGGCGCTTGGCAAAGAACTCGTAGCCATCCTCCACTACCTGCGGGGCGGCAGCACTCAGATCTCCCTGTGCCCTGTCCACGGGGCCCACAAACCCCCCCAGGGGACAGCATCCCTTTCAAAAGAGCCCAACCACATCCTCAAGAGCAAATGTCTGCTCCTGGGAAAAACTCCACAGGAGCCCGGGTGGGACCTGAGCCCAGTACCTGGTGTGCCCGGCAGATGAGGTCCAGGTCGTGCTTGTGCAGGAACTTGGCCACCACCTCAGCCCCAAAGGTGAAGGAGACACCGCGGTCGTTCTCGCCCCAGCCCTGCACATCCTTGTCAGGGTCAGACCAGAGCAGATCACACAGCAGGCCCTGGTCAGGCACGTCTGTGGGTCGCATGATGCGCCGGATCTGCTCCATTGACTGCAGGTCCGGGGACAGCCCTGCATGGGATAGGAGCATCAGGTTAGGCTCTGAGGCAGCCTCTGGACACAGGCAGCAGCCCCCAGTCCCGTGCCCACCTCCATGGCAGCAGAAGATCTTCTCATCCACAATGGCAGCAATGGGCAAGCAGTTGAAGCAGTCGGTGAAGGTCTTCCACAGCTTGATGTTGTATCGCCGCTTGCCTGTGAGGCAGCGGGGTGGGTGCTCACAGAGGAGCCCTTCCTGCGGGCTGTGCTCCACCCTCCCCACCCCCCCAGTGTCCTACACTGCACACAGGGTGGCAATGAGCCCTCCAAGGGGGTGGGAGGCCATGGACATGGCTGGGATGGGGACATGAGGTCTGCAGGAGATGGAAGAGCTGCAGATGGGGACGGCAATGGGGACTTTAAGGTGGCTGAGTGTATGGGGTCAGTACTGGGGTGAGAAGGTGAGGGCAGTCCTGTTTGTTAGCAGTGGGGTCGGTGTGGCACTCACACTCGTCATAGAAGCCATAGATGCGGTTGATGCTGGCACATTCATGGTTGCCACGCAGCAGGAAGAAGTTCTCAGGGTACTTGATCTTGTAGGCCAGCAGCAGGCAGATGGTCTCCAGCGACTGCTTGCCCCGGTCCACGTAGTCGCCCAGAAACAGGTAGTTGCTCTCGGGGGGAAAGCCCCCGTACTCAAAGAGCCGCAGCAAGTCGTAGTACTGCCCGTGGATGTCACCTGTAAGAGGATCACAGGGGACACACAGTGACACTGGCACCCAGCCCACCCCCTCCCATCCCCCCCCCCGGCCTGCCGCTCACCACAGATCTTCAGGGGGGCTTCCAGCTCCAGCAGGATGGGCTGGCTCAGGAATATCTCCCGTGACTTCAGGCACAGCCCCCGGATCTCGTTCTCTGTCAGCTGTACGTTCTTCCCCGGCCGTGAGCCTTGCACTGTGCGGGGGTGGCCTTCAGCAAAACCCACTCCACCCCCGGAGCTCCCAGCAGCCCCGCACAGCCCCCGGGGCCCCCGGCCCTCTACAGCCCCCCGGCCGCCCGCAGCCCCTCTCTCTTTCCCCCAGCCTCCCGGCTCCCCCAACCGCCCCCCGGCTCCCCCGCAGCCCCCAGCGGCTCCCACCCCTGGGCTCCCCGCAGTCCCCCGAGGCCCCCCGGCCCCGCGATCCCCCGCGGCCCCCACACCCCCAGAGCTCCCCCCGGCCCCACGTTTCCCCGCAGGCCCCGGCTCGCACCCCCGTCCTCCAGCTCAGCGGCCGGACGCACGGCCCCGGCCCTCCCCGCCCTTAGCCGCGCCCAAGGTCGTCTCGGAGCGCCGGGGCGCACCGCTCACCCTCCAGGAGGCGGCCGATGATGGAGTCGAGGTTGAGCTTCTCGGTGTCCGCCATGGCCGCCGGACGCTGCTTCCCCCCCCGCCCCGGCCCCGGCCCCGCAGCCATAGAGAGCGGCCGGGGCGAGCGGCGGGTGGGGAGAGCGCCCCCTGTCGGAGCGGAGGCGCGTCGGGACTGCGCGCTCCCACGGGACGCTGCCGGGGCGGCCGCGCCGCGCCATTCGTTGCCCGGAGGCTGTCGCTATCCTGGCGGCGCGGGGACGCGCGCGGGGAGCCCCGTGGGGCCGTGTACCGGCGGTGCCACCCGCGCCGCGGGCTCCACCTGCGTCACTTGTGCCATTCGCGCCATCAGCGCCTCTTGTGCCGCCATGCCGCGGCTGCGAGCCCCCACGTGCCATGCGAGCCGTGCGGTGCCGCCAGACCCTGGCCCGGAGCCCGTGGTGACATTTCAGCCCCGCGGTGTCAGCTGCGCCGCTGTCCCCGACCGACCCCAGCAACTGTCCCTGGCTCCGCTGCCGGCTGCGTGCCCCTCCGCTCGTGTCCCGTGTCCCCAAATCCGAGCAGCCTCACATCCCGCTGTTGTCGTATCCCCGTGTCTCCGTGTCCCGTGTCCTCGAATCCAGCCGTCCCCGTTCCGGCACTGCTCAGCCGCCATGTCCCCCCGTTCTCAAATCCCCTGTTTCCCATATCCCCGCGTTCCCTTACCTCCTCCTATCCACCTGTTGCCACATTCCCATACCCGTCTCCGCGTATCCTCATATTCCCAAATCCCCGTCTCCCCAAATCCCCGTCTCCCCAGATCCCTGTCACCCCATCAACCTTTCTCCCCAAGCCTCCATCTCCCCCATCTCCACTTCCCCACACTTCTATGCCCCGTACACTCGTGCCCTCGCATCCTCACTTCCGCGCCCCCATCGTTTCCTCGCACCCCATGCCCCGCACCCCTGAACCCAGGTGCCAGCACACCCCGCACACCCTCCGACCCCTCTCCCCCGCCTCCCCGCTCCGCCCTGCGCCCTCCCCCGGGGGACGCCCCTCTGCCGCTGGAGGCGCCTTCGCCGCCGGTGCAGAACGGGCGCAGCTCCGCGGGCACCGCCGCCACAGCCGCCCGACAGCGACAGCGACCGCCGGTGGGTGCGGGCGGCGGCGGCGGCTCCGCGCGTGTCAGCGGGTGTTCGCGTGCGCTGTGCCACGCGTGCCCGGCGGTGAAATCGCGGGCGGCCGTCGCGCTAAGCCGAGGGACGTGCGGGGCGGCACCGCGCGGCGCCGGGGACGGGCGGGTGGAAGCCGGGGACAATAGGGCTCTGTGCCGCTAAGCCGGGGCACGGGGCTACCCCACTGCCAGCGACCACGCGTGACTGCGGGCACGGCCCGTCCCCGTGGGGCCGCGTGGCCGCGCGTGCTTCAGTTTCCCTCCGAGCGCACCGCGGCACGGCGGGGTACCGGTGCGGCTGACGGCGCCGGCCGTGTCCTGCTCACTGTAACCCCCCCTCCCGTCTCTTGCAGCCCTCCGACGCCCGCAGCATGGTGAGTGGTGGCACGGGGCGTGAGGGCAGGGGGCCCCTTCCCCTTCTCGGCGGGGCTGGGTGGTGCCGGGCGCTCCGTGTGGCAGCGCCGTGCCCACCGCCTCCGCGTGACCCTGCGGGGACAAGGGGACGCTTTGTCCGGGGGCTGGCACTGCTCCCGGGCACCCCGACACCGCCGCCCCAGCGACGTCCCTTGGCTGCCCGATGCCCCCCCTGAACCCACGGCCCTCGTGCCCGTTGCGGTGCCCGTTGCGGTGCCAGCTCAGCCGTGCCCTGTGACAGCTCTCAGTGGACCAGCTGAGCGCGGAGCGAGCTCTGGGCATGAAGGAGCAGGAGTGGACCGGCCCCGAGGCGCTGTGCCCAGGCTGGAAGGAGGAGGAAGTATCCGACGGTGAGGGACCCGAGGACAGCGGGCACCCCGACCCCACTGCCCGTGCCTACGAGGTGCTGCAGCGCACCCTGCGCCTGGAGGGGATGCCCCTCACCATAGACCGCACCGGCCAGCCGCGCACTGGTACGGATATGGGAGGCACTGGTATGGGTGTGGATGGCACAGGGTGGTGGGGTGATGGGGTAGGGCTGTACGGGAGCTTGGTGTGACCTGGGGATGCGGTGCCAGGCTGGCATTGTGGTACAGCACCATGGTGCCAAGCTGGGGACACCGGGCTGCTAGGAGGTGGGTTGGCAGCAGGGCACAGTGCTGGTGTCTTGCTCCAGTTTATAGGACTTCCTTCTTTTCGCCCTGCTAGTGTGGCACGCCTGACCCAGCAGTTAAGCCAGCAGGGAGTGGTGCCTTCATTGCCATACGCAAGCATTATCACCTTTGGCAGTGGTCAGCTCCTTCAAGCTGCACCTTGAAAAAGACTGCTTGCCCCCTATCTGCTTATCTTTACAATCATGAGCAGCAGTCCTGGAGCACGGTGGCACCCACCACTTGCCCCTCTAGATAATTAGCGGTTGTCAGAGTCTTATCAGCAAAAAGGCTTCACGAAGTGAGCTTTGTGACAAAAAAAAAACAAACCAGTTTTGTGTTTCACAGCTGGGCTGGGGACTGTGGTGCCGGCTTGGGGTTATGTGCTAGGCTGGGGTCACAAGGTCAGGCTGAGGACACGGACTGCTCACATGGGGTGGTAGCAGGTCCCATGTACCCTACCACTGTCTCGCTGCAGGATTTGGCCAGCTGGATATGACTGTGTGCATACTGGGCTCCCCCACCGCCTTCCTGCCCATCTTGCTGGAGGGTGGCACCCGCTACCCAGGTGAGTATGGCCCTGTCCCCCAGGCCTGGCACTCAACAGCCCCCCCAGTGTGTGGGGACACAGCCACTGCTCATCTTGTGCCACCCACAGGAGCCATGGTGCTGTGCCTGGCACCTGCCTGGGCCAGCCGCGTGCCCTCAGAGACATCACCAGGCGCGTGGTCCCTGCTGCTCTCCAGGGGGGTCTCCTTCGAGGCAGGGGGCTGCACTGCCCTGGAAGAATTTGTGCCTCCCCGGCGTGCTACCTACGTCACTGGCACCTTTGGGTCCGAGGGCAGCTGGGAGGGTGAGCTGGCCCGTGACCTTGATTGCCCCACGGGAGGCTCAGCACTGCTGGCACATTGGCTGGAGGACCCCCTTCTCTCTCGTTGGTTGCTGTCTGCCCGCGCCGGCCTGCCTGTGCCCCCCACCCTGGCCTTCATCACGGGGCTGTGGGAGACCCTGCCTGAGGAGCCCAAATCCCCTGGGGTGCGCCTGGTGAGGCTGCAGGACCCCCAGGGCCAGGAGAAGCTGGTGCAGGATGAGGTGGACGCCTTCCTGGAGGGCAGCACCATGCAGCCCTACGATCAGGTGGGCACAGCAGGGTGGACATGGCGCAATATGGGGGAGGGGGAGTGGCGGAGGGGGGAGACAGGGTGGCACGATGCTCGGGTGGAGTGGGATGGGATGACGTGGGACAAGGTGACATGGTGCTGCATGGGGCAGGGGCGGCAGGGTGGCGCAGTCTGGTGGCATGGGGTAGCACGGCACTGCAGGGGACAGGGTGGCATGCGGTGCTGTGAAGGGGTGTCACGGGGTGACACTGCCCTGCACACAGGTGGCAGTGCGGCTGTCAGGATGGCGGTGGCGTGGAACAGACCCCCGCAGCACCCACAAGAAGGTGGAGGGCAAGGCAGTGGCACAGGCAGTGGCAGCCCTGCTGAAGGGGCTACGGGAGGAGGAGAGCGTCCTGCTGGAAGCCCTGTTGCCCCCCGCCCGCCTGCCCACGCTGCCCCCACGTAAGACCCCCCTCGGGTACCCAGCACCCAGGAAGGGCTTCTGGGGGCTCCCTCGTGTCCGCCCGTGGGTGGGGGGTGGCCACCTTGGACTCAGTCCCTAAGGGTGGGGGGAAGGTGACCTCCTGAGCCTCCCGTCCCTCCTGTCCCCTGGGCTGGGGGTGAGCGTGGCACCGGGGGGGACTGTCCTTGGCCATTCCCTGGGGCTGGGGCACCGCAGGGTGAGCTGGGGGCTGCGGGTGGGATGCTGCTGTCCCTGCCCTGTCCCTCGCCCCTCAGGCAGTGCAGCCCCGCGGCTGCCCATGGCCCTGCGCATCTGCACCGTCGTCTGCCGGTCCTGGGGAGACCGGCCCCAGCTCTGCCAGGTATGGTCTGGGGGGCGGGGCTGGCGTGGCCACACCCGTGGGTGGGATCGGAAGCCTCCACCCCCTTTCCTGCAGCCCCTCTCCTTGGGCCAGGTGTGGCTGGGTGTGGCTGTGAGCATCCTCTGCCCCGGACTCCCGGGTGCCAGCACATGGCCCCATGAGTCCCCGTTCCCCGGGGGCTGGCAGCCCACATCCCTGCCTTGGGGACACCCTCCTGCATCCCAGTGTCACCCCGTGTCCCCTTGCTGGCGTGTCCTCACAGGTGGCCTGTACTGCGGGGCGGGCAGAGGCGCCGGTGCGGCACGGTTCGGTGCTGCCCTTGGGTCTGGACTCCAGCCTGCGGCAGTGGGGCCTGGCAGATGCAGCACAGCGGCAGGCACTGGCGGGGCGGCTGCGGGAGGCCGCCGAGGCCACCATGGCTGCCCTCCTAGCCGCGGAGGGTGAGCTGAGCCCCACTCAGCGTGGCGGCGCCCGTGCCCACACCGACGTCCTTGGTGAGCTCTGACATCGGACCTGCTCCTTTGGAGGCAAGTGGGGCTGGTGGCCTTGTGGCACTGAGCGCCGTGTCCCCAAGGTGTGGATTTCCTGTTGTCGTGCGTGGATGACACCCTGGAGCTGGTGGCCCTCTCTACCAACTGCCTGCGCTGCCTGGAGACCTGCCTGCTGTTTGAGGGCATGGAGCATGATGTGGGGCAGCCTGCCGGAGACGTGCCGCGACTGCTGGCCGAGTGCCTGCTGCACCGGGCGCAGTGCCACCTAGTAGAAGGCAAGAACATCCTGCTGATCGGGGCTGGAGGAGTCAGCAAGAGCTTCGTCTGGGATGCAGCACGCGAGTACGGCCTGCGGGTGAGCAGATAGGGCCAACAGTAGGCTTCAGAGTGAACGCTGGGTGCTGTGGCTGTCAATAGGCTTCAGAGTGAAAGAGAAGCTAGGGAACGATACCGGGAATGAACAAAGAGGACCTGTAGTGGCTGGGGTCAGGGAAGCTAGGATAGGGACTGTGGGGACCTGGTTGTGGTGGGAATGGGGACAGAGATGAAGGATAGGGCTGAGGACAGCCTATGTATGTGGGAACTGCACTGGGGACAGGAGTCTTAGGGCCAGGGATGAGGACACGGACAATCAGGAACTGGAAAGACAGGAACAGGCTGGGTACAGGGGCACCGGTACTGGCTGGAGACTGGGAATTAGAAATGGGGATGGGGAGACCAGGACTTGGTGGGGATGGGGACAGGCTGGGGATGGGGGCAGGGCACCAGGACCAGGGACAGAGGTGATGGAGCCATCCGTAGGCTTCAGAGCGATCGCTGGCTAGTTTCACCATGGGGTGGGCACACTGTGTCCCACCGCCCCGCGGTGCCACCAGCTTGGTGCTGCAGATCCACCTGGTAGAGTCGGACCCCGAGCACTTTGCGGCTGGGCTGGTGGAGACCTTCCTGCCTTACGACAGCCGGGAGCACCGTCGGGATGAGGAGCACGCTGAGCATGTGCTGGAGATGCTGCGCACCCGCGGGCTGCGGCCTGACGCCTGCCTCTCCTACTGGGACGACTGCGTGGTGCTGACAGCGCTGCTGTGCCAGCGGCTGGGCTTGCCCGGCTGCACTCCTGCCGCCGTGCGCCTGGCCAAGCAGAAGAGCCGTACCCACCAGCACCTGCAGCGCTGCCGCCGCGGCCGCCCGCCTCCCGCTGCCTTCGCCGTGCCCTGCCGCCGGCTGCGCAGCCACAGCGACGTGGAGCGGGCGGCGGGCGCTGTGCCCTTCCCCGCCGTGGCCAAGCTGGAGTTCGGGGCGGGGGCAGTGGGTGTGCGGCTGGTGGAGAGCACCGGGCAGTGCCACGCGCACGCGGCCCAGCTGTGGTACGACCTGCGGGCCGACGCCGACCACCCGGGCATCGGGCTGGGCTGGGGCAACGCCATGCTGCTGATGGAGTACGTGCCGGGCACCGAGCACGACGTCGACCTGGTGCTGTTCGAGGGCCGGCTGCTGGGCGCCTGGGTGTCGGACAACGGCCCCACGCGCATCCCCACCTTCCTGGAGACGGCGGCAATACTGCCCTCCTGCCTGCCCGCTGACCGGCAGGCACAGCTGGTGCGGGCAGCCCTGCGCTGCTGCCGAGCCTGCGGGCTGCAGCACGGCGTCTTCAACGTGGAGCTGAAGCTGGGCCCTGCCGGGCCGCGCCTGCTGGAGATCAACCCTCGCATGGGCGGCTTCTACCTGCGCGACTGGATCCGCGCCGTCTACGGGCCCGACCTGCTGCTGGCCGCCGTGCTGCTGGCGCTGGGCCTGCAGCCCGTGCTGCCCTCCCGGCCTTCACCCCGCCAGCAGCTGGCGGGCATCATGTGCCTGGCGTCGGAGCACGGCCAGGCTCTGCGCGGTGGCGTCATGGCGGCCCTGCAGGGCCTGCAGCGCCGTGGCCTGGTGCGCCTCAATCCGCTCTTCGAGGAGGCGGGCGGGCGCTACGAGGAGCCCTGCCTGAGCGTGGCCTGCACCGGGGATGGCCCTGCCGAGGCCTGTGGGCGGCTGCTGGGGCTGTGCCAGGCGCTGGGCATCGACTCGCCCCAGTACCCCGTCGGTCATTTCCTCTCCCACTTCAAATAGCCATGGCGGGGGGTGGGGATGCGGGGCCGGGGCCGGGCTTCGCATCCCCCAGATCCTCCCCCGGAGGCTCACACCCCAATCTCAACCCCCCCCCCGCTCTCTCGGGGTTGGGCTGTGGGTTGTGGGCCCGTAGCAATACGGCGGCCCTTTAGCACCCAGCATGGCCCTCACCTGCAGCACGGGGGCTGCAGTGACGGGGAGAGCCTGCAATAACAGAGCAGCCCATAATAACAGGCAAATGTGAGGAGCTCCTCCTATAACCACTGAGCGTGGGGAGATCCCATCGTAACAGGCAAACATGAGGAAACAGTGCAGAGTGAGGGGAGCACACAATAAGAGACGACCATTGTGAGACCCTGTGACAGAGGGCAAATATTGGGAGACCCTGCAAGAACAGCTGAGCGAGGGCAGACCCCACAGTGACAGAACAGCACGGGGAGACCCCGCAGTAACAACTGTACAGCAGAGATCCACTGCAGAAGCAGGAGGCCCTACAGTAACAGGAACGGGAGGCATCTGCAGTGAGAACTGTGCGTGGGGACATCCTGTGAGAACACCCCATTGCTGGGGAGACCCTACAATAACAAACCTGGCAGTGCGGGGAGAATCTCCCCATGTTTCACAACCCCAGGATGATGCCATGTGATAACACAGTGTGTCACAGCCACTGCCACCATCAGTGGGGAAGCGGCATCTGCAATTGGCAGCAAGAGACCCTACAATAACAACAGCAACCCTATAATGACACACGGCCCACGCGGCCGAAACCCTACAGTAATAGCAGTGATCACAGCAGCCTGTGTAGTGCCTGAGGCCTTATAACAATAGACCACGTATTGCCTGAGACCCTGCAGTAACAGAAGTGACCCTACAATAACACAGCCCACGTAGAGCCTGAGACCCTGCAATAACAGCACAGACCCCACAGTAACACAGGAGTGCAGCAGCAGCCCGAGGCCCAGCTGGGGGTTCTTCTAGGGCTCGCCTCCAGTCCGACCTCACGACCTGTGGAAGAGGCACGATCCCAACCCGGGCTGGGGGCAGCAGCCCCAGGGCCACGCGCACCAATAAAGGCTGCAGAGCGCCAACTCAGTGCGTCGAGGTCCGTGTTTATTTCGGGGAGGTTCCCCTCCCAGCAATCCCCCCGCGGGGCTCCCTGCGCCAGCGCTGACATTTGGGGCCGACCCCTGCCCTTTGGGAGACACCCGAGCCGGAGGGGGCGGAACCCAGCCTGGGGGGCGTGGCCAGGAACGGAGTTGTTAATGGTGGTGGGCGTTGTTTAAGACGAGGGGCGTGGCTAATGCTGGTGGGCGTGGCTAAGTCTGAGGGGGCGGGTCTAGGTCTGGGGGCGGGGCCACGTGCTTGGACTCCACGTCCCGGGGTGCCCCGCGGCGGGGATCCCGAGTCCCCCCCTGTGACGCGACGCAGCCGTGACCGGGCGGGGCCCGCGGGTTCGCTGCGGCGCCGCAATGGCGGGGGTGTTCGACATCGACCTGGAGACCGAGGAGGGAAGCGACGGGGAAGAGCCCGAGCTGGGCGCCGTGAGTCCACCGGGGACGTGGGGACGTCGGGACCCGGGGGGGGACACGGCGCGGGGACAGTGCGGGGAGCTGATCGAGAGTGGGGATAGGGGCTGGGAGGTGGTGGGACTGGGGACAGGGGCACGAAGATGGCAATCGGGGATCCTGACGGAGGTGACTACGACCCGGTGGGGAGGGGGATAGGTGAGGGATACAGATAGGAATACCAGGACTGGCTGGGGACAGAGGTGCGGGAGTGGGGACGTGGGAATCGGACGTGGTGGGGAGAGGGATGTGGGATAAGGACGGGATAGGGGTGGAGCAGAGGTGAGTGGGGCTGTCTGGGCGTGGGACGGGGGCTGAGGAATGGTGAGGAGCTCTGGGACCTGTTGGGGATCAGAGGTGGCGATGGGAGGGCTGGAACGCGATGTGGATGGGGATGAGGGACCTGGGCTAGGGATGGGTGGAGGGACAGGACCTGTTCCAAGGATGAAGGACAGGGCTAAAGCCACCGTGCCGTGTGGCACTGATGCCACGTCCCCACAGGAGATGGAGGTGGAGCCCCGGGGGAACGGCCTGGAGTGAGTGTAGGATGGCACCAGGGTGGCACTCAGGGGCGGCTCTGAGGGGGCCCCGTCCCTACTCACCACCCCCCCACCACCACCCCACAGGCCTGTGGGGCACTACGAGGAGATAGAGATCTCAGAGAACAGCGTCAACAACGGCCCCGAGCACATCGGGCCCCACTGCTTCGAGCTGCTGCGCGTCCTGGGCAAGGGCGGCTATGGCAAGGTGGGAGGGCTTTGGGGAGGGGGGCTGCTCACTTGGTGGAGGTGTCAGGAAGTTTGCCCCCCTTCCTGTCCTGCAGGTCTTCCAGGTGCGTAAGGTACAGGGCACCAACACAGGGAAGATCTTTGCCATGAAGGTGCTGAAGAAGGTAGGAAGGTGCCGTGGAGCGCTGCATTACTGTGAGACCCCCCCCCCATCACTGTGTGATGCCCTCCCCTCACCATGTAACCCCCCTGTCCCAGGCCAAGATAGCCTGCAATGCCAAGGACACGGCGCATACGCGGGCTGAGAGAAACATCCTGGAGGCCATCAAACACCCCTTCATCGTTGACCTCATCTATGCCTTCCAGACGGGCGGCAAGCTCTACCTCATCCTGGAGTGCCTCAGTGGTACGGGGGGACGGGGGGGCAAGCATGAAGGGGGCACAGCTCACGGCCCCCTGGATGTTTGTTGCAGGTGGGGAGCTCTTCATGCAGCTGGAGCGTGAGGGCATCTTCCTGGAAGACACCGCCTGGTAGGGCCAGCACACGTCCCTGTGTATCCCTATGTGTGCCCACGTGTCCTCAGCCTGGAGGAGGGCACTGGGGGCCCCGACTGCTGCTCACCCCCTTCCACCATGGCACAGCTTTTATCTCAGTGAGATCACGCTGGCACTGGGTCACCTGCACTCCAACGGCATCATCTACCGCGATCTCAAGCCAGAAAACATCATGCTCAACAGCCAGGGTGGGTACGGTGCTGGGGGGCCACCATGCAGTGCCATTCTGGGGGATGACCCCCTCCGGAACCCTCCCCAGGCCACATCAAGCTGACGGACTTCGGTCTGTGCAAGGAGTCCATCCACGACGGAGCAGTCACCCACACCTTCTGCGGCACCATCGAGTACATGTGAGCAGGGGGAGGGGTGCCAGGAGAGCCTTGGGGGGACCACGCACTCAGGGCGTCCCTCCCATTGCCCAAAGGGCCCCGGAGATCTTGGTGCACAGCGGGCACAACCGCGCAGTGGACTGGTGGAGCCTGGGTGCCCTGATGTATGACATGCTCACCGGATCGGCAAGTCACCCGGGGGGGTTGAGGGAGGCACGTGGGCAGCATGGAGGGCTCACTGTGGCCAACCCCCGCCTGGCAGCCCCCATTCACGGCAGAGAACCGCAAGAAAACCATTGACAAGATACTGAAGGGGAAGCTGGTGCTGCCACCCTACCTGACGCCCGATGCACGAGACCTGCTTAAGAAGGTGCCTCCATTTGCCCCCAATCCCGTCACCCCCTGTGTGTGTTTGGAGGGGGACAGTCGGGACCCCTCTGTCTTTTCTCTCGCAGTTCCTCAAGCGCAACCCCAGCCAGCGCGTTGGTGGGGGGCCGGGAGATGCAGCCGATGTGCAGGTAGGGGTTGGGGAGGGGTATCATGATGTTCCTCCCCTCCCTCCCCCCACCTCTCAATATAGCATTAGTTCCCCTCCAGAAGCATCCTTTCTTCCGGCACATCAACTGGGAGGAGCTGCTGGCACGTCGCCTGGACCCTCCCTTCAAACCCTGCCTGGTACTGGGGAGGCTCTGGGGGGCAATGGTTGAAGGGGGGGGCTCAGAGGACAGCAGCCACGTTCCTTCCCCCCACACAGCAGTCGGAGGAGGATGTCAGCCAGTTTGATGCCCGCTTCACACGCCAGACCCCCGTGGACAGCCCCGATGATGCCATCATCAGTGAGAGCGCCAACCAGGCCTTCCTGGTACGGGGTGGATGCACAGGGAGAGGCGTCCCGCTGCCCCCCCCGCCCCCCCCCCTCTGTCATTCCCTTCTTCCAGGGCTTCACCTACGTGGCCCCCTCAGTGCTGGAGAGTATCAAGGAGGGCTTCTCCTTCCAGCCTAAGGTGCGCTCCCCCCGCCGCCTCAACAGCAGCCCCCACACCCCAGTCAGGTACCTGTGCCAGGTTTGGGGGGCACTACGGGAAAGCGTCCCCTCCCTCACCCCCTCATCCCCCCCCTGCCTGCCCTCTGCAGCCCGGTGAAGTTCTCCCCGTTCGAGCCCTTCAGGTCCGCGGAGCCCATGGAGCTGGGGCTGGGGGCCGGCACCCCGCCCGAAGCCACGGCCCCGCTGCCTATCGCCTCCGCCAAGAAGACGCGGGGGGGTCGGGGGCGGCCGCCCAGGTAGGGCATGTCGGGGGGGGAGGGGGTTCCGGGAAACGGTGCCTTGGGGCGAGAGGGGCCGGAGCTGAAGGGTGGCGACCCGGCCTGGCCGCGTGTGCCCATTAAAGCATGAATCAGTGCGGCTGCGGCGTACTGAGCTGGGGAGGGGGGGCAGGGCGGGGGGACGCGCCCCGTCCTCCCCACCGCGCCGCGTCCGCCCGGAAGAGCGCCGAGCGCTTTATTGGGGCGGTGCCGTCACAGCGCGGTGCTGTCCGACGGCCGCGCGTCGCCCCACGCCGCCGTCCCGGCAAGGCTGTGCGCGTCGCCGGGCAGTGCGTGGGGCTGCTCCGCCGGGCGCTGCTGCTCCTCCTTCTCTTCCTCCTCGTCCTCGTCCTGCGGGGCCTCTTCCTCTCCGTCCTCCTCCTCCTCGCGCTGCTGCCGCTCCGCGCCCCACGGCATCAGCTCCTCCGCTTCCGGGGCTTCGTCTCTTTCCCCGCTGGGCTCGGCGGTGCTCTCCCGGCCCAGCAGCCGTCGCCATCGGCCCCGCAGCACGGCCAGGGCGCGGCGACCCACGGGCCGGGGGTGGTAGCGGCCGTCCGAGAGGCGGCAGAGGTGCCGCCAGGCCAAGGCCAGCCCCACGGCCAGGCACAGCAGCAGCCCCAGCAGGGCTCCCACCGCCCGGTCGCTGCGGCTCGCTGCGGACTCCCCAGCTGCCGCCAGACCCGCCAGCAGCAGCGTGGCTGCGGAGCGCCGGGCGGTGTCCTGCGAGATGGGATGGGTCCTCAGTATCCACAGCGCTCGGCCCAGTGGGCCCCCAGGCCCTGACCCCCCACCCTTTGGGCTGCCCCAATGACCCGTGGGTTTTTCCCCTCTCCCTAAGGCCATCCTCTCCCTGGAGATGGGGAGTCGCATGGGAACGAAGTGCAGCCCTCTGCTTCACTCCTCACCCCCAAATCAATAACGGGGTAACCGTGGCAGAGAGGATGCGTGGGACTGTGGGCGCTCCAGAATCTCCCCTCCCTGGTATTCTCTGCGATATTCCCATTCTCAGGGATGCCCCCGCCCTGCTCTGGGACCCCTTCACCCCCCACCCCCCATTCTGTTTTTGGGGTGCTCACCATCACTGAGTGCTGCTGGAGCAGGTCCTGCTGCTGCCGTGTGAGCGGTGCAGGGGGGCCTCCAGCACTTCCTGCCCCCCCGGCAGCGGATGTATCAATGCGGGGGGGGGGGGGTGGGGAGGGTGACAGCGGCTGCACCTGCCACCCCCCCACCACCCGAAATGCACCCAGCAGCTGAAAAACCTACAGCAATGCATCAGCCTGGGCAAAGAGTGGGACTGTGGCCCCTGTAACACCGGCTGCTATTACCGCTGTGACAGTTTGGACCTGAGCCCCCAGCTGTAGCTGCTGCCTCTTCCTGTCTCCTACATCCCCACCGTGGGCTGGGGACACGCACAGCCCCCCCAACGCCCGCACACACACCCTGTGACACTACAGCATAGCCTCCATCGCCCTTACGCCCCCAGCCTCACCCAGCACCTTTATTATAAAGAGCTTTATTTGGAGTGAAAATATAGATTTGGACCCTGCCCTGGAGGGAGGGCAAAGGAGAAGGGGATCCCGTGGCTGTGCCACATGGTAAAGGGAGATGACCCTACCCAACCCTGCGGGCACGGGGGGTACGAGGGGCTTTAGTGTTTGACCCCGAGGACCTCCCCGCTAACCCTTGTGGGCCACTGCGGGGCGGCAGGGGGCAAAGTGGTCCACGATCCACAGGCGGGCAGCACCCAGTAAGGCAGTAAGGGTGATGGGGGAGCTGCCGGGGGGGCGGCCGGGTAGATGGAACGAGGGGCACCAAGCGGGGTGCGGACAGGGCCCTGAGTGGGGGGGGAGACGCGATCCCTGAAGGACAGAATACAACCCCAGGGGAGGACGCGAGGAGGGCTCAGGGGATAGAGGCTTGGTCCCCGGCTGCGGGGGGGGCAGCCCCCACGCAGTCACTGGGTGGGCGGGCCGGGCTGCCCCTAGACGTGTCCGTTCTCCAGGCGGCTGAGCTGCTCTTCCAGGCGGGCGATGCGCTGGCCCTGCTCCGTCACGAGCGCCCGCAGCGCCGCCATCTCCTGCAGCACGTCGTCCAGCCGCCCGCCCACCTGCGAACCGGGCACGCAATCAGCGCCACGAGTGGGCCCCGCCCACCCCGCTCGAGACCACGCCCCCTTCCTAAAGGTCACGTGTCCCAAAGCCACGCCCACCGCGCCCGAGTCCGGGCCCCCTTCCGCAAACACGTCTTAAAAAAACCACGCCCACGCCAGCAAAAGGCCACGCCCCTTCCCAAGGCCACGCCCCCTCCCAAAAGCCACGCCCCCCGCACTCACCGCAGGGGCGGCGGTCCCGGCGCCCAGGGATGGGGGTGCGCTGAGACGGGAGCTGGGGGCGATCGGCATTGTTGCAGCGCTGGCGGTGGCCGTGGCGGCGGCGGTGGTGGTGGTGGTGGAGCGGCCGTCGTGCAGCAGGGAGTGGCGGTTCACCTTCAGCTCCCGCTGCTTGCTGGGGACGTAGGCCTGGCGCAGGGACACCAGCAGCGGCCCCGCCGTCTGCCCCGCCACCCACTCCTCTGCCTCCAACGCCGGGTCGGGGCCAGCCGTGTCGGGGTACAGGTCGTCCTGGAACAGGTCCGACTGCGCCCCACAAGCAGCGTCACCCAGGGGACCCCCACATGGGTACCTGTCCTACCCACAGAGCTCCGCCCAGCTAGGTGGGAACCCCATCCAGTCCCTGTGCAGTGGCTGCCACCCAGGGACCTCCCCATCTGCTGCATCGCGAGTGGAGACCCCCACCCAGTCTGAACAGAGGCCCCCAACTGACCCCTACCTGCTTTGCCCAGGGACTGTCCCTGCAGCCCAATGATAGACCCCTCTCAAGTTACTGTGCTCTGTGGGTGGAACCCCCACCCACCTGATCTGGGTCCCCCACCCATTCACAATGCAGAAACCCTTGCACACAGCCCCCCCGCTTCCCCTAGGGATCCCCAGGAGTCCCCCGTTGCTCTGTCCTGCCCTGGGACAGGGCACCAACCAGTCCACCTAGAGACCCCTCCTCAATCACTGCATACTGCCCATGGACCTGCACCCAGCTACTAAGCAATACCCAAGCCC
>JAPSGF010000001.1:36370419-36401313 GCA_035772895.1 Perdix hodgsoniae
GCCCCACGCACCTCCGCCATGGCCGCCGCCGTCAGCCGCCACGCCCCGCCGCCCATTGGCCGAGCGGAGCGCCGCTCGTCCCGCCCCGCGGAGCCGATTGGCGGAGGGGCGAGCGCGGCGCGGCGCCGGCCGTCTGGTTGGTCGACGCCGCGAGTCCCGTCCCGCGCTCCCGTTGGCCCGACCGCACGCCCGTCGCCGCGGCGAGCCAATGGGAAGCGGGAAGGGGAGCCGCGCGGGGCTGACACCGAGAAGCGGTGACTCATCGCGCTGCCTATTGGCCGGAGGGCGAGACCTCCCGCAGCGCGCGCGCTGATTGGCCCCGAGGGCGCTGCCACGGGGCGCTAACCTATGGCCTTTACCCAGGGCGCGGCGCGGCCACGTAGACCTGACGTCACCGCTCGGGGGCGTGTCTACGGCCGTGACGTTCGGAGGGGCGGGGCAAGCAGAGGCCAGGCGGCACCGTACAGAATCCGTCTTTATTTACATCCTATAAAAATGTAAAGTTAGAAACTTTATTCTCCTGATCCAGAGCCGAAAACCGGGCAAAACCGAAGGAAAAAAAAAAAAAAAAGCACAAAAAAAAAATTAAAATAAAATATATATATAATAATAAGGGGATCTCCACGGGGTGGTGTTGGGTCTACGGGGGTGTCTGCGTGTGTGTGTGTGTGTGTGTGTGTGTGTGTGGCTGTGTCTGTGTACAGCAACTGCGGTGGGGCGGGGCGGCAGGGGGTGTGCAAACAGCATAGGGGGGCCAGGGCTGGAACCGGGCGCTAGAACCAGGAGACACCGGGAGCCAGCAGCAGAATGAGCCCCGGGTGCTGTGATCCGGGCCGAGGGCCAGAACCACGCACCAGCACTGAGACTCAGCGGAGGACTGAGTACCACCGCCGGGCAGCGGGACTCAGCCATAGAACGAGCAGATCTGTGCCTGCCCCAGGGCGCCGTCCTACCCGGGGTGGGGGGGATTGGAGGGGGCTGAGCACAGCACTCACTGCAGCTTGGTCTGCAGTAGGTTGAGCTTCTGTTGGTCGACGTAGCGGGAGAAGAAAGAGAGCAGGTTGGAGGGGGGGGGCACCGGTTTGGGCAGGGCAGTGGGTGGTACACGCAGCAGCTCTTGGGTGGCCAGCAGCATCAGCTCCGTCCTGTGGGCAGAGGATGTGTCAGCGCTGCCTCTTCCCCCCGGATGACAGCCCTGCCGCCCCGTCTCTCACCACTGGTTGTCCTGCATCAGCTCTGTGCCGCCATCCACGCTCTGCAGCTCCTCCCCGCGGCTCAGAACCAGGTACAGCAGGGACAGGCCGAACTGCGGGGATGGAGATGAGGTGTTGGGGTCCCGCGGGGATGCAATGGAGCAACGCCAGCCCCACGGGTGCTCACCTTGTTTTGCAGCACTGTGGTGAGGTGCAGGTTGGTGGAGGTGGGTGCGGCAGCACTCTGAGGTAGGTTGGTGAGCTGCTGCACCAGGCTGGTGACTGTCCCCAGGGGGAGGTGGTAGAGGACGTGTGAAAAGGGCCGCAGCAGGCAGGGCAGCACCTGTGGGGAGCGCAGAGAGCCGAGATGCAGGGTTGCCCCATAACCATCCCCATTCTCCCAAGGGGAGAAGTGGGGGCACTGTGGGGCATGGCAGGAACGCTCTGAGCCGCAGAAGTCACCTCATCCTGAGCATCCTTCTTGATGAGGAAGGGCAGGTTCCGGGCAGTCGCCAACAGCACGTCGGCTGCTTGCTCAGGGGACAGGAAGGGGAGGATGCGGGCCACCAGGCGCTTTCCTTTCCGGATGCACATGATCTGCATGAAGTGGTCGTCACTCGGCCTATGAAGGAAATGACTCAGCCAGCACAATGATAGAAGGTGCACCCCACAGCGACATCAAGGTGCAAAAGTGAGGTCATTTCAGCTTCCAGCCCCTCCCTGCTCACCTTTCCTGCCCCGGAGCTTTCCCACGCAGATTGTCATACATGTTGCAGATCTTCTGCTTCCTCTCACCTATCAGGGCGGGCCGCTCGCCCTCCAAGCTCAGGAGGTAGCGTCTCTCGTAGTCCTCCACATCCAGGAGGAGGCTGTATGTCTGCAGGACAGGTGGCCATCACAGAGGGCGGAGGCCCACAGTCAGGGGACCCACGGGCCGTGGCCCAAACAGAGTGGGGACACAGCACTCACCTTCTCAATGGTGACGAGTGTCTGGCGCCGCTTGTCCCGGACCTGCTTCTCCTTTGTCTCCTGCCCGGGGGAGAGAGGAGGTCAGGGTGCAGGTGCAGGTCACGGGGCTGGGAAGAAGGGGCAGCACTCACGTCATCCTCTCCACGGGAGGTCACGACTGCATCAATCATCTTCCGGGGGTTATTCACACTGGAGACCGTCAGCTTCCCGAGCGAGCCCTCGAACTGCACTGCAAGACAGGGCAGGGGATGCAGGGAGCCAGCTCCCAGGGCAGGACTGCTCTCCCTGCCCACAGAACCTGGGGAAGGAAGCACTAACCTGGCTTGTAGGTGTGCTCCAGCTTTGCCACTTGAGGGGTGATGAGTTTCGTACGCTCCTTCTTGGGACCGTCTTCCTCAGCTGCTGACAGCTTCTCCAGCTTCTGGAAGTAGTTCTGGGACAGGGACAGAAAAGGTCAGTACCCCAGGAGCGAAGCCCTCTCCCCACTGCTTCTCCTTCATGCAGCAGTGCTTCACAACACTCCTTCCCGGTACACGCAGAGAGAGTGACGTCTTCTCTGATGCCCTCCCTTTCTCAAGGCAGAGGGTGACAGCTCTGCCCTCCTGCTGGCCCCATCCCTGCCCCTCTCCCAGTACCTGATAGTAGTAGTCATCCAAGTAGGGATCGGTGCTCTGCAACTGCATCATCTGGATCTTGGACACCCAGTCCTTCTCCCGCTGCAGCATGAGGTTTGCGTAGGGGTCCTTGCGTGCCTGCTCCTGGTGGCTGCCACGGTGGCCCCCTCGTTCCCCCACCGAGCCGTTGAGGCCACGGTGCTGGCTGGCAGGAGGCAAGAAGAGCACCCATGAGCACACAGGAGCTACAGGAAGGGACAGAGAGTGGTGCACAGGCTAGCCCCGGCTGCACGGGCCCCCCAGAACACCCGGCACCGGGGCACCGCCCACCTCCTCACGCTCCCTCCCGCCCGGTGCTCACTTTCGGTTCTGCTGCTGCCGCTGGTGCAGGAGCCGGCGATGCTGGGGGTGCAGGTGGGTGGTGTCCGGTCGGAAGGGCTGCGGCCTGTGGGGAGCACGTGGGATTACGGGGCTGTACGGCAGGCACAAGACCTCAAGGGGGTCAGTAACCTACCTCAGGCCCTGCAGATGAGGCACGGGGCCCGGCGGAGGCTGCGGTTGTGAGGGCGGAGCGGGGCCAGCCCCAAAGAAGGCACGAAAGCCGCCAGTGGGAGCCATCATCTGCCCCACTCTGCCCTGCAGCAGCTTGGGATTGACGGAGGGTAGTGGGCTCCCAACGAGGCCTGAGACTCGAGCAAATTGGCTGGGAGAAATTCGGCCGGCCTGTGGGGCAGAGGGAGTGTGGGTCAGGCAGGGTCCATCAGAATGCTAGACCCTCACCCCTATGGGGCTGGAGGGCACAGAGTCCAGGGCTTTACCTGCGCTCCTCCCAGCAGCTGCGCCCGCTGCAGGTGGGTGAAAACAGGAGAGACACTAGTGGGGAATGGGTGGCCCAGCAACGAAGAGTTCTGCGAGAAAATAAAGGAGCAGAGCCCCCGGTCATGGTTCTCCCAGGTGGGAGAATGATGCAGTCAGGGTATCAGAGGGGCTTGGGGGTGGGAGCAAAGAGTACTGGTACGTTGCAGAGCTGGTTGGGGGACATCCTCTCGCTGTAGGGAGCAGAGTAGCGCTGCTGCATGGTCGCCCTGATGTGGACAGGCTTTGGACACAGGATCTGAAAGAAGGAAAGCAGTGAGGGTCTGACCACTGGCTCCTCGCCAAGGGGCGTGCACCTGCTGTAGGGAGCTGGGGGCCATACCTGCTGGTTAAAATTGGGCATAGCAGCCTGCTTGGGAGGGGTACCAATGGGGACTGCTCGTACAGGGGGGCTCCCAATGATGGGGGAGGATGAGCGACGTGGCAGTGCCCGCTCTGAAGGATCCCGCTCCTCCTCCTGAGCCTGCAGGGGTCTCTGGGGCAGAGCGTAGTCCAACACGGACACCGATGGCATCTCCTGCAAGTGGAAGTGGGGAGAAAAACCCTGGAAAGAAGTCTCAGGGCTGGACATGGTGGCAAGGACACTGACACCGATGTGGCATAGTGCAGAGGAGCTGCTGCGTAGTGCTTTCCCAGTGCTGGAGATCCCCACACCCCAGCCAGGATTCTCAGGAAGCCCCAAGGATCCCGCATCTAGCTCTTAATTAAGCCTGACTCTCTGTCACCCAGCAACGAAAACAGTTATGGCTCGAGGCACTGATGATCCCAAATCCTGAGTGCTGACACCATCAGGGATTGCGTGGCATCACCCAGCCCAGAGAGAGCACATGCAGGGTCAAGAAGTGATGTCCAAGAGCAGCTCACCCAACAGCCACACAATATCCCAAGCTGGAAGGGTCCCACAGGGACCACTGAGTCCAACCCCTGGCCCCACATAGGAACACCCAAAACCCAAACCTGTGTCTGAGAGCACTGCCCCAACACTCCTCGAGCTCTGGTAGTGTGGGGCAGAGCCTGCTTCTCTGGGAAGCTTGCTCCACGCCTACAACCCTCTGGTGAAGGACCTTTTCCTAGCACTTCCTTCCCCATTCCCGCAGCCCTTTGTTGAGTGCTGACAGCATTACGCCCCTACCTGGGTGAGCAGGGGTGTGCGGATGCGCTGCAGCACAGAGGGGCCATCCCAGATGCTGGTGTTGAGTGCCATGGTCTGTACACCAGGCCCACGGGTGTGCACAGCTCGCATGATGGCAGGGTCCTCCAGCTCGCTCTCGATCACCAGCCGTGTCAGCCGCTCTGCCAGTGCATCCTCAGGTTCACCCAGCAACTCTGCATCTTCACTGCTCGGCGTGGCCTGCTGCCCAGAGCCCACGGGTTTCTCCTCCAGCTCAGCCAACCGCTCGTGGGCCTCCTGCCAGTCATCATCTGCATGGGAACGGTGGGATGAGCGTGGCAGCAGAGAGCACCAGGCAGTGGGCAGGCGGCGAGGGCAAGAGATAGGGACCAAGAGCTCACCGACAGCCCCGGCTCCAAAAGTGTCATCGTTGAACTGATCAATGTCCTCATCCTCCTCGCCCAGCGCCTGGAAGCCGTCTTCCTCCTCATCCAGCGGGCATTCCTCCAGGGACTGCGGTGGCAGACAGCACGTTTTGTACCACCACCACCACCACCACCACCACCACTACCGGCACTGCCATCAAGCCCAAGGCCCAGCCCTGCCCTACAGCCCCAGTCCCGAGCCCGGAGCCTCGGCCCCAAGCTACGGGCCCCAGCCCTCAGCCCCCAGAGCAAACCCTGCGCCTTGAACCTACAGCCGCGACCCACGGCCCCGCCGGCCCTCAGCTCGGAGCCCGCAGCCACGGCCCCAAACCCACCTCCGAGGTCCGAGCTCGAGCCCCAGCCCCGATCCCCGCGGCCCGACCCCGCCCCCCTCGGCCGCCGCCCCGCCCCCCACTCACCGGGTACCGGAACATGGCGGCAATGCCGGCGGCGGCGGCGGCGGCGGCGCCCCCCGCCCGCAGGCTCCGCGCGGCCCGCTCCGGCCCCGCCGAGCATGCGCCGCCGCGGGCGCACGCGCATGACGTCACCTCTCCGCCCGTCCGCGGGATGCGCATGCGCAAAGAGGGAACACCGCCCACTCGAAGGCTTTAAGTACGCCGCGCCCACCGCGGGCGGTTCTTAAAGGGGCAGGCGGCCTTTTTCTGCACGCCTCCGGGCACCTGCGCCCCGTCCTGCCCCAGTCCCGCGCTGCTGCCCCAACCGTGCCCCAGCGCCAGCTCAGCCCTTCGCTAAGTCCCGTGGGTGTTTCCCTCTAGTCGTGTCCCCCAGCCTGTGTCCCACAACCCGGGTTCCCCGCCCATGGACATGTCCCCACGTCCCTCGACCCACATGCCCTAACTATGGCCAAGCCTGCCTCGTGTCCCCTAACCATGGCCACAAGCCCAGGCCATGTCCCGTTAGCCACGTCTCCGACCTGTGTCCCACCATTTGTTCCTCCCATCCATGGCTATGTCCCCCAAACCACGTCCCCTACCCTTAGCCACATCCCTGACTTGTGTCCCACCACCTGTGTCCTCTACCCATGGCCATGTCCCCATTTCAAATCCTGACACCCCTATCCCCCATCCACGGCCCAGCCCTCCAACCTATATCCCACCGCTCATATCCCCTATCCATGGCCGTGTCCACCTGTCCACCACCACCTCCTGTCCCCCATCCAGTGCCAGGGTCACCTGTAAGCTGTGGAGACACTCGTGTCACTGGCACCTTCACCACCCCCCCTCGGGTGTCTGGAGCACACGTGGCGGGTGCGGGCAGCCCCGCCTCAGCCTTGCTCTCATTGAGTGCCCATCAGTGGGGATTAGCGGGGCTGATGTAGGACGGCAGCAGGCGGGCGGAGAGTCCTGGCAGCCCAGCACCATGCGGGACCGGCTGGAGCAGCTCCGGGCGGTGAGGGGTGCAGGGCACCATGGGGGGGGGCACATGTGGGGTCATCCAGGGATAGGTCATCCAGGAGTAGGTCGTGCCCTGCTGCTGGAGGGGACCACGGGTCTTAGTCCTGGGAGGATTCGGGGTGGCTGCATCCTCACTGTGGCGCGCAGGAAGGGATGCGGAACACACCCAGGGCCCCATGCCCTGCTTTTGGGTTCTTGGGGTGCTCCCCACGCTGCGCAGTCCTGCAGCCTCCATGCTGCCCTGTGCGGGATTTAGCAGGGATTAAGGGAGGCACTGCCCATGATCAGGCCCTGCGGGGGGAGCAGGGGATTAAGCATTATTTTTACTCCAGAAATAGGGGGCCGGGGCACGACACCATGGTAATGGCAAGGGTGGCGGTGGGTCAGAGGGGAGCTCACGCAGAGCTGCTGTGGGGTGAAGTTTGGGGCCACAAAGCTCCGTAACGGAGCGCCCCATCCCTGTCCCTGCTCCTCCCACGGCCCAGCCTTGCAATCCGTTAATTCCTGCTTGTCAGATGTGAGCAGATGGCACCCGGCTGCACCCCCCCTCGCTGCTTGGGGGCCACTGCGTCCCCTCCCTGTCCTCGTCCCACACCCACCAGGTGTCCCCAGGTGTCCCCTGAGCATCCCCTTGCTACTTTCCGCAGAAGCAAGATGCTGAGGATGACAACGATGAGATGGAAATCGCCATTGACAACACAGCCTTCATGGACGAATTCTTTGCTGAGGTGTGGAGCAGGTGGACACAGGGGATGTGGGGCATATGGGGGATGCAGGTGACATGTCCTCATGGCCCCTTCAGATTGAGGAGACAAGGCAGAACATTGACAAGATTTCAGAGAACGTGGAGGAGGCCAAGAAGCTCTACAGTGTCATCCTCTCGGCCCCCATCCCTGAGCAGAGTGAGCATGGCTGTGTGTTGTCGTTGTCCCCCACCCCCTCTCAGGGCCATACGTCCCCTCCTTGGACACACACCTGTGATGGCATCCCTGTCTCAGTATCCCATCCCCTGCAGAGACCAAAGATGAATTGGAGCAGCTCACAGCTGACATCAAGAAGATGGCCAACAGTGTGCGCAACAAGCTGAAGAGTGAGTGGCTGCATCCCCAGCCCTGGGGTCACCCTGGTAGGGGAGAAATGGACCTGACAGGTGGGGTTCTCACTGCTGGTAGGCATGGAGAGGAACATCGAGCAGGATGAGGCCCGCTCCTCTGCTGACCTGCGCATACGCAAGTCCCAGGTGAGGTGACTGCACCCCGCCATCCCCTCCTGGGGGTGGAATGCATCACGACTGCTCCCACACTCGGGCTCGTCCCCTGTGGTGTCCCTGTTCCCATATCCCTGACACCATCCTTAGCACTCAGTCATGTACCCTGATGTGGGACACACCGTGCTTGGAGGTTCCCCATCCACAACTCCAGCACCTGGTCCTGTCCTCACGGTCTGGGACATGCCATGCCTGCAGTGTTCCCATCCCAACGTCCCTGTCCCGGTGTCCCTATCCCCAGCACTCAGTCCTATCCTATAGGGCTGGGGCTCACCATGCCTGAAGCGTCTCCAGCTCAATCTCCCCATCCCCAACCCCAGCACTTGATTCTAACCCCAAGGGCAGGAACACAACGTGCCCAGGTTATCATCATCCCAATGTCCCCATCCCTGTATCCCCATCCCCAGTTCTTAGCCCTGTCCCTGGGAGCAGGAACATGCTATGCCTGAGATATCTACTTTCCAAAGTTGCCATCCCAATGTCTCTGTCATCAGCACTCAGTCATGTATCCTGTGGTCAGGCACATCAGAATGTCCCCATTCCCAGCACTCAATCCTGTCCTCCAGGGCTGGGAGGACATTCCAGTGTCTCTCATACATAACTCCAGTGCTTGATCATAATACCAGGAGCTAGAACATGCCATACTCAGTGTTCCCAACCCAATGTCACCATCCCAATATCTCTGTCCCCGTCCTCCACAGTCATGTATCCTGTGGTGGGACACATCAGGGTAACCCCATCCCAATACCCCTGTCCCCTGCACTCAGTCCTGTCCTCTAGGACTGGGACACACCACGCCTCAGGTTCATATCCCAGTGTTCATATCCCCAGTACTTGGTTCTGGAAGCTGGAACACACCATGTCTGGGGCGTCCCATCCCAATGTCCACTTCTCATCATCCCCGTGCCCAAATCCAGCACTCAGTCCAGCCCCTGGGGCTGAACTACACCATGCTCAGGATGTTCCCATCCCCAGCACTCAGTCCTGTCCCGCAAGTTCGTTGATGTGATGACCAAGTACAACGAGGCGCAGGTTGACTTCCGGGAGCGCAGCAAAGGCCGGATCCAGCGGCAGCTAGAGATCAGTGCGTGTCCCCTTCCCCATCTTATGCCCCACTCATTCAGTGGGATGGGCAGAGCCTGTGGCAGCACTGACTCTCCACAGCTGGCAAGAACACAACGGATGAGGAGCTGGAGGAGATGCTGGAGAGTGGGAACCCTGCCATCTTCACCTCAGGGGTGAGCCCAATGGGGCCAGGGTTGGGAGCCTGGAGCTGCCCCGCTGACGCCTCTTGTCTTGTCCCCCATGCAGATCGTGGACTCGCAGATCTCAAAGCAGGCACTGAGTGAAATTGAGGGGCGGCACAAGGACATCGTGCGGCTGGAGAGCAGCATCAAGGAGCTGCACGACATGTTTGTCGACATCGCCATGCTAGTGGAGAACCAGGCATGTCCGCGGGGCGAGCAGCGAGCCAGCATGGGGCAGGGGAGACAGAGGGACTGAGGCAGGGGAAGGGGAGGGGACAAGCAGGGGTCTGGACATAGGACAGCATAGGGACAAGTAGGGACAGGACGGAGATGGACAGGAACTCATGCATGGGACAGCAAGGGAACAAGGAGGGATCCCAAGGGCTGGGACCTGGCCATGGAGCACCACAGAGCCATGGCACCAAACCCCCGGGAGGGGTCTCCTCCCCATCCCCTCTGAGCACCCCCAGTACTCCATGCAATGCGAGGAGTCGTGCTGTGCCTCTTGTCTCTCCTTGTTGCCCCCATAGGGAGCCATGATCGACCGCATAGAGAACAACATGGACCAGTCTGTCGGCTTCGTGGAGCGAGCTGTGGCTGACACCAAAAAGGCCGTCAAGTACCAAAGCGAAGCCAGGAGGGTGAGAGGGACCAACAGGATCCCTCATTGTTCTGAGTCGCCCCCCGAACCTCTGTCTTCTTGTCCCCTGTCCCCCTTCCCTGCACTGCCCATGTCCCAGCCTTACAGCCCCTCTCTCCCGTGCAGAAGAAGATCATGATCATGATTTGCTGCATTATCCTTGTCATCATCTTGGCTTCCAGCATCGGTAGCATCTTTGCCTGACACCCCAGCCACTCCCCACAGGTGATGGGGTGCCCATGGGGCTCGGGCCAGCAGCACTCACTCTGCACTGACAGATGTGGGTAGCAGTGCCAGCCACCTCTGATGCTTCCTGCTTACAGGTGGCCTTTCCCCATCCTGTTCAGTGATCCTACCCGTGGCCCTGGGACCCACCTGCCAAGCCTTGAGGACGTCTCCCCGAGGTCCCCGCCTCACCCACTGTCCTCACACCAGGGTCCCACAGCTTCCTGCTCACCAGCACAGAGCCAGCCACAGCCAGGGCTCTGCCTTGCCTGGTGGTGAAAGCAGCTCACCCCTCACTCAGAGCTCGCGTGCAGCCATTCCTCCACAGAGCTGCTCTCCAGATGTGCCGACACCCGCACCACAGCCCTCCTCCCCAATAAAGAGATGACTCACACTCTGCCCCATGGTGCTGTGTCAGGGAGTTGTATCACTCACCTCCGCGTCCCATCCCCACATCTGAGCCTCCACAACCCACAGTAATCACACCCAAAGAAAGGTAATGAAGCTGGTGAGGGTCTGGAGCAAAAGTCTTATGGAGAGTGGCTGAGGGAGCTGGGATTGTTCAGTTTGGAGAAGAGGAAGCTGAGGGAAAGAATTATTGTTCTCTGCCACTCCCAGAAATGGGATAAAGTTGGTCTCTTCTCCCATGTAAGGAGTGAGAAGTAATGACCTCAAGCTGTGCCAGGGGAGGTCCAGGCTGAATATTAGGAAAAACCTCTTCTCTAAAAGAATGGTCAGACATTAGAATGGGACGTGCAGGGGGTGGTGGAGTCACCATTCCTGGAGGTTTTGAAGAAACACAGATATGTGGCATGAGGGATCACAATGTAGTGGGTGATACTGAATCACAGAATCACCAAGGCTGGAAGAAAACTCCAATATCATTGAGCCCAACCATCCACCTACATCAATATTTCCTCAGTCAAGCAGGTCCCCCAGTGCCACATCTAAACGTTTCTTGGTGGTAAGGGGACAGATGGACTCCATGATTTTAGAGGTCTTCTCCAACATCAAAGATTCTATGATTCCATGCTTTCAGAGAAGGTTTTATTCCAGTGGCTCCACCCCTGCCTGCAGGCTACACCCTGTGCTTGAGGAAGAATTTCCCCCAATAGCGTCCCTTCAGCTTCAGGTCATAGGGGCTGAGGTACTTTCGCATGCCCAGCATGTTGGCGGTGACGACACGCTCAAAGGTCCAGGGGTTCTGGTTGTTGCGCCTCTTCTCCTCCTCCTCTTGCTGCATCTGCTGCAGGCTCTGCCGGCTGACAGCAACAGCAAGGAAGGGCAGCTTGTGGGCCACCTGTGTGAGGAAGGGTTTCACCTCCTCGAACTCACAGTGCCCACCAAGCTCCACCACGAGCTGTCCGCTCTTCACTGCGGTCACATAGCGGTCGATGGGGCCTTTGCCACCCCCCATACGATGTCCAAGGCTCTTCTTTGTCAGTGGTTTGTAGGGGGCTGGCACGCGCCAGATGGCAAACATATTCTTGGGGTCCATGCAGCGCCCGATGGTCAAGCGGATCATCTCCAGGTGCCCCCAGTGCAGGTAGCCACCCCCCAGCGCCTGCAGGATGATGGCAAGGGCTGACTGTTGGGCACCGGAGGTGCTCCAAACATGGCGCAACCCACCACAGCCCAGTGCTCACCAGGATGCCGTACTGCCCCTCTGTGAAGTCAGTGGCCACCTGGGAAGGCCCGCGGATGTCCCGCAGCTTCCGTGGTTCCCGTCTGGCCTTTGGCACTGCCGGCATCTTCTCCATGAATTTCAGCTTCCGCCTCTCCGGGAGCGTGATGCCTGCAGGGAGGGGAAACGTGAGGACCACCGTGGGGATGCGTGGGGGTGGGAACGGCCAGCTCCCTCAGGCACCGCGGCCAGACACGGGGTCCCGCACTTACCGCTGTAGTCGGGGGGCAGCACGAACTTCTTAAGGCCCGCCCGGGGGACGGCGCTGCCGCCGAGGCCTAAGGGCACAGTGAGCGCTCAGGGCCGGGCCGGGGGCACCAGCAAGGCCTCCCCGGGCACCCCCCGCACGCCTTGCCCCCTTCCCCGCCCTACAGACCCCTCCTGCCTACCCCAGAGTCTCCCTCGGGTCCCTCCCGCCCCTCCCCGACCTCCGCAGGCCGCCACGGGCCGCCCCAGCCGCCACCACCCCATGGCCGGAAGTGCCTGCCGGGCGCCGCCATCGGGTCCGTCCCATCAGCCGCCCGGCGGGGAGCACTTCCGGTCGCACAGTTCCTTTCCCCCTCGGCTGAGAGGAAGGGAATGAGGGTTCCGGCTCTCCGGGGCCGCTCTGCCGGACGCAACCCTGAGCCCGACCTCCCTCACTCCGAGCAGCCCCGGCCGCTCCCAAACCGGGAGTAGGAAACGCGGAACCACAAAATGTGGCACCCTGGGAGGGACCCACAAGGATCACATAACAGCAGAACGGTTGTGTTGGGAGGAACCTCGGAGATGGCAGAACCACAGAGTGGTTGGTTTGGAAAAGATGTCAAAGAGCACAGAACCACAGCGCGGTTGTGTTGGTCAGGGGGCTGCGGAAGCACACAGGGAAGGACATGCTGCAAATGACTCTTTATTGCCACGTTGTAGGGCCCAGCAGGGCTGCCTCTCCCACGGTACCATCAGTAGGTACTGTACTGAAGACAGCCTGGATGTGCTCCTTGTCGTGCGGCTTGTATGTGCCAACCCCTGCAGAGGGGAATGGGCGTGAGGCTGTGGCTCCCCACCACAGCCCCTGCCAGCCGCCCAGCACTGCCCACCTTCCTGCAGTGAGTCACTGCCACTGAAGAACTGCCAGTAGGTCCTCTCAGTCTCGTTGGCAGCCAGCCCGTGGATGGACACCACCATTGGGCCCCAGGATGTTGGTTCTGTCTTGAAGCTGTGGGGCAGGTGGGTGGTGGGACTGGGGTCCGACAAGCAGTGGGTTGGGGCCCAGCTGCTGACAATGACCCCGTTACGTCCCCCACTACTCACCCAAAGATGGTTTTGTTGGACTTCTCTGCCTGCTCCAGCACAACCAGGAGCACGGAGCCATCTGGGACATGCACCTCGGTGGTATAGGTGAAGAACTGTCCACTCAAGTGGTTGGTGATGGTATAATTCACTGTGATGTTGGATCCCACTGAGAAAATAGGACAGGAGCTGTGAGTTCATTGTCTCAAAGGGGAAATTGTTGTCCAACAAGGAAGTAAGCAGAAATAAATGATGGCAAATATGCAAAGAACAAATAGAAATGTGACAATGTGACCAGAGGTAGGTCAAGTGTGTGGCAATGGCTGGTGTCAACAAAATGGGAAGGTAATGTTTCCTGCAAGGGACCTTTAGTCTCATTAAGGGTTAATGATATACCAAAACCCACATCCAACAGCATGGACATGAGAGTATAATGCGACAGCAACCACACCCTCCTAGTCTGGACTCTTCCAGCCCCATAAGGTGCATACCCAGTTGGAGTAATCCATTACAAACTATAAGGAGAGCAGGGTGGTGGCCCCATGGGGCTGGAGGCAGCCAATACCTTCCGGAGCTGCTGTGCTGTGTCTCGAGATTGGATCCAGCTGCAGGCTAGTGGCTGTGGGTGCTTCAGAGCTGCAGTCCAGTCTGGCAGAATCCAGGTAGGTTCTGCCCACCAGGGCTGGCAGTGCCTGAGCAATGGCCATGGGCTGCTGCAGGTGGTGTTTGGTGATGGCAGCCACAGGCTGGGTGCAGTCCCACTTCCGCGGGGCATAGAACTTGCCTGCAGCCAGCAGCAGCTGCATGGCCAGACCTGTGCTGTAGATGTTCCCAATTAAGCCATTTCCCTTATTCTGATTATCAAGGAATTCGTTGGTCACTTCTGACAGCGTTGTGCTCAGCAGGTCCTGCATATCCTGGCTCTCATTCCGGTTGTAGGCACACACCAGTGACAGTGCCATCATGGCCTGCTCATCTGCATAGTAACACTGTCACAGCCTGCTTGGCATGGACAGAGCCAGCTGGAGTGTGGTGTTGGAGTGGGGGGACTCTTACCCACAGAGAGCTTGTACTGGGAACTCCTTAGCTGCTTGATCAGGATGGTGGCAGCCCTCTGGTAGTCACCTGCTCCCGTCACACACAGTGCTTGTACATCCAGCCCCATACTGAACAGTGTGCTCAGCGGGGTGCCATCCTCCTCTGTGGAAGTACAGGGTTCCATCAGCCAGCACAGGCCAAAGCAGCATCCCTGTGTTGCCACATGCCCCTCTGAGTCCCATACCCCAGTGTGCCACCTCCTTGTCCATCTTCTCCTGAAGGATGCTGAGCAGGTCAACACTCTGCCCATGTGCCTCCACATGTCTCAGTTCACTGCAGGAGGAGCTCAGGGCCAGTGTGTACAGGGCCACCTGGCCTGAGGACATGTCTGTGGGGACAGAGAGCAGCCAGGGCAAACAGGAGCTGGGACCCAAACCCACTGTCTAGTCCCATCAGACTATGGGACAGCCAACCCAAGGCACTGATGCCACAGGATCCTTGGATGCCCCCTGAGGCACCCTCCTACCTTTTGCTTGCTTCACTGCTGTCTCCTTGATCCGCTCGAGCAACTCCTGCTGGGCCTTGCTGCTGTCCCCAGCCAGGTTGAGGGCCAGCAGCACACTGGGGTTGGGCATCCCGCTGTCCATAGCTGAGAGCTGCAGTATCCCCAGCATGCGGGCACGCTCCTCAGCGTTGACGACTGTGGTGAGAGGGAGTGGGCCGTGATGTGCTGGGCACCCCATGTATCCCCTGCTGGGTTTTGCACCCGTTCTCCTCCCCAACATCCCCATGTTACTCACTGCAGTCCTGGGGGACCACGTCTTCTGCCTCACAGCCTGTGAGTGCCAGAAGCACCACAGTGCTGAGAGCCACGCCAAGCATCCTCAGAACCTCAGCGCCAGCAGTGCCCCTCTGACACCGTATCCTCTCTGCTCTCAGCTGCCTCCAGCAGTACTGCGCTAACCTTCTGCTCCTGGTGGCTTATCTGTGTGCCCAGCCTTGACACCCAGGGGTGGTGCTTGTTGACCAATGGGGTTGGGTACAGCAGGGGAGTGGCCCTCTCCCTGGGACCAGCAGAACCTGACCAACAAGCCTGGTGCCTGGCACTGTTCTCGTGATCTGTGCCCACGCATTGCCCTTCTGCCTGCAAAGCAGCCCTGAGATGTCCCTCTCTGGATCATGCTGATCACCCACTGGAAGCTGGGACTCAGCTCTGTGTCATCAAGGAACTGCTAAGGATGCAGTGGTATCACTGAACCCTCCCGCTGCTGTGTGTTTCTAGGCAGGGGTCTGGCCTGTGTTGCAGTATTGTTGGCATAGGGAATGGCACAGTGGTGATTGGTTCCGCCTGGATGCCACAGATCACAGTCAGAGCAAGGGACTCTCCTCCTGCTTCATCACCAATGGGGTTCGGGTGAGGATGGGGACAGGGGGGAGACGGGGATTGAAGCTGGAGCAGGGCAGCCCCACAGCCAGGTGTGAGGACTTTGGTGTCTCCAGGGAGCACTTTCAGGAGGACTCCTGTCCCTCTAGGTCTTCCTCTGCTGTCTCCTACAGGCGGTGGGGACTGCTGGCAGTGGGACCTGCTATTATCTCCATGTGACCACTACTTGGCTTTCTGCAGATGATGTTGACTGCTCCTGCTTCAGCACTCCCTGAGGGGCTGCAGCGCCTGGTGCCAGTGGGACAGCTGTGTGGTTAAGAGCTGGGGTTGTGGGGATGGAGGGATGAATGGGTGGTGTCTCCTTGCAGGGCTGCAGGGGGAAACCAGCCTCTGCCATGAAGCCACTCTCCATGCTGCCCACCGTCCCACAGACCCCTACAGCCTCACAACACTGCTCCACGGCCCTGGTGCTGTGTGGCAGCCAGAGGGACTCAGATAAATGCAGGGGTGCCCACCGGGGGTGTGGGTGTCCCCGGTACCCTCTATCCTCTCCCTTGCCTCTTCCCACAGGGCCAGTGCTGCCCATTCATGCCACCATGTTGGCCATGGTGGCCATGGGCTCCAATTTCACCTCTGTGGGCACACTGGACTGCCACTGCTCTGTGCGGTGCTACTGCTGCCAGCACAGGAAGGTGGCACCGGGAGAGCCTTGGACCCCAATGTGGCCTATGGGGGCTGGGGTTTTCCCATTCCTGCAGATCCCACTGCTCTGAAGACTATCTTGGCAACAGACGTGGAATGAAGGTGAATGGCTGCAGGGTAGTGCATCCCATGCATGTGGGGGCTTGGGGCTGGGGGGTTGTGCTTCACTGTGGCATAGCTGGGTCTGCTCCCAGTGACTTGGGATTGTTGGCCAGCTGGGTGGCCATTACCTGCTGGGGGGAATATGAGTGTGTTGCCAGAAGGGCAGACAGGGCTCTGTGCCCATGGGAATGTTTAACTTCAGGAAAACCTTGGGAAAAATGCCCGGTACTTGTAGCTGTGTTGCTGGGTAGGGGTGTTAAGGGGGAGAGCCTTTTGGAGACTGTTCTTTGGGATGAGTTGGTGGGATATCCCCCAGGGTGAGGGGGTGGATATCCCCCAGGTTGGAAGGTACAGAGGGGCAGCAGCACTCCCACCTCCCTTCCCAAGGAGCAGGGCTGGAGACTCGGGAGCTTTCCCAAATTGAGGTGGGGGGCAATGCTGGCACCCACCTGTCCTCCTTTCCCTCAATACAGAGGTGCCCTCCCCTGTCTTAGCAGCCCCTTCAGCTGCATAGATCTACGGGGGAGGTGGGGGGGGCGCGAGGGGGCTCTTTTCTCCGCAGCCTACCCCGCAGGGAGGAGATGTTCCTGTGCCTAATGGCTTTGATGGAGCTTTCTTCCAGGAACTCACTTTGAGCCGCTGTAAACAGAGCAAAGAGACAAAGACGGGTTGATGGATTTTTCTTTTTTTTTTCTTTCTTTTTTTTTTTTTTTTTTGGGGGGGGGGGGGGCAGGGGGGCCGTGGGGCGATTCTGACCACTCAGCGCCTGCTCCCCCCTGCCCCGTTGTCCCCCGTTTCTCCAGCAGCACGCACGCACAGTTCGGACCCTCCCGACGGGCACGCGTGGTTGCCCCCTGACATCACGGCGGAGGCTCCAATCGCAGGAACGGGGGCGGCCCCCGGTGCTCGGGACCGAGAGCGAGCGGGGCGGGGGGGGGAGGAAGATGTAGATGGAGACGGGGGGGGCTCCGGTGGCGGCTCTGTCTCCATGCAGGGGATGGGGACGCTGCGGCTGGGGAGCCGTGCTGTCATGTACACAGCCGAGACACTGCCCAAGGGCAAGAACCGAGTGATGGGGGTGAGTTGGGAGTGAGGGTGGGGTGGGGGGAAGGGGTTCCCATCCCTATGACACCCCTACACTTCCATTACAACTCCTCGTACCTCTGCTGTACCTCTCCAAAATGCCCCCACCCTTAGCATCCCTGAGAGGTTCCCCATCCCCATGGGTGCTCCCAGACCTTAGTGTTGGTGGTGGGCACGGGGACCTTCCTCCCTCTCCTTCCCCATGCTCCGTGGTGAAGGAAGCTCCCACTGGAGCTGGGGGAACAGAGGGGTTAACCCTGGGCATGGGGGGGCTGGGGGCACTGAAGGGTTAACCCTTGGCTTGGAGGTGGGGGGATGAAGAGCATAGGGGCTGTGTGCCTCCCCCAGCATAGCACACAGCAGGGATGTGTCCTCCATGCATGGATTCCATAGATGGAACTACAGGGTTGGAACCCTGAGGGTTTGGCCCCTAAAGCTCAGGGGCTGCCCTTGGGGGGGGGCAGCCCTGACCCGCTGTTCCCCCAGACTATCCAGATCATGACTGGCTTCATGCACATTGGCTTCGGTATCGTCCTGACCACACTCACCAATGTCTACTCCTCCATCTTCATCACCGGCGAGATCCCCTTCCTGGGCGGTGTGTCTGTGCGTAGCATGGGGGCTGGGGGCTGCCTGCCGGCCCCCCTCCCCCCCACTTCCTCTGGAGATGGGGAAGCTGGGGGGTGTTCTATGGGTCTGGGGACACAGGACTGAGTACCCCCCTCCCCTCTCCTGGTGCAGTTCATCATCTCAGGCTGCCTGTCCATTGGGGCAGAGAAGAGTCCCACAGAGTGTGCGGTGAGTGTCTGTATTCCCCCCCCCCCCCCCCCCCCCCACCTTCCTGGCCCCCAAATCTGAAGTGGGATGTGGGGAGCAGCACGTGCACAAGTGGAATCCACTGGGGCAAAGCTGTGTCCCCGTTTGAAGCTTGTACTGAGGTTATTTCTGTCAGTGAGCAATGGGAAGAGGGGAATTAACAAAGCTGTTAATTCTGCTGTGTCAGCAGCAGTGCTGAGGGAGTGCTGGGATTCCTACATCAGGGATGGTGCATGGGCTGGCCCTGAGATGTTACCCACAGCTGTGGGGTAAAGGGAGCCAGGAAAAGCCTCTCCATGCCTGCAGGTGAAGGGAAGCCAAGCCATGAACATCATCAGTGCCATCTTTGCACTCCTGGGCATCGTCGCCTTCATCATTGACCTCAATTTCAACGGGCTGTACCGCTCCAGCGATGACTACTACAGCTACCTTGTCCTGGTAGGTGGGGCAATCATTCAGCCCTTTGGGATCCTTTGCACTTTGGAGCACTTCTCTTGCCCTATTGGGATCTTGGCCCTATCAGGGCTCCAATCATCCCTTGGGCACAGTGACATTGCCTGACCTACGCTGGGCTGGTGCTGTGGGAGGTGACTCATGTCCTGCATGTGCCTGGTTCTGCCTGATCTTTGGGAAAGCAGAGAGGCAAAAGACACAGAGCAGGACCGAGGGCTGGTGGGAGATGGGAAAAAGTCTCAGTGCACGGGGGACGTCAAGAACTGGGCACTGCTGATGGAGCTTTCCCCACTTTGGAGCTCGCAGGGAATGGCATCTCCATCGTGCTGCTCATCTTCACCATCCTGGAGTTCTGCATTGCTGTTGCCACTGCCAACTTCTGGTGCCGAGCAACACGACTCAGCCCCAACGAGGTAACAGGGAGCAGCAGGCAGAGCACAGGATCCTCATTCCTCTGGCTGGGGATAAGCATGGGATGGTATTTTCCCTCTCCAGGCCATGCTGATTGTGCCCAGCACCACCAGAGTGGACCTGGCTGTGGTGCAAGCAGAGCTGCCACAGCCACCCAGCTACTCGGAGGTGAGGGGGCTCCGGGAGAGCTGCACTGAGCAGTTGCCCCCAGCTCTTTGTGCAACAGCCATCTCTGAGCACTTCTCTTTCATAGCTGGCAGCTCCTGAAGTATAGCTGGGCAGAAAGGATGTCACAGAAGCCATCTGCAGCTCCAGGGCATCGGCACCTTCTCACCTTCTCTTACTGCACTGCAAGCTGGGGCATACTGAACTTAGCCCCTGTCACTGTTCCCCTCCTCCCTCCCTTCCCTTTCCCCCCTTCCTGCCCTTCCTGACCTCCATACCCCATCCAGCTCTCACCTCCTGGCTGCTCTGGGGAGGGACTGGGGGTGGTCTTGCCCCATTACTCCAGCCAGGTGCTGGGCACTGCACAGCAGCCAGACTCATTCCATTGTCAGCTCAGCCCCTGCTGGCTTCACTTTCTCTTGAAAATAAAATAATAAAATGCTGTGGCCAGACCCAGCTCTGCTCCTTTGGTGGGGGGGGGGGGGGGGGGGGGGGGGGGTGCCAGGGGAGGTTACAGCTGCTTATAGATTTCAATACTCTATCCACTGCTGTGGGGGATTGCACTAAGGAGGGGATGTGAGGATGAGCCCCAGCAGAGGAGGATTCATTGGAGAGTATTTTGCACCTTCCTCCAGGAGGAGTTTTGGGTCAAGTTCTGTGTTTTCTTGCTCATTTCACCACCCCCCTCCCAGCGCTTATACCATTCAGCCAAAACCTCATGGATTATTCACTCGCTCTGTTATTTCTGGGCCTGGTGCTGAAAAAATAATGAGCCGGTTTGGGAGGAGAAGCCCCAGAGGTGGGGGGAGTGCAGGGGGAAAGGATCATACTGCTCGTGCTGTGCTCACAGCACAGTAAGTTCTAACTCCCAAGGGTTCCCCTGTGCCCACCCAGCTCCGTGCTGGTGTTTTGGCCACCCTGTGGCCAGCACTCTCGTGGTGTCCATGCGCAGCCCACAAAGAGCTGGGGATCTGCACCCAACCTTCACTCCTGGCCAGGCTGCAACCCTGAGTCAAAGTAGACTGGGAAGCAGCTGGGATGGGCTTCAGGAGCAGCACCGCAGCAACTCCCTGCTGAGCAATGGGTGCAGAGATGAAAGCCAGTTCTTCCTTTTTTTGTTTGCTGAAGGCTGCCCCAGAAAACACGACTTCCTCTTTAAGTAATCAGTGATCTGGAGAAAAAGCTGAATTCTGTCTTTCGGTATTTTTATGGGGATATAAAGTTTTTCACAGGAAGCAGAAACTTGCTGTGAAAAGCATTTACCCATCATGACTTGTTTTCCTTGGAAAAAGCAGGGATTTGGATCGGAAAGAGCCTGCAGCATGCAGGGTTTGCTGCTTCCCGGCATCTGCTCAGCCTGTGAGCTTCACCTCCTCTGGCATCTGCTTCTAAAATATATTGTAACATCCTACCTTGGGCTCCTGCCATCTCCAGCTGGGCCTGGCTTTATTTAGAAAGAGAAGAATGCTTTCTCCACGAATCCCTCTTTCAGAAATGGGTTTTTAAGGCACTTCAGTGAGCCCCCACTGCTGGGATGAGAGCTGCCACAGTTGCTTCCAGCTGAAAGGCTGAAACTCCAGAGCCTGAAAGCATGGATTTGGGAGGAAATCCACTGCAGTGAGCAATTTCAGCTGGGAATGCAAGCTGCTGCTGCTCTTGACAGGGGACGGCACATGTGTACAAAGGATAAATAAGGGATCTGGGCATTTCCACAGGTGTTGAAACATTCCTGGGTAACTGAGCACCAAGAGCCACCTTGAGTGTAGCTGATGGCCAGAACTCCTCCACCTCCCAGCTTTTCCTGGAAAGCTGAGTCCCTGGATGAGACTTAACCCAGCCTGCTGTGGGGAACTGCTCCTTCTCCAGAACCCAGGCGTCTTCCCCAGAAGGATACTGCCATGGGGACACTTTCTAGGCTCGTTTCCGCACAGAAGCTACTCTCCATCCTGCATACTGATCTGTGGTCATCACCCCTTCAGCAACATGCCTAGCAGAAAACAATGCATCGTGGGGATGTGTGACAAAGCAGCCTTGTCCCAAGCCCTCTGTGAACTAAAGCAGAGAGTGGAGAAGTTGCTGGTTCCCCATGCACGTGGGGATGCCAAGAGGTGGCCCCACGGGCTCACGGTGAGGCCAGAGCAGGTGTCCCAGCTCTAGGGCCAAAGCAAAGCGAGACGGGCTTCCAAAAGCTACTTTTGGGATGCAGCCCCGTGTCTGCCCCTGTCGCAGGGGACACCGATTTCCTGGGGCAGAATCCCCACTGTCCTGGCTGTTTTTCTATGTGGGGAGGAAGCGGCTGTTTTTCTGGCAGAGCCAGAGCACGGTGGCCTAAGGAGGGAGGAAGGGGCCCCTTGGGTGCTCTTCGGGAGCTCTCACCATGTGCTGTGGCTCCGTTCCCAGTCTGAGCTCTCATTTCCTATCGGAAACGATTGCATCCCCCTTCCCTTCAACAGGGGAGCAAGCCTCCCAGCTCGTGACTGTGGGTGGATTGCCATCAGTGGGAAGAGACACAGGGAGTCAAAGTGTCTGGAAGGGAGAGAGAGCCCTGAAAAACACAGAAAGGTAGCAAACGAGGTTCCCTAGGACTGATGGGGTTTAGGCCGTGTGTCATTTCACTCCCATTTGTCCTATAAGAAAAGCACCAGCCAGGCCAATGTTCTCTTCCTCTGATCACTGACGCTCACTGCGGGCACTCAAGATTCATTTATTTTTGCAGCCTCTCTTCCTTCTGTTGGCAAAGCTGCCTCATTGAGCAAGAGGGGCCTGACAGGACTTCCGCAAACAAACTTCCTCTGCAGACCAAAGGGCAGCAAGCACTGCAGCCCTTGCACTCCACCTAAACTTCCCAAGGGACCAGGAGCAGCAGCACAAGCCAGGCTAAGTGAGGTACAGGGTGCAGGATGGGGTGTGAGATGTCCCCATCAGGGTGACAGCACTCCAGACACGGATTAAGCACAGGCCCAACCCCATCCCTGGGCCTCTGCAGGTAATGGCAACCACGGTGACAGAATCTGGCGGCGTGCGGATCATCACAGAGGTCATCCCCGCCACAGACCCACGGGCAGCCCAGCTGGCCTCCGGATCCATCCAGCCCACCGTGTCTTCTTTCCAAGTCAGCGGATTCAGGAAAGCACAGCCCAAAGTGCTGGGGGTGAGTCTGCGGCGTGGTAGGGCACATCTTCTTGGCATGGTGCTGCTAACGCTGGGATCGGGGTGGGACGCACGTAATGGCACTGCTAATCCTTATCAGCACACAGGGGATCCCCTCTCTTCTGTCCTTTCCCAGACCATTCACATCGTCACCGGCATCATCCACTTGTGCTTTGGTGTCATCCTGACCTGTGCAGAGAACAACAGTGTCCTCTCCCTTCCTGTGGCCAGCGGAGTCTTCTTTTGGCTTGGGGTCCTGGTATGCAAGGGCACACTTGGGCTTCAACCCCTCACTGCCCAGAGATATGGGGCTGGATCCCCTTGTCATGGGGGGCTCCTTGTATACCTCATATTCACTATTCTTTCTGTGGCTGGAGAGTTGGTGAGGGCAGACCTGAACACTGGGCTCTGGGATGGGTGATGGGAAGCTGTGCCCAGCTGCTGCCTCTCTTCCTCCTGTGTTTTCCAAGCAGCTCCTGGTTTCAGGCTCTCTCCTGGTGGAAAGTGAGAAAAGAGAGAACATCTTGCTGGTAAGGGCTTTGTGTTGCTGCTGCATACAGCCTCCATGAGGCACTAAGAGGGTTGGATGGGAGACACGTCCCCGTAGGGTGACCCTTCAAGACATGAACCATGCAGGTGAAGGTGTGTTGCGTGGCCAATGCCGCCGTCATCCTCAGCACGCTGGTGGCCATGCTCATACACATGGTGGCCATCACCCACAGCATCCCCGGCTGCAGCAGTGGTGCCAGCATGCCGCTCCTGGTGAGGCAGGAATGGTGCTTCAGCGCTGAGACCAAGGTACTGCCCATGGCCGGGCGCACTGGATGCTGTGGGGCAGCAGGATGCTAACTGCCTTCCTGCCATCAGGCCCTGAGTAACGGCTTCGACTGCATCTTCGTCCTCTTCAGCCTGCTAGAGTTCTGCACGGCTGTGGCGGCCCTGGCCTTCGGCTGCACTGCCATCAAGCAGTACAGTTACACACGCATGGTACGGGGCTCTGCTCCACTGTCTTCCTCCTCAGCAGCCCTGACTCTGGCCCTACGGTTTCCTTCTTCTCCCTCTCCAGGTGCTGTAGTGAAGCCCACACTATCCCTACTGCTCCCCAGAGCCGGACAGAGCCCAGCCCTAAGCAGCAGCACCACGCACTCCTAAAAAAATCCTAACAACAAAAAATCCCAATAAACTGCCTCTCCTCCAGCCGAGCCTTCGCGTTTCTCTGCACGCCGGGCAGCACGTTGGCTGCAATATGGCGGCCCCCAGCAGGCTTGGGGGCGCTGCCCGACACCAACATGGCGGCTGCGGAGGCGGATGGAAGTCAGAACTGAGCATGCGCGCAGTGCGCTGTGATGTCATCGCTCGGCGCCTCGAGAAAGGCGCCGCGTGGAGGATGGAGGGCTGCAGTACAGCAGCGGCTCCGAGTCCTGAGGGGCCCAACGGGGAGGGTTCGGCCTCGGTCACCGTCTCCGATCTCGCCGAGACCTCAGCCGTGGGTCCGGACTCTGAAGTTCCCCAGGTTTCAGCCCGCCGCAAGGCCGCCAAGAAGCGGAAAGAGGCGGCGGTGGCGGCCATCCCCCGGGGCAGACCCAAATCGGGGCGGGTGTGGAAGGACCCGGGCAGGAAGAGGTGGGAATGAGAAGGAGGGCTTCCAGGCCATGGGGGGCTTTGTGTGGTGGTCCGGTGTCGGTGAGGGCCGAGGGGTACGGGGTTATAGAGAGGGGTATAGGGCTGCAGTGGGGGAGCTCCCCAGGAGGGCTTAGGAGGGATGTGGGGGCTTTGGGGGTGGCCGAGGTGCTACTGTGAGCCCTGAGCTGGGGGTGAGAGGAGGGGAGCTGTGACAGGACTTGCAGGGGTCCCAGCTCGGGACGTTTGGGGTGGGCCGGGATGGTGTTAGGACTGCCTCTCCCTGTTACAGCCCCACCTTCTCACCCAGGTTCTCACTCATGGTGCGGGACAAACCTCTTCGCACTTCGTGGGAGCGAAAGCTGAAGGAGAGGCAGGAGAAGAAGCTTGTGAGGGACCTGGTGCAGCAGCTTCAGGAGGCAAAGCAGAGGGAGAGAGAGGTAACAGGATGCAGCGTATGGGAGCTGGGTCAGCTCCTTCTGCATCATCCAGCCCTCTGGGGCAGCTCTCACCCTCCCCTTGGTGCAGTTGCACATCTTTGCCTACATCTCAGCCTTGTGGACTGCTGCCCTGCAGTGAGCACAAAGCCTGCCCACGGTCAGATGAGATTCTCCTATTGGATCCCGTATTGTCCTGCCAGCTTTGTGCTGCGATAGTCACTTGCTGCAAGTTGCTGTTTTGGGATAAATTCAAACTCGGGCCTCATGGAGGGAGGGGAAGGAAATGGTGGCTTGACTCTGTGTGGCAGATTTCTGCATGCGAGGGCATTGCCATAGCCCTGGCCCTGCAGTTTCTGGTCTGCCCCTTCTGCTCCCAGTGGCCTAAGTTTAAGGCTGGAGGGTGGGAGCTGCAGGAACATTCTGGTGCTGCTCCCACAGGAGAAGAAGCGACGGCGGGAGGAGAACCTCAGAAGGCGGCTGGAGAATGAGCGGAAGGCAGAGATTGTTCAAGTGGTGAGTCCAGAACTGAATGCTGGGCTCTAGTTTAACTCTGCTCCAGTTCCTCCCCCTATTCCACCCCAGCTCTGGAGGGGCTGGGGAAGGATGGTTGCAGCTCCCCGTGAGATCATTCCGGGGGTGACCCATGAGGTAACAGAGCATAGGATATGGGGCAGCAACAGTGCTCCATCAGCCTCCAACAGAGGCTTTGGTGGGGCTTCTCTACGTTGGAGAGACCTGGGGGTGGTGGGGTAAAGGGGGATGATTATCTCCTGTTCCTTCCCTCCCATGCAAGAGCTGGGGGAGCCTGGAGACATTCCTGGGAATTTTAGGATAAAATGCTGCCTTTCCACCTGCCTGAAAGCTGCCTCCTGACCCCCAGGTCCGCAACCCAATGAAGCTCAAGCGGGCAAAGAAGAAGCAGTTGCGCAGGGTGGAGAAGCGGGACACGCTGGGCATGCTCCAGAAGGCACCGATGAAGTGCAAAGCAGCTGCAGAGTGAGGCTGGAGTTCTGCAGGTCCTGCTGCTCTCTGGGGCCTCAGCTCTGAAGGGACAGCAGGATGGAGAAGGATCCAGCTGCTGCGTGCCCTGTCTTGTAAAGCAAGTTGTTGTCAGTGCCTGGGGTTGGACTGAGAACTGCCTAAATCTACCTTTTCTTCATTAAAAGCAAAGAGGCTCCAGCCTCGCCTTCAGAGAGGCTTCTGTACCTCTGCAGTCACAGGGCACCATGGCCCCTGCCCCTGTGGCTTCATTTCCTCTAGGAGAGGCTTTGCTCCTGAAAATGAGTGCTGGGGTGGGGGCACCTCCACTGTGTTGCAGAGCAAGTGAGCGCACTGCAGCCTCCTGCCACCTCTCTTGGGCTGGGAGACAGTAGGGAGGTGGGAAGAATGAAGGAGCTTGGAGCTGGAAGCCTGTGTGCACCTCTTCACGTTTATGGTTAGATTTCTTGTCCTATGAATGCTTATTTCTGCGTTTTTCCTGCTGGTTGTGTTTTCCTGTGCTGTGCTGAACAAGCAGTTGCTGGAGGGAGCCATCCCCACGCACCCTGGGCAGAGGGAAGCATGGGGAGTTAACTAGATGCAACATTTGTAGGTTCTCCACTGGGGCAGGTGGAGCTCCCCACTGCTGCATCCCCACCCCCCAGCAGGGGAAGGGCTGAGGATCCTGCCATGGGGCGTGGCAGAACTGTGGGGTCATCAGCCTCCCGGCTGCATTCCTGCTGCTTCCTGGGTTAATGATTGCTGGGGTGGCGAAGTGCTGCCAGTCTCCAGCGCACAGCAATTGACCTCACCTTTGCCTGCGCTGCGGGGTAAGAGGGGCTTGGGTCCTCTCCACGTGGCTTTGGGGCACGCAGAAGGTTTTCCAGTGTGGTGCGTGGGTGCACACCTCCCTGGGTGGAGCCACGCAGGATTCCTAGCTCTCTGGAAAGGGGGTGAGGGCAGGACTCCTAGCTCTCTGGAAGGGGGGTGAGCACAGGACAGCGGGTCTAGAGCTTTCTGTAGCCAGTGCTGAGGAGAGGAGGTGGAGGTGAGCGAGGAGGGGGTGCCTGGGGGAGGATCCTGGAGCGGCACACCGATGTGCTGGTGCCGTGCTGCTGTCCCCAGGTGCACCATGGTGGAGGTAACGGTGACACCGACTTCCTCGCTGGCTGACCAGATGGTGCAGGTGATGGTTTCTGGGCTGGCTCCCTCACAGTTGGTGACTCTGCGTGCCTGGCTGATGGATGAGCATGGCGAGCGCTTCCAAGCACGTGCATTCTACCGCTCTGATGAAGAGGGCATGGTGGATGTTGGGCGGCATGCTGCCCTTGGGGGCAACTACTCCGGCGTCTGGCCCATGGGGCTCTTCTGGTTCCTGCAGCCTGACAGCCTCTTCAAGCGCCTGGTGAAGCGCGATGTGATGGGCAGCCCCTTCCTCGTCCACCTGGAGGTGTTTGATGGCCTCCGCCTGGTGTCGGGGCAGCAGAATGAGCCTCTGGCCACCTGCACCGCCGAGCGGTGGTATGTGGGCCCTGGTGTGCAGCGGGTGCCCATCCGCGAGGGGAGGGTGCGGGGGGCCCTGCTGCTGCCACCAGGTGAGTGTTAGGGGCAGGAGCAGCCCCAAAGGGTCTCTGGGCCGCTGCCCTAGTAGCTTGGAGCCAGAGGTGGGATTGGGGGTTTTCTTTGGGGGAAGACCACAAGGCTGGGTTTGGGCTGTGGGGTGGTAGCCATGGGGCTGGTGGCACCCCCTTGGTATGGGATAGTAACGGGCTGGTGGCACCCTCTGGTGATGGATCCTGCGTGGAAAGACCCCCAGTCTGGGTTTGTACTGCAGTGTGGTGGCAAGGGCTGGTGGCACCCTTCATGGTTTTGGGTTCTTTGCTACCTGCAGGCCCAGGGCCCTTTCCAGCAGTGATCGACCTGTTTGGGGGTGCGGGTGGTCTCATTGAGTTCCGGGCTGGGCTGCTGGCCAGCCGGGGCTTTGCAGTGCTGGCTTTGGCTTTCTTCGCCTACGAGGACCTCCCCAAAGGCCTAACCCAGCTCGACCTGGACTATTTCGAGGAGGCTGCCGAGCTGCTCCTGCAGCACCCCAAGGTGAGTGCTGTTGTGTGGGTGGGCAGCCTCGGCAAATGGGGATGTGCTGATGAATGAGGATGTGTGAAGGGCTGGGATCATCCTGGGTCTGTCCTGGTGATCATGGAGTTCGTGGTGAGGAGAGGTGTCCTGGTGGCCAGGGGCATCCTCCTGGCAACTTGGGAGTGTTGTAGTGGCTGGGGACACGCACAGATCAGAGAATCACAGAATGTCCCAAGTTGGAAGTGACCCACTAAGGGTCACTGAATCAAATTCCTGGCTTTGTGCAGACCATCCAAGAACTACATCGTATATCTGAAAGCAATGTCCCCATGGCCAGGGGCATCCTGATTTTGGGGGCATCCTGCTGACCAGGGATGTCTTGATGACCAGAGATGATGCCACAGTGCACAAGGAGGTCCTGAGAAGCAGGGCTTCCCCAGTGATCATGGCTGTCCCAGTACCGTCCCATCGGTGCCACCACTCCCTTCCTCTTCTCTCCCCCTGCAGGTGCGAGGCCCAGGGCTGGGTGTCATTGGTGTGTCCAAAGGGGCTGAGGTGGCTCTGGCCATGGCCGCCTTCCTCCCGCAAGTGGTGGCCACAGTGTGGATCAATGGCACGACCTTCCTGTATGGCAACCCGCTGCACTACAAGGGCCTCCGCATCCCTTCCATCCCCTACCAGACCGAGCGCATGCTCTTCACCGAGCTGGGTGCCATGGACAACTCGGCCATCTTTGCCGACCCGCGCAGCCCAGCCTGCAGCTCTTCGGCCATCCCAGTGGAGAAGATCCAAGGCAAGGTCCTCTTTGTGGTGGGTGAGGCCGATCGCAGCTTCAACAGCAAGCTCTTCGCCCAGCTGGCCGCAGAACGCCTGCCACAGGATGCCTACCGCCTGCTGTCCTACCCTGGGGCTGGCCACCTCATCGAGCCCCCCCGGCTCACCCCTCTGCAGCATCTCCAGCCTGCGTGGCAGCCCTCAGCCTGTGGTGTGGGGCGGAGAGCCCCAGCCCCACGCCAGGGCGCAGCAGCACTCGTGGCAGGAGATTGTGCATTTCTTGGAGCTGCACTTGAGCCCCGCTCCTGCTATCAAGCTGTGAGCTGCTCAATAAAGGCAATGGTTGCACCGGGGGGCACGTTGGGAATTAATGAGTCTTGGTGGAGATTAATGAGGCCTTTTGACCTGGGTGTGAGCGTGCTGGGCAAGGAGCAGCAGCAGTCGTGTTTCCTGTTCTCAGCCCTGCAGTGGGATTTTACAGCTGGAGTTGCTCTCCAAGAAAAGGGAAAACTGAGCCCAAGTCTCATTGAGCCATGTTCTCTTCCTGCTGAGCTGAGTGTCTCCATGCAGTCCTGGCTCAGAGATCATCCTTTATCCTCCCATGGAAGGGGAATGTTGCCCCATGGGTGCCTGGCTCCAACGGTCGGGGCTTGATGGCTGAGCTCCAGGGCTCCTTGGGTCTGCGTAGGCTTGGAGCAGGTCTGGAGCCGGCTGTGACCCCAACGCAGGACTGAATTTAAGCTTCGCTAAGAGCAGGACCCAGAAGAGAAACTGGGGCTGGGGGAGGGGGGAGCACACAGGAGAAACATGAAATGCTGCTGTCAGCAGCAACCTGAGGGGAGCAAGGTCCTTCCCAGCCCCATGGAGCACTCCCCACACCTCCAGCCTGGGCATAATTCATTTCCAGGTTTTTGTGCCCCCTCTTTTCAGTGACAGTGGGCACCCCTCAGCTGTTGCACTGAGCACCTTGTAGCACTGCTGGCGACAGCACTAGTGCAGCGTGGGGTGACAACTGAGTCGAGGGGTGTCCAAGGACCCCTGTGCTTTGCTGGGAGCAGCAGTCTCAATTCCCCATTTGCAGGAGCATTTCCCTGAGCCCATGACAGCTGTGGGGCACCGTGATCTCCAAATGACTTTCGGTTCCCCTGTGGCACCATGAGTGGGGCAGAGCGACCTGGGTCTGTGTGCGGGGGCACCCCTGGCCGTGAGAGCACTTGGACAGGGCTTGGGACAGCCCAACCTGGTGGAAGATGTCCCTGTTGTAGGTCTGTTCTAAGGACTCCTTGGCATGCTCCCATGGCCAACAGGGAGCCAGATGGCATACGCATACGCCATGGAGCTGCGGGGTCTTATGCCACCACGCTGCTGCTTCAGCCCCATCTCTTGGTCTAGCACCAGATCTCAATTCCCCATTTGCAGGACACAGGGCATGCCGGCCTTCAAACAGCTTTCGCTTCCCCCCGTCACTTCGCTGACTCCTCGGTCATCTGATTGCTGCCCAGGTATAAATGGAGGAGACTCACGGGAAGCTCCGTGTTGTGCTCAGCGCCGAGATGGGCTGGAGCTGCTCCCTGCTGCTGCCGTTGCTACTGCTGCTGCCTGCATGGCTGCCCTCCGGCTTGGCGCTGCTGCGGTTCCATTACGACTGTGGGGACTTTGGCATGCAGCTGCTGGCCTTCCCCACACGTGGCCGCACCGTGAGCTTCAAGGTCCTGGGTGAGTGATGGGCATCCAATGGCAGTATGAGGGGAGTGGGATGGGTTCAGCCTCACTGCCCCCGTGTCCTCGCAGATGAGTTTGGCACCCGCTTTGAAGTGGCCAACTGCTCCGTCTGCCTGCACTGGCTCAACACTGTGGAGGATGGTGGGCTTGTCTTCTCAGCTGGCTACAAGGGCTGCCACGTGTTGCTGAAGGTGAGGCTGTGCTTGCTTGTGGGGCACCTGGTGAGTTGGGATGGGGTTACACCTCCTGCTTTCCCTGCCACAGGATGGCCGCTACGTGCTGCGGGTGCAGCTGGAGGAGATGCTGCTCAGTGGGGTGGTGGCTGCCTCTTACGAGGTGAACATGACGTGCCCACGGCCAGCTGGCTATGAGGTCCTCAGAGATGAGAACATGCATGGCCACCACCAACCCAACCGGGGCAACAGCGCCCTGCCAAGTCACGGTGTTGATGTCCTCATCCCCCGGCCACGGCCCGGCCTCCTGCAGCACATAGCCCATTCTTCCCTGGCCATTCCCCACCCCCAGCTGGCCCCCAGAGTCCCCATGGAGCACAGTCACCCTGTGGCACACTCGCAGCCCATCCTGGAGCACTCAGAGCTGCAGCACCAGCCTCAGCCCGGTGTGGAGCACCCAAGACCTCAGCCCCAAAACCAACCTGGGATGATCCGTGCTAGTGGTCAAACCCAGATGGGTCTCCTTCATCCAGGTCTTCAGTCCCAAAACCAGCCTGGGTTTGTGCATGCTGGAAGTCAGATCCAACCAGGGGTCCTTCGCCCAGGTCTTCAGTCCCAAAACCAGCAAGGATTAGTGCGTCCAGGGAGTGAAACCCAACCAGGTGCCCTTCATCCAGGTCTTCAATCTTCAAACCAGCATGGATTAGCACACCCAGGGGGTCAAAGCCAACTGAGTGTCCTTCGCCCAGGTCTTCAGTCCCAAAATCAGCATGGATTAGCACACCCAGGGTATCAAACACAACCAGGTATCCTTCGCCCAGGTCTTCAATCCTCAAACCAGCATGGATTAGTGCGCCCAGGGAGTGAAACCC
>JAPSGF010000001.1:36402048-36435981 GCA_035772895.1 Perdix hodgsoniae
CTGTGGGCATGTGTGCTGCTGAGTGCTCCCTGCCCCAGGTGAGCCTCTGACACGGGAGCAGTGCCAGGTAGCAGTGGGGAGGCTGTCCTGCGTGTCCCCACCGGGCCGTGATGCCTGCCTGCAGGCAGGCTGCTGCTTTGATGACACAGACCGTGCGACACCCTGCTATTACGGCAACACAGGTAGGGCTCAGCACTGGGCAACCCATTGCTTGCTATGGCCAACTGCAGCACATGACTGCACCTCTGTGTGCCACAGCCACCGTACAGTGCCTGCCCGAGGGCCACTTCGTGCTGGTGGTGCCACGGGGGCTGTCGGCACAGCCCTACAACCTGGACAGCGTGCGCCTGGCCAGCACCCAGCCTGGTTGCCAGCCTGCCCAGACCTCTGACACCTTCGTCCTCTTCCACTTCCCCGTCACGCAGTGTGGCACCACTGTGCAGGTGGGGTTACAGCCCTGAGACCCCTCCCCTACCCAACTGCCAAGTGGGAGCCTGACCATCATGTGCTCCCCCGCCTCCAGGTGATCGAGGACCGGCTGGTCTACGAGAACCAGCTAATCTCCACCATTGATGTCCAGCCAGGGCCCCGTGGCTCTGTCACCCGTGACAGTGTCTACATGTAAGGGGATGATGGCGGGGGGGAGGGGGCGCGGGGACGCTCACAGTGCTGCTCACCCCATTGTTCCCCCCACAGCCTCCACGCCCGCTGCATTTACAACGCCACTGAGCTGCTGCCACTGAGCCTGGAGGTGGCTGTGCCCCCCACTGCTGCTCCTCTGGCACAGCCGGGGCCGCTTCAGCTGCAGCTACGCATCGCCACCGGTGAGCCCACCCCAGTTCTCCATCCCCTGCTCTCCAACCCCATCCCCGTGCTCCTCACAACCCCCTTCTGCCCTCCCCATTCCCACACCCTCACCACACTGTCCTCCATTCCTGTGCTTCCCATCCCCATACCTTCCACCCCCACGCTTTCCCACAGCCTTGTGCCCTGCTCAGCCTCAAACCCTCCCGTAGATGAGAGCTACAGCTCCTACCACCCTGACACCGACTACCCGCTGGTGAAGGTGCTGCGGGACCCCATCTATGTGGAGGTGCGGCTGCTGCAGAAGACCGACCCCAATTTGGTGCTGGTGCTGCACCAGTGCTGGGCAGCCCCCAGCACCAGCCCGGCAGCTGAGCCCCAGTGGCCCATCCTGGTGGACGGGTGAGCAGATGGGGAAGGGGGGGGCTGGCAGGGCTCGCTTACACTGACACAGGGTCTTTGGTCATCCCTCAGGTGCCCCTTTGCTGGGGACAACTACAGGACGCAGATGGTGCCGGTGGGACCTGCCACGCTGCAGCTGCCCTTCCCCAGCCACTACCAACGCTTTGCTATCTCCACCTTTGCCTTTGTGGACAGCCCTTCCATGGTGGTGCTGGAGGGAGAGGTGAGGCTGGGGGATCCTCTCACTCAGTGGGATCCCACCATGACACCGGGGGTGACATGGCACCGTATCCCACAGGTGTACATCCTGTGCAGTGCTTCAGTGTGCCATCTCTCCCAGCCCGAGCCCTGCCGGCCCTCCTGTCAAGTGGCCATGCCCTCCCGTAAGTGGGGCAGCAGTGGGGGGCCCTATCTGCCCTTGCCTTTCTCAAACCAACCCCTGTACCCCCTCTCCCCAGGGGCCCGACGAGCTGCAGAGGAGAGGAAGACAGCAGACACCTTGGGCACAGTCACCTCCTTGGGATGCATTGTCTTGCCAAAGAGTCCTGCAGGGGCGAGACCTTAAGCATGTGCTGCTACCTCCTTGCTCCTCTTCCTGGAAAAGACAGAGCCCCAATGCTCTGGTCCCAGTGGGGCCAAGAGGGAACAATAAATCAGCAATTAGCAAAGTCTAGTGGTGGCATTTGTGGGATGGGAGTGATGTTGGCTGAAGGTGGGGAGGGAGGGAGGGAGGGATGGAACCCCAGCAGAACCAGGTCTGTTCTGGCTCCCCTTGCACCCTGGCCCACCACCATGCTGACCAGGGCTATGGTGAATAGTTCTTTATTTATGTACTGAAACTAGATAACTGCTTACAAAACTGCACAGTCCCCCATCCCTCCGTCACAACTATCCACCAGGGTACAGGCTGGCGCCTTTCAAGTGTATCACAGCCACAGCAGAGAATCTAAAGCCACGAAAAAAAACACGAAACAGGAGAAGAAAACTAAAACAACAAATCCATGAAGCATGGGGAGAGTGACATCCAACTAACCCCCCCCTCTCTGCCAACAATTACAGCAAGGAAATCTAAAGGAGAAAGGAAAACCCTCCCACCCAACCCCCCCCACCCCAAATCCCAGCACTGCAGTGAGTGCTGCCAGCCCCACACCCGAGGCTACAGGCTGTAGAACTTCAGGCTGCGGTCCATGCCTGTCGAGGCGATGAACTTGGCATGGTGGCCAAAAGCCACCCCTGTGGTGAGGCCACTGTGCTCTGCAGAGGGAAGACAGCATATGGTTATGTCATGAAGAGGTGGGAGAGACTTCCCCGCCACTCTCAGCCCCATGCTCCCTCCCACAGCCCCGCACCAGTGAAGTGGAGGATTTCTGTCCACTGCTTGCAGATGTAGATCTGGACATCTGTGCCGCCCAGCGCCAGGTAGGTGCCGCTCTGGTCAAAGATGAGAGACTTCACCTGGGGAGGAGCAGAACAAAGCTTCAGGCCAGGCCCAGGAAGCTCCAGCCACCATGCCGGAGGTGCAGCACCCTCTCTATCCTCCAGCACCCCGAGCAGAGCAAAGCAGCAGGGATAGGGTGGCCAACACTGGGACAAGGGAGCCACCACACCTCAAAGTTATTGTCCAGCTGCAACGTCTTGAAGTTCTTCAGTTTACGCAAGTCCCAGAGCTTGACGGAGGAGTCGTCTGCAGCTGTGGCCAGATAGTAGCCATTCTCAGAGAAGGCAATGCTGGTGATGGGGCCGGAGTGCCCTGGGAAGTTGGCCACGTTGGTGCGTTCCTGGGGACAGGAGGGTCAAACATGGGCCTCTAGCATCCTCTGCTTCCCCAGGGCAGCAGCTTGGCGAGGAGAGAGACAACAGCGCACAAAGACAACAGAATTCGCTGATGCCCAGAGAAGCGAGGATGAGGAAAGCCACAGGGCTGTCACTCCAGGGGGCACACAATGCTCTGTGCAGAACACAGCACCCACTGCCCAACCCCTGCCTGCCCAGGGCCACTCCTACCTTCAGATCCCAGATCTTGATCTGAGAATCCATTGTTCCCGTCCCAAAGATGAGCCCATCTGGGTGGAATTGGGCACAGGTGAGAGCTGCAGAGACAGAGAGATATACAAGGGTTGGGGAGGCTCTGTCCTGTGAGAACCCTGCTACCAGGAACTCCCAGGGAAGAAAAATTCCCCCTCTGTACAGTCACAAGAGCTCAATAGCATGGGTACTCTTGGCCTTACCACAGCCAGAGCTTTCATCTGTCACCTTGGTGAGAACACGGCCTGTCTGGATGTCCGAGAAGGCCCAGTACTGGAAGAGACATGCACGGCATTGGGCACGCAGCCACCAAGCAGGGTGTCCATGAGCCCTGAAACCAGGCTGGCTCTTACCTGGTCGTCAGAAGAGCTCAGAAGGTAATCACCCGTGGCATGCAGGCTAAGCCCTGTTACTGAGCCCTCATGGGCACGGACAACCTGCACACAGGAAGCATTGGGCACAGACCAGATCCGAATGGTGGCATCAGGAGAAGCTGAGAACACCAAATCCTAGAGATAAAGGGATAAAGCAGGAAGTTTAACATCAAAACAGTGCTGTGTCTCTGTTTACGAGCTCCTTTACAGGCAGGAAGGGAAAGCTTGAAGTGGGCAGCAGCACACCTGTGAGGGGTGGAACACAACACTGGTGACCTTCTTAGAGTGGCCCTTGAGAGTTGCCAGGATCTGCTCCGAGCTCTTGTCAAAGACGATGACATTTTTATCAGCCCCACCTAGCAAACAAAGCAGGGAACTATCAGAGATGGGACTTGTGGCTGACCAAGTTCAACATCCATCTGCTGCTCTTTGAGATCTCTGTCCTGAGAAGCTCCCAGGACGTGAGCCAAGAGAATTCCTTATGCCTCTTTGCTTACTCCAACCTCACAAAGGGTCAGAGAAAGGGCCCCATTCCCAGGAAGCTGAAGGGTCTGTGCTGACCACAAAGACCCCAGAGGCTTTGTGGCGTGGCGTGGAGGTGGCTCCCTTACCGGTGAGGATCTTGTTGGTGTCGGAAGGACAGAGGTCCAAGGCCAGGATTCCTGGAATGCTGGCACTGTGCAGCCCCTGTGCAAGGCAGAAAGAGGCCAGGTTGGTGCCACAAACAGGAAAATAGCCCAAAGGGAACCCAAAAGGTCTTGCAAGGGGCTTTGCTGGAAGCCAGCTCCACTGCAACACTGGTCTCCATGGAGAGAGCCATGGCCCCCCTGGCACTGACCAGCAACAGAACTGCGGGTTTGGCCACTGCCCAGCAACAGAGGGTGAGTTTTTGAGAGCACTGTGGAACTCACCACGTGCGAGGCAACCTGCCGATACTTGCTGAGCTCCTCTGGCTTCACCAGCTCCTCTGGCACTGTCTTGCCTCTCTGCAAACAGAAAATGGCATAAGGATGAACATCTGTTGCTCCTAGAACAAGCCGTGTCCTGATCACTGTGGTATTTTGAATGTGAAATGTAGATATGAAACGTGGCCGCTCACCTTCTTGCGCTCTGTGGTCAGCACAGTGGCCTTGTCTTGAAGCTACGAAACACGATGACAGTGGTTACAGCCAACCTGGGCTCTCCCAGCAGCAGGACAGGGGGCAGCTGAGAGCTGGAGCAGCACAGGTAGCACAAGTCCTTACCTTCTGGATAATCTCAGGTGTCATGCCTGCAAGCTCACCCAGGTCCATGGACTCCCCAGCTCCCTGCATGGGGCAGAGAAGGGCTCAGTTATATGCAGGTAGAAAAAGAAGAGACACACTAATGAGGTAGAAGAAACTCACTGGCACACTGGGCTGTGAGGATGGCACTGCCTGTGGCACGATGAGGCCGGCCTGTGGTTTCAGCGTAGCCAGAGCTGCAGAAGCAGAGAAACATTATGATTCCACCCTCCACCCCGGAGGCATTCAAGGCCAGGCTGCATGAGGCTCCAAGCAGCCTGCTCTAGTGGCTAGTGACCCTGCACGTAGCAGGGGGTTGAAACTAGATGATAGCTATGGACCTTTTCAACCCAGGCCGTTCTATGGCTCTATGATTCTCTTTTCCTTGAGTTCTGCAGCCCCCTTCATCCAAGCTCACCTTCTCTGGCAGCAGTGACCTCCTTGGTAAGCCGTGCGATGACACGGCAGGCAGCATCATGCTGGTACAGCGCGTGGGACAGCTCCTGGCGTGTGGTCTGCAGCTGCTGGCGCAGTGTGAAGCTGTGCAGCATGACGGCATCCTACCAGGGCACCAGGAGGGGAGTCAGGGGGAGGCCCCCGACTCAGCCCCACATCTCAGCTCTCCGCAACTTACCCACTCATCCTGCAGTGCCTTCAGGATGGCCGGGATGCTGGTGGCCGACGGCGGCTTGGGCCGGATGGGATGGGCAACTGCCAACACAGACGCACCCTCAGCTCCTTGCCCTTCACCACGGCCCCTCGTGTTCCCCCCCGGCAGCTCGGGGCCGGGCTCCCGGTGTCCCCCTGCGCCCTCCCACCTTTGATGTCGATGAGCTGCTCCTCGGACAAGGGCTGGTTGTTGACGGGGTCGGTGCCGTTCTCTGCAATGTACTTCTCGATCAGCCGCCGCTCGTACACGTGGTTGGACACCGGCGACACGCACGGGTGCTCGGGGACCTCGTTGGAGACTGCGGGGACAGCGTAGGGGGCGGCGCAGGTCACGGCGTGGTCCCGACGTCCCCCCGTCCCCCCACCGCCGCCGCCGCCCCCCCCCGGGAGGCCCCCCGCTCACTGGAGCAGATGAGGGCCATGGCGGGCCCTGCGCGCTCCGCTTCCGGCTGCTCCTGGTTCCGCTTCCGGCTCCGCGCGGCCTCACCGACGCTCGGAGCGCTTACGCGGGCTCCGCTCAGGCGGCCGCCGGAAACGGAAGTGCTCCCGGCGTGCCCCGCGCCAGAGCACCCCCCCCCCCCCCCCCCCTTACCTCCCGGCTCACTCCGCGCAGGACTACAGCTCCCATGGCGCCCCGCGGCGGCGGGCTCGCGGCAGGACCGTTCGTGCGTTGTGGCCGACCTGCCCCGCAGCGCCCCCGTGCGGCCGTGGGCGGCGCTGCCCTGTGCGGGGGTGCGGGAGAACCCCGGGGGGAAGGGGGAGAGGGTGAGGGGGTACGAGGGGGATGGAGGGGGGAGGGACAGCGCAGTGCAGGGGGAAAATGGTGGGGTTGGGGGAGGGAATACGGGAGTGGGGATTGGGAGGTTGCGGTAGGAGGGGGGGGGAGAAGAGCAGAGGGCCTGGAATGGGCAGGGGCTGCTGGGAGGGTAAATGGGGGGCGTGTAGGAGTGCGGTGACTGGGGCACCTAGGGTAATATTGAGGGGCGTATTGGGGGGGAATGCTTTGAGGAAATATATGGGGGGGGCATATCAGGGGGGCTATATTAAGGGATTAGAGGGAGGGCTGTAATAGGGGGTAATCGGGGGGACATTGGGGGTTGGGGGGCGTATGGGGGGATACTGAAGAGTATAGAGGGGGAGTTCACATGGGGGGATATTGGAGGGCTGTGTTGTGGGTACATAGGGGGCATGTGGGGGGCACGAGCATGGGAGGGCATGTAGGGAGATGGGGGTTATATTGGGAGAGGGCATGGGTGGGCACACTGGGGAGTAAGGGGGGTGTGTTTGTGTATATCGGTGGGGAGCATATTGAGGGAGGTTGAGAGGGAGCCATGTAGAGGGGAGTGGGGGGCAGTGGGGGTACACTGGGGTGTTGGGGGGGTTATTCTGGGGTGTTATACAGGTGAGCCCTATGGGGGAGGCAGATGGGGGGATATTGGGGTATACTGCAGGGAGCACTGTGTTGTGGAGGTGTATGGGCAGGCAGATAGAGGGGGTGGTATGGGGGGCACGTAGGAGGAGACTGGGGGTTCATATTTGTGGAGCCTGTATTGGGGGATATATGGGGAGACGTCAGAGGAGTGTGGGGTGGCATGCTGGGTGGGCACATTGAGAGGGCACCCTGGGGATACGGTTGGGGGCTTGGAGAGGGCACCAAGTTGTGGGGGGCCGACTGGGGGGGCAGCTCACACCCCCCCCCCGTTGCCCACAGACCCCATTGGCAGTGCCGGGGATGGGGGCTTTCGGCAGTGCCATGGCTGCCTTGGATGAGGCCCTGTGGCAGCTGGGCCACACCGCCTGGGCCAGCCTGGAGGGCTGCCTGGGAGCCGAGCCGCTGTGCCTGCTGGCCGAGGTGAGCAGGGGGAGTTGGAGGTGGGAGGGAGGTGTGGTAGTGAGCGTGACATGGCCCCACGAGGCTCCTTCTCTCTGCAGAGCCTGCTGGCTGCACTCTGGCTCACCGCCTCGGCCATCTCATCGGCCCTGGCCGTGCTGAGCAGCACAGTGGGGGATCTGCTGGACGCCTGCGGCTTGCACGGTGAGCACGGTGCAACGTGGGCTCAGCCGGGTGCAGCCTCAGCTGCTTGGTCTCAAATATTCTCCCATGTTTTGAACCACAGGGGCCTGGCCGGCGGGCATCGTGGCGCTGAGCCCCGGCGCGGTGCAGCGGGTCTTGCTGTGGGGGCTGTTAGCTCTGGTGGGGGTCCACCTCCTGCCATGGCTGTTGGGCCTGGTTGTGGCACTGCTGCGGCCCGTGCTACGCTGGCTGCGGCTCTGTGTCTTCCTGGGAGCCTTCCTGCATGTGGCAGCAGCAGAGGGCAGCGGCCTCATGGCGCGGGCAGCCATGCTGCTGGGGCTCTGGGGGCTCTACGTGCTGCTGGGGGGTGGCAGGGCCCCCCCGCCCAGCCCTAGTGCACACCTGGAGGCTGCCGTGCGCAGCCTGGAGTGGAAGGTGGAGGAGCTGCGGAGGAAGCAGCAGCGCTATGGAGCAGCACGAGGCCGTGCGGAGGAGTGAGGGATGCGGGGGGGCCCTGTGTGTGTGTGTGTGTGTGTGTGTTTATGGGCCCCCTCCAGTGTTCCACATCAGTGCCTTCACTAACACCACATCCAAGCCCTGAACCCGCTCACACCAAAGTGCCTGGGGGGGTCCCAAACCAGGTAACCCCCCCCAGCCATAGGATGACAGCTGTGTGCTTGGTTTGCTGTTGTGGAATGGTTTGGCCACCAAATAAAGTTTGACTGCTGTCCACGCTGTGCCTGCAGGGAAGGCGCTCAGTTCCAGGGGGTGGGCACAGAGGACACTCGGGGTGGGGACAGGACATGCTGTCCCTGTGAGTGCTTCCTCCATCGCCTGTTTGCTGAGGGTGAGGTTATCAGTGCCAGTGTCTGCCTCTGCCCCTGGTGCCCTCTGGCTTTGCAGCACCCCCGTCCTTCCAGTGTTCCCCCATTGCCACCAGTGCCCCCAGTACCATTGGCTCCCACACTGTGTCCCCATCACTTCCAGTCCCTTCCAGTGTCCCCACTGTTCCTATGGCCCACAGCCCTCCCAGTCCCTTCAGCCTGCCCACTTTGTCCCACTGCGCTCAGCATCCACAATGTCCCACTCCCTTCCCTGTACCTCCAGTGCCTGCAGTCCCTTCAGTTACCCTCCAAGTCCCTCCAGTGATCCCAGTGCCCCAAATCCTTCAACCAACCCCCCCCCCCCTGTGCCCCCCATGCCTCCCATCCTTCCCAGTCCTTCTCAGAGTCCCCAGTCCCATAAGCATCCCTCATCCCTCCCACTCCCACCAGCAATTCCTGTGTCCCCCACGTTCTCCCCAGCATACTGCATTCCTACCAACACCCCACCTTTCCCTGTGCCCCCAGTGTCTCCAATCCTTCCCAATCCCAGTGTCCCCCACCCTTCCCCGTGCCCGTATTACCTCTCATCTCTCCCAGTCCCTCAGTGCCCCACTGCCCCCAATCCCTTCAACTCTCCCTAGCGTCTCCAGTCCTCACAGCACCCCCAGTCCTCATGCCTCCCAAACCCTCCAGCTCCCCCAGTGACCCCTATGTCCCTTATCTCCCCAGGTCTCCCGTGCCCCCAGCCCTTCCCATCTCCCCCAGCACCCCCAATATCCCTCACCCTTCCCAGTCCGCCTACCACACCCCGGTGTTCCCCTTCTCCCAATCCCTCCCGGTGCCCGGCTCGGGACGAGAATGTCGTTCCGTGTCCGTTCCCTCGGGGTCCCGCAGTGCCCGGCGCGGGGTGTTTAGGACCCGTCGGGGTGAGGCGGCGCCGGTGCCGGTCCCGCCCCGGCCCCATTGTCTGCGCGCGGAGGCGGAGGGACGGCAGCGGAGGCTCCGCTCGCACGGACGCTCCGCGGAGCCCGCACGGCCCCGGCTCCGGAACCGGTCCGGCCATGGCTCTGGCCGAGGGGCCGTACCTGTTGCTGCTGGCCGCCGCCCTGCTCGGGGCTTCAGGTGAGCACCGCGGGCACCGACCCCCCCCGGGCCGGAAACTGCTCCGCGCGGTTATCCCGGGGAGAGCCGGGAGGTGGACGTGGGATGAGCTGGGATCTGCCCCATGTGCTCCCCGGGGTCCGTCGTGAGCTGCCCTGGGTGGCCGTGGAACCGCGGAGTGGTTGGGTTGGAAAAGGTCTTTGAAGATCACAGAACCACGGAATGGTTGGGTTGGAAGGGACCTGAGGAATCATCCAGTCCCTACGATCCATTTGGAATCTGCCCCATGTGTTCCCTGGATCTGGTGGGGATCTGTCCCACACAACCCCTGTATCCCCAGGTGCCCAGTGCCTGGCTCCCACCCCCAGCCATCCCTCAGCACTGCTCCCCCCAGCAGACTCCTTCCTGGGCAGGTTGGGGGTTGGATTCCCCAGGAGCAGCAGCACCCACAGCCCATGGGAAAGCCATTCCCTTGTGTCAGTGCCCGCCCTTGCCTTGGTGATGGTGGTCTCCATGCCTGCAGCCAGCAGCGAGTGGCCCCCCCCGGAGCCCGTGTTCCTGCCTGTGGAGATGGAGCTGCAGGCAGTGCCCGAGTACTACCGCCTGCAGCGTGCGGATGGAGCCCTGCCTGCCAACACCTCTCTGCATGCCCGTTCTGACACCTTCCTGCTGCTGCCCCACCACGCCACCGCTGGCCCCTCGCCTCTTCTGCGAGCCTCCTACCCGCCCTTCAGCACTCACCAGGTAATGCCAACCACCACAAGGCCGCGCTGATCCCACGGGGCCACCACACCGCCATGCCCGTCTCTTCCAGGAGGTGCCCACCAAGAGTCCCACCTGGGCCGTCCGTGCCGTGCCCCTGCGCAGCACTGTGAGTCCGGACGAACCTACCGCCCGTGTCCTCTTCCATCTGCACGGCCCTGACTGGCGTGGCCGGCGGGACACCCCTGGGGACCACTCGCTGCCCTGCATTGTCCTGCAGGCCCAGCAGCGCAGCCGGACGGTGCAAGGCTCCTGCCGTGTGCAGGTGGGTCACAGCCCGCAGCCCCGCAGCCCTGAGGTGCTGTCACCGTAGCGCTGCTGGCCCCACTCAGCCCCCAGCCCTAAGGCTGCTGTCTCCCCCAGGCCCCACTGGGCATCTGCTTGGTGGAACTGGAGATCCCAGCACGCTGGTTCTCCCCGGTGTCGTCCCCGGAGTCGGTCGAGCTGCGGTATGGCGTGGCTGGGCCGGGAACCTGCAGCCGTCCCAGCACCACAACGGAGCCTCTGCGGTACGTGGGGATGCTGGAGCTGCAGACAGTGCCGGCAGTGGCACGGCGGCAAGAGGTGCAGCTGGATGAGAGGGTGCTGCTGCGTGTCCCCGACAGAGCCCTGCGTCCTGGGCAGCGCTTCACCGCCAGCCTGGCGCTGCGGCACAACTTCACCGCCACGTTGCTGACCCTGCGGTGAGAGCACGTGGTGAGGAGGGGGGTTGTGATGGGGGCACAGTGTGACGGCCCTTCCTCATTACGTAGAGTCAAGGCCAAGAAGGGGCTGCAGGTGGTGGCTGCCAGGTCTGGGGACCCTGCGTGGACTGTCCATTTGGAACGCAGCCGTGGCCCCAAGCACTGGTCAGCTGTGGTGACTTGTCGGCGCAGCAGGGACATCCATAGGAGCACCAGGTATGGGCAGTGACATGGGAGAGATCTTCAGCGTGGCACCTGGTGGGGCGCACTTGGGCATGGGGACCTGTGCGTGGCACTGCATCCATCCCACAGTGGCCCAATTGGCATTAGGGCCCGTGTATGGCAGCATATCCAGCCCAGTATGGCCCACTTGAGCAAGGGAACCTGTGCATGTTGCACTGTCCCTGTCCCAGCAAAATCTAATTGGGTGGCTGATGGTGTGGGAGAGCCCCATTTCAACAATAGGTCCCAGCTGGGGATACAGGGTGGTCCCATCCCAGTAGGTTCTACTTTGGGATGTGGGGCAGCCCAGAAACAGTGGGTCTCTGTTGGTGGACATACCCATTCTGTTGGGTCCCCGTCCCTGTGGGTCCCATCCAGAGCTCTGTTCCCGCAGGGCACTGGAGGCAGCTGAACTCCTCCACCTGGAGCTGGCGGTGGAGAATGGCACGGGGGGTCAGGCACTGGCACGACCCCTCACCTGGCAGGTGGAATACCCAGGCCAGGACCCTGAGGCGCAGAAGGACAAGCTGGTGTGGGAGGTGCAGGTGTCGGAGCGTGACATGCGTGTCCTCGTCCCCCTGGTGCAGGTGGGTGCCCCCATCCCGCATCCCACCCCACCTCCCCATGGCGCTCAGCCCCATTGTGTCCATAGGAGCTGGAGCTTCTCAATACGTCCCCGCTGACCGGTGTCCCCCGTACCGTGCCAGTGACATTGGTGATGGTGGAGGTGGGTGGTGCCGTGTCCGAGCTCAGTGAGCCGCCAGGCTGTGAGTCAGCAGATACGCAGGTGCTGCAGGTAAGCAGGGTCCCAGCCCCCCCAGCACCACTCCCTGGGCACCCTCTGCCCCTCCGTGTGTCCCAACAGGTGTCGGAGGGCTGTGACGCGGTGTTCGTGGGGGGCAAGGAGAGCCGCGGTGCCCGCGGGGTGCGGGTGGACTTTTGGGCACACCGCCTGCATGCCTCACTGCTCTTCACCGTCTGGGCACCGCTGCTGCCATTGCGTGTCCAGCTGGGAGACACTGCCCTGGAGCAGGTGCGTGGCTGGCGCCTGCCTGGAAACACTGACAGGTGAGAGGAACACTGTGCCACTGCTGCTTTGGCATAAGGTGGAAGGGAGCTGGCACTTGTGCTATGTGCCCCTGTCCCTCTGAGCCCCATGGTGCACGTGCCGCATGTCTTTCTGAGTCCAAATGGCGCTCATGGTGTGCCCCTGCCCCCCATCCCGTGACCCAGTGCCCCACTAAGCCCCCCTTGCACTCATGACACTCCCCCCTCTGCCTGTGGGTGACACACGTGTCCTCGTGCCCCCAGCTCTAGCAGTGATGTGGAGGACCCCGGGGAGGATGCTGAGCGGCGAGCACGGAGCTGCCGGCCACAGTACCAGCGCACGGCAGTGCGGTTCCTGGCATACTTCGTGGCGCATCCACAGGATGGTGGCCGCCACCTGTCCTACTTGCCAGGCCCTGAGTGGCTGCTGGATGTCACACACCTGGTGGCCAGCTGGGCACGTGTGCAGGACCCCCGTGTGGCGTCACTGGAAGGCGGCACCGTGCTGGTGGGCCGGGAGCCTGGTGTCACCTCAGTGGAGGTAGGTTTGGGGCAACGCAGGGAGATGTGGTACTGGAGGGATGCTGACCAGCTTCCTGCAGGTGCGCTCCCCGCTGTCGGATGCCATCCTGGGCGAGCAGATGCTGGTGGTGTCGGAGGAGAAGGTGGCAGTGACAGAACTGCGTGCTGCAGTGGTGGCAGGGTTGGCGCTGGCGCTGCACCTGGAGCCTCACCACCGTGGCGTGTTCACTGCCGTGTGCCAGGCCACGGCTACGCTGCAGGACCCCAAGCAGGTGAGGATTTGTGGGTGGCCCAGGGGGAGTTCTGTTCCCCTGTGCCACCCTGGTGCCACTTGGTGTCCTGGCAGGAGGCGACGCTATCTGTCTGGCTGTCCTTCTCTGATGGCACGCTGGCACCGATGGAGCTGTATGGTGGGCAGGATGCTGTGCTGGCTGTCACCTCACTGGATCCCACAGTGGTCACTGTGGTGGGGACCTCATCCTGGCACCCACGGGTGGTGGTGGAGGGGCCGGGCCGAGGGGCTCTGCTGCAGCTCAGTCTGCACCCGCTGGATGTGTGTCGCCGTGGCCGTCACCGCGCCGCTGTGTTGGCTGCCGGCACTGCCTTGTTAGAGGTAGCTGGGGGGCGCAGAACCCCCCCAAGCAGCCCCCGGTCTCCCATGCCATTCCCAAGGGCAGAGGGGGCCATGTCAGGTGAGGCGGTGACGGCAGGCCAGGGGGAGCATGGTGATGTGAGGCTGGTCAACACAAAGCTGCGGGGCATGGGGTCTTCCTCTGAGGAGGAGGAGGAGGAAAGAGAGGAAGGCTATGGCCGTGGCATGCAGGAGGAGGAGAAGGAAGAAATGGTGAAGGCCCCTGCACGTGTGAGCGACCTGGAGATCGGCATGTACGTGCTGCTGGGCGTCTTCTGCCTGGCCATCTTCATCTTCCTTGTCAACTGCGTCTTCTTTGTGCTGCGCTACCAGCAGAAGGAGCCCCCCGACACCAGCACCGGTCCTGCGGCTTCCCAGCCCCACAACTGGGTCTGGCTGGGCACAGACCAGGAGGAGCTGAGCCGGCAGCTGGACCGCCGGCAGCCTGAGCCCGACACCCTGCCGGGCCCCCAGCCCGAGCGCTGCTGCTGTGCAGACCCCCCGGCACCCGATGTGGGGTCCCCCAGTGGCACCTCAGTGGTGCCCCGCAAAGAAGGCTCTGTGCCAGGGGGCAGCCGGCGGAAACGCGTGGAGTTCGTCACCTTTGCGCCCCAGCGTGCCCCTGAGGATCCCCCCCAGCCCACCCCCAACGTGCAGTCCATCCTGGTGGCTGGCGAGGACGACATCCGCTGGGTGTGCGAGGACATGGGGCTGCGTGACCCTGAGGAGCTGCGCTGCTACATGGAGAGGATCCGTGGCAGCTCCTGACCCCCACCAGGATTTGTCCCTATTCCTCCGTGGAGGGGACACTGGAGGGACCATCCCTAAGCCCCATTGGGAATCAGTGACATCCCGCTGTCACCTTGCCCTGGGGTTTCCACTGCGGTGCTGGGGGCACGGGGTCCCCTTCCTTGCTGCGGTTCTCATTGCCACATTGTGTTCATAGTGCTGATGCCGAGTTCTGTGGCCCCCCCCCCCCTTGACCGGCCTCGTGTCCGTTTTGTACAACGTTTTGTACCCATTGCGCTGTGGGGTGGGGACCCTTATTTATGGAAGATTTTTAAGTCTGATTGTTGTTACAAAAATAAAATATTTAAAACACCTGGTGCCTGGTGTGGTGGCTCAGAACGGGGTCACTTTGCACTGCTGGGGACAAGCACAGGCTGTTTGCTTTGGCTCCAGGTGTGGGTGCTTGTGGGAATGGCCTGGCTGTGGCCCAGCTGCTGTGACCTTGGGCAGGGAGTGGGCAGCATGGGGATGGGATGGGATGGAGATAGGGACGGGGATAGGGATGGGATGGAGATTAGATGGGGATAGGATAGGATGAGGATGGGATGGGATGGCACTAGGGATGGGGACGGGATGGAGATGGGATGGGGTGGGATGGAAGGGATAGGATGGGATGGAGTAGGGATGGGAGTGGAATGGAATGGGATGGAGATAGGGACAGGGATGGGAATGGGATGGGGATGGAATAGGATGGGGATAGATGGAGACAGTGATGTGGCTGCTGTTCTGGGCTTCCTCAGTTTCATGAAGGCTCCCAGATCCATTTCCCATCCCAATGCTGTGGTTACTAGTGGTAGACCACACATCCATGCCCACCCCTTTATCCATGGATGCCAATGTGATCAGCTGCATCCAATCCATTCTGGTTATCCCAGGGTCCCCCTGGCCCCACTGCTGGTGGCAGAGTTCATCCCTGCAGTGGGGGCGGGTTCTCCTAACCCGTCTCATCCCAAATCAGTGTGGTGCAGGGTGATCCCGCAGTGCTCTGAGCTTCTCCCACACCACCGATGCACTACAGGGACACCACAGGTGCACGGCATGGTCCCCAAGCTACCTCCATTACCCCTCAGTGTACCACTTCCCACAGGCATGTGGTGCTGCAGTGGGACAGGATGGAACCACCCCCACACCAGCACCCCTGGCTTCCTGCATACCGGGGCCGGACGTGCAGCATGCAGCAGCACGGGGCCACATCCCGACACCGAGCAGCACCCGATGCAATGGGCAGGAGGTGAGGATGGAGGTGCTGTGCCTGCTGCTGTCTGCTCTCTGCGCTGCTGCTGTGCCCAAACCAGGTATGCCATCATCCCCAGCCCTGGTGGGATGTCGCCAACACGTTGGGTTCGATACACGGTGAGGATGCTCGGCACCAGTGGGTCTGACCCAGCGTGAGGTCCCCCATTCTGTGTCCCCTTGCTGCCTCCAGGGAGGTGAAGTGCTTTGCCGTTGTTCCCCAGGAGCATCCCACCCCATCCCATCCCACCCTGCTTTTTGCACCAGACCGCTGTTCTGCAAAGAATGCTGCTTCACGTGGAGCACTGCTGAGAGAAAGCAAATGCTTTGCCTATGCTGCAGGCTGTGCAGGGTGCCCCTGCTTTTCTCCTCCTCCTAAGCTGAGCAGTGAGGTGCTGAGGTCGCCTTGCAGCTCTCTGTTCCCAACAGACCCGGACACCATTTTGCCCCCAGCACGTGCATGGTGCCCTAAAATCTCCCCTCAGCACCAACCACCTGGGCACAGGCCCATCCCAAACTTCACTGCTAAGCCTAGAGGCTTCCCCAGAGCAGCCCCCTGCACCAGAAGGGTCAATGTGTGGCCACACGGAATGAATTTGAAGTTTTGGCTTAAAAGCAGGCAATCTCTGGTCGCCATTTTGTACCTCTGGTGTCATGCTGGGGACCGGCATCCCACCGCCATCCTACACCTCCCTGCCCCCTCTTTATAGCTCCAGCGGAGGCAACAGGAGTTCCCACTGCGGTGCAGAGCAACGCCTCGGTGGAGTCAGGTGAGAACGGGCAGTCATCCATGGGGCAGCGGGTGTGGGGTCCCCCCTGCCACCCTCAACCCGAGCTGCCTGCAGGTCCCTGGGGCTCAGCCACACTGCGCCTGGCTGGTGGCAGCCACCGCTGTGAGGGCACGGTGCAGGTGCAGCACCGTGGCCACTGGATGCCCGTGTGTCGGGGGTCCTGGAGTGCTGCTGCCTCTCGGGAGCTGTGCCACCACCTGCACTGCGGGGATGCCGAGGGTGATGCGGTGAAGGCAAGCCCGGACAGCGACAGAGATTTCTCCAAGGGATGTCCAACCGTGGTGGCCAACTGCAGTCGGTGGGAGCCACAGCTCTGCCAGCTGCGGCTGGCCACCGAACCCAGCTGCTGCGCAGCGGGGCCGGCAAACGTCACCTGCACAGGTAAGGGCACAGCGGGTGCACGCCGTCCCCGCGGCACGGCGCCGTGTGCCAGCACCTCTCCATCTCACCCAGGTGCCCCGGCGCTGCGTCTGGCTGGTGGGCACAGCAGCTGCGAGGGCCGGGTGGAGCTGCGGCAGGAGGGCAGCTGGGGCACGGTGTGCGACGACGGCTGGGACCTGGCCGACGCCGCCGTGGTGTGCCGGCAGCTGGGCTGCGGCTGGGCACTGCGTGCGCCGGGAGAGGCCGCCTTCGGCCGGGGGCACGGCCCCGTGCTGCTGGACGAGGTGAACTGCACCGGGCACGAGGAGCGGCTGGGGGAATGCCCTGCTGCCCTGCAGCACGACTGCAGCCACAAAGAGGACGCCAGCGTGGTGTGCTCGGGTGGGTGATGTGCGCGCCGGGCGGGGGGGGGTGGGGGGGGGGATGCCTGTAGCACTGTCCCCGTGCCTCAGCACCGTCCGAAAGCGGCGCCGTGGCGCGGTCTGGTCCTTGTGTCATGCAAATGGCTGCTCCCAGTGCTGCGGCACCGCCCTGACCCCACACAGTGCCCTTGCAGAGCATCAGGAGTTGCGGCTGTCCGGAGGCAAGGACGGCTGCGCGGGTCGCGTGGAGGTGCATTACCGTGGGACATGGAGCACTGTGTGCGACAGCACCTGGTACACGCTGGAGGCTGCAGTTCTGTGCCACATGCTGGGCTGCGGGGAGCCAGTGTTGCGTCCTTCCTTCCACCACACGCTGCCCACCAAGATGCTTTATGAGTGCTCCGACTGGCAGCCCTCACTGGTGTACTGCCGCTGGACCTACAACAAGTCAGCTCCCTGCCACGAGTCCCGTGCCGCCGGTGTCGTCTGCAATGGTACGGCATCCTTTGGCCTCATAGGGAAAGGTTTGGGCCAGTCGTCCCCCTGGGTCGTGGGGCTGCAGCGTCCCCTCTGCCCTCTTGCAGGCTCCCTGGGCTTGCAGACCCCAACATCAGAGGTGACAGTGAAGCCAAGTGGTGGTACGTCCCCAAGCAGTAAGTGTGCTTTGGTACAGACTGGGGGAACCAAGGGGTGAAGAGATGGGGGTGGGAGAGTATCGTGAACTTTGTCCATTCTCTGCTGCAGCTGCAAAGGGCTTGGATGCAGTGGAAGGCCTGTCCCCTCTGCATATGCCTCTCCTCATCCCGTGTGTGGTGCTGGCAGTGCTGCTCCTGCTCACACTGATGGTCTTCACCACTGCCTTGCTGCACTTGAGGAAGAGGAGCGGTGAGGGTTTCCCTGGGCATAGGGGCTGCACGGGGCACTGCTCCTGGCCATACTCTTGCTGATGCTCTCCACTCTTGCAGCCCTCACCCTGGGGACCCTAGGGCCACTCCTGGTGACCCAGAGCAGCCAGGGTCGTGACATGCCCTTGGAGACTGGCAACAACTACAGGGAGGCACCCGCAGACCTCCCCAAGGGGCCAGGTGGGTCTAGCACGTCACTCACTGTGCTAGCACCATGAGTCCTCAGCAGCCCCATTAGCTCCATCAACCCCAGCAACCCACCATCCTCATCAGTCCTACACGCTCCCTCCAGTGCTGCTGGTGACTGCAGCCCCAGCTCTGTCTCTCCCTGCAGACTCCACACCCGCAACCCTTCCCACCACCAAGGGCTCTGACTCCTCTGACTCTGACTACGAACACTATGATTTCAGCAGCAAGCCACCCGTGGCCCTCTCCACCTTCCACAGTGAGACCCTACCCCCCACCCTGGCACCTCCCCACTGTACTGGGGAGTTGACCCTGCTCCTCCCACCCCGCAGACTCACAGCGCCGACAGCCGAGTGAGCAGCTCCTGGTGCCCACCCAGGATGGGATGGAGCCATTTCCCACAGACGGTGCGCCCAGCCCATCCTCCTGTCCTACAGCTGTCTGTCTGTCCATCCAGGGTGGGTGAATGGTGGCCCTGTGCTTCCCTAGTGACATGCACCCTGTGTCCCCGCAGTGCCAACCATGCAGTGTGCCCACCCATGGGGCAGAGTGAGGAGCTCATCCTCTTCCTCTTCTTCTTCCTCCCCGGAGCCCTACTGTGGTGAAAACATGGCCTCCACATGTGCCTGGCACTGCCCACAGCCCCCATCATGCAGCCCCCACCAGTACACAGCACCCACCAGTAAGGGGACTGAAATAGCTATAGGGATGGGGATGGCCCTGGGGATGGGGATGGTGAGAGCACCCAGGGATGGGGATGGCCCTGGGGATGGTGTTTGTGTGACCTCTTGGGTGGGAAAAGCTCTGGGGATGGCAGTGGGGGTGGTGAGACCCCCAGGGATGGGGACAGCCCCAGATTGATGTGGGGACCCCAGGGAGCGGCAGCAGGGCTGAGAGGTGCTCATACATCTCCTGCCTTCCACAGCACCCCCAGCCGTGCCCTGTGTGTCCATCCCAGTGCTCAACATGCCATGGGCACCACCGCCCCCAACAGACCCCGACCATGCTGACAGCTCCAGCACCTCCTCAGGGGAGTGGTACGAGAATGTGCAGGGTGCTGAGACACATGGGGACCCATCCCTAGAGGAACACACACAGGACCCCAGCTTCTCTGAGGGGAGTGACTACGATGACATCCAGGGCTCTGGCTGCTGAGAGTGGGAACAGGCAGCGGGGAAGGGACTCTTATCCATAACACAGCCGTGGGCCATTAAAAGCTTTTAGCCCCATCTGCCTGGCAAGCCCTCGTCTCTTTCTGGATGTACCCAAGGGATGCCATTCCCAACACCCTGCCCCGTCCCGAGGGTTCTCTGGCTGCCGTGCTCAGCCTAGCATGGAACCCAGCGGGGTCCTGGGGAAGCTGAGATCTCATCGCCTCCGGGCTCTGAGCCACAGTGGAAAATTTGCCCCCTGTCACATCCTCCAGCTGTTTACTGAGCTGAGTGGCTCTGGCAGCCCAGAACAAAGGGGCCGCACCACAACAACAGAGGAAGCACTGAAATAGCAACAAAACCCAGACAAAGGGGAGAGAGAGGAGACGAGAGCAGGGCTGCAAGCGGAGCTTGCGTGGGGCCAAGCTACTCTGTGTGCACGATGCTTTCCGCCCAGGTCTAGGGTGTACCAAAGTACCACATCTCCACTGTTTGGTGGTGAACGACGTGCCACAGCCCCTGGGTTGGATTTCAGTGAGAAATGGGGTGAACACGTTGGGTCCCACCAATGGACCGCTAACAGCCAGCAGGATCAGCGCTGCCCACCCTGAGCATCTCTTAGAGACCTCTTCTTGAGTCATGGAAAATCTTCAGCCCTGAGAAAGTGTTGAGGCAGGAAACTCCCTGGGAGTGGAGATGTGGGGCCAGGGTGAGGCTGTGGGGTGGGGGACCTCTGTGGGCACAGGGCTGTGGTGTTGCCATGTGGAGAGCTTGGTGGCCCTGTGAAGCTGCCATTCATCAGCACTGCCACCAAGTCGATGGCGAGCGGCTTCCTTTGCATGCCTGACCTGGATTTGGGGAAATTAATTAGGGTGCAATCAATCAGTGCCTTCCCAGCACCCATGTGCCTCACAGGGACATGCTGTGTCCCCAGAATGCCTGTAACTGGGAGAAGAGTAGCAGTGTTTCAGGCACGAGACACGTGGTGCTCACCCAGCTTTGGGTACCAGCTCCAGCGCTCAGCTTGCCTTGTCCACACTGCCTGCAGCCCTGTGAGGACTCCAAGGAAAAGGAAGGTCCCCGTGGCCTGCAGTGCTGGGCGCGTTCACTTCTCCTTGGACTCCCTCCTTCTGTAGGGTTGGGGTCTGATGGGGATCCCTCGGTGAGGAGGGAATGGGGATGGGATGGATGGGAAGGAGTGGAGATAGGGAATGGGGATGGGGTTGGAGATGGGATGGGGAGGCAGTGGGTATGGGATGAATATAGTGATGAGATGTAGACAGGGATGGGATGTGATGAGATTGGAGATGGGATGGGGATGGGAACAGGAATGGGGACAGGAAGGGGGCGAAATGGGGATGGAAATGGAGATGAGGATGGAGTAGGGATTGGATGGAGATAGGGAAGGAGATAGGATGTCATGGGGTTGTAGATGGTTTGGGGATGAGCTTGGGGTAAAAAATGTGGTACAGTCCCCTCTTTCTGAACCTCTGCCTCTGGCGAGGCAGCTGCCAGGATGCAACTTCGAATGAGGAAGATGTGACGCAAAAACCACAGAGGGAAGAAAAACAGCCTGCTGCTGCCTGCCCGCCTCCCCTGCCCCCCCCCCCCCCCCAGCCTCCCTTCCCCAGACTGGGTACAGAGGCGTTGCTGCTCCTCACACCTCCCACTCAGCCATCGGCACCGGGGCAGAGGAGGCAGCACGGCTCCATGGCAGCCCAGACGCCCTCCCTGTGCCTTCTGCTCATGGTGGGGATGTGGGGTGAGTACGTGGTGCTTCTCCTGGGGGACACTGCCCATGGTGTGGGGTGCAGGCTGATGCTGTCCCCTCTCTTGCAGCCGGCTGCAGGCACAGAGGAGCAGCCCTGGGCCCTGGAGGTGAGTGCGCTTTGGGGCTCCGGCTTTGGGGTTGTGGAACCTGTATGGTTCAACGGTGGCATGGGATGCCCAGTGCCAGGCAGGGGATACTGATCACCAATGCTTGCTGTTCCAGAAAAGCCCACCTTACGGCTCTCTGGTGGTGGCTGCCGCTGTACTGGGCTGCTGGAGGTGCAAATGTGGAGCAGATGGAGCCCTGTGTGCTGGGATGGTGTGAGCCAGGACAGTGTGTGTCAGCAGCTGGGCTGTGGCCCTCCTACCAAGCTGAGCTTCATGCCTCCCAACCGTGAAGAGCAGCAGGCATGGGCTATGCAGTGCAAGGGGATGGAGAGGTGCCATTGGGTGGCCGCCAACTGCAGCCAGCAAGCCATTGTCGCCTGCAGTGGTGAGCATGGCCTCCCTAGGGCCATCTGTGCCCCCACTGCCCCCACCTGCTGCCTCTCTTCTCGTTTCAGAGCCAGAGCCCACCAGCACCGAGCCCCCACCTGTACCTCCCACCACCAGCCCCGAGCCCACCGGTGAGAGCCCCCTACCCACAGCCACCCCGGGGATGCTCAGCTGGGTGGCAGGATAAAATGTGCATACCGAGGACTTCTTTCCCCACCAATGCAAACATGTGGGGTTTTGGGGCCGAGGTCCACGTGTGTGATGGCTGCACTGTCTCCGTTCCCTCACCAGGCGCCCCATGGCTGCGGTTGGTAGATGGCAACTTCAGCTGCTCAGGCTTTGTGGAGCTGCACCTGCGGGGCCGATGGGGGGCCGTAGCACTCAGCCCAGAAGTTTGGCCGGAGCTGCCCACCCGCATCTGCCATGCGCTTGGCTGCAACAACCCCAGTGGTATCCCTATCGGTGTCACTGTGGGGGACACCGCTGACATCCCCATTGGCGGCCCAGTGAGTGGCCCCATGTCTCTGCCACCACAGAGCCGCCTGCCCGTGAGGTGGGAGGCAGTGGTGCCATGCGCCAGCCCTGAATTGCTCGATTGCTTCAGCTGGACCAGTCATGGGCACGGGAAAGCGTCTACCTTCCTCATCTGCCCAGGTGAGTGTGTGACAGGGGCAAAGGATGGGTGGCAGTGGTGCCCCTTGCGCTCACGTACAAAGACAAAACTGCACACACACTTGGTTACTGGAAGATGTACCCGGCATCCTGCTTGTGCCATGGGATTGCCAAGCCCTTGGCCCTCGCTTCCATCTGTTCGGGCTTTGAAGCTGTCCCGTGGGGCTTGGGAAGCTTAATGAGATGACATATTGCTGCTGTGGGTTTTCATGGCTGTGCTTGCCACGGGGATGCACTGTCTGCGCCATCACGCCACCAGTCCTCTCCCTGCAGGTTCCCAGCCACGTGCCGGGCGCAGGCTGGCAGGCGGCCCCACGCCATGCGAGGGGCACATCGAGGTGTTCCAGAGGGGCCACTGGCACATGCTATGTGACGAGCAGGTACACCGTGTCGAGCGAGGCCGCCAGCTGTGCAGGGAGCTGCGCTGTGGGGACCTTTCCTTCAGCGCTGAGCTGCGGGACTCCCATGCCAGTGGGATCATCTGCAAGGAGCGTTACCTCCACCTCTGTCCCGAGAGCCCCACGGAGGTCCAGGGCTGCTCTCGCACCCATGTGGTCTGTAAGCAGCTGTGTGCCCACTCCTCGCAGTGCCACTCCCTTGGGGGTGCCATCTGCATGATGATGCCATCCTCTCCCAGGTCAGAAGTCAAATCCACCTCCTGCTGGCACCGCACCTGGCACGGTGGCCAGCATCTGCCTGGCCCTGCTCCTGCTGGGAGTCCTGCTGCTCATCTGTGGCCCCCCTGCTTACAGGAGACTGATGAAGAGGAGTAGGTGGCCAGACCCCCAGCCTGTCCCCACACCCCCCTCTTTGTGTCAACCACATCCCCCATCTCCTTGAAGTTTTTAGGGTGACACGTGTGCACTCCGCGTGGCTTCCCCTGGATCCCACACTGATGTTACCACTCCATCCTCACTGACCCTATACCAGTGCTACCATTTCATCCCCATTTTCCCTACACCATCGCCACCACCCTGTCCCCACTGTCCCCGTGCTGCCTGCGGCACAAGGATTAGGCACACAAACGAGCGCTCAGCATGAGATGGGATTACCAGGAGGATTACTGGGCATGGCAGATGGGGCCACAGTGGGCTCCTGGGGGAACACAACCTGACCGCATCCTCTCCCTCCCTCTCTCCATCCCTTCCTCACAGTCTCCAAGAAGAAGCAGCGGCAGTGGATCGGCCCCACGGGACTGCACCAAAGCGGTGAGCAGGGAGTGGGGTTTGGCCTGGGGTGTAAGCAGCTCTTGCTTCTTGCTGCCACATTGAATTGTCGGTGCAGTGCCGGCTTGGTGGCACCAAGCACTCTTCTCCCAAGCCATCCTGCCTTGCAGTCTCCTTCCACCGCAACAGCACTGTCACCCCGAGGGCAAGAGTGGAGGAGCAGAGGGTGCAGGGGAGGGACAATGATTATGCTCAGCCCCCCCAGAAGAGCCTGTCGGCCTACCCAGGTGAGGACACTGGGAACGTGCACTCCCTTCCCAATGAGAAGGATGAATGTGGGGCTCTGTAATGCGGGCACCATCTGGTGGCACTGGGTAAGGAGCCACGCGTGGTTCAATCCACAGCTCTGGAAGGCACAGCACGAGCTTCCAGTGCCCTGGACAACTCCTCTGACAGTGACTACGATCTGCACTCTGCCCGCAGGCTGTGAGGTGCAGAGGTAGGGTAACCAGGGATCAGTTAATTCAGCTGCACAGAGCTGGTGGAACAGATGGATGGATGCCCACGTATCCCCATCCCCACGGTGCTGGAGCCCACCCGGCTCACTTGGGGATCTCTCTGCTGGAGCGGAGCCCACTCGCATCCTTTGCTCCACTCATCTCTGACCCCACAATGGCCTCAGGGTGCTGATGCACCTCAGCCTCTGAGCAACTTTTCGCTTCTTCCTGCTCATTCTCTCACTTCTGGGCTTCTTTCCTGCCTGGGAAAGCACAAGGTGGGGGCTTTCTGAGCTCTGCATGCATCTGAAAGTTTGCCAAGGGCTGCTGCGATGCAACCCCGCGCCTCGAGGCTGTAAGCAGACAAATGAAGTTGGCTGCGCGTGCGCAGGACAGCACAAGGGCTGTGCAAAAAGCAAAGTGCGGATGGGCAGCACAGGAAGAACAGAAACATCGAGAAGCAATCCATTTAATTGGTAATAAAATGGTTATTTCTGGTAACGATGTCTTGTTCTCTACCTTCCGCTGCCGCGCCACTCCTCGGATGGCCAACCAAAAGGCACCACCAGCACAAGAGATGAGCAAGAACTGGTGCAGAGAGGTAGCAATGGGCCCCTTGGGGGAGAAGGAGCCGGAGAGCAGGAAGGATGCGCTAGAAGACAACAGTACTGCAGGAGGGTAAAAGGTTGTGTCGACAAAATGGAGAGGAAGTCAGCGTGAGGCTGCCCAGATGGCACGGAAAGATCAATAGAGCTCTGTCATTTCTGAAGGTACCACCGCTGGGACTCCATGTACGATTCACCATTTTATTACTGTAATTAACCACCATGCGGGACTGCTTCCATCGACCCCCTAAAGCATTCCTCTTACTCTAGTCCATTAGTAACCTCCCCTTATAAATAACTTACAGACACAGAAGCGGTATTGGTAGGAAAAAGTGCTGAGCAATGCAAATGCCATTTCTGCTAGCAGCCCTGGCTCCCCATCAACTTGTGTTTCCTGAGAAGGGGAATCCCAAATCCACCCCTGGGCACCACAGGAGCAGCTGTGTGTGCAACACCAATTCCTCTGCGCAACCTGGGCACACCCTCTAGGGCAGCGTGAACCCCTCTTAGTGTAAAAAAGCACTCACATCCCGGGCTTGGAGCCTTCACGCCCTCAGTCTGAGCCTGTGTGGGACGCGGAGGCTCCTGGGTAGCATGGAGATGGGTTTTGTCACCTGAAAGGGGCAGCAGTGGGATGCGCTTCTGCTTTAGGACATGCTGGCAGCACCTCTGAGCTACAACACACCTGTGAGCCCAGCTATTCTCACCTCCTATTTCAGGAAGGCCCCTTGCAGACAGCAAACATTTTGTATTCTGAAATACTGTGATTCCCACTGTACCTTTGGGATATCTATGAAGAAGCTGGGAGTTCCTACACGTACTATAAGTGACAGGCAGACCCAGAGGATTGCTTGCTTGCACACAGAGTGGTCAGGCTCCCAGCAGGCCTTATCAGTGCACACCCCATGTATAACACACAGCTGGCTGCCCGGGTGCTATAGCAGAGCCTGGATGAACCTGAAGCAGCCTCTTCAGCCCACCAGCAACCACTTCACAATGATCCTAAAGGTGTGTGGCTGCTACTGCATCCTATGCAACACTGGTGCGGAGGGGCTGAAGAGCCACGCTCTGGGCTCGCTCCTCTTCCTCAGTCCACATAGAGGAGGGAGCAGCAGAGGACACTGCCTGGTTTAGTTGCCAGGCCAAGCAGGGCGCGGGGGGTTCCCAGGTGGGGGGTGGTACCCATAGGGTGGCCCTGGTGGATAGGGAGGCTGAGGGGGGATCGGGAAACTGGGGAGGGGAGGCTGTGTGGGGTAGGGACACTGTGGCCGCCCAGCCCCAGGGGGTGTGTAGGGTGGGTAGCCAGGTCTGGATGGTGGAGTGGAGGGAAAGGAGGGGACGTGCGGTGGGCCCCTGGATGGAGACCAGGAATAGGCTGGTGCAAATGAGGCGCCTGGGGGAGGCTTGGGGAAGCCCGGTGCAGAGTCAGCAGCCTGCAAGGGTGGGTACGTGGCACCCGGAGGAGGCTGGTAGGGAAGGGCGGGCTGGGTGCTGGGCTGAGAGGCAGCATTGTGTCCTGCGGTGAGTGGGGCACCTGCAAAAGGAGCAGGTGGGAGAGCTCCATGCGCTGTGGGGCCGACCGGCATGGCTGGGGCCGGGCTGTAGGGCAGCGGAAAGGAAGGAGCTCCTGATGGGACGGGCAGAGGCTGCGGTGGGTCCACGGGTGCACAAGGAGGCTGCTGCTGCTGTGCATCCCTGACAGGCTCCTGTGGTGCTCGTGACTTCCGCAGCACCTCCTGCAGCTTTTCCACCCTGACCCGGCGCAAGTGGGACAACTTCCTCATCACCAAGAACTGCTCAAGGAAGGTCTCCAGGACCACCTCACCCTCCAGGAACTTCTCAGCCATTTTCTGGAAGAGAAGACAGTACAACATCCCTCAGTGCTGCCTCCCCAATCCCCTTTGGGATTGACATCTCCCTCAGAGGACCACGGCATCACACAGAAGCAAGGAAAGAATAATCCAATCTTTTTTGGAGCAACAGTGTCAAGCTACAAAAAGATAATCCTTGATTTAAGGGATTAGGTTTGGGAGGGTAACTGCAAATCTCTTAGAACTAACCACTTGAACTGCTAATTGTTTCAAACCTTAAGCTCACCTCAGACTCCTCCTCAATTTTTTGGCTTTCCACCTGCAGGAGATCCAGCAACATTTGGGGATGCATTGAGGCTGAAAATTTCTCTGGGGAAAAGAGCAGCAGAGGAATAAACACAGAACAGGGTAAAAACGTTAGCACATTGACCTGTCTAACAGAGTTTGCCACCTATTCCACAGCTTTGCACTGAGACACAAGAAAAACCTAAAGCAGAAGCAGCTCACTGTCCTCATTTCTGTGCCCCATGTGTTTTTCCAGCAGGGCCTTTCCGCCTTGGAAAATGTTGGTGTAGGGAAAAAGTCTGAAGAGGAAACAGTCTTAACCACTGCCACACCTGATTAATACTTAAAGGCAGCTTATAGACAGAGGATAAAGATCTTTTACACAGGCAGAGAGTGACAGAATGAAGGGAGAAGGGTTTAAAACTAAAGAACGGGAAATTTAGGTTAGCTGTGAGAATGAGATTCCTCACTCAGAGGACAGTGAGGTCCTGGCACAGCTTCTCAAGGAAGCTGTGTGTGTCCCATCCCTGGAGATGCCTAAGGCCAGGCTGGATGGGGCCCTGAACAGCCTGATTTGGTGGGCAACAACCAGCCCACAGCAGGAGTTAGGGCTGGGGGGCTTTGAGGTTCCCTCCAACCCAACCATTGTGCGGTTCTGCAATTATATGAAAGGAAGTGAGACTGAAGTCACTCACCCAGTTTTGCCTTCTGCTCCTTACAGCGTTCAGCGAGGTTTTGCAGCTCCTCATACTTGCTGGAGAGCTCGGAACGTCCTGTCTCCAGAGGGACCTGGAACTTCAGGTTCTGCTCAGCAAGGCTGCGATTGGCAGCGAGTGCCATCTCCCTCTCCAGCTGCAGCTCCTGCACCTGAGGAACAGAGCCCACGGTCAGCACAGCACCATGCAGCCAGCCCTCACCTGCCTGTCTCACTCCTTACCTCCCTGGACTCCAGGGCCAAGCGCTCAATCTCTGCAGCATCCTCCTGCAGTGCCTGCAGCTCCTCCACAGTACGGTTCTTCAGGGTGTCCATGCTCAGACAGCCACGGACTCCTAGAACAGGGAAAGGAATTCAGAAAGGCCGTAAGGCTGGAAAACACCACTAAGATCACCCAGCCCAACCCACACCCACTGGACCACGTCCCTCAGTGCCACATCAGGGGTTCTGGAGCACACACAGGAATGGCGACCCCACTATGCCCCCCCAGCAGCCTGTGCCTCACCACAGCTCCCAAGAAGAAATCTTTCCTCACACTGAGCCCGAAGCTCCCCGAAGCCAAGCCAGGCGCACTGCAGTCAGGCAGCGACCCGATTCAGGATACAGACACAGCTTCAGTCCTTACTCACAGAGCACCCGGAAGGCCCGCTTGCTTGCACCAGGCGCTCCTGTCAAGGCTCGCCTCCCTTCGGCCCGCTTCTCCCCACCTTCGTCCACGCTCAGGACTCAGCGCGGAGCCCCTCCACCAACGCGACGATGCCCGCGACACCACCGAAAGGCCGCAAACACCGGCGGGCGTAAAGCCCGGCCCCGCTCCGCCCGGCTTCGGGCCTCCGGACTGAGCCGCCACCGACTTCCGGCGCCTCACCGGAAGTGAGCGCGGCCGCCGCTCGCTGAGGGGGGTGTGGCGCCCCCTAGCGGCGAGGCGTGCGTGATGCCGCCGCCATCTTGTGGCCTGGGCTCGGTGCGGGCTGGGTTTGTGGCTGTAGCTGAAACGGGGCCCGGCTTCTCGAGGCCGCGGTGCAGGGGTTCCATGCAGGGAGCTCCTTTGTGTTGTGTAAAGCACCTCACGTGAGCAGCAGCTGCTGCTCGCAGTGTTCCGAGGGCTGCTGGCTCAGGTGACTCAGAGCGCTGCTGGCTGTAAGCCTGCTGAGCCCTGCAAGAAGTGCAAGAAAAGCAAGTCCTTGTGAATAGCCTGCCTTGCATAAAGCGCACCGATGTGAGCGGCGAGGCAAACGCACCTGCCGTCCACTCGTGGTCTGCAGAATGCTGCCAGCCACATTTCATGGAACCGTAGGGCCACAGAATGGTTGGGTTGGAATGACCTCTAAGATAGCAGAACCACAGAATTATTGGGTTGGGAGGGTCCTCTAAGAACCACAGAATGGTTGGGTTGGAAGGGGCCTCGAAGCCTCCCCAGCCCTGATCCCTTGTGGGCTGGTGGCTCCCTGATCAGGCTGCCCAGAGCCCCGTCCAGCCTGACTTTGAGCAAGCACCTCCAGGGATGGGGAATCCACAGCTGCCCTCCGTCAGGGGCTCATCACTTTCTGCATACTGAATTTCCTCCTCATAACTGACCTGAATGTCTCATCTTTTAGCTCATCTGTGCAGACAGTCATGAGGAAGCGTGGAATGCAAAGGGGACCACAGCAAGGTCATGGCAATATTTCAGAGGTGCTGCCATCCAAGCACATGGCTCCAGAAAGGCACCTCTGGCTCCTGTGTGCCACGTGAGGCCCTGTTGGCTTCTGTATGACAAACATGAGTCATACAGATCTGGTTCAGTACCCTGTGGTCCAGTCGGTGCATAGCAGGGATGATAACCTCAGCAGAACCCAATGTTATTGCAAGAAAGGGACATGATATTCCAAAGGGAGATTGATATTTTCAAGGAGGATCGATAGGGTGAGGAACAGCCTCCAGGGACGTGGAAGGGCTGGAGCGCATCCAATGCACCATTTGTCAAACTGTAAGGGCTGAGTACAGGATAAGCAAATAAATAAGTGAATTATACCATTGAGGGGAGTCTTGATGAGTGGATCGGATGTTGTTCACGGCTAATTGGGCACTGAAGTGGGAGGTGGCAGTACAATGATGGAGCAAAGCAACACAAAATCAGTGCGGGGTTAAAAAATCTTGTACAGAATTCAGCTCAGCAGCCCTGATTCTGTCTCACATATCACCTTTGGTTTTTTGTCTGGCCACGTTCACTTGTGGTTTTGGTTTAATGTCCCTTTGAGCCTAACAGTCACTCAACTTTCTCAGCACCACATCACAGATGTGGTTCACAAGGGAGCTGCAGCCCAGCCAGCTCTCTTCCTGTACCTGCTCTCATGTAACCCAAGGGCTTCACAAACCATGTGGTTCAGCCACAGACCGATACTGCAGGTGGCCTCGGTCACTGGCTGGGTCTCCCACAGCAGATGGGAAGAGTTGGCCTCACCATCCTGCCCAGTAAGGAGCCACCATCTCTCTCCGTTTATTTATATTAATCGAATCTTTCTACATCAAGTTCTAGGAATTTGACACCTCAGGAGCATCAAACCAGACTCCTGTCCTCTCAGTCTGCCCTTACAGAAGGGTCAGGAAAGATGGAACAGAAAGAAGAAAACAAGTTTGTTGCCTTGATTTGCTGTTACCAGGATAAACTATATCTCAGGAAGGTGATTTTTTCAGACTGAGCCCTTTGAGCTGGCACAAGTAGAGCTCTAAGAATGGATATCTTTTCCTCAACAGAGCAAGGACAGTTCTGCCTAGCACCAGGTCTGTTTGACAGGGCTTTTCTGGAGCTTCATCAGCAAAGTTCCTCACCACATTATTTGGTCCCTGGGATGAGCCATATGATAGTTCAGTGCAACATCAGTGTTGGTGCCCAATCTTGTACCATTCCCATCTGGACTTTCTGTGCACCATCCAGACTTTTTGTGCAGACTTTTGTGCATCCAGACTTTTTGGCCACCAGGGATGGTCTGATGCAACTGATTCCCACCTTGTCTTTATTGTTGCTGACAAAGCCACACAGGGATCCAGACAGAGATATTTGCCATTCAAATCCAAGTAATAAATAAATGCTCAGATCATTTGAGTTGGAAGGGACCTTTGAAGGTCATCTAGTCCAACTTCCCTGCAGTGAACAAAGACACCTACAGATAGATCAGGTTTGTCAGATCATGAGTCCCTACTTCCCTGCATCATCTTAAGTCCCCCCTGTGCCTTGTGGGCTGGATATCCTAAAGTTTATTAGGCATAGCATCAAGTAAAGTTTAATCTTTGATATTCATATATGGGTTACAAAGTGTCACTTAAATTGGTAAAAGGTCACCTAACCTCCTTGTGTGTCCAAAAGTAAGGCATCTTTTACCCTGGTTTCCCAGCAATGATGACACCTTAGGATGTGCAGATTTCTTGATTGTATCTTTCCTGTCTTGAATACAGTAGCTGCCAAAAGGCAAATCCAGAGCAGCCACATCTCCCTGACATCACCCAGTTCTTGGTCAATCCATGACTGTGAAGCGAGGTCCCCATGCTCCATTTTCTCTTTGTCTCCGCTGTTCATTAAAATGACCAGAAACACTCTGTCCTCCCCCTTCATAGCCTGCTTCCCATCAGGAGAAGATTATGAAATCATTAGCCCTTGGAAATAAATAGTTTTCTGAAAACTTCCTTTAGGCCTCTCAGTGGAAAAAAACTGTGTTTCTTATCAGGCACATGCAGAAGCTTGACGTATGAGCAAACAGGCAGCAGCCCCAGGGCCTCACCCCTCTGTATTGGCCACCAGTCTGGTCCTGCTCCTTGCCAATGAGTTGCTTTCAGGCTCTGAGTCCTTCTTCAACCTTCACCTGCCCCTGGGAGGACATCGTGGATGTGAGTGTGGCTGTTGATGTCTACAGGCCTGTTCATTTGGGAGAAGTCTCAGCAGCAGCCCTAAGAAAGAGGAAAATCTGCTTCTGGCCAATCTCAGAGCTGCTCAACCCCTGGAGCCACCTGCCTGCCCTTGGTATGATGGTTGAGTTGGAAGAGACCTTAAAGCCCTCCCAGCCCTATTCCCTGCCATGGGCTGGTTGCCCCTCACCAGATCAAGATGCCCAGGACCCCATCCAGTCTGGTGTTGGGCACGTCTGGGAATGGGGCATCCACAGTTTCCATGGGCATTCTGTGCCAGGGCCTCACCACCCTCTGATGACTGAGGCAGCTCAGGGGGTCCTCCCATGGGTTTGCCCCTGGTTCATCTTATTTACAGACGCTGTCCGAGGGCCTGTCCCACAATAAGCAACTCTACCCTTGGCAGGGAGGGTCAAAACTGAATGGGCTTTAAGGTCCCATCCAACCCAACCATTTTGTGTCTCTATGATTTAGAGCATTGAGAAGTGGCCTTCTTACCCAAAGGCACATCTATCAGAACACACATGCAGGATGTATATATTTTTTTTTGGTACAGAAAAACCTGCTCACATAGCTACTTTTCGAGCCCACTTATTGCTGCTCTGGAGTTTTTCTTGCTAAAATAGGTGACTATGATAGTGGCCAGGTTACAGGATACCGTAGTTTCACACCAGTCCTGATCACGAGGCTTTCCCCAGTTTGTATTTTAAATGCAGTAAGAACATTTGCCCAGATCTTCTTTTCCCAGCAGGAAGACTGCCATATGGGCATGCTGTTGTCCCCTGCCTAGTGGATATTGGGCATTTCAGCCCTTCTGCCCTTATCATCACCTGCTAGACCTAGACCCTACTAGGCTGCTCTCCCTTCCTCTCCCTGGCGAAGTTAGCATCCATCTTCCTGTCTCTCCTTGCAAGAAGTGGAGCTGAGGCTGGTGCTCACTGCTGCAGGAGCTCTCTGTTTTCCTCCAGTGCTCTGTGCAGAGGACAAGGTGACCGTGCTGGCTCACGCGCATGGCACCGCAATGCCCAAACTGGAGCTGAGCACCTCTGATGCAACCACATGGGGGTGACCTCTGTGTTGTCCTGGCCAGCAGCATCCCAATGGGTCCCACTTTCATCCCCTAATTGGTCCCAGTTTCATCCTCCATGTCCACAGTCAGACTAGCATCTACCAGGGCTTCCCCATGGCACTGCAGGATGCTGGGATGTGTTTCTCCCAGAGCCTGAGCCTTCCCTAAGCATCCCATATCCCAGTGGAGGAGATGGCAAGCCATCACCTTGACATTCCCCTGGTGTCCTCTGCGGACATTGCGATAACTCCCACCTGACCGTTTGCCTTTCTTATCGGGGCTGCTGGCCAAACAACCATGGGGCTGTATATAAGGAGCTCAACTGGGGTACCCAGCACATTCGGCACTTCACTATTGGTATCGGCAACTTGCCGCAAAGAACCATGATGAAGCTGCTCCTGCTCCTCAGCTTGGTGGCCCTGGCTCAATGCGGCATCCACAGGTGAGCAGTGTGGTGGTGGGTATGTGATGGGGCTTATCAAAGACAGGGGACAGCTCACAGTGCCCAGCCATAGCTACAGCCAAGGCACAGGATGGGTGTCCCCAAAACTTCCATGCCCTGATCCCCATCCCTGCCCTGAGCCTGATCTCTCCCATACCTCAGGATCCCGCTGCGGAAGGGGAAGTCCCTGCGGAAGCAGCTGCAGGAGCATGGCTTGCTGGAGGATTTCCTGAAGAAGCATCCCTACAACCCAGCCTCCAAATACAACCCTGTTCTTGCTGCCACTGAATCCTATGAGCCCATGACGAACTACATGGATGTGAGCAGGGGGCAGTCACAACCCAAGGGCTACCAGCTCCTCAACAACTCTCTCATCACCTTCCTATCTCCCTAACCTCCTTCCACAGGCTTCATATTATGGCACCATCTCCATCGGCACCCCGCAGCAGGACTTCACTGTCATCTTTGACACTGGCTCCTCCAACCTGTGGGTGCCCTCTGTGTATTGCAAAAGCTCAGCCTGCAGTGAGTATCCCCGTCCCTGAGGGCTGGTGGATGGTGTCCCCTTTTGCCGCATGTTGTCACCTTGCCTTCAGTGCCCAAGGGTGGGATGGGCTGTGACCACCCTCTCTTGTACCTGCAGCCAACCACAAACTCTTCAACCCCACCAAGTCCTCCACCTACGTGAGCACCAACGAAACCGTCTACATCGCCTACGGCACCGGCAGCATGAGTGGCATCCTGGGCTATGACACTGTGGCCGTAAGGCAGCAGCGATCCAGCTGCTTGTGTCACGGGACATGGGGACGTGGGGATGCCACATGCCCCAACCCAGCCCATCTTGCTCTCCCCATTTCTCCTACCAGGTCTCGAGCATCGATGTCAAAAATCAGATCTTCGGGCTGTCTGAGACTGAGCCTGGCTCGTTCTTCTACTACTGCAACTTCGATGGCATTCTGGGCCTGGCTTTCCCCAGCATCTCCTCCTCTGGTGCCACCCCTGTCTTCGACAACATGATGAGCCAGGACCTGGTGGCCCAGGACCTCTTCTCCGTCTACCTGAGCAAGTAGGTCCCACAGAGAAGATTCTCTCCTTGAGGGTCCCTTGGAGGCTTCAGCATCACGTCCCCTCAGTGCTGTGGGGACCCTGGGCCATGGGACCACTATACTTAATGGCTGCTCCTACAGGGATGGGGAATCAGGCAGCTTTGTCCTCTTCGGTGGCATCGACCCAAATTACACCACCAAAGGCATCTACTGGGTCCCACTCTCTGCTGAAACCTACTGGCAGATCACCATGGACAGGTATTGTTGACAGTAATGGGGTAGGGTGAGGGTGGTGACATCCCATATCTCACCTGTGGGCTCTATGCAGGGTCACCGTT
>JAPSGF010000001.1:36435991-36575423 GCA_035772895.1 Perdix hodgsoniae
GGATGGGGATGGAGACAGAGACAGGGACAGGTAGGAGGAGTGAAACAGAGTAGATTCTCATTCACCTGGCAGATGCATAACTCACAGGGATCACCTGGAGACCAAATCTGTCCAATGGGAAACTCTACCCCATTGTCATCCACGAAGCAGCCTGGTGGGGACATGGACATGGCTGGGGAGAGGGCACCTCATCCCGTCACTCTCTGCCACATGTGGGTACACAAACACCACCTGAACCCTGTGGCAACGCACCCCCAACCCCCTTTCTCTCAACTGGTACCCCACACCCCAGCTCACCCGAGGGGCGTGGGGGGTCCTTGCAGCTGAAGCAGCACTGCCCAGGATGCAGCTGCTGCTGGTGCTGGGGACAGTCCAGCACTGGGCATGGGGCAAAAGAGCACTCCACCTCTCCGTTCTGTGGGGAGAAGGGAGCATCACCCAGCAGCTCTGTGCCGCTCGTGGGACCACAAGAAGTGCCCCGGACCCACCCGGCAGACACAGGTAGTGCACTCGTCCCCATCCAAGCTGAAGCGGGCTCCATGCGCGTAGGTCTGGCCACGGAAGCTACATTTTGCTGGGCAGGAGGGAGGCAACGAGGGCTGAGATGGGGAGCTAAGCCCTCCCAGGACCCCATGCGTGTGGCAGAGCCACCCGCAGCCACTCGATCTCCTCTGGTAGGACCCCACCTGGCTGGCAGGAGCAGCAGTTGGGGGCTGAGGCGCTGGGGCAGGAGCCTGGGGGGCATTCAGGGGAGATGCAGGAGATATTGCCAGCCTGCAGAGAGGAACGTGGGGCGGTCATGGGATGAGCAACGGACGTCAGCCCTGGCACGTGGCAGTGCACTGTTTGGATCCCATATTTCCAGTGTGTCCCATCAATGTCATGAGCACCCGGGACAGGAGTGGAAGACTGCCCCCAGCCCTGTCCCACTGCACCGCACTCACCAGGCACATGCAGATGGTGCAGTTTCCATCTGATGGAGTGAAGACTTCTCCCTCAGTGTGGGCCACCCCATTGTTCAGGCAGCCTGCGAGCCAGGAGTCAGAGCAGGCCGCAGGGGGGCACGGGGAATGGGGGGGGCAGGGCTCACCTGTGCAGCTGGGACAGCAGCCCCCAGCTGGGGCGGGCAGAGGGTGGGAGCATGGTATGAGGCAGGTGATGGCCTCGCACAGCACTTGGCCTCCCTGCTGAGATGGGCACAGCTCAGGCACAGCACGGGGATGTGGGGATGTGTGGATGCAGGTACGTGGAGAGCTCACGTGGCAGCTGCAGCTCTGGCACCCTGGCTCGTTCCAGCGGGCGCCCGGCTCCTGGGGAGCCCCACGATGCCAACAGAGAGGAGCTGATGTGGGAGTCCCAGGGGGCGGCTTGATGGCATCATGAGGGGAGGGAGGAATGGATGTGCCTGGTGCTGCGGCAGGGAGGTGAGGAGAGGGGAGCAGGAGGGGTCCCCCAGCTCCGGGAGGGAGTAGGATGTGTGTGGGGGGGTGCTGCAGGGACTGCAGGATGGGCGAGGGTGCCAGGATGGCCTTGGGGAAGCCTGGGAGGGAAGGGAAAAGGCATCAGCACGGGGAGTTTGGGGGTTCCCACATGGAGGAACAGGCGGTTACCTTCGCAGGACACCCTGTCCCTGCTGAGCCGGTAGCCAGGCCGGCAGGAGCAGAGGAAGCTGCCCAGTGTGTTGTGGCAGGCATGCTGGCAGGCACGGCGCTCACCTGGCTGCCGGCACTCGTTGACATCTGGGGGATGTGGAACATGTCGGTGTCCCCAGCGGTGTCACCCGTGGCACTGAGCACAGCACGGGCACATAGCAGGGTCGTGTTTCCACCACGTGGGGAGAGGTCGAGGTGCCGGCACATAGGGGAGGGGTGATGGTGCATGGGGAGCTGTTGTGGTGCAGCCCGTATGCAGCACTCACCCACGCAGGTGTGCTGGTTCCCATGGAGGTGGTAGCCGGGACGGCAGGAGCAGCGGTAGCTGCCCATGCTGTTCTTGCAGCGGTGCTGGCACGGTGTGGCCAGGCACTCGTCAGTATCTGCCAGGCAGAGGCTGAGGCTCAGCGCCCCAGCTGAGCGGCCCTCCCCAGCCCCCGGCCCTGCGCACCCTGGCAGCTGTGGCGGTTGGCAGCGAGCTGCATGCCGGGGCCACACTCGCAGACGAAGCCACCCTCGGTGTTGACACACAGCCCCTCGCAGGCAGCACTCAGGCACTCGTTGATGTCTGCGGGCGAGAAGATGCGGAGCTGGGGACTGAGGAACGCTGGGAGCCCCCCCCTCCTCCGGCCACACCGCGCTCCCCCCAGCTCACCATTGCAGCGGACGCCGGCGTCCGTCTCCACCATGGAGAAGCCGAGAGGACAGACGCGGGCCACCTCCTGGCACCCACCGTGGTTACAGGAGAGGTCGCAGCCGTACTCCCCGCAGCTCCCCAGCGGCTCTGGAAGGCAAAGAGTGGCTCTGCGGGGCACCGGGGGCACCCCAGAAGCCAACCGTGCGCCCTCGGCTCCGTGGCGCGTGGAGGGGATGGGGCCCTACCTGGGCAGGTGACGCCCCGCTCTCCGTCGGGGCACGAGCAGAGGTTGGGTGCGATGCAGAAGCCGCTGCCGCAGCCAAAGGAGCAGAGCGCTGCGGGGCGCGGGAACGTGAGGGCGCGGGGACTCCCACCCGGTGCCATCCCCGGCGCCCGTACTCACGGAGGATGCACTGCCCGCTGCCCGGAGCCAGCATCCAGCCGGGGCAACATCCGCTGCCGAAAGCCGAGAAGCAGATGTGGGGCCCCACGTGGCGCCTGGGAGCGGGCGGCGAAGGAGGAGGTCACCCTTTGCCGAGCCCCACGGACGCGAGGAGGCGACGGGGACCGGGGATGGGGACGTGAGGGAGCTGGAGCGCCGACGACGCAGCGGCACGGATCTGAGGAAGGGGTCTCGGGGTACAACGGGCACGGGATGACTGCGGGATGTGGTGGGACGGAGGGGCGGTGGAGACGCATCTCTGGGCAGGATGGAGACGTGGGGAGAGGCAGCCCGCGGGGGTCACGGCAGCGGATGGGGCGCACGTGGGCACGACACTGCACGCCGCCATCCCCAGGTGCAGCTGGGGTAGGGATAAGGAAAAGGGGGGCAGGCTACCTCTCCACGGCAAAGCTGGCCGGCTTCTTCCTCCCGGAGTACACCCTGCCCTGCCCGCCCGAGAGGAGCAGGGACACACAGGCAGCCCGGACGAGCAGCACGACCAACATGCCAGCGGTTCCGGCGGCACGCTCCCAGCGCTGCCTTCCTGCCTGCCTTGCAGCACGGGGCGCCTACCGCATGCTGGCCCTTGGCCCTGCTCCTCCTCCCGCCCGCCGGGCCGGGAACAATGCGGGGGGTGGAGGGAGGCAGAGCGGGGCGCGCCGGGGGGCCCCGATCCTCCTCTGCCCCAGCGCGGGAGAACGAGCGTGGGGATGCTCGAGTCGAGCCTTGCGCCCTCGCCGCACTTCGGCCTCAACGCCACCGACCTTCTCCTCCTCCTCCCCGAGGGAGGGGTCCCCACTCTTCGGAGGGGGGAGAACGGAGCTCAGCGTCCCCCCTGCTTTCTCCTTTCCCACATCTGGCAGAGCTCCGGGCTGGCCTCTCCCCACCCCTCCTCCTCCTTCTCCTGGCGGCACTGGGCTGCCTTCCCAGCCCTGCACGGGGACCCACCAAAGAGGAGCACGCAGCAGATAGAGGAGCCAAAGTGCAGCGGGGAAGGGCGCGGCGAGGGGCTCCGTGGGAGCTGAAAGCCCTCCGGCCCTGACCTCCCTGCGCCCAGCCAGGGGCTGAAGCAAAGGTGAAGGGCAGGTAAATGATTGATGGCACAGAGCAAAGGCCATTCCCTGCAGCGCATGGGGTAACCCTCTGCCTGCAGCCTCATGCTTCCCCTGCAGCGTGACCCCAGGGCATCATCAAATGCTGTCCGGAGGGAAGCTGAGAGCATGGCACCTGCCACCCAGGCTTGCTTTTAAGGAGGAAGAAGGGCTAAGCACAGATCCTGAACCCTCCAGCAAAGGACCCTCCCTGCCTGTGGAGGGTCAATTTACTTTTCTCACCCCAAACGACAGCCTGCTCCAGGTGGGTTGGATTCTTCCCACACCTAAGGCTTGCCCAGCAACTCAGGGCTGCTGGAAACATACACTTGACTTTAGGATGCTGCCCACCTCTTAGCTGCTGCAGGAAAGGAAGAATATAGGGGCAGAACTTGTGCTAGCATGGGGCCACGGAGTTCATGCACACGTGCAGCTTTTGGAGCAAAACCTCAGTTGCATAGCAGGGAGAAAGGATCCAATCTGGGGTCCTGTGCCGTTCTCCCCTCTTCCGGTGGCCCAGAGCCTCCTAAGTGTGGGATAGGATCCGTGGGGGCTCTGTTAACTCCATGGGTTCCAATAGGGAAGAGGGCAGCTGGGGACTCCTCAGTCCCCTCACGTGCATTTTGGCAACTGCTCAGCAATCAGGATAGCAGCAAGCCAGAGCTCATGCAGCTCAGAGCCAAATGGAGGCCAGGAGGATAATGATTAATCTATTTTACACGCAGAGAATGAGGGGCAGGACCCCATCCTGGATGGAGCCTAACTTGATTGTGCCCTTCCAGCTCTTAGCTCTGTAATCCCTGCCCCTGCTGCACCAGGGAAGGCAGGAATCCTTAAGTTGAAGGAATCCTTATGTCCTTTACTATGAGAGCGGGGAGATACTGGAACAGGCTGCCCAGAGACGCTGTAGCTGCCCCCCTGTCCCTGGAGATGTTCAAGGTCAGACTGGAGGGGACCCTGGGCAGGCTGGTCTAGTATTAAATGGAGAAGTTTTTGGCCCTACCTGGCAGGGGGGTTGGAGCTTCATGATCCTCGAGGTCCCTTCCAACCCAGGCCATTCTGTGTGATTCTGTGAATCCCACGTAACTGTGATGCTTAGTGGAGCATGGCAACGCCAGCAGACACACCATTCCGTTTGGACTACTTTATTTGGTAAAACTCCACAAATGATTGAGCTTCCCAGAAATTCCCTCCCTGAGCGAGCCAGAGGTGCTGCGGAGGGAGAGGAGCATTCTGTCCTGCCGTCCCCCTCCGCTTCCTTCGCCAGGTGCAGAGAAATGCTCTGGGCCCACAGACCTCACCTGCCCCACATGCCTTCTCCAGCCCTCACGCTTGAGGCAGCTTTGCTTCCTCTTCCCAAAACAAACAAAAAACCCCAACCAAACCCACCATGGATCAAAAAGAATCAAAAACAAAAGCAGAAAAACAAAACAAAACAATAGCAAAGCATGAAGCCAGGCATGGGCAGTGCTGTGCGTCGCCCAGCGAGAGCAACCAGCAAAGCCCAGCACTGGTCGAGTCCGTAGGATTGGTGAATCCAAGCTGGCAACAGCATGGTGCCCCCCAGATCCCTAATAAACAGCTCTCCTTCAGACACCTCCCCTCAGGCAAGGGCCACTGCCAGCGCTGAGTGCAGCCAGGCAGGGGAAGAAAGCCCCTTGTTCTACATGGAGGAAGGTGTCAGGAAAAAGCCCCAAATCCGCTAGTGGATGCGGGTCAGCTCCTCCACAATCTTGATCAGGTCATCCACAGTGGCCTCCCTCTTCATCCCACTGCCGTCATCAATCTGCAGAGAGAGAAAAGCATGAAAACACCTGTAGGTGATGAAGAAACAGCAGGACGTGTGTTTAGGGCTTAGCACAGCCTCCATTTCTGAGCAGTGTCCCCATCTGTGGGGTCACCCCTCTCACCTGCAGGTTTGCCACCACCTCCTGCATCTTGGGCCTGCTGATGTCCAGGAAGCTTTCAATCAGGTCACCATCAATGAAGCCTGTAGCTGGCTCTGTCTTGCGCTCAGTGTGAAATGATCTCCAGGTGGCACTGTCAAGGAGTCAAATCCACATGAAGGGATATCAATCCCACCCTGTCCAGACAAAAAACCTCTCTGCTGGGTAGCCTGTGGCAGACTGACCACAGTGACTGGCCTCACAGAACTGGTCTAGAAAATAGCCCTAAAAGTGTGGCAAGAAAGATCTTGGGAACTCGACATTATTGCATGCAGTTCCTCAAGCACAGCCACCTCCTGGGATCAAAGAGAAACCAACATTTGCACTACTGCAAAGCCCATTTTGTCCTCAAGCCCTGCAAGATGTGCTTTAATTCACAAGACAGCCCCCAGCACCCGCTGGCATGGGCTCCCAGTTGAACCACAGAAGGATATAAGGAGTGCTCGATCTTGCCCACGCTCTTGATGACTTTATTCAGCCTGTTCTGCATGTCCAGCAGGAGGTTGTACCAGCTCTCTGACAGAGAAGTTACCAGCCCTATAAAGGAAAACACGGTGATGCGAGTTCAGCATCTTGCAGACCCTAAGACCACAGTGCCGCATCTGCCAGCAGGCAGAAAATGGCAGGACTGCAGGGCTGAGACAAGGATTGAGAGAAGAAGAAGAGACACAAGGAATTTCAGGCCAGGGTGCTCCCTGCCCCTCACCTATCATGCCGTTGACTGTGCCAAAGAGAACGGAGCCCTGCGTTGGTGTGGACGTCTCACCCAGGTTCTGCATGACCAGGGAGCCGTGACAGAAGACATTGACAAACTCTCCCAAGTGGGACAGCCCCACCTCCTGCAAGTGCTGGCGCTCTTCATCAGTCGTGGCAGCACTGAAAGCCAAAGCACTCCACTCAGTCTGTGCTGGGGGCACAGGAGAGCTCCCCTGAATCCCATCTCAGAGCTGGGCATGCTTCTGTCCATTTTCACGCCCCATCACTCCTGCTATGTACTGCTACAACTCCCTTCCTGTCAGCCCACCTGTCCTTCTGGCACACGAACAGGTTGAAAGCATTCTCTGCTCCCAAGAAGTTGTCGTCGTCCAGGATCTCTACAGCACTCATCCAGTTTGGATTGAAGTCCCGGGCAATCTGGAAAGGGACAAGACGAGGGGCAGTGATGCACATCTTCATCCCACTCAGCAGCCCTATTTGTGAGTGAGGCACGACACAGTCTGACCTCTCGACTGAGCAAATGGCACAAACTGCCTCTGTGAAGATGGCGCTGGCCTAAGCTGCACTTGGATGATGCCAGGGTAAACGAGGCCAGACCATGCCAAAGCCATTCTCACAGGTGCACAGATGGCCCCAGCGCCCGGTCTGACCCCCAGCTACGCTGCATTTGCTGACAGATGCAGCCACCCCAAGTGCACAGTGTTGGGCAGCTCCCCACTCCTGGCACGCACTGCAGGCCTGCACTTCTCAAGGCAGCTGACACACAGCCCAGCCTCCCAAAAGCCTGGGATCTGTTCCTCTAAGACACAGATATCTCTAGAAGAATGTCACCAGGTAATCCTGTTCTCTGTGCACAACCCTACACTCTTGTCTTCAAAGGGCTGGTGAGGTGGGCTGAGCCAGGTTCCTCCATTTTCCATCTTCAACACTGCTCCCCTTGCCTAAAGCCTACTGGAACAAGTAGCATGGACTCCCAGCACCTCTGACCAAGTGAAGGTACTTCCTGAAGGATATACCTATTGAAGTCCCAACATTTGTAGCACTAAGTTGTCACATTCTAACATTTAACAGCTTGATACCATTACAGAAACTAACACACCTGCAGTTCAGTCAAAACACCTTGTGTTGATAGCTGTCAGAAAACACACAGTATCTCTGGAACTGTCTGGTAAATGACAGCACCTTTCTATGCATGTGAAGTGATGGCAGAAGTGCGGTTCTTTTGTTTTTTGAAGGTCTTTTTCATCCTAAATGACTCTATGATTCTAAATGACACTAAGGGATGTGGTTTAGTGATAGGACTCCACAGACAAGTTGATAATTGGACTTGATATGAAGGTCTTTTCTAATCTAAACAACTGCGAATCTGATACCCAACAGCACTGATACCTCTTCAAAGTTTCCTTCCATGGGCTTGTAGGCAAGGAGCAGGACAGACCGCATCAGATCTCCCACAAGGATGAAGTCTCCCTTGGTCTTCAGGTAGAGAGCCATGATGTTGTTGTAATGGTTGCACTCTGTGCGCAGCTCCTTCTCGGCTGTCCACTCATACAGGCGCACCTGGAGGAAGGAAGGGACGAGACTCTGATCTGGGACTCACACCTATGCCATCCAAGACACACTTGCCAACACTCAGCTGACAGCCACACAGCTGGAACAGCTCCCAGTTCTGACATATGCTCGGGAAGGAAGCTGGAGTCTCACGAGGGGCCCTACCGTGCTGTTGATGCTGGCTAACAGCTTTCCGTTGAACTCCACCATGGAATACACAGCTCCCTTCACCTCCTTCTCAGCCAGGCTCTGCAGCTTGCCTGCAATCAATCCACAGAACACCCAGTTATTTGCACTGTGCTCCCTGGGCCAACAAACCATGGAGGGTTCGCACGAGCTGCTCTAAGCAACACTGCTCATTGCCTCAGAGGATCTGTGGGCAGGCAATGCAGGAACGGGAGGACAACAGAAAGAAAATCCCAGAATGTGGTTCTGGTGAGGGAGTCCTGGGCTTCTCTGGAAGCTGGGGAGGAGAGGACATGCTGTGACAGCCCACAGCGAAGTGACAAAGCCCAGCAGAACCTGCCTGGATCTCTCTGATTGCCCTCAAGCAGCTGGACTTGGCCTTTGCTCTTACCGTCAGAGTAGTGGAAGACAACAATGCGGCCCTGCTTTGGCTCTGCCTCCTCAGGATACACCATGGCGGTACCCACGATGAAGTAAGTGTTTGGGTCTTTGCCAAGCTTGCAGGAAACCAGGCTAAGGGCGTATTCGTTTTGTAGAAACTGGTGAGCATGAAGCACTGTTGCAAAGAGGGAAAGACAGAAACAGTTGGGTCCGTTGGGGGCCAGCAGGCAGCACCTCCACGCACGGGAAGAGCAGCTAAAAGCTCTAAAACTGAACAAGGTGCAGAATCTGGTGATCCCCTCACTACCCTGTGCCACCAACCATTACGCCTCAAACCTACACTCTTTGGCTGATGCTGGTTGGCTGATGACGGAGGAAAAACACTTCAACTAAGAGAACGTGTGAGATCACAGGACTGTGGAGCTCTTAGCCAAGTGCTGATAGACATTCAAGCAGAATTTGGAAAGCACATGGGGCTGGTACCTTCAAAAGTGTGCTGATCGATGATGAGCAGGTTGTGCACCTCCACCTCCTCTCCAAAGGACGTCTCGTGTGGTGCTGTGCTGCTGGAGAACAGCTTGCTGGTACTTACACTGCTAGACAGGGCCTGGGACACAGAAAGATGTGTCACATCCTCGTGCTACTTGGCATGTGCACACAGGCTGAGAAAACTGGGGACCAGGGGAATGCGTGGGGGAGGAGCTCTCTAGGCCTGAGCAACAGGAAAACCTGCACAGTGGTTTGGTTGAGTAGCTACAGTAAACACAGCTCAGGCATCAGTTGGCAGCTGCCCCCTCACCTGGGTGCTGGCACTGGGTCTGAGTGCAGTGGTGCCCCCGCTGGCATCTTGCACCTCGATACGACTTGAGAGCACACCAAAACACTGTGATACCTCTTGGTAGCAGATCTTCCTGCAAGACAAAGAGCTGTATGAGCAGAGATACCAGGACGGGCTGCTCTATGGTGTGGCAACAAGAACAGAACTGCTCTCTTGCACTGATCACTCTCAGCAAGAAGCCATCAATTTGGCCAGTGTGCTAACCAAGCCCACAACAGAGTAGGCTCTCCCCATGGCAAAGTTTCCCCCCCTGCAGAGCATGGGCCCTGAAACTAAACTCTCAGCTCACCTGGGTGATTCATAGAGGGGAACCGTGCGGATATGCAGCTTCTGGATCTCATCAATGGTGCCAATTGTCAGCGTGCTGTTATTAGCCAATGCTAAGCTGTAAAGGAGGAAAACTGTGAGCAACAGGGCTTGTAAAGCCAGTGGTGCAGCCAAGAATCTCCTTCTTCCCCTCACCCCCAAACTGCTGATCAAGTTTCCCTTCCCACACTGTACAGCAGTCAGATTAGGGCAGTTTCTACAGCTACTGACGCACAGAGAGAGATAAATGCTTAAGACCTCAAACATCTCCCGTGAGAGCCACCAACAGTACAAAGAACTAATGAGTGCCCTGAGAGAACCTAGGCCAGGACTGTCGTACACTGCAAGAGTATCTATGAAGGCTCTCCCATGGTCAGTCAGTGCCAGGCAGGCACATCCCCTGGACAAGGTGGATGAACCACCAGGCCTGAGCAGGATGTCTGCATACAGTCTATGCCAACACAGAGCCCCAAGTTCCCTCATGCTGTGCCGTGGGGTGGGCTCACCTGTCAGGATACCCATCTGAGTTGAGGGGACACATGTAGTTCACCTCCTTCAGGTTGACATTGGAGAAGACCAGCTTGTGGTTGCTGCTGTAGATGACGGTGGGGCGGTCAGAGCAGGCAAACACATTGGTGGTGGACAGGGAACGGAAAGTCCTCAGGACTGTGGGCTGAGTGCCTAGGGTCACCTTCTTACGGTCACTCAGCAAGCCTGCAGGAAAGGAGCAGCAGGTTGGGAGCATAGCAGCACAGAGCTACGTGGCTGTGACATGCTGGCAGGAAATGAGTGCAAATGAATGCATCCTGCTGTCAGCAAAGAAGTGGATGTAAGCATCAGGTTCCTTTCTTCATGGTCCCCTGGAGAAATCCACTTACAGTGCCCACAGCCAATCCCCACCCTGTCATAGTGAGGAAGAAGGAACTATTGAAAAAAACTTGGGAAAGAGATCGATCTCCACCAGAAGAATGGGAGAAAGAAAAAAAAAAAGGTACCACAAGCAAGTGAGCACAAATCCAAACGCTCCCCCAAGCTGCCCACTAGGTGCTAGGCCCTGTAGTCACCTGTCTCAAGGCTGAGCCCAAAGTAGAAGAGAGCACCGTCCCCCAGTGCACACAGAAGGTAATGGCTGCTCTCGAAGGTTGTCATCAGGATGGAGCGAGGGATAATTTCTGCAGGGAGCAGAAGAGAAGGCTGAAGTCACTTGTGGCTCCACCAGGTCAGTCTCTGCTGCCAGCAGTCCCAGGAGAGCCCTACCTCCTCCTAGCATCTCTTTGTGCAGCAGTTCAAAGGAAGGAAGCTTTAGGATGCGGGCAGAGATATCAGTCCAGAGTCCAATCGCACACAGAGGGGACATGCCATTAGTGTCTCCCAAAGGAGTGATGTCCAGGCAGGCAACTTCATGCTCCATTTCGGTGCAGCTGGCAGGAAGCAAAAATCAGACACAAGTGTCAATCAGGAAGCCCAAAGACAACAAGGGTGTGAACTCTTAGGCCAAGAAGAGAGATGGGCACCTACTTGATCTGCCTGAGCTCCTGGGGTCGGATCTCCAGGTAGTAGAGAGCTCGTCCCACAGCCACCACCACCTGGTTGCTGTTACAGGAAGCCACGCTGATGTTCTTCCCATTGGGCTCTTTCCACTCGCTCACGAGGGCTTTGGGTTCCTGACTGACCAGTCTCACAGAGGCAGAGGTGATCTAAGGAGAGAAAATACCTCTGCTCAGAGCCTGAACAACACCTCCTGTCTGACATCAGCCCAGGGGAGCACTGCAGACTCTACCCTAATGAGCAGCAGAGATCTAAATAACCCATAGCCAAGAGGAGCTATGGAATCATGAGAAAAGCATCTCTAGAAGGGCCATTACCTGGATCAATTGCTGATGTGCCACATTGCCACAGAAGAAGGTCTGCTGATCATCCACAAACCCTGTGAGCTCCGTTTCTTCTACCTCCTCTCCATTTAACATAAGAACCCTAGAAGGGAAAGAGAGAATCTGTTCTATCATGCTCCAGTCCCGTTGTATCAGGCTGAGAGCCTGGCATGCCCTTAACCCCACCTCACCTGGTCTGGCCAACAAAGGACAGCACCAGCATATTGTCCATCTCACGATGAGAATCTGACCTCAGGGGCCACAAGCCTGCAACAGAAAGACCACGTGCTCACATGTGAATAATCCAAAAGGGGGTGGCAAGTGCCCTGCCCACAGCCCAGCCATGAGATACGTCCCCACTTTGTGGGTTGTATATGAAGGAATGAACCAACTCACATACCTTTAATTCCTGGCAGGTCAATGCTGGCATGCTCATGAATCCCAATGCCATTCCGGATGATCCGTAGTGAACCCTCTTTAAAGGCACCTGAACATGTGACCAGCTGGAGGAAAAGCAGGTATTTAACAACTGGGGAAGCCTCCCACGCTTCCGTGTAGAGATGGGCTCAGGGGACGTTGGTATCTATGCTTATCAAAGGAAGTTCTTTGGCTTGACCCTTCCCCAGAACAGGAAAGAAAACCCTTCCTCGTGTAAACAGGAGCCTTCCCACCCAGAGCAAGACCTCAAAACCTTCCCTGAACCAGGACAAGACTTAAATCCCTGATGAATTAATCATAGTCCTTTCCTTCAGAGGACACACCACACACATCTGCCAGAACCAAACATCCCTAGCACAGAGAAAGGCAAGGCAGAATCAACATTACCTGCCCTTGGCCTTGTCTCTCCAGGTCTACCACACACATATCAACGATAGGACCAAGGTTGGTGAAGGTCTCCATAGCCACTACATAGGAGCCTTGTTCATTGCTGTCCACGTTGAGCTATGAACAAACACAACCATCAGTGTCCAACAAGAACTGCCCAGCAAGCATAAAGAATGTAGGGAAAAGAAAATTTCTCCCCACATATTTGCATATCTCATAGAATCATAAAGGCTGGAAAAGACCTCTGAGATCAAGTCCAACTCCAACCCATCCCCACCCACCGTACCCATGAACCACATCCCATAGTGCCATATCTCCACATTTCTTTAACAGCTCCAGTGGGGGCATTCACAACATCCTTGGGCTGTCCATTTCAATGTTTGATCACTCTAGAGGTCAGGATGAAAGCAAGCACTTATAAAATCCTGTTTGAATGCAGGACTAAGTCAGGGGAATGCCACCACTCACCTTCACAAGCTGAGAATCTCCAAGCCGAGATCCAACAAACACCACACCGTTGTCCAGGTAGGTCAAGCACTCTGCAATGGATGTCTGGGAATTGAGAAGGTGCAGATGAACCAACATGAGAAGATGAAAAGGGCCCTGCCATGCTCCCCAAAGATCACATCTGAACCACAGTGTAACCAAAAAGCATGGGGAGGGAAATTTCATCCCGTTACAGAACCCACAGAGAATCCAAACATCTCTGAGGAACATGTGCGAGATGAAAAATCAGGTGGCCAGACAGGGAACTCTCCACATCTGGCAACTGACTGCTGTGGAGAGAAAAACATCACCCCAGTCCATGTTCCACAGAAAAGCTACCTTCACTATTTGGCATCTGCAGAGTGCCTGCATCCTGCAGAGCCCCCTGGCCCCCCAGTGAGAGGTGGCAGGGACACTGTAGGTGGTGCAGCAGTGTCCTACCTCACCAAGCAGTTCCACACGCAAGTCCTTCAGGGTGACTGTGCCATCCATTTGTTCCTCCTTCTCCAGAAGCAGCATGAAGAGACGTCCTTCCATGTCCCCCAGCAAGTAACGGGACCCATTGGGATCCACACGGTTGTGGCACACAATTGTGCTTTGCTGCATGCAAAGGAATTGTTAGGAAGCCACTGAAACAACTCCAGAGAGGCATGAAGCCACAGCTAAATCCCTGGGGCACTCCTCTGCATGAATTTGCCCAGAAAAGACCTTTTGGTCACAACTAAGGCCCTCTTTCAGCCCTGAGCAGCACCTCAGCTGTGCCATTTGTGCTTTCTGCACCATTTAAATGTGGGAACTGGCCCATTCCTCTGACAAAACCACAAGTTCAAGCTCTGTCACCAACTCAATCTTTTTCCCCTTGAACAAGTGCCCCAGCCATACTCACATGGACTCGAGTCTCCAAGGGGCTTGTTCATATCTCTCACTGCCTGAACTGAAACCAGGCTCTGGCCTGGACCAATGCCCAAACCACTCATTACCTCCTAATTAATCTTTTTCTCCGGAGCCCTAACAAGATTTCAGCTTTCTTGCACCATTTCCAAAAGCTCCACAAAGCCACGTACTCCAGTGCAAGCACGCACTGCCATCGCTACAGGGATCACAAACATCTCTCAGACCCCAAAATGACTGGGTGTGGGGAAGAACACTGACGCTCACCAAATCTCTGCAAGGGGCTCTACTAGGTTACAGCTAAAGTTAAGAACAGATGAAATTCCTGAATCCAAGTGGCTCAGCACCCTCCCAGGTTAGGAGAATTTCTGGGCACAGCACAGCAATGGTTACTACCATACAGAGACCCACCATCACAAACACAGAGCATCACAAACACAGTAGAAGGTTCCAGCTTACATCAGGTCCAAAGTTACCAAAAGCCCTCAAATAAGAAAGCTTTCTTACTTGCACCATTTATTACACACAGCAAGGATTTTTAGCAATAGCAATTCAACCAGCAGGCTACTGAACATCTGCTGGACTCAGAGAGGACATTCAGCTGGGAATTTCAGTAGTGTCTATAGCAGGAATAGGGAGGGAAATGCACAGTTAAAGTGTTACCTTGATGATGGGTGGAGCTATAGCCAGGTATTTATCTCCATTGTGATAGGTAATGGACTCCTGTCCAATGATGATAGCACCTCCAAAAGGCTCTGGCACTGTGCAGGGGAGAAGTCTTATCAGTGAACCTGTGTAGCATAACTGAGCATGAAAAGGAAGGAAAGACACCACATGCAGCAGGACTAACCTGCAATGACCATGGAGGCTTCAGCCTCGACATTCTCCTGCTTCCAAGGGCCTTTGTTAAACTCCTTCTCACGCAGGGACACCTCATACGTTTTGACGTGGCGGCCCTGAGGGTCCTGAAAGAGAAAGCACAAATATCGCATCAACAGGTAGCAACCTCACATGCACTGCAGCAGAGGCTCCTGAGGCACAGCTGAGGAACAGCCTGCAAAGAACACCTCAATCCAGTGCTGCAAGAAGTAAAGGGCAGCACCAGCTCACTGAGAAGGGGAAGCCAGCGGGAAAAACAGATCTGCAGGAGAGGAGGAACTAGAACAGCTGGAGCATATCCTGTCCATTTTACAGCTGAAGTGGGACCATTAAATGGCAAAGGAATTGTTAAAACCACTTTGGCATTTCTGGACTTTTTTATTCCTTACAACAGCAGTTCTCAAGCCTTTTGTGCTGTGTTTTGTTTTTTCTTTTTTTAATAAACTTGCTCATCTCTGTGGTATCCTCCTCTGGTTTCAAACCTACACAAAGATTATCTCAGACACTCGCTGCTATTCTCCTTGATCCAAATCCCATGAGAATGATTAACAAACTGAGAAGGAATTAGACAAAGCAGCAGCTTGGATACATTCCGCCTCCACATACACAGTCAGGCTCCCAGGGACAGCCTAACCCCAGTGCTTTACGTAACGCCTCATGAGTCAGACAGAATTCACATCTCATCCTGCTGCAAGGATGAAATGCAGTTGATAGACACAGAGGCAGTCATTTACTCTTTATTTGTACAACACCTGCTTAAAATGAACAAATCACTAACATATTTCCTTCCAGATCAGCTTGTAGCATGGAAATGCCAGATCCTGTGAGACAAGACCTTTTTCATTTGCTGACTACATGTGGAGACCGAGTTCTTCCTTTATGATACCTCTGAGGACTAAGTGGAAACTTGTGCTTCTTCCTAAACTCTAAGATTTTGGCCAAATCACAGTTGTGCTCTGCCTCAGTTTCCCCAGACAGCAGCAGCACCAATCAAATCCATGCAGATATGCAGACCTTCTCAGAGCCGCACACCACCGTCAGGTTTCTTGGCTTTGAGGAACTCACCCATTAAGCAATTCAGAGCCAGAAAGCATCATCAGCCACCCTCGCTGCATAGATCTGGAGCGAGGATGGGCTGAGAGTTTTATTTCAAATGCAGGCATCAAAGTCAATGTGGGTGTGGGGGATAAAGACTCCACATACATCCCTCATTCAGACAGAAACAGCACTGCCACGTGTTCTGAAAGCTGGTTCAGGTGACAAGGGAGAGCTATGGTTTATGCCAATGCTCCAACACTGGAGGTGCTCAAGGCCAGGCTGGATGGGACTTTGGGCAACTCTGGTCCAGAGCAGTGGTTGGGCTGAGTGGGCTTGTAAGTTTCTTCCAACCCAAGCATTCTATGATTCCAAGAAAGGAGAGTGCTGCTGCCACGTGGTAAAGGAAGCCTATAAACAGGAGGGGAGTCAACTCTTTGAAATGGTAGATAACAGCATGACAAGGGGAAATGGTTTTAAGTTGAAGGAGGGAAGATTTAGGCTGGACGTCAGGGGGAAAGTTCTTTACTATGGGAGTAGTGAGGTGCTGGAACAGGCTGCCCAGAAAGGCTGTGGATGCCCCATCCCTGGAGGGGTTCAAAGCCAAGTTGAATGGGGCCCTGGGCAGCCTGGTCTAGTATTAAATGTGGAGGCTGGTGGCCCTGCCTGTGGCAGAGGGGTTGGAGCTTGATGATCCTTGAGGTTCCTTCCAACCCAAGCCAGTTTTTGACTCTGTGAGAACTAAGAACTGCAGTGAACTGAACAAACTGAATTCACACCACCATCCTGTGCTGGCCCAGAAAAACTTCCTTCAGCTACAAAACAAGCCTGCAGGAGCCAGAACCATCTCTAGCTCTGCCCACCCATTCTTACAGCACCGCTTTGAGCAAGCTTCAGGACACTGCCAATGCTTCAACTCCTTTGGAAGACCCTTGGAAGCACTGATTTCAGGATCGAGAACAAGGTACCTGATAGACGAAGCAGATGGTTGGGGCCTGACAGCCATAGAGGAACTTCACGTCAATGACTTGGAGCTCCTCCAGACGGATGTTAAAAGCCTTCAGCTCCTTGTTCTCACGGTCCAGGGGGATGACCTTGAAGAGGCCATCATAGAGCCGCAGGCCAATCATCCGGCACTCTGGGTCAATGATGCCGATTATACCAGTCTCTGAGGGACGACCAATGCGATCCTGAAGGGGAGACCCATGGAGGTGGGCAAGAGAAAAAGTAGTGAGCTGTGAAATGCTTTGATACACTTGAGCAGAGCCCGCCCAATGGAAATCCAGTGCTGTTATCATCCACGGCCCCAGCTGGAAGTAGCTGATATCAACCCCTCTATGTGTCATGAGGCAGAACCACAAAGCACAAAGACTAAGTGTTTATTTCCAAACACACTGACAGGATGTGCCCACTTACACCTCCTGACCATAATCCCCTGCTCAGCTTCGCTAACTGCAAGCCTGGAGAAAGACAGAAAATAGCTTGGTTTGACAGCTGATGGAAATTGTTTAAATCATGGATCCCTAAATCTCTCAGAAAGATTTTAACTTGGGTAGGTGTGGTAGAAAGGCTCACCTGCACGTTTCCATGGGCACGCGTGATAATGTCAATATTGTCACCATTCTGCTTGTACTCCAGGATGCAGGCATTGTACTTGGCTGTCAGGATGAAAAGCAGATCCTTGCTCTCCCCCTGCAGGAAGGGAGGGAAAGAGGAAGGGTCACAGGGGCTCTGAGGAGTTGCAAGGAGCCACCCCCCACGCTCAGTGCACTTACTTTGGGGCGGAAGAGCTCCATGACAGCAGTCTTGCCATACATGCCCACCTCCTTGACAGGCCGAAGCCCCTCAGCTGTCACCACATAGATCTCCAGGCGTGTGTTCTTGGCGATCAGCAGGTTCAAGTCCTCTGCGGAGGTGAAGTGTCCTGGGGGAAGGAAAGAGATGGGTCCTCAGCTTCCAACCCTGGGGCCCTGTTGATGCCTCCCCTAGCCAAAATTCAGCTTCCAGCAAAGTCCTGCCAGTCCCACTACGACCAGCTTCACAAGCTCCAGAAACCTGGACAGAGGAGAAGACCTCTCCCCACTGCACCCTAGAAGAGCAAAACTCCACTGCTCTGCTCAGCTCTATCCCCTGCCTTTGGAGCCCAGCAGTTTCCAGGGCAACACCCTGCCCCTCTCCAAGCTCCCTCTCAAAGAACATCCCAATATCCCCTCTAGCCCTTCACACCCCCCTAGAACCTCAAGGCAACCCCAGACACACCCTGGTGCCCCTCACTCCACCACATCAACCCCAATGCCCCACCACTGGATAACTGAGACATTCCCAGAACCCTTCTTGCACCCACAAACTCCGGAGTCCCCCAGCACCCCTGGGCTCCCCACAGACGCCATCCAGGAGCCTCATTTCACCTCCAGACCTCCATAACGCCCCTCCCATCTCAGCACAACCACGTATCCACAACACCCCCAGATCCTCACCGATCTCACCTCCCCCACAATACCCCAATCACTCACTGACCCGATCTCCCTACAACCCCCCGCCCCCCACCCGCCAACTCCCCCGTGTGCCTCTGGAGGCCTTCGGTGCCCCCCCAAAACGTAAGGCCGCGCAGATCCCGCCGTGAACGTCGAGCCCCGCCCCGTCCCGCCGGTACCGGTAACACAGCCATTCACGGCCGTCGGCTTCTGCGCCGTCACAACATAATTGTACGACATGGCGGAAAAGGCAGCGAGTCCCGTCACCGGCCAGAACGCGGCACGCACCGGGAGCTGCGGCCTAGCGCGGCCACTCCACCGCCCCTTCCGCCCGCCGTGGTGACGTCACCGGAAGTTAGCGCGCCACGCCGCTCTGCCCGCCCGGGAGGACCGCGGAGGGGCAGACGAGAGGGCAGGTGTGGGGGGGCGACCCTGGTACCTTGGGGAGGGGCCTCAACTTCAGGGAGGGGGCACTGCCTGATGGGCCTCCATCCCAGCAGCGCCCCGCGTTGTGTAGGACTGTACCCCCCACCCCCCCCATCTCAGCACTGCCCCTCGTGTGTCGGGCTGTGCCCCGCTATCCCAGCAGTGCCCCCAAATGTGGGCTGCACCCAGCCCAGGCGGGACCCACCCCACCCCACCGAGGGAGTCTGGACCTTGCCCTCCCTCACTTCCAAACAGAGTTTGAACCTGGGTCTGAAGGCTGTACGGGAGCCGCAGCGCAGTGACAGCGGACAGAACCCCGCGTCCTCCTGGTGCCACCCACACCCCAGTCATGGAGGTGAGCCTGGGGCAGCGTGCAGCCCCCCCCCCCCCCCCCCCCCCCCTGCTCCTCACCTGCACACCCAGCTCCCCAGTCCCCCACCCTGCTCCTCACCTGCACACCCAGCTCCCCAGGCCCCCACCCTGCTCCTCATCTGCACACCCAGCTCCCCAGCCCCCCACCCTGCTCCTCATCCGCACACCCAGCTCCCCAGCCCCCCCACCCTGCTCCTCACCTGCACACCCAGCTCCTCAGCCCCCACCCAGCCCCCCCTCTGTGCCTCCAGGTCCCCAAGAAGCTGGTGTGCTCGGTGGCCAGCTGTGCTGAGGATGCACTGGCAGGGCTGGTGGCATGCAACCCCGGGCTGCAACTGCTGCGGGGACACCGAGTGGCCCTACGCTCCGACCTGGCTGCCCTGCGGGGACGTGTGGCACTGCTCTCTGGGGGCGGCTCTGGACATGAGCCCGCTCATGCAGGTGAGTGGCCATGCAGGTAAGGGTCCACCCGTGGCCTTGATGCCCCTTGGGCATCCCCGAGCCCCCCCGTGCTCGTTGCAGGCTACATTGGAAAGGGCATGCTGAGCGGCGTGGTGGCCGGTGCCATCTTCACCTCTCCTGCTGTGGGCAGCATCCTCGCAGCCATCCGGGCGGTGACAGAGGCTGGTGCAGGTATGGTGACACTGTGGGGCACGGGGACACCGTGGGGCTGTGGTGTGACTTCTTGCTTGCAGTGGGGACGCTGCTGATCGTGAAGAACTATACCGGGGACCGCTTGAACTTTGGGCTGGCACTGGAGCGGGCACGGGCAGAGGGCACCGATGTGCGGATGGTGGTGGTGGGCGATGACTGCGCCTTCGCCAGCCAGAAGAAAGCTGGGCGCCGTGGGTTGTGTGGCACTGTCCTCGTGCACAAGGTGTGTGAGGATGCAATGCCCCTCGGCGGTGACATGTGGGCGTCCCTCACCCATCAATGCCTGTTTGCAGGTGGCTGGAGCCATGGCTGAGGCGGGGGCAAGCTTGGATGAGATTGTCACAAAGGTGTCAGCACTCACCAAAGCCATGGGTATGTGCATGGGGCCCAATCCCTGTACCCAACCCCATCCCTGTTCCTCCACAGTGCCTGATAAGAGGCACCAGCACAGGGTGAACTTCAGCACCCCACGCACCTGCAGCGTGCCTGGGACACAGTCGCCCTTCTGCCTCCCCATTCAACCAACCACGTGCCCGATGCCTGCCCTGAAATCTGGCACACATCCCTTTTTGCCTTCACCCTTCTGCAGGCACTCTGGGGCTCAGCCTGTCACCATGCAGCGTGCCTGGCTCCAAGCCCACCTTCCAGCTGGCTAATGATGAGATGGAGCTGGGGCTGGGTGAGGAGCTGCCCCCTCCCTGTGCCAAGCTGCTGGGGGGCATGGGTCCACATGACCCTTGCCCCAACCCCATGCATCAGCATGGGGTGATACTGCCACCCTTCTGCAGGGATCCACGGCGAGGCTGGCGTGCGCAGAATGAAAGTGAGCATTGTTCTTTCACCCCATCCTTCCTGTGTCTCCTCCCTGCCCTCACGTTCTTCTCCCTGTGTCCTCCAGGTGATGCCAGTGGATGAGGCAGTGGAGACAATGCTGGCGCACATGACCGACCCCTCCAATGCCTCTCACCTGCCCCTGAGCCCTGGTGAGTCCCCCTGGCCCTTATGCACCTCTTGTGCCACAAGTGGGGCTTTTACTCTGCTCGCTGCTCCGCAGGAGCCTCTGTGGTGCTGGTGGTGAACAACCTGGGCGGTCTGTCCTGCCTGGAGCTGAGCATTGTGGCTGGTGTGGCTGTGAGCAGTCTGGGTGAGTCACTGGGGACCTCATGGGGACCTTCTGGGGACCTCCTCATTTACATCCTTCTCATTCCTGCAGAGAGGCGTGGCATCTGTATTGCTCGGACAATGGTGGGCTCCTTCATGACAGCGCTGGAGATGGCTGGGATCTCCCTCACCCTTCTGCTGGTGGACAAGGAGCTGCTGAGGCTGATTGGTGAGCGCCTGAAACATGGGGGTTGGCGTGGGACCATGGGAATGTGTGGGGTGGCCCAAGACACTGGCTCCTGTGGTCATGCAGCACCAGTACCTGGCTGCTAGCTGTGGTAAAGTGGGTCTGTTGGACTCACTCTCCCCTCCTGCTGCTCCAGATGCTGAGACCACTGCCATGGCGTGGCCTAACGTGGTCACAGGACCTGCCATGAGCCAGAGACCAGAGGTGGAAGCACCACAGGAGGGAATGGAGAAAGCAAAGCAAGTGCCCAGCTCAGGTATGGGCAGCAGTGGAGTGAGAGAGGATGCTGTCACCTCCTCATGCTTCAGTTTCCCTAGCTACTTTGAGGATGGGGGTGGTGACGTCTCCTCTCCTCAGGGCCTGGCACGGAACGAACACAGAAGGTGCTGGCACGAGTGTGCAGCACCCTGTTGGGCCTGCAGGACAAGCTCAATGAGCTGGACCGTGCAGCAGGTGATGGGGACTGCGGCCACACGCATGCTCGAGCTGCCCGAGGTGGGTGCTGGTGCCCTGGGAAGTGCCATCTGCTGGGACACCCCCTCCAAGGACACAGTTCCCTCCATTTGCTCCTTGCTGGGTCCCCACAACTATCCCCACTCCAGGCATGGAGGAAGACCAGCTGGCCCCCAAGAGGGGCAGAGCCCCCCAGGGCAGTTGGGGGTCCCTGTGGGGAGTAACCCAGCCCTTTCTCTCCACCCCACAGCCATCCAGGAATGGATGTGTGCCCAGCCCCTGCCTTCATCCCCCGCCCATCTCTTCTCTGCTCTGGCCGACCTCCTGCTGGACAAGATGGGTGGCTCCTCTGGTGTGGTGAGCCCCAGTGAAGGGAGGGGGCATGTCTCAGGACCCCCACCGTCCCATCACATGCACTGATGTATTTTGACAGCTATATGGACTGTTCCTGACAGCAGCAGCCCACCCCCTGCAAAACCGCAGTGACCTCCCAGTGTGGGCCGACGCTGTGGATGCTGGCATCGAAGCCATGCAGCGGTGAGTGCAGCAGGACCCCCTGGGCCCCCCTGAGTGGGACCTCGTCAAGCCTTCTGCTCCTTGTGCAGGTACGGAGGAGCGGCCCCAGGTGACAGGACAATGGTGAGTGCTGCAGTGCTGAGGGAGAGAGCCTCTGGTGAGGGTCCCAGTGCTCATCCCCCCACTGTGTCTCCCAGCTGGATGCACTGTGTGCCGCAGCACAGGCACTGCGTGCCCTACGCAGCCCCGGAGCCGACCTGCTTACGGTGCTGGCCTCTGCCGTGGAGGTATGGGGATAGAGTCCTAGGATGGGTGGCACACAGGTGACATCTGGGGCTGCCTTGTGTGTCCCAGCCATGTGCTGAGCACACCCGTGTTTCCAAGCAGAGCGCAGAGGCAGCAGCAGAGTCTACTCGGCACATGGAGGCTGGTGCAGGCAGAGCCAGCTACATCAGCTCAGCCCAGCTGCTGCAGCCTGATCCCGGGGCTGTGGCTGCAGCAGCTGTGCTGCGAGCTGTGCTGGAGGGATTGCAGGGCTGAGCTATATCCTCCTGCAGGTCCCCAGGGCCAAGGTGATGATGGGAGAGGTGTTGGCACACACTGCATGCCCCCAATAAAACTTTGTGGTCCCACTAGAGCATCTATTCTCATACAGAGAGGGATAGGATGGTGGGATCTAGGGTGTGGGAGGCAACTGGCCCTTCAGGGATGAATCCCCATGCAAAACGGAGCCATGGAGGAAGGAAGCAGCTGGGCTATCCGCGTGCCTTTGCCACTGACCCATGGCTGGGTGCTGGGTGGGGAAACCACGGGGTTCATGTGGCTGCAGGCACGGGGTCTGGAGGAGACTCCAGTCAAGAGACAAAACAGGAAACAGGTCTGCAGCACGAGGTGGGGAACACATGGTGGCCCTAAGGGCTGAGGAACTAGCAGGGCAGCCCCAAAGGATGCACAGGAGCACTGAGGAAGGGAGCCAGCAGTTTATTAGGTGTCCATTTGACTGCTGGGTTGGTTCTATCTCCGCACAAGCTTCCCCACAACAAGCAAGGCATGGTGCCAAGGCTCCTGCTGTTCCTGCAGAGGAGACGAAGCCGGGGCAGCCTGTCCTGGGCCAGGTCCCTTGGCACAGAGAGCTTCTCTAGCAGCTCTTGACCTGACAGAGGTCTCAGGATGGCACTGCAGGGCTTTGACAGATCGCAGTCCAGGCATGGGGGATCAGAGCTAGGATCAGAGAGCCTGGGGCTGGCAGCAGTGGGAGAGACCTCAGAGGTGTCAGTGCTCAGCACCAAGCAGAGGCTGCAGGGAGATATGCATGAACTTCCAGCCCGTGCTGCCTGCCACACCCACCCTGAAGATAAGCCAGCTGGGGCTGTAGGGGGCAGGAGCAGACCCCCAGCTCAGCTTCTCAAAGCCATACTGGGAGCAGCCCCACAGCAAGGCAAGTACCTGGTGAGTGTCAAGGGAGTCAGCCTCCGGGCGCTTCCAGCTGGGCTTGGCCAGGGCACACAGCACCAGCACCCCAAAGAGGATGATGAGGAGCCCCAAAATGTTTGCAAATACAGCCTCGGGGGGAAGGAGTTTGTATGGCACCGATGCTGTCCCATTCTTCCTTTGGAGGAGAATCACAGTGCTCATTTCACATGATGCCCTGGGGCTGTGGGCTGGCTCCCTCCTACCCTGGTGGCTCCATAACACTGCTCTGATGGTCACCTGTCCCAAGGGTGCTATCCCAATCCCCTGACCCAAGATGAATGCTGCACCAGCTGCATGTGGCCAGTGTATGTGGCAGCATGGCTGGAGGTAACATCTATGGAGTTAAACCCTCCCAGAAGGCCTTCCTGAACTGCCCAGCCTTCCTCTCAGCCCACATAAACTATTACCCAGGAACTGCACCTGGTATGGGGGGAAATCGCACACTTCCCTTAGCTGAGTCCACATTTAGTTTCACTCAAAGCCAGCGTAATCACAGAGAGCCACCACGCAGCCCGAATCCCCAGCACTCACAGGCTGAAGAAGAGCTTCTCATTGATGCCTGACACACAGGAGGCCATGGAGAGCATAAGGATGGTGGAGCCGAAGAAGATGTGGATGGGCTTGTAGAGAGTGCGGAGCCAGATGGGCGCATAGGGCAGCAGGAAAGCACTGAAGCCAGCTACCCACTGTGGGGATGGGAGATGAGGGGGGGTGGCACAACGGGCAGGGATGTGGGGGGTCAGGGCGTGCACTCACCTGGCAGGAGAAGAGCAGTATGGTGCCCAGACCCAGCCAGCTGTGCAGTGAATACATGTTGGGCGTTCCGCTTGCATTGTGGAAGTCGAAGACAGCCACCAGTCCCAGCACAGCAAGGATGAAGGCTGTCAGTGCCAGCGTGCTGTGCAGCATCTTCCAGGGCAGCTTAGGGCCACGCCAGGTGGGGGGTAGGCGGTACACCAGAGCCGCTGGCAGGTGACAGTGTCAGGGAGGGACAATGGGACATTGCCCCACCCCGCATGTGCCGCTCACCTGCTCCATACAGCACCACCATGCCCGTCACCATCAGCACCGGGTGCCAGTTGAACATGCGGGCGCTGCCGTCCCAGGCGAAGCCACCACGCCAGTGCTGGCACCACGCACTGACAAAGGCCACGCAGCCCAGCCCCAGGCTCCCCAGGAAGGCGCAGAAAGGCAGGAAAGGCAGATCAGGCATCACCGCAGCAAGGTGCAGGGACCTGGGGGGGAAAGAGAAGCTGTCAGCCTCCCTGGAGGCTCCCTGCTGCACCGCTTCAGTTGGATGCAGACACACTGGGGAGGAGTCACCCGAAAGGGGAAGCAGCTGCAGTGGGGAGGGTGGCCCCGTCCAGTGGGGGAAGGCAGGCAAGAAGAAATGTTCTGTACAGATCCCCAGCGCCTGTGACAGCACCTACAGCAGTCCCAAACTGTCCCCAGCACCTCTAAATCCACCCTCAGCACCTCGAAAACTGCCTCCAGCACCACTCAACCTGCCCTCAGCACCCTCAAAACGGTGCCCAGCACCTTCAAATCCCACCCCAGCCCTCCAAACCTGCCCCCACGACCCTGAACGTGGCCCCAGCGCTCCCAAAATCTGGGCCCAGCACCTCCAAAGCTGTTTTCTGCGTTGACAAAGTTGCCTCCAGCGTCCCAAACCTGCAGCCCCGCAGCCCTAAGAGGTGACGGACAGACACGGGGCCGCGCTCATTTGCCTGGGGATTTGCATCTGTCCCCAGAAATAGATACTTCCGTATCGGGAGGGAACCGCACCTCAACCCCTCCTGGGACCCGTTGGGCCCCATCTCCCCTTCGCCCTCAGCGAGCGCCGCCATGTTGGACGGCGCCGCTCTAGCGGCCCGCCTCGGTGGTGGTGTGGTCGGTCCCGGGATGGAGGCCAACGCGACCAACGAGAGCTGTGGGTAGAGCGGCCCCCTCGCGCTTCCGCCCCCGCTTCCGTCTGCGGTTCCCATGGAGATGGAGAATGGCGGCCGTGGGTGAGCGTTGGGCCGCGGTCAGGGCCGGAGGTGGACGAAGCGGGGACAGCGGTACCGAGGGTGGCGTGGAGGCGAGATTGCGGGGCTCCGCGGCCGGGAAAAGGGCCGAGGCAGCGGCCCTGGGGATTTCCATGGGGAGGGCAGGCCGCGAGCCGGGCTGGGCGCGGTGTGGGGTTTTGGGGGCGATTCTCAGCTTCGCGACTCTTCGCGGAAGCGATACGGGCGGTTCTCGTTCTCCTGGCCCCCATCAGCTCTGGGCAGTGCCTTACCTGTGAGAGATGGGAAGGGAGGCTCTGGCTTCCTTCTTGTCCCCACACCTGTCTCCTCCTGTGTGAGCCGCCCCAAGCCGGGAGGACGCTGCTGGGGTGGGGCAGCGGACAGCAGTGCTGGGTCACGGCGTGCTCCAGCCCATTCCTGCGGCATGGCCTGGGGAAGCCAGAGGCAGCAGCGTGCCAAATGCTGTTGGGATTTGTCATGGCTTTGACTCTGTTTTGGGTTTGCTGGCTGTGCCCAGCCCTACCAAGCTGAACTCTGCTTCCTTCAGGTGCCAGCTGTAGGGAGCAGCAATGCTGAGCTCCTAGCCTTGTACCATGAGCTGCCTGCAGTGCTAGGGATGCTGTGGCTGAAGGCTCAAGCCTCCACCAAAGGAAGATGCTCCAGACCAGCAACTACAGTTTGGTGCTGTTCCTGCAGTTTCTGCTGCTTTTCTACGACCTGTTTGTCAATTCCTTCTCAGAGCTGCTCCGCACAGCTCCTGCTGTCCAGCTTGTCCTTTTCATGTGAGCACCAGGGTAGGAGGTCTGGGCTCTCCCTCACCACTCTCTCCTCTCTTACTGCATTTCTCTTCTCCCGCAGCATCCAGGACATTGCCATTCTCTTCAATGTCATCATCATCTTCCTCATGTTCTTTAATACCTTTGTCTTCCAAGCTGGACTGGTCAACCTTCTCTTCCACAAGTTCAAGGGGACTATCCTACTGTCGGCAGCCTACCTGGCACTCAGCATCTCCTTCCATGTCTGGATCATGGTAGGCTCAGGGCTGCTGGCTTCACAGCTCCCTACTCTCCTCTGTCCCTCCCCTGTGAGAGGAAGGCCATAATCTCCCACTTGTTATAGCTATTGGGCTACCTCATCTCAGCCCCAGCCTCAGCACTGTGACCCGCTTGAAAATCCACAGGGAAAGCCTTGTACAGAAACTCACCACACCAGAGTAGTCCCTGCTGAAGGCCAGGGGACAGCAGCTCCTGCTTTGTTTACCTGGGATTAATCCCATGCAAACACCAGAACTCAGAGGCTGGAGGCAGCCCCTTCCCTGATGAAAACAAGCCTCAGGGATTCCTGCTGTGTCCAAGCAGCTTTGTGCCCCCTTCTTCCCCATTTCAGCTCCCCCATCCTGTGCCACAGTCACCATTTGTCAAGCAAAGCAGCTGACAGGTGCTTCCTGTATGCTCTTCAACAGGGCTTGGGGAGAGGGCCCATCCCGCTGCCCCAGGGCCAGGTTTGTGACTGAAGCTGACCCAGGGATGTTGTACCCTCACCGTCTGCACAGGAGATTGGTGGGGATTTGCAGGGATCTAAAGTCTAAAGCAAGAATAGGCTTTGACTTGCTGGCCAAATCCCCTGAGCTGCTTAACCTTTGGAGCTGGCACCAAGAGCACAACAGCCCTTGTGGGGCTAGCTCCATCCCACTGGGATCATCAGTGCCCCCAAGTTAGCCCATGGGTTCTTTCTTGTTTCTGTCTGTGTCAGAACCTGCGCTGGAGGGATTCCAGTCGCTTCATCTGGACAGAAGGCCTGCAGACACTATTTGTTTTCCAGCGGCTGGGTAAGGGCTCATGTTTGCTGAGGCAGCAGGAACAGCTCTGTCACCTGCCTGGGGGACACCCCACAGCTTAGTCCCTGTGCCCTCTCCTTCCTTCTCCCGCAGCGGCTGTGCTCTACTGCTACTTCTACAAGAGGACTGCGGTGCACCTGGGTGACCCACTCTTCTACCAGGACTCGCTTTGGCTGCGCAAGGAGTTTGCTCACTTCCGTGGTTGAGGGCCACACTCCAGCTTGCTGCCCCTTCTGTAGCTCTTCACCCTGGCAGGGTGGAGCCCAGAGACTGAAGGGTCCCAGCCCAGCTGTATTCCTCTTCATCCTCGTGGCAATCAGACTTTCTGCATTGGGAGCTGGCAGGGTGCTTGTGGCTGCGTGGAGGGAGGCCCCATCCTGGTGTCACAGCCCCTGGTGGGATTTGGGCGTTTTTGTGAGTAGGAAGGAAATAAACCGCCTACATTTTCCAGACTGCGCGTCCTGGGGTCTCTCCTGCTCTTTGCTTGTCACGCAGCCTCGGCCGGCCCGGTGTTCCTAAATTCAGGGTTATTCCCACTGGGCAGCACCCCCTGGGGTTCTGCAGACGCAACAACAAGGGGGAAAAGGCAAAGCGGGCGGACCGAGGATTCGAACCGGGCGTTCGGTCCTCCAGGGCCATAGAGAGGGCAGGAGAGAGCGGCCGGGCGGCTTCCCGCCGGCAGCGGCGGTTCCCATGGAGATAGAAGATGGCGGCGAGGGGTGAGCGCGGGGCCGGGAGCGGGAGGCGGCGGGGCCGGGGGCGAAACGCGAGCCGGGCGGCGGCCAGCGGGGCCTCGCCCATCCCATCCCGCGACCCCCGCAGGCCGCCAGCGCTCCTCGGCCCCGCTGCAGGTCCTGCTCTTCCTCAACGGCTGGTACAGCGCGACCTACTTCCTGCTGGAGGCGTTCATCTTCGCCTACAAGGGTGAGCTCCCGCCCTCCCGCTCCTCCACCCCCAGAGCCCAGCCCTGAGCGTGGCCGTGCCCGCAGTGCTGCTGCTGCCGTACCCGCTCACCAACCTGCTGCTGGACGTGCTGCTGCTGCTGCTCTACCTCGGCGTTGAGGCCACGCGCATCTTCTTCGGTGAGGCCTCGTCCCTTTTTCCCCCCCGCGCCCTTTGTCACGCTGCGGGGCCGCGCGCTGCTCACGCTGTGCCCTGCAGGTTCCAAGGGCAACCTGTGCCAGCGCAAGGCGCCTCTGGCCGTCTGCCTGGCCCTCACGGTGCCAGCGGCTGTCATGGCCGCCTACTGCCTGCTGCTGCAGACCTACGCCCTGCGCCTGGAGGCCATCCTCAGCGCCATCCTCCTGCTCTTCTACGCCGTGGAGCTGCTGCTGGGCGGCCTGGCGCTCACCTCCTTCTCCAGGTAGGTGGCGCAGGAGGGAAGGGAGCTCTGGAGGTTCTCCTGTTGAGGGCCCTGCTAAAGAAAGTTCTCTACAGTACGTTAGAAAGGAAAGCATCCAGGTGGGTGGCCCCACCACCTCTCTGGGCAGCTCGTTCCACTACTCTGTTACCCTCAAAGTCAAGAAGTTCTTCCTCGTGTTCATATGAAATTACTGTGTTCCAGTTGGTTCCCTATTGCCCCTTGCTCCTGCCATCAGGTGCCTCTAAAAAGAGCTTGCCCCCGTCCTCTTCATCCTTACCCTTTAGATATTGATAAGCATTGATCAGATCTGCTTTCAGCCTTCCCTTCTCCAAGCAGAATGGCCCTAGGGCTCTCAGCCTTTCCTTGTAAGGGAGGTGCTCCAGGCCTCAACCATCTTTGCAGCTCTCCAGCAGTTTCCTATCTACTGAGAGCCAGGGAAACCAGAACCGGCCCCATTGCTCCAGATGTGGCCTCCCCAGGGCAGAGCAGAGGATGAGAACCTTGCTTGCTCTGCTGGCCACACTCTACACAATGTACCCCAGGGTCCTGTTGGGTTTCTTGGCCATGAGAGCACACTGCTAGTGCATGGACAACTGTTGGTCAACTAGGACACTATTGGCATTCTTGGCTACAAAGGCACGCTGCTGGTTCATGGCCACCCTATTATCCACCAGGACACCCAAATTCTTCTCTGCAGATCCTTTCCAGCAGCTCAGCCCTTAACCTGCACTGATGTACACAGTCATTCCTCCCCATGTGTAGGACCCTACGCTTGCCCCTGTTGAACCTTATCAGGTTCACCCCCCACCCAAATCTTAGCTTGTCCAGGTCTTACTGAACAGCAGCACAGCCTTCTGGTGGTTGAGGCTCTCCTCACATGTCCTCCTCTGACCTTTACAGCATGGATGCATACTGAGACCCTGCACCAGAGGACCACAGCAGCACAGGTACACGAGATGGCATCAAGCAGGTGGCACTGGCTACATCTCCCAGCCTGTGACAGTGAGCCAGACCCACACCAGCACCTGTGGGCAGTGCCAGGGGGGTGCTTCTTCCTGCCTTCCCAGGCAGCAGTGGCCCTGCTGCCACCTGATCCCGAGGCTTGTGACACACAGGTCAGTTCAAGGTACAGAGAATTTTTTTTTTACAGCGTTGTCAGAAGAAATCACTATTTTCCAATAAATATGTATTTTTACCTGGTGCCTCAGCCTGTGGCATCCCCCAGGGCAGCAGGCTGGGCATAGGGTGCTCAGAGGTTTCAGAGACACCTTATTACCAGTGCCAATCCCTGCCCTGAGCTAACCTGGGGAGGGGGGCACAGAAACTCTTGGGAAGCACTGGAAGACTGGGTGGGTAGAGATCATGTATGTGCTTGGCTTTTGCTGCCCATCCCTTAAATGTGGTTGCACTCCCCTACAACACGCACACCTTCATCCCCTAAACGTCCCCGACAGAATCTCTTTAAAAATGCCATATAAAAGACTGACAATGTCATCAAGTTTATTACACAATTTCCAACCTATCAGAAAGACAAACAAACCTAGTCACTGCGGGCAGGAGGGGCAGCGCCTCGCTGGGTGGTTAATAGCGGTTTGCTCTGCACTTTTCCCCCCACTAATTGGAAAGAAACTATAAATTTGTGTCGTTAAGTAGAAAAAAAAAACAAAAACAAAAAACAGAACTCACCCACCAAATGCTTCCCCCCAGCATTCACCTGCTAAGCCGGCAGGCACCTCATGGTACTTGACATAATTTTTCTTTTGTGTGATTTTAGCCTAAAAAAGATCTGTGGAGCCAGGTTTCTCCTGTCCAGCAACAGTTCTGAAGGTGATGCCACCCAACTGGCATTCCTGGGGTCTGGCTGGTGGTTTGGGGCTCCTTAGTTTGCCTGAACCCATTGGGCTCCTCCAGTGCACAGCCTTAGTTGGAGGGACCTGTATGGGGCTACGAGCTCCTCCTGGGCCTTGAAACTGCTGTGCACAGCACTGTGCAGCCCTGCTGGGCATAGGGACCTTGTGGCCTTGTCCCTGCCACCTATCCCAGCTTGCAAGTGCACTGCCATGTGCAGAAATGCTGCTGGGAAGGGGGGACACAGTCTCTGGGTTTGCAGCTCTGCCTCCTCTGCTTCCTCTAAAACAAGGAAGGTTCTGTGGGAGAGGCTGGCTTCGGGTGAGGCCCCACCAACTCCTGGCAGCCAGAGCTGCTGCTCTGGGAGATGAACACGGAGGCTGTGATCCTGCTGTGAAAGTTGGGGCGAAGGGGGTGACCCCAGCCCAGCTCTCTTCCAGCTGAAATGGAAAGCTGCATGCCTCCGAGCCCCTGTGCCCCCGAGGATCCATCCACTTCCAGCCACTCCTGGAGGGCTGTGAAAGGAAAGGGCTCACGAGCCTCCCTCCATGAAAATAAAGCACCATTTCTCTTTGGGTCCAAGTATTCACAGAGCAGGGCCCCCTGGCTTTCAGCCTCTCCCCAGGAAGCAGCAGTAGCAGTGGGTGTGTGAGTGAGGGCTCAGGCCCCAAGGCCACGAGGTGTCAGGGAGTCCCTTGGGTGCCCCAAAAGAGCTGTGGGTGGTGGGCAAGGGGTGAAGCAGCCTCAGTGGCGCAGTCCTGGTTGAGGTGAGGAGATACGAGTCCATTAAAAACCACTTACTGACAAACTTCTGCACGAGAGAGAAGAGAAGCAAGGTTAGCGCTGCAGCACCGAGTGTCCCCAGCCATCGGTGCAGCCACACCCGCTGCTGGACTCACCTGTCTCAGTGGTGCCGGTCCCTCTCTCTGTCCCTGTCCCGATGCCGTTCATGCTCCCGGTTCCGCTCCTGGAAATAATCCTCGTGTCGATCCTCGTTGTGCAGGAGGTCCCGGTGCCGCCGACTGCTTTCACGGGACCGGCTGGGAGAGCGCTCCCGAGACCGGTGTCTTTTCCTGGGGGGGGAGAAGAGCGTTTGGTCACCTCCAGAGACCCCAAGGAGCCATGCAGCCCCCCGAGGCAGGGTACCTGGCAGAGCTGCTGCTGGAGCCTGTGCTGTAGGACTTGGCTTCAATCCCATGCAGGCAGTCTTTGAGGGAGGAGAGGAGGACGCGGCACCGCTCGTCGTTGGCAACGCGGGACTGTTTGATGACAGCAATGGCTGTCAGGAGGGTCTCGATGGCATCGCTGTAATCACCTGTGGGGAGCAGAGGAACAGTGAGGGATGCAGCGAGCTGCGCGCTCAGGGCCGAGGGGACAATGGGGCACAGGGATACAGTCACCATTACCTGCACTGGCACCTGACACTGCTTTGGAAATGGCACTGCTGGAGATGGCCCGGTTCCTGTTCATGATCTCCTCGAACTCCACCTCGCTCACAGGGGCAGGTGGTGGACCGAGCTCCCGGCTGTGCAGATATATGGTGGAGATATATGGTGGAGGGCTCAGCGCAGCTCCCCCCAGTGGCACTGAGCCCCCTCCACCCTCCACTCACCTGCTGTGGTTGTAGGAGGTCAAAGCTTTGCCATAGGCATCCGGTGGAGGCCCCAGGGCCGCGCTGGGTGGGGGGAAGAAGGCTGGGTTGAGGTGCAGGGCTGGGGGGACGGCCCCCGGGGGGGGCACAGCCAGGTGCGGGGGCAGTCGGGGTGGCGGGGGCATGAGGTGCTGGTAGTGGATGCCGGGCGGTGGGGGGGGGGGCGCCAAAGCTGGAGGAGAGGGGCGGCAGAGGGGGCATGGGTGGTGGGGGCAGCCCCATGAGGGGCAGGGCAGCGGGGGAGCGGTTGAAGAAGGGCAGGATGGAGGGGGGCTTCTCCAGGCGGCTGGGCGGCAGTGCGTTCTCCGTTGGTGTGGCATGGCCATCCAGCGAGTCAGAGGAGTCCCGTGAGTGGGCCCTCGGCGGCACGCCTGCAAGTGGCATGGGAAGGGCAGTGAGCTGCGGCCAGAGGTCCCGCCTGCCCCTCAGTGACCTCCTCCTCCTCTTCCCTACACGCGCGCGAGGTTCAGCCTCAGGAAAGTTCAAGGTGCCCAGGGACAGATCCAGCCAGACAAACGTAGCCTCCACTTACACATGCCTCTCCAAAAGGGTCACCTGTGGCCACCTGCACAGCGTCCTGGGGACGCTTGCTTTCAGTGGCCACAGAGAGAGCAGGAACGCGGACAGAGGTGAAAAGAAATGGGGAGAGATGGCCAGAGCCCAGCTTCCTGAAGATATTAAACAGCCCCAAGCGCCTGCAGTCTGCTCAAGCAGGCAGCACAAGCATGGATGCAGGGGCAGAACCCAAGTGCCAACAGCTGTAGGAAGGAAAAACTGCCCTGGAAGAGAAGGGCAGGAATTGAGGATGAGGCTTTCAGGATGAGCCAGGAAAGAAGAGGGGACAGAGCTCTGGGAAAGCTGCTGAGCCATTACGAGACCCCTCAAGGAGACTGAAAGTGCACAAACCCTGGCCACTGAACCACAAAGCTGGGCAGGGATGCAGCCCAACAATGCTGCCAAGCAGCAACAGGGCCAAAGGAAGAGTGCGATAGTTGCAGCTACCCCCCTGAACCTTGGCCAAAGCCTTCAGAAATACAGGCTTTCCTTGCATGAAATGGGTCATGGGGTCTACAATGAACACAGCTGGCCAAGACCTCCTCGTCCGTGCTCCTGCCAAGTCCGTCCCTGCGGGCTCTGCAGAGCCCCCCAGTGCGGGGCCAGGGCGTCACATCGCTGCGGAGTGAGGCTAGGACCATCTATGGCCATTGCAGAAAGCCCACGGCCAGGCCCCAGCTGGAATACTGTGTCCAGTGATGGGCACCTTACCTCCGCAGGGATGGACAAATTCTGGAGGAGATCCAGAGAAGAGCTACTAATAGATATGGAGGGTCTTAGCTATGTTGGTAGGCTGAAGAGCTTAAGCCCATTCAGTTTGGAGAGGAGGAAGAGGAGGCTACGAGGGATCTTCGCAGTGAGTGAGCACCTAAAAGGGGATCATAAAGACTCGGGTCAGGATCTAAGCAGACTCAGAAGCAATTGGACATAACCCCAGAGGCTGCTGGTAGTTTACCCCCACACCCCGAGGTCTTGTCCTGACAGCTCAGTAGGGCCCAGGGAGCTGCCCGCGGTGTGCCTAAACCCCACTCACGTTTGCGAGCCTGAGCCTCGAACTGGGACAGGTTCTGCCGGGTGGCCAGCCTCACCTCCACCTTGTCCCCATTGAGCACTTTGCCAGGCAGGAGCTCCAGCAGCTTGTGGACCGAGTTCTCAGAGGCCACCACCACCTCCGCGTACCTGCAAGGAGGGCTGGCGGTCAGCAGGCTCCCAGCCCTTCACCCCCTGGCAGGTAGAGAACCCACACCAAGCAGCGTGGAGCTGCGTGCCCCCATCAATCGCCCTCCCATTGGGGACCAACGCTTGTGCCATTGACTGCCTGTGTTTCATCCTCCCCGCTCTGTGCCAGCTGGGGAAAGCTCTGCCCCCTCACTGCCCCCAGGACATGGCTATGGGGGCCTGGCTACCCCATTCTCCCACGCTCCCTTACCCCTCAGCTCTCACCCTTTTGACTGGCCATTGGCTCGGTTCTCCGCAAACTTCAGCTCCACCACATCATATACACCCACTGAATGGATGGTCTGGATCAGCTGCTGGTCGGTTGTCCACTGTGGGGCAGCAAGGCAGAGGCTGGGATTGTGTTCAGACCTCCCCAGTGCCCTACACCCAAAGGCAGCCCTCCTGCTGACTCAGGCTCGGCTCTGTGGCCTCTCAGGGTTACAAATATCTCTTTTCCCTTAGGCCAAGCCCAGCTTGGAGTATTGGCTCAGTACGGAGGAAGGAGAACCACTGTCCCAAGCAGCCCTACATCTCCAAAGAACCATCACTTGTTTGTGCCTCCAAAGCACTCACCCAGGAGAAGCTGCCCACATAGACAGCTGCCCTCTTGTTGCGCAGCCCACTGTAGGTATACAGGATGGCGGGAGCTTTGCTGTTGGGTTTGGGGGGGGGCTCCTGGCGGATCTCAGGGGGTGGCTCCAAGCTGCTGGTTCGGCTTTCGGGGGGCTGTGAGCTGGCAGTCAGCACATCATCATACAGGTCCATCTGGTCAGCATTACTGAACTCGGAATCCTGCAAGAGGAGAGATGGTTAAGGGGAAGCTGGGGTTGACACTTTGGCTCAGGAAGGGCTCTCTGGGTTGTTAGGGCACACAGGGGGCTATGTGAACTGCCCTGTTCTACTGAAACACTCCCAGCACCTCCCAGTAGAAGCCAATTCTCAGCCCTGCGGAGTGTCACATCCCAAAGGCTTCTGCTGTTCCCAGGGCCACCTCCTCCACTTTCTCCACAGCTGGCTTGCCAGCTGTGACCTCAGCAACTGGGCAAGACCCAGCTTGTTCTATGCTTCAGTCTCATCAGTGCACAAGCAGAAACCAAACACCTCAGGGCTGAGAGCCTCCTACTCCCTTCAGCAGGTACCAGATCCCTCCTGCCTTGCCTGCAGGCTGTTCTATCACCTGGCTACACCAGCACAATTGCACTCTCTTTCAGGCCACCAACTTTCTCCTTGTGCTCTCCCCAGTAGTTCAGCCTTTGGCAGGATGATGCTGTGACTGAGGAAGCTCACCAGCTCCTGGGCAGCACAAACCCAGAGATCTGCCTCAGCACTGCGAGGGCTGATCCCTCCCCTCTCCAAGACCTCCAGAAAGCCACTCTCTGACCCGAGACCACAGCAGTTCCATCTCCCCATGCAGAAGATGCCACCCTTCATCAGCAGGCAGCCCTAAGGGTTCAGAGAAACCCAGTACGAAAACCATATCCCCTTTGATGCTCTCTCCTTGACAACCCTTCCTAAAGCAAGCCATAACTTTTGGCATTAGGCTCCTTTGGCTGATTACAGGTTACAGAAATCCTAACGGGGCGTTATTTTTATCCTCATTCTCTAAACAGCCCCAGTTCCTCTGCCTCCCATGCTCCTGCCCCAAGGCCTGGGAGCTTTCTGCTTGTGAGGTCATCTTGGGGGAGCTCTGGAGAATAGGAACAGGTGCTGGGACAGGGATCACTCAGGAGTGCTGTGACATGGGAACTCTCAGAGCTCCTCCGAGTTTGCTTGCGTTTTGATGTTCCCCTTTACAAAGATCCTGGGAAGGCAGCATTGAACCCGCAGTGCTGCCCACTGACACCATCTTTCCTCCAACCACAACCACACCCAGTTCCTAAAGTTTCCACCCATCCAGCTGTGCTACAGCCCCCTTTGTGCCCCACTTCCCAAACTGTCTGCAGTTACACTTCTCCACAATGCCTTCCACGGGTTGGGCTCATACTGTTCCTCTCAGGTTTGCCCCTAAAACTCCCAGTCCAGAGCAGCCCTTTTTTTTTTCTTCAGCTCTCACTTTGGCACTCCACAGAACTGCTGCAGAGCTTCTCCATTATTTTCTATTCTGGAATTACAGCCCTACAACCTCTGTGTGCCTGCTTATCCCTCCCCCACTCACTTCTCCCAAGCTCCAGGGATACTCACTACCAACAAATTGCCCAAGAACCCCTAAACTGAGCAGAAAACGGCAGTGGAAACCATGCCGGGAAGAGCTCACTGAGCTATGAAGCCACTTCCTCACTCTGAGAGCTGTCCCAGTGGGGCCCCTGGACATCCAGGGCCCACTCTTTGCAGTTAGAGCTGTCCCAGGGGAATTCCCTGACCCGCGGGGCCGATCCCAGCCCCACACAGTGCACCCCCAAACCCACTTGTTTTCTTCTTTTTTGCCCAGATCCCCTCTGTTTGCCTCCCCCTCCCAAGCTCCACACCTGGTTGAACTCTTCGTCAGCGTAGATATCAATCAGGTCCACTCCCTCCGACATGTTCCAAGGCGAAGAGCACGCCGAAGGGGCTCTGCGGCGAGGAATGAGTCACCACAGCGCCCTTACTGCCCCCATCACACCCCCTCAGGGCCCTGCCTGCCCCGAAACGGGCCCTGTGAGCACAACGGGCCCCTCGGCCAAAGCACGAGCCTCCCCCACCTCACGTCCCCTGGGTTGGGATTTAGGGATGAGGAAGGGAATGGGGGTCCCACGTCCCCCACCCGGTGAGGCCCCGCCCGCTGTAGGCCCCAAACTCCCGCGCTCGCGCGCCAACAGCGCTCACCGCCACCTCCAGGGCCGCCACGCCACGCCCCTTCCTGCTTCCTCCTCCCACCTTTGACACGCCCTTTCCGGCGTCCCTCCGTGTTTGCCACGCCCCTTCCGGCTTCCGTCCGCGTTTGCCACGCCCCTTCCGGGCCTCCCTGCCTGCCATAGAGTCGAGAGGGCTGGGTGTGCAGAACGCCCCCTAGTGGTGTTAGGGGTTGGGAGGAATCATGGCGATGAGCAGGGTGAGAAGGGGCTGCGGGGTGACGGAGGCTGCGGGAAGGAATTTTGTGGGGTGAATTGGGGTACTGGGGCGAGGGGCTGGCGGGCAGTGAGGAAAGCGGGAGTGGGCTTCTGTTTTGGTGCTGTATGTGAGGACTTGAAGGGAAATAAGGGGGAATTGGGCTGTGGGGGAATTGGGGGAGAGTTGGGGCTTAGAAGGGAACGGGGAGGGGATTGGGGCCTGGAAGGGGACTGGGGCTGGAGAGGAACGGGGGAGGGGGGAGGGGAATAGGGCCTAGAAGGGGAGAATAGTAAGAGAATGGGGCCTAGAGGGGGAGTGGAAAGTGGGATTGAGGCCTGGAGGGAAAATGGGCGAGAGTAGGGCCTGGTGGGGAACATGGGGCAATTGCTGCCTGGGGAGAAACGGGATCTATATGTGGGATGGGGGAGATTGGGAAGGAGGGAGCCCGAAGACTCACTGTGGAATTGTGGTTTCTGATGACCAGAGGGGAATGAGGGGTCTGGAGGGTCCTAGAGGGTTGGGGGCATTGGGACGTGCAGAGGAAATGGGGCTAGAGTAAGGCTTGGAGGGCATTGCTGTCTGGGAGAGGATACAAGGGGATTGGTGCTTGGAGAGGAATGGAGTCTGTGTGTAGGGTGCGTGGGTTTGGGAACATCAGGGCCTGTGGAATGAGGGGGTTTGGGGTGGGGCTGTGTGGCATGGGAGTGGACGGAGGTTTCTGGGGACTGGAAGGGGATGAGGGGTCTGGGGGGGTTCTATGAGGAGTGTGGAGTGGGGCAGCAAGATCTGGGGCTGGAATGTGAAGGTGAGTGTGGACATAAGGGGGGCATTAGGGGATTGAGCTGTGCGTAGGGTAGGAGGGATTGGAGCCTGGAGGGGGAACGTGGGGCAATGTGTAAGGTCGGGAGCTTAGCGAGGCCTGGGATGGGGCTTGAGTTGGGGAATGGGGGGGCTGTAGGTGGAATGGGGGTGACTGGGGGTTGTGGGGCTCTGCTAGGGCTCTCCTCATCTTTTCCCATCTCCTTGGCAGCTGTGCTTGCTGTCACACCGCACCCTGTGCCGCCCAGTGCTGGCAATGCTGTGCGTGCCGCGTGGCTACAGTGGGGCCTCGCTGGGCGACTCAGGGAAGGACATGCTGGAGATCCCTCTGCCACCCTGGAAGGAGCGCCCCAATGAGCCACTGCCTACCAAGAGAGCACGTCTGCTGTATGAGAGCAGGAAGAGGGGCATGCTTGAGAACTGCATCTTGCTCAGGTGGGGCCTCGCACAGACAGTGACAAGGCAAAGGCAGGAAGGAGCTTTTTCTCATGCTGGAGGTTGTGTCCCGCTTACCCCCATGTGTTCTCCTGCAGCCTTTTTGCCAAGGAGAACCTGAGCCGTATGGATGAGCGGCAGCTGAACCTCTATGACCGGCTCATCAACGAGCCCAGCAATGACTGGGACATCTACTACTGGGCCACAGGTACGTGTGCACTGCACTGTGTCATGGGACGTGTGGGTGACTTGGGGCAGTGCTGAGCTGCTGCTCTCTTACGCTCTGCCTCTTATTTGCAGAAGCCAAGCCCACACCGGCTGTGTTTGACAACGAGGTGATGGCCATGCTGAAGGAGCTTGCTAAGAACAAGAAGAAGGAACAGAGGTTACGGCAGCCAGACCTGGAGTACCTCTTTGAGTCCACAAACTGACAGCTCCTCCCTCAGGGCACGACAAATAAAGCTGTGGCTGCTAGCTCCTGATACAAGTGTCTGCTGCCTCCAGGTACTCAGGCACAGTGGGTCACCCCTATTCCCCCATCTGTTTGTCTGTCCCCATACCAAGCTGTGGTCTCTGCCCTGCTGCTCACCCGTGATGGGTGATGCCCATCACCTTGGCATGGCACTGTGGGGACCTCGTGGATTTCTATACCATTTCACTGGGGCTGCAGGACCCCCACATTGCCCAGGATGGTGGGCTCCCTGACATACAGGAAGCTGTGCTGGTTGTGTTGGGGGGCTCAGCCTTACAGCTGAGGGGAAGGGCACGAAGTAGAGGGATCGTGGCATCAGATGGTGGGCCTGGCCTATGACGTGGGAACGTGGCTTTTGGAGACATGGTGGTTGATTCTGCGGTGAGAGGGCATGGCCTGAGAGTGCAGAGGCGTGGCCTAAGAGTGCGGGGCTTGGCCCCGTGGCCCCACCCCCAACTATACTGCGTTGCTCGGGCGACGGTGTCTTCATTTGGAGGCGATGGGCAGCGGCGGTTCGACATGTCCGATTTCGGCCGAGGGCCCGGGGGGTGTGGAGCAGCGCCTGGAGGCACGGGGTGGGCGGCTGCCCCCGGCGCTGTGGGCGCAGCGTGGGCTTCGCAAGCTGTACCTGAGTGGTGCCGGGCTGCGTGACGTGCCGGCTGAGCTGGCGTCCCTGCGGCACCTCCGCACGCTGGCGCTGGATGGCAACGAGCTGATGGAGGTCCCCGAGGCCCTGTGCCAGCTGCCCTGCCTGGCGTACCTCTACCTGGGCCGCAACGGGCTGCAGGGGCTGCCGCCTGCCTTCAGCCACCTGCAGAGCCTGCGCTGCCTCTGGCTGGAGGGCAACTTCATGGGTCGCTTCCCCCGCGCCCTGCTGGGCCTGCCTGGCCTGCGCAGCCTGCAACTGGGAGACAACCGTCTGGCACGCCTGCCCTCCTGCCTGCCCCGCATGGCCGGCCTGCAGGGCCTCTGGCTCTACAGCAACCGTTTCCAGCACTTTCCCCCGGTGCTGCTGCGCATGGCCCAGCTCCGCATCCTTGACCTCGATCGCAACCGCATTGCCCGCTTCCCTGACCTGAAGTGCCTGGCCGGCCTCTGCCTGCTCTCCTATGACCACAACCCCGTGCGGCAGCCGCCCTGCGTGGCTGACACGGTGCGGCTGGTGGGCAGCGGGGCCGTGGAGTACATGGAGGCACGGGAGGAGAGGCTGCGGGACCAGCAGAATCTGGAGGAAGAGGAGGTGGAAGGCACTGAGAGGATCCCCCAGGATGATGGATCCCTGCTGCTGGAGAGGGAGGGATGATGGAGACACTGAGCACCAAATCTGAGGAGCATAGGGTGCCTTGGAGCATCCCAAATAGACGCAGGGCTCAGTTCTTGGATGGAGGAGGCATCGCTCCACTCTGACTGTGCGACATCTCTGCTGCAAGGATGGGGAGTGCAGCTCTGGGTGCTTCCTATGGCACTGTCTCTGTGGATTCTCTCTGCTCCTGACTCCTTTGCTGAGGAGGGAGAAAGAAGCACTGGCCCCACTGCCCATTGAGTTTAGGGATGGACACACAAAGTTCTGCGTGCTGAGCTCCCGTTCTCCAGATTTTAGAAGAAGGCAATGGAAAACCTCACCTCCAGCCTTCACCATGCAGAGGAGCTCCACGCCGTGCCTTAGAAAAAGGCTGCAGGATCACGGTCCACAGCTGTGTTTGGCAATAAAAAGCACAAATCTGGTGTGACAAAAGCAGTGGGGTCAGTTCTCAGGGTAGGGGGTTATTGGGGAAAGGCTATGAGTGCAGTATGTGGCCTTATTCTGATTTGTATGTCTGGATGCAATCCCATCCCCGAGCTCTTGGGCTAATTGCAGGGGGTTGGAGGCCGGCAGCCAGCCTGCATGCCTTCCATATTCTTTTTCCTTTATAGCTATTTTCAGGGCTGCTAGGAAGCAGTGGGATGCCTGGGAGTGCTGGCAGCCACTGTCACAATGGGGGTCGATAAAACCTAATGTGGGGCTTTGGTCACCTTTTTGGAGCCTGGGTCTGCCCCTGAGGAACAACAGCAGGGTGCGGGTGGCCCTGAGTGTCACCAACCTGTGCCTGCAGCTTGTGATGCTTGCAGAGGTCTCCCTGCCTTTCCAATGCCTTTTGCCCCCTGCGTTCTTATTCCCCATCCCTCTGAGCTTTGGGATATGTGCGGGGATGGGGCTGGGATCCAGGACCTGCTGCAGGCATTGGAAGTGTTTTGGGTGCCGGCCCCGTTGCAGTGCATCATCCGTACGTCTGTCTCTATATATATCCCTCTCCGCCTGCTCACAGATCCCCATACATGTTTTGCAGCTGGGAACGTGCTGCTATTTCCATCTGCTCCCGCTGACTGCAGGCACTGGGGATCACGGCGGTGATGCCACAGGAACCCAGGCTCTGCCATAGTCCTGCTGTTATCAAGGGCTCTAGGCTGCCAAAACTTTGAGCTGTGGCTCAGCAGGGTGCAGCCCTAAGCCAGTGACACTAGGGGACTGCTTTGTCCCGTTTTGGCACTCGAGAGGAGCCATGTTCCCAACGTGCCGACTGCATAGCTCTCTACCAGCCCTGCATCTGGAATTTCTTTTATTTATTCAAGAGCAGCATCCACACAATTATTTATCACAGCAACTTGAGCCTCAACCATGCTGTTAGCAACCCAGGCTGCTGTGTTTCCCCTGCACTGGGGACAGGCACCGTGCTGGGCATGGTGGCCTTGTGCGCAGTGTGTAGAGAGCCTCCTGGGGGAAACAAACCCAAATCTAACCTCCCTAACCCATCCCAAGCATCATCCACAACTCATCCGCAAACCCATCTTAAAATCTATACCCAAAGCCCCATCCCCAAACCCCATCTGCAAACCCATCTTTAAATCTATTCCCTAAACCCATTCACAAAACCCCGTTCCTAACCACATCATCTTTAAATCTATTCTCTAATCCTATTCCCAGACCCCATCCCCAACCCATTCCCAAACCCCACCCCCAAACTCTGTTCCCATGCCCCATCCCCATACTCTGTAACCAACCCCAACCCCATCCCCAACCCAACCCCAAACCCTGGCCCCAACCCATCCCCAAACCCCATCCCTGAAACCATCCCCAATCCCATCCCCAAAGCATTCCAAACCCATCCCCCCATACCACCCCAACAGGGAATGTTCAGCGTTGTGGGGGGATGATCAATTCTGGGGGTCACACTCAGTGCATGGGGATTTGCCGTGTCCTTGAGGGCACGCACAACACATGCAGGTGACACTGTGACCTCCCCTTGCCCTCCACCCCATAAGGATAAGGAACACGGGCAGATTCACACAGTCCTTTATTACTGAGAGTGGGAGCTGCCTCCAGAAAATGAGGGTCCCCGCTCCCTAAAAATAGGATTCTGCAAAGAGGCCTCCACCAGGCTGCCCCCTCCCCCCCCCCCCCCCCAGTGCTTTCTCTTTTTTTTTTTGTTTTGTTTTGTTTTGTTTTGTTTCTGTTTTTTCTCTGTATTTTACACACCAGTTGGATGTTACCGTCACATGAAGAAGAGAGAGAGACCTGAACAAGATCACGGCTAAGAGCTCTAGAGTTAAAAATGAACACACAGCCCCGAGGTGATGGGGGGTGGGGGGGGAGGATGAGGGCACCCTGCCCCACTCCCTTCTTTGGGGACCCCTCACCCCTCAGCTCTGTGCGGCCCTTCCCCAGGCGTGTGGCTCTCCTCTGTTATGTTAAAAAAAGAGAGGATGTGGTAAAAATACAAATGTCCCTAAAAGCATTGTTATTATTATTATTATTATTATTACTGTCGTAGCAGAATTATGACTTCACTCCAGATTGTCCATAATGGTCTAATGGGGCTCTCTGGTGGACTCACTGGTGGTGGGACAGGGACAGTGTCTCTGTGACCCAGGGCCACTTGGAAGGGCAGCATCCCTGTGATGGCTGCTCCTTGGGTTTGGCACAGGGTTCCCCATGCAATGAATGAACCCCAGCAGCTGGGGCACAGCCATTGATGCTTACGGGAACGTCCGAACCATGAGGATGTCCCATCCTGGGGATGTCCCGACCAAGGGGACACATGCCAAGTGGCAGCAGGAAGACTGGGGTGCAGAGTCCCCATGGTGTCCCCAGGTGGGCAGGGGTGGCCTGTGTCCTGCCAGAGAGCTTTGCGATGTACTCAAGGGACTCTGGGGACACCTGCAGGCCGCCTTATCCCTGACACCCAGCAGAGCAGGGAGCCCTTGGAGGGTGCAAAGCAGTGTCATCTGCACTCCTTTGGCACCCACACCATCGGTACCTGGCATCAGGGATGCCCATCACGGTGGCAGTGGGCAGGTGCCAAGGGACCTTAGGGACACTGCTGGCACTGTGCCGGCCGGATGCTAGCCCCCAAAGCCACCAATGGGGACAGTGACAACAGGGATGGCAATGGTGGCACTGCTCCAACCTCATGCAGTGCCCACAGGGAAAGTGATGCAGGTCAGCCCAGGAGGGGACACTGTGCCAGGTGCTCCTACCAGGGGCGACAACTTGATGGCACGGTGTGAGGGGGCAGGGGATAAGCCAGGAGGGAGGTAAAGCAGCAAACCCCACCAGAGGCAGTGATGAATGCTCCTGCTTTGGCAAACGAATCGCAGCATGGCTTCCAATCCCTCGGGTGTCCCCGGCGTGGGGACAGGGCAGGATGTGGGGACATCATCCCACTAGGGTGACACTGGCAGCTAGGAGAGGTTGTGTTGAGTGGGAAGGGAGGGGATCTTGGCTTGGACCCTCCCCCCCTTACACCAGCAGCCTCCCAGAATGTGGGGTGACGCTGGGGTGAGGGCTCTGGGGACTGTGGCTGGAAGCACTCACACAAGTCTTGCCTTGCAGTGGGGACACGAGGACAAGGATGTCCCCAGCGCCATCCCCAGCGCTGGCCCCAACACTGGAGGCTCAGGCTTTCAGCTGGTGCCACTGTGCCACCGCCTGCCGGGGCCGTGCAATCATGTCCTTCCAGTGCTTCACCTCACCAGGGCCACTCTTCCAGGACAGGTAGATCTGTGGGGGACATAAGACATCAACGCAACGCAGCGTTCCATCCACCCATCCGTCCAACCCCTTGGGGACAACAGTGCCCCTGCACTTCCCCCGTGAAACCCCCATAGACTCAACGTGGTGCCTCTCTGTGGCAACAGTGGTTGTGCTCGTTTGTCATCTTTAGCTTCAAACAAATTAAACCTTGGTTGTCTGCATTTTGCCTCCACCATGGTGGGGACACAGTGATGACCCACCTTGCCGATGACGTCGTTGCGGCTCAGCCTGTCCTTGTCCATGACGGTGATGACAATAGTGGTCTCACGCAGTCGCTCCGTGGGGATGTCAAAGGAGAAGGACTCATTGAAGACAGGGTTCAAGCACCTCTTCATCACCACTGTCTTCTTCTTCTCCACCCGCTTGTCCTTGTACATCAACCACACCTTCACGTAGGGATCTGGGGGCACAGTGTGGTACTCAGCTCCAGCCAGGCAGGCAGCGCCATCCTGGCCCCCCAAATTGAGCACTGGGGGTGATGCCCAACACGCTCATACCTGATGTGCCCCCGATGTCCATGGCTTTGAGATTCCGTGCCTTGATGATGTTCACCACGATGGAGTTGGCGGAGGGGTTGTAGCACAGTGACAGCAAGAGCTCTCCTCGGCTGCCCTGTGGAGCACATAGAGGCTGTCAGGGCCTCCCCAGCCCCAGGAGGGGCTCCCTGGGATAGCCCCAGTCCTGTAGGGGACCCAAAACCCTCAGGGTCCCACCAGGCAGCCAGGCTGGTGGAATGGGAAGAGCATGAAGAGCTGCTCCAAGACTGAGCTTTGGAGCTGGGCAGAAGGAATCACAGAATCAAAGGACCTCCAGAGATCATCGAGTCCAACCTCCCTACCAAAGCAGGTTCCCTACACCAGGTCACCCAAAAAAAAGGAAAAGGAGGAAAAAAAAAGAAAAAAAAGGACAAGTGGCCATCACCAGGGGAATGTTCTGGGACATTTTTGGGAGGCCATAGCCAGTGGGATGATCTTGGGGCCATCCCCAGTAGGATGTTTCTGCGAAATCCCCAGTGGGACCTTTCTGGGGTCATTCCTAACGGGGCATTGCTGAGGTCAGCCCTGGTGGCACAAGTTGGGCCAACCTCAGTGGCACATTTCAATGCAATCCACAGCGTGTCCCTTTTGGGGCCAGCCCCAAGTGGGACATTTCCTGCAGAAGGAAATCTTTCATTTCAGGTCTGCTGAAATATCTTGTTTTGACCCCAAAGGAGGACTTAACCCTACTGGGACATCAGAAGGACAATCACAGCCCCCAGGGGCTCCTCCCCATGGGCCTTACGCTGCCATCACTGCAGGGCTTCAGGTCCTTCCAGAAGGTCTGCATCTGGGTGAGGTCCACCTTGTTGAGGGGGATGGACACCTCCCCAATGGGGTCGTTACGGCTGAAGCGGTCGTAGTCCAGGACCTGAAGGTACAGCACCCGCTGCACCACCTTCTCGTAGGGGAACCCTGTGCCAGAGATGGAGGCCATGAGGTGACACCCACGGATGTTGGTGTCCATCCCATTCCCTCCCAGCCCATACCTTCAAAGAGGAAAGTCTCATTCCAGTGTGGGTTGAGGTTCTTCCGCTTCACCTTGGTCTCCAGCTTGTGCTTCTTGTCAGGTAGCAGGTAGATCTTGACAAAGGGGTCACTGGTGCCGCTGAAGTCCTTGGCTGGCAGCTCCTGTGCCTTCATGATCTTGACGGTCAGGGTGGACTCCTGGAAGTTGTAGCCCACGCTGAACTGGATGCGGCCCAGGTTCTCCCGGTTGGAGCCATCGTGGCCTTCATCATCCTCGGAGCCTGGTGAAAGCTGTGAGAAGGGGACAAGGAGCAGTGAGTGGGGCCGTTGTTCCCATCCCAGCTGCTCTGGCCACACCGCACAGAGCTCCAAGTGCTGGCTCCTGCAGTTCGGTGGCTGTCAGCAGGCATCAGCCCATCTCCCATCTCCCATTTCCCACCCGTGGGCATCTCCTCAGCTGACCCCTGGCTCCACTCCAGCGGAATGGGGAGCACCAATTAGCCAAATCCCTCCTGACAGTGCAGCCATCGTGTCCCCGTGAGGAGGGCACAGCCAGCAAGCTGTAAACAGACAATAGGCTGACAACCCCACAGCAGAGCCCCTTCCCACCACAGGACCCACCATAAGCATCTCACTGGTCAGGGAGTTCACCAGGTCAGAGACAGAGGAGCGTGGCTCCGTCTTGCGATCAGACTCATCCTGCTGTGTCTGTCCGGGCACAGGTGCAGTGTTCACCGCCTTGCCACCAGCTGGCAACCTGCAGAGAGAAAAGGAGTGCCCTAGAGCGGGGCCGGAGGGGAACAGGAGGTGCCTGCAGCATGGGGTGCGCCAGATCCAGGCTGCAAGATGCTGGCAGCCTGCAGCAGCCTGGTGCCCTGGATGCCCACAGTCTGCGCCAGCACGTGCGTCTCTCAAACCTGGCATGCCACCAGCGTGGTATGGCACAGCCACTGGTCCCCTTAGTGTGGCCAAGCCCAGTTGCTTTGTGCCACAGTGCCTGGTTGATAAGTGTCCCCTTTGCTGTCACCATTGACCCGGGGTCCTTCAGCCCCATCTGTCCCTGTGTGGATCCCAGGATCTGGGCATGGAGTTGCGAATGGACAGAGCAGCAATGGGCACACGCCAGGACCACGCTGCCACGATGCATGATGGGGACATGGGCACAGAGTGGCAGGGACAGATCCAAGGAAGGAGGGGATGCGCACCCCGGCTGTGGGGATAGCACACGATATGGGGACGCATTGACAGACGGAGCACGGCGGTGCCAACCCTGGGGCAAAAAAGGCATGGGCATGCAGACACCCATCGGCACGGCAAGCACACGCAGCACTGATGGAAATGTTGGAGACCTGGGGTGAGGGGGGATGGAGGCGGCACAGGGGCAGCCCCCTCGCACAGGCAGACAGGGAGGACAGAGAGAGCTGGGGAGGCAAAGTCAGGTTAAGAACAGAGCGAAGGTGCCTGGAGCTGCCTGGTGGTGTGCGCCGAGCCAGCAAGAGAAAGGGAGGAAGAGCGAGAGAGGGGAGGAGGAGCGACTTCTGCAGTGGGCCTGGTGGGAGGGAAGGGAGAGAGGAGCAGGACGCACGGAGAGGTCGGCCGCTGGCACGGGAGAGGTGCTGTGGTGCTCCTCCAGGATGGGCTGCAAGGAAAGGAAGAAGCTGAGAAATGGGGACAGATGGACGGAGACGTCACGAGGCGCAGAGCTGTCCCTGCTGCAGGGCCACGAGATGGAGGAAGGAGATGGAAGTGTTGGTCATGTGACGGCGGCACTGGGGAACTTGCTAAAACATGGAGCAAAACCAAGGCAAGCGGGGTAAAAATAGCTGGTGGGAGAGAGTGGGGCCACTGCCTTCACATGACGATCATGCCGGGAGGCACAGCCACCCTCCTCTAAGGTGGCACTGCCACCAACATGAGAACTCCTGGTGCCACTTGGGAGCTTGAGGTGGCCCCAAAAGAAGCCCCAGAGTGAAGGCACAGCTCCCACGGAGCCATCCCTGCGTGCGCACCACGGTGTGATGCAGCATTTTGGGGATCCCCTTGCCCCGGCAGTGCATCCTCTCCTGGCACGGTGCCCTGAACCCCCCCAGCATGCGGCCATCAGTGATGGGGATGGGCGGAGGGAAGGAGGGAAGGATGGGGAGGAAGGGGTCAGGGTGTGCTCGGCGTTGCCGCTCTAGCGGGGAGAGCTGCAGCCGTCGCCGTGCCCGCTGCCTGGTCGCTCCAACCTGGGCGCTCCGCGAGGCCGGCCGCCTCCTCCTCCTCCTCCTCCACCCTGCGTCTCGTCCTCCTGCAGGACTGCCCTCTTCCTTCCTCCTACCTCTTGTCCCCCTGAGCGTTCGGCTGGTTCGGCTGCGTCCCAGCGGGTTGCAGGTCGGGGATATTGGCAAAGTCATCTTGCTCTGAGAGTCCCAAAACCAGGGATAACACCACCATCCGGCCTTCCCTGCCCGGCGGGGAGGGAGCAAGACGGGGGGAGAGAAAGAGAGAGGAGAACACAGCATCAGGATGGGGACTACAGGTGGAGATGGACCGGGAGCGCAGCCCCTGCAGAGGAAATGGCATCTGGGGGTGGGTGAGGGCTGTGGGGTGACAGGTGTCAGCGGCATCCTGGGGCCACGATGGCACCATGGTGCCAAGTAAAGAGAGCAAAAAAGCAAAAGCAGCATTAATGGCTCCGCAGAATGGTTGTAGCTAGCTTGGTGCATCCCAGCTCTGGGTGGGGGGTCCCACACAAACTGGGGCTGGAACCCATGAAAACAGAGAGCAACATGACCCTGGGGATGGCTGATGAGCCTCAGCTATAAAACAGGAGGCTGGCCAGTGGAGCTGGAGGGAGAGGGCAGAGCCTGTGGGACATAGCGGAGCACAGAGGGGGTCCCCACTTGCAGTGAGCTGGGGATGGATGACGGGATGCCTGCAGCTGAGGGGACCCTGGCACTGGGGGAGGTGACTCCGGGGAGGATGCAGAGGATGGGATCCACCGAGCAATGACGGCATCCCATGGCAAAATATGGGGACAGTGTGCAACAAGATACAGGGAGAGCACACGGTGAGATACAGGGATGGCCTGGAGCACCCGCAGCCTCAGCGGGCACCGAAATTGAGGCCATTCAGCTGGGCACCCCACATAGGGGGGCCGTCACCATTGCAACCCCTCATCCCAATGGAGCTGACGGCACCCATGGGTACCGAGCCAGGTTGGGCAGATGGGAGCCCTCCCTGAACCCCTGCCGTGGGCTTTACCCAAGCCTGGAGGAACCGCCGGGGAGAGGAGAAGCCCGCGAGCGAACTTACAGGAAGGACTTCATGTCCAAGCCACGGTTGCGTATTTGCCCCACCACGTGGTCCCAGCTGCCGGGGTTGGAGCGGCTCGTGCGCTGCTTGGAGCCGGCAGCGATGCCCTGGCGCACTTGGCCACCGCGGGAGACCCGGGGGTTGCTGGCGCCGCCGGAGGAGCTGCTGTGGGCCTGGAGGTGGCCCAGGCTCTGGCTTGTGGTCGGCTGGCTGTGGTTGCTGCGCTGATGCTGGCTGAGGGGCTGCTGCAGGCTTTGCTGGCGCATGAGCGTGCGGGGCCTCTGGCATTTGGGGTCGCCTGCTGAGGTGGGGATATACTCAAGGGTAGTGGCTGTGGACAGGGTGGAGTCCTCGAAACTTAGGGAGAGGAAGGGCAGAGGAGAGGAGAGAAAGGAGAAGAAGGTGAAGGGGCAAAATTGGAGGAAGGAAAAGAAGAGAGTTAGCGAGAAGATGCCCCAGTGCAGGGAGCACTCTGGCAGGGGCCAGAGGCTACAGCCAGCGGTTTCTCTGCCTCCCGGCTGCAGCACAGCCTCTCCGCGCTCCCGCGCTGCCATCTCACCACTGCCGCCTGCCCGGTGTGTTCGCAGCGCCCGTCTGACCTCGTCTGCCAGCTGCGTAATGAGGCTGCTGCTGTGGGAAGGCGGGTCCCTTGGTGCCACACGGCGCCCGCTCACGTGCTGCAGCCAGCCCTCCCTGTCCCCGTTACCCCATCCCTCCCAGCACAGCAGCACCCAGGATGCGTGGCACCACCGTCCCCGGAGCTCCGCAGCATGCTGGGATGGCACAGTGCACCACACGTTCCCAAGGGTGAAGCCGGGCACGAGCAGAGCACAACAGGCACACAGCAACAGGGAGAGCAGATGGATCCCATTGGGTTGGCAAAGATGGGGATGTGCATTGCTGCTGGGCACCCTTGGGATGCCTGTGACTCTCACGGATGGGGACAAGGTGTGGCGCTGGGTGCTGCCCACATGCAGAGCAGCAGGTGTGTGGCACGGTGCCGTTGCGCTGAATAAGGGTATGCAGCCCAGCCAGCCTGGCTAAAGCCTTGAGAGGGTCCTTGGTACGGGGGAGCCTTCTTCAGAAGCAGCCTCCCTCCCCAGCACCGTGGCTCCTTTGTTGCCCAGGGGCCAGCGGGGCAAAGCTGTGCCGTTGTGCACTGCAGCAACGGGGAGGCAGAGCTGCAGGCAGTGTAAATTTTATATATATATATATATATATATATATATACAAAATATATATATATATATAGAGAAAAAAAAAAAAAGGGGGGGGGGGGAGGAGGGATGAAGAAAGAGTGAGAGGTGGGAGAAAGAGAGAGAAGAGGGAAGGGAGTGGAGAGCTGGGACAGATCTGGCCCTGAGGCCCCCGGGGCCCAAAGGCACGTGGGACGTTGTGCCTCCTCCGCGCCCGCCGCCGACCTCCTTTCAGTTTCCTATCAAATCTGAAATTAGTTCCATTTACAACCTCTCCATCATGGGAAACTAAATCTGGCTCTGCTCGGCCCCAAGCCAGCTGGAGGCTTCGGATCTGCCAACACCGCGCCATGTGGGATGCGCACAGGGACGGGGCACTGCAGCCCCCAAATCTGTCCCCATGGGGTTCTGGGGGGCACTGAGGCGGTGGCACCGGGAGGGCACCGAGTGGCTGAGGGATGATGGCACCGGGAGGGCACCGAGTGGCCGAGGGATGATGGCACCGGGAGGGCACCGAGTGGCCGAGGGATGATGCCACCAGAGGGCACTGAGTGGCTGTAAGATGGTGACGGAAGGACAGCATTGAGTGGCCGTGGGATGGTGGCACCGGGAGGGCACGGAATGGCCACAGTGTGATGACACCAAGTGCTACCCTCGTTGCTCCTGCCCAGGATGCCTTGCACATGAGGAACCCTGTCCCACAGCAACACCCGAACACAAGTAGGCTGTGTGCAAAGATGCCAAAAAATCCCAATGGCTTTGAGGGAGGCATTGCCATCCCGTTTACTCTGTCCATCCCCCTGCACCTGGCTCAGTGCACCACACATCCCACAGAGCTCAGCAGCATCCAGCACAGCCATGCTGCCCTGGGCCCAGCCCCAGGGTCCCCACGTCCTTTGCCGGCGCGTTTTTGGGATCTGAACTCAGCAACCGATGGAGCAGGGGCTGCTACAGCCCCAGTTTGAGGAACGGGAGAATAGAGAGACCTCGAGACCCCGGCCAGCAACCTGCTGCCACCACTTTTTCCCCTAAAGCTCAGATTGTGCCCCAATGCATGGGGTTGCACTGTGGATGGCACACGGACGGCGGAGCAGCGCGTCCCCATGACGTCCCAGCACTGCAGGGATGTGGGCGAGCGGCTCCTGGCCCCCCTGAGAGGGGGGGAAAGGGGGACATCCATCCGGGAGGGCTGTGCGTGCTCACTCACTTGGACAGGCTGAGCTTCCCTGCGGCCAAGTGGCTCTGCACCGTGTGCCAGCGGCCCCTCGCTGCCTTCCCTGCGCCGGGCTCGCTGTGCGCAGAGATGCTGCTCCTCATGCCGTCCTCGGCGCACTGCTGCTTGTCCCCGGGGCGGCCGTCGCGGTCCCCGGCCAAGCCTGCGGTGGCCGATGCCGTCAGCTTAGCCCCTGATAACAGAGAGCCACTGGGCCGGGCCGGCAGACGGACCCCCCCAGGACAGACATGGAAAGGGGCCGGATAGACAGACGGACGTGTCAGGGAGCCATGGTGTGAGGAGGGACAAGGAGGAGGGCACAGAGCCAGAGGTGGACGGACAGACAAGGGACGGACAGAGAGAGAGAGAGAGAGAGAGAGAGACATCAGCACTGCCAAAAAAATAAATCAAAATATAACGGGCCGGGGGAGGAGGGGGGGCCTGGAAGGCGTGCGGGGCAGAATGGTACAAATCCAAAAGGGAAAAAAAAAAACAAACAAACCAAAAGACAAAGGGGAAAGGAGCCCTGTCCAAAACGTGCAACACCACCCCGCGCTGCCGGGGGCCCCGGGGTTGCTCGTCTCCATGGGGCTGCCCATGGGGCCGGGGGGGAGGAGGAGGAGGAGGAAGAGGAGGAGGAGGAGGAAGGCGCGTGGGTGCTGCCCATGTAGTCATAGCCCGGTAAGGAGAGACTCACTTGAGGGAAAGGCGCGGGTCACCGTATGGGGCGTAAGGTGAAATGTTTAGAATAAACTCCTTGGGAGGGTACGAGCTCCATTTCTGCTGCACTGTGTTGTCATTGTTATTCCAAAAGTCTCTGTCTAGATCGCTACAGCAGACCGTGGGGAGGGAGAAAGAAGAGGGAAATACAAGAGAGAAAGCTGAATTCCTGCCAGGGGGAGCGCAGCCCCCCGCCCCGGCTGGGCCCTGTGGAGAGAAACAGACAAGACGGATGGACGGACGGATGGCTGCAGAGAGATGGGAGCAGGCTGAGAGGAGAGAAGGGTGCAGAGAGTTAGAGAAATGTGGTGCAGGGCTGCTTCCCAGCATTCTGGCAGCCAGATCTGGAGAGGGACGCAGCAGTGAGTAAAAGGGGATCCCGTTGCCAGAAGTGTTCCCCCTGCTTGCTCCTTTTGGCACATCGTGTCTGGACACACAGAGACCCCATCCTGTGCCCTGCCATTATCTGCACAGGCGAGGCATGCTCCATCCCACGGTGTGTGCGTGTCCCCCACGTGCTCCAGTGCCACAGTGGCTCCCCATTCTGCTGCTGGGGGCCATGGTGACACCTCCACCCCAACCAAGGGGACAGCAGCTCTCCATGGGGTACTGCAGGACCAGGGATGTTTTGGCATAATCGCAGGCCACGCACTGCTCCGTATCCCCAGCCTAAAAATCACTGGGACAGACACCTCTGTCCTCATGGTGCGTCCTCCCATGGATGCCCCGATCCTGGTGTCCCCACATGTCCATGGATGACAGCAGGCAGGGCACTGTGGCAGTGCCATCCCAGCCCCTCTCCCCCTGCCTTGGCACCTACTTGATGGTTTTTTTCTCACTGCGGCCTCGGCTGGAATCTGGTGTGCCCACAGTCTCCAGGGATGTCTTGTACCGTTTTCCCTGTGGGGACAGCAGAGGGGTCAGAGCCAGGTGTTGCCCCCAGGTTGGAGGAGGTAATTTCAGGCTTAATTGACCCTGGGTTAATTGATTTGCCATTCGCAGCATAAGGGATGTGGTGGCACACACAGAGGAACTGGGGCTCGGAATCGGGGCAGTGCTGTGCTGTGATTTTCAATGGATGCTCAGCAGGGAGGAGCACAGCTAGCGAGTTAGGAGGTTACAGTGGGACACAGGCACAGGGACGGGGATGGGCTACCTGTCCTGTTGAGGAGCATGGCCACCCTGCTGCCCCCAGGTGTGCTCACCACCTGCACCCTGCCCCACGGACACTTACCAGTCTGCGCTGGCACCACTGGCAGATGCCACACAGGATGATGGTGACGCTAAGGCTGATGGTGATGATGGCCGAGACGAGGACGACATCGCGGGAGGGGGCCCCTGGGGAGGAGCAGAGCAGAGCTGAGCCTGGGGGACCCAAGAGCGGATGGACAGCCCTTCGGGGGACCCACAGCCACTCCTGTGGTGTGGGCACAAATGGGGAGAGGATCACTAGGGACACATGGAAGGGCCACCACCCCGCCCCATTGCACTGTAGGGGGCTGGTGGGACCCCATCCCTGGCATCCATGGCATGGCCGCTACCTGACTGTAGCTGCTGTTTTCAGAGGCCGTATGTCCATGAAAGGGGTAGGTGAGCAAATGCTAAACGTTCAGAAGAAAAATAGCAGTTACTTTGTTGAATGGATTCCTAATAACGTTAAAACCTGGCCACAGTGCCATCCGTGCCCAGACATCCTCACCACCAACGTGGACAGAGAGGCTGGAGTGAGCCCACCATGAGCCGTGCTGCAGTATAAATATTAAACAATAATGGTTAATAATTAATTCACCCGCAGCCCTTGTTATTGTAATGAAATTTGCCAGTGGCTCCGGCGCTTGCATGAGTCACGGCAGCCGGACCCCATGCCCTGCTCCCACGCCTGAAGCCCACAGGGGGACAACAGGTGACAAAAGCACTGGCAGCCTCCATCCTTGGGGGGTGAGACAGGGGGGCACGGTGGCGATAAGAGTTGGATGAGTGCCCCTGGAGCCGGGCACCCGGAGGGCCCAGCAGGTGATGATGCCGCCAGGGATGGGCGGCACTGTGGGATGGGGACCTGGGATACACACGTGCTACAGAACTGGGCGGGGAGGGAGGGGGGTGGGGGGGATCCGGCTCTTGGTCACGAGGCCCCGTGTATAGAACCCGCTTAGCAACTGTTGCCTAGGAGGGAATTTGGGACCAGCCCTTAATTTCTAACATTTAGAAAGAGCCATGGAGGAGTGTGGCGCTTAGCACAGTGCTGGAGGCAATGGGGCTGAGCTCTGCTCGCGGCTGCCCCATCTGGGGACGTGGTGACACATGGGACACCGTCCTGGCATTGCATCCCAGTGCTCCAAGTGCTGAGAATCCACCGTGCTTCTGCCCTTCTGGTATCCACTGTATCCCCAAGGGAAGGGCGGATGGGAAGGTGACAGCTGGAAAATGCAGCTCCAGTGATGCAAGTGCATGGACGCAGGGATTGTGCCCTGTACCAGTGGCTGCCACTTCTCACAGGGTCAAGTTCATCTCTAGTATAATCCCATAAAGGGAAATTAAAAGGGAGAAGGACAGCGTGCTGCAGGCATGACGCTGAGGATTATCCCTCTTAGAGTGAAGGAGAAAGCAGAGGATGCTGTCACCAAGGGGACTTTGGCTCTTGCCCCGGCGACATCGCAGGGTCACACGCCCCCGGCACCGCTGGGCAGTGCTGCAGCAGCACTCACAATGAGTTGTTTTCCAGTCAATTAGCATCGCTTAATTAAGCAGAGAAGCCGAGCGAAGAGCTCCCGGCTTGTCTCCAGCTGCAGGTGCTGCCCGGCGCGCAGAGAGGTGGCACGGGGGGAGACGCGGCCCCTGGCTGGGAAGGGTGGGCACCCCTGTGACCGCGTCACGCTCACAGCACTTCAAAAAGGGCACAGAGCCCGAAAACGGCCAATTCCCCAAATGTTCTGCTGGGAGCATCAAAGCACGGAGCCTCCTCTCGAAGCTCCCAAAATAACCCCCGCCTGCTGCGCTCCCGGGAAGCGCGATCGCAGCCGCTCCCCGTAGCCGGCGTGCACGGCTCCGCGCCGAGGCTCTGTCGCGTGCCAAGCGCCGGCAGCGGAAGGGGAAGCGGGCGAGGGTGCCAAGAGCGCCCGCAGCCACCGAGGGATGAGATGGCGAGCCCAGGGATGGAAATGGGGCGCCCGGTCCCGGTGGGTGTGGGCTCAGAGCGTAGCTGCGCGCTACGGGATCGCCGCCCCGCGCCGTGCCGAGCAATGGGGCGGGAGTGAAGTGGCCGCGGTGCCACAGCGGGGCTTCCCAGATGCCGCTCGCCTGGTGCCACGCTGTTCGTTCCTCCCTTGCTCATCCTCCTACCCATTTGCTAGATATTTTCCGAAGCTCTTATTTTTAGGTTGCAGCTGAGAAGCTGCGAATTTGCAGCTTTGTGCTCCTGTGCAGGGGGAGCTGGGATGGAAGCCCCCGGGAAGAGAGTGCAGAGCGGGCACGGCCACCCGCCCAGCCCAGTGCTGCTGGTGACCACCCCAGCAGGCTGCTGGCCACGCTTTCAGCACCTGTCTCCATCGAGCACTGCTGCTCATCGTGCTAGGAGCGCCCAGGGCGAGAGGGTTGGGAACAGGCGTCTGCTTTCCATCTGTGCATTTGTCTGCCTATCCGCATGCCCCCCTCTCCAACACACCCATCCATCTCTCCAGCCACCCGTCCATCCCTCGTACACAGCTGTCTCTCCATCCAGCCATCTGGCCAGCCCCCGGAGCTGCCAATCTGTCCATCCCTGCCTCCGTCCACACCAAGCCGCCCGCCCCAGGGACCCCCAACACCTCCCCAGTCCCTCTCCGCTGGCACCCGCTGGGAATGCCGACACTTCAGGTGCAAAAGGTGACAGCAGCGCCCATGGGCACCTTTCCAAAATACCAGCACTGTGCCCACCTGGTGCCACAAACCCTCCTGCAGCATGGCACAGGGAGGGGCAGTGGGGACCCCCCAGGGCACCATGTCCTTATGCCCACGTTGGCTGGGTGCATCCGCACGCAGAGGGCAGCACATGGATGCACTCTTCCCCCAGTGCTCTCCTGCAGTCAGGTTATTTTCAGCTCAGGATTTCCGGAGACATGCGTGGTTTCTCTGCTTTGTGCTTCCCGCTTCTGATGAGCACCTGAGCCCCCCAGAACTTTGCATACCCACAGATGCCCAGCCATCAAACCAAGCACTACCTCCCTTGTCAGCATCCCAGCTCCTGACATCCTTGTGACATCCTGTGTCCTCCAGCACAGATAGCTCTGGCTCAGCCCCAGCTGTCTTCCCAAAACATGGCCCCATGTGGACAGCCTCCTCCTTCTCCTCACCCCCATCTCCACGGAGGGACCCTGAACTGCACCCTCAGTGATGCACTCAGACCCCAGGACAGTGGGAACGGTCACCTATGGGGCAGCAGGGCGGGTCCTCATCTCTCTCTCCATCTTCGTGCATCCCACCGTAGGGGTACCCTGGCTTGGGCAGAGAGAACCGTGACACATGCTGTGTCCTCCCTCCCTCCCTCAATGCCTCGGCTCCGTCTCCAGCAGCGCCATCAGCCGCTTCCCTTTCAAACCTCATTAACTCCCCCCAAGGTGACCCGCTCTCTCCTGCAGCAGGGCCAGGAACGGAGCTGCCCGGGGATGATACCCAGGGACAGGGGGACCCTGCACACTCCCGGGGCACTCCAAGCTCACAGCCGGTCGCACGGCACTGCATGATGGCACGATGGCACCATGGGGCACAGGACCAAGCTGCCGTGCCCCCAGCACACCATGCCCCACGGTGTGCCCTCAGCCTTGTCCCCAGGTCCCCGCTGTTCCTGCTCAACACTCAGGCTGGCGCTCTGCCTTTGTACACAGACACCGTGCACCAGCCCCACTGTCTGCTCTTCGAAAGCCCTTCCCCTGCTGAATTCATCTATAATAGATATTGGAGCTGAGCCCCCAGGGGCTGGGGGGTGGCAGTGATATTATCTGCATCTGTCTTCATTCCCCTCTCTCTCCCCGCCCTTCCCCAGCAGGCTGAAAAGCCGCGAGATCAGGCAGAGGAAAGCCACCTCTGGTTCTGCTCTGCTCCTTGGTGCTGGGGGATCGACCACAGCTCCCCATCCTCACGTCCCTGTATCCCCATCAACTGGTCCATCCCCATCCCCATCCTCGTTCTATCCTTATCCCTCTCCTGATCCCTGTCACTATCTCTGTCCCCATCCCCATCCCAGGCGCTCCCATGGGCACCCCACTTCCATGGGGACAGGACAGAGCTGCATGGGGACATGGGCACAGGCAGGGAATGTGCAGGACACAGCAGGTGCCTGGCTCCTGGCAAGGCACACTGGGTTATTTATCTGCACCCGCAGGGACGAGGACGCAGATGGGGAGCGAGGACAAGGATGCAGGTGGGGAGCGGTGACCACAGCTCCCTGCACCTGTCTGGGGCACAGGAATGGAGCATTTGGGTGCTGTTGCTGCGGGAGAGGGGAAGAGGAGGTCTCGCCCATTGTGCACGTAGCTGGTGACACTGAAGTTACCCCCATCACCCCATGCATCTTCCCCACAACAGCAACAACAGTGCTGGCTGTGCCCATGGAGAGCGCAGCACTGGGGAGAGAGTGCTGCTGGTACCTGGTCCCTATGCTGTCCTCCTCTTGGCATCCCAACTGTCCCCAGGGCCACTTCTATCCAGTGGCTTGGCCATGGGTACCAAACTCAGAGGGGGAACGGAACCATGGAGCAACAGAGGGGCAGGCAGGTGAGCAGCGAGCAGAGCAGATGGTGCCCTGGTGTCAGCCACTGCGGCACCCTGATGCTATAGGGCCAGTTTCATAGGGATGCCCCACGTAGTGGGAGAGCCAGGAGTGGGACCAAGGGACAGAAGGGGTGTGTGCTCCGTCCCAGTGCCAACCTTGTGAAGGCACGGCAGTCACAGGGGGCAAGGAGGATGTGACTCCGGGAGCAAACCGGGGGCGTGTTGGAGGGGGAATGAATCCAGGTGCAGAGCCTGGGCTGCAGAAAGGGTGAGCAAGGGGCTGCTGGGGACCTGTCCCATCTCCCCACTGTCATCACATTGCCGGGTGACCTTGGGCCACCGTTTGATCCCGCAGGGCATCCCTGCTGGGCAGTGGCACCGAGAGGGCGACAGCGTCCCCTCGAAGGCTGTCAGCGCTGCCGCCCGCACGGCTGACAATGTGTGGTGGTGCCCCTCGGCGCGGCCGCATCCCGCAGGCCTGCAGCTCACGGTGCTCTGCCACGCGTCCCCGTGATGTCCCCATGTCCTTCTGACGGCGGCTATCACCGAGCCACGCCGTGCCATCTCCGCTCGGGCACCGCGGTGGCCGCACGCCCGCCACCTCCTCCCCGCCAGCGCCCCACATTCTTGACGACGGGGCCGAGCGGCGCCCGGGGAGCGTGAGCTCAGCAAAACGGCGGCGTGCAGCCCCCTCCCCAAAGCACGCAGCCCAGCACGGGCGGGGGGCGAGGAGGGGGCTGCGGAATCCCACCGGGGAGGGAGCTGCCAGGTCGGGGGCCGCACCGCGGGGGGGGGAAGGGAGGGGGAAAGGAGGGGATGCTCCGCAGGAGCGTGACTCATTTGAAAGCGGCAGCGGTGACTTTCTCCGCGGAGCAGCGCTCGGTGCGGGAGAAAAGGGGGGGGACCCGCGGGGCGCGGTGCCGGCGCGGCCTCACCTGCGCTCGCAGCCTCCGGGTCGAGGTACATGGCGGCGGGGCTCGGCGGGGCTCATCAGACGGCGGCGGCTGCAGGAGGCGGCGAGGCGCGGGGCGTGGGTGCCGCGGGGGCGGCGGGGGGCGGCGGAGCGGCCGGGGCCGGCATGCGGCGGCGGGGGGGGGCCCGGGAGCCTCGCGGTGTTCGGTGCTGCCCGCCCGCTGCCTGCTGCCGGCTGTGCGTGTGTGTGCGTGTGCGTGTGCGGGTGTGTGCCACGGTCGCGCATCCACTTGCTGCTCGCTGCTGGCGGGAGAGGAAACTGCAGCCGGCAGGGAGGGAGGGAGGGAGAGAAGGAGGAGTGGGGGAGAAGGGCGGGGGGGGGGGGGCTCCGGTTCTGGGGACCCACCCGGGGAGTGGCGGGGATACGCGCGGGGTGGGAGCGGACACGCGCGGAGAGCGCACGGACGCGTTAATGCGCGGTGACACGCACGGGATGCCGCACCCTGCCCGCTATCCCGCGGGGACACGCGTCAGGTGCCCCCTCCGCACCGCTCCCAGCCCTCGGGCTCCCGGAGCAGCCCCACTCCGCACCGCTCCACGCCCGCTTTTCCCGGTGCCGGGGCTCTGCGGGCAGAGCGGCGGCGGAGGGCGGTGAAAAACGCGGAGCGGAGCTACGGAGCCACGGAGCGGGGCATCCCCCCTTCCCCCTTCCCCCTTCCCTTCCCAGCCCCGCCCTTAGGCAATTTGTGCCCGGCTTTTATTGCCTCGTTAACATTTGCTATAGAGATGCAGGCGAAGAGCAAACAAACGGGAGAGCGGCTGCTGGCGGTGTGCAAACAGCGGGGCCGGCACCTTCCTGCATCCCCAGCCCCGGAGCGGGGCCGCGGCCGTGGGCCTGGGGCAGCCTCCCCGGTGGAGACGGAGGGGCTGGGGGACTGCTGGGGGTCCGTTCTTGCGCGCACACGGTGCGGGTAGTTGGGTGGGATCGCATCCCGGCGTCTGATGGGAGCCACGGGTCCGGCCTCGCGGGGAGGGGGGCTCAGTGGGAGCCATCCCGAGCCGGGCACAGGCACGAAGCCGCAGTAGTTCGGGAGTTCTCGGTGCTAAACCCACGCAGGATGGCTGCGAGTCTGCAAGCACCTCCTGGGAACAGAGAGCTCGCTTTAAACCAGGGGTGGGTGCTGAGCAGGGGGGAGGTGGCTTTGGAGCCAACGAGGTGCCGTGCGCCCAACTCCTGCCATGCCAACTAGGGGAAGTGTAGCTTTATTTTGATTTTTTTTTTTTCTCCCCGTATGGAAACCTTCTCATTAAACCCTTGGCACAACCCCCTGCTTTCGCTCTGCTTTTCTCCGTTCTCTTCCCACGCACTCTCGCACTGAGCGCTGAAATCCCCGTCCCTGCGCTCAGACGTCCCGGCAGCTCCGTAACCTCCCACACCCATACAGCCGCTGTCGCCGCTGCTTCCATCGGGGCCGGGTGGGTGTGCGGCACTGCTGACTCACAGCTCCGGGAGCGCTCCCCTTCCCACCCGGTCCCGGGCTTTCCCAAGGCGGTGGAGGTGGACCTCGATTTGTACCTGGGGGTCCCATCGCTCCCCGCCTCGTCATGGTGGATGCAGGTGCCCCAGCTCCACCTTTTTCCTCGTATATGGACCACACGACTCGGCCACACCAAAGCCCCGGGCATCCCAAACCTCTTGACTATTAGAGCTCTGCCACCTTGAATCCCTGGGCATCTCAAATCCCTGCGTATCCCAAAGCCCTGGACAATCAGAGCTCTACCACCTTGAATCACTGGGTACCCCAAAGCTCTCCTAAATCGCTGGACAATTCTGACACCCCAAATCTCAGCCCTGGCCACCCCAAATTCCCAGACAAGCAGAGCTCTGCCATTCCGTATCTCTGGGCAGCCCAAAGCCCTTGGCATCCCCAGTCTCTGGACAACCCAAATCCATGGGTGTCTGAAACCTCTGGACGATTGGACCTCTGCTGTCCTGAATCCCTGGGCATCCCCAGCCCCTGGGTGTCACAGAGCCTTGGACAATCAGAGCTCTGCCACCTTGGGAATCTTAAACTTCTGTTTATTCAAAACCTGTGGATAGTCAGAGCTCTGCTACCCTGAATCCTTGGGCACCTCAAAGCCCTGGTCACCCCAAATCCCCAGACAACCAGTGCTATACCATCCCCTATCTCAAGGGCAGCCCAAACTCCTGAGCATTTCAAACCTCTGGACCACCAGAACTCTTCCAGACCAAATCCCTGAGCATCCCAAACCCCTGGACAGCCAGGGCTCTTCCACCCTGAATCCTTGGGCGTCGCAACCCACTTGGCCAACCAGAGCTCTGCCATTGAAATCCTTGGATATCCCAACCCTCTGGCCATTCCAAACCCTTTGACAATCAGAGCTCTGCCACACTGGGCTACCGGAACCCCTGGGCACCTCAACCCCGCATTTCTGGGGGAGGTGCAGGCATTGGGCTTTCACCACCAAATTGCAGTTTTCAGTTTCCAGCCACTTCAGCTCTAGCACAGCTCAGAAGAGGGTTGTTCTACGCCTTTCTTCTTGCCTCCTCTTTTGTTTTGTTGATGGAGAGAAAATGGGTATTTCTTCCCCTCTCTCCATACTGAAAAAAAAAAGGAAAGAAAATAACTTTCTCTTTTCTTTCCCATTGTTCAAAGCCTTTTGTACAAATTAATCTTTGGGTGGAGGCCAAGCCTGTGAAAATTTCATGTGAAATGATGAAATTTTCCGAGCCTAACAGGAGTAATTACGGGGGGTTAGGAAGCAAACTATTTTGCAGCTTTGACAAGAGCAGGCTGTGACCTGGCACTTGTTACAGCTAATAAAAATGGTAATGAACCACGGCAACAAGGCAGCTCTCCATCTCTTTTCCTTCTTCTCTGGGCACTTTGGCCCTCTGCAGGTTGTCCCCAGGGGTGATGAGGATAGGGGACTCCAAAAGCTGCCAACCAGGTGGAGATTTCTGAGCACCAATGCAGTTTGCCATGGGCATGGCAATGCTGTTTGCTTTGTGCGATGGGGACCAGCCCTTCAGGTTGCCATGCTGTGCTACACCATGCCACGCCAGTGCAAAGAGACAGTGTGTCTCTGCGTGCCAGTCTTTGATACCCAAGGTATGTTGTTTCTCCAGGAAAGCACGCTGTGGGATTTCAGAGTGAAATCTGTGGGGAGAGCTGGGAGACCACTGGCATGGAGAGTGCCAATGCAAACCTACTGCCCAGTGCAGGTGCTGGGGGTGGTGGGCATAGGATGCAACCCTCCTGCCCAGTGCGGGGCTGAGCTGCAGCCCCCATCTCCTCCTCTGCATCTGGATGGGTCTGGGCATCCCCTCCCTGCTGAGCCATGATGGTGGAAACATCACCATGAGGACCTGAGCTGCCCTGAAGCTCCTTTCCCTGGGGCTGCACCCCAGGGATGGTAAATGTGATGCAAGAGGGGATGAGCACAAGAGAAGGAGTAGTGCTTGGGCATCCTCAATCCCTGCCTGCTCTTGGCTGAACTTGCCCTGTGCATCCTCAGCATGAGACCCTCCTTGGGGACGATGCTGTGCACTGTGGGAACAGTGCTGTGCACCGTGGGGACCTTGTGTAGCAGCTGCCACCAACTGGGAAAGGCAGCAGGTGGGGGCTGAAGGTCATGCTTCAGACTTTGCCCATTCCTGGCAGCTGGTGGCTGGCGAGACAGCACTGAGACTCCTCTACTCTGCAGCAGCCATGCGATGAAGGGCACCCCAGGAGCCCCGGGGTGTATTTTGGCAAGCAGCGCCTCTTGGATCCCACATCCACCTTTGTCCTTCCAACAGCACCAAGCCACAAGCCAGTGTTCTTCCCCTCCTTCCCCCAGCGCTGACGCTGTGCCGTGCCATGCTGCCAGGTGGTGCCCTCCCTTGTTTGATTTTCCATGAAATAAAAGGATGGATGATTGCTCCAGCGCCTGGCCTGATGCATCTCCGAAGCCTGGGCAGGGGGCCCAGGGCAGGGCAGCAGTCGCTAGAGGACAGCTTTTGTGGTTCAGGAGTCAGGTTGCCATCAATTAGGTAGCGCTCGCTCCACCCTGACTCAGCAGGTCCATAGGAGCTGGGCGCCATGAGTACATCCTGGACACCAGCAACCATGGGAGCATCCGTGGTTGGGATGGTGTGCCCTTGGGGTGTGACCATGGGGTGGGAAATAGGGTTCCCTGGCGAAGGCTTTGGGGGTGATGCTGGCCCTGGAGTACTGGGAATGGCTGCCCGTGCTGCTCTGCCCTCCCAACTAAAGCACTCCGCGTTCTGCACTTGTGCCATTAGTAATAGGTGCACATTAATGAATGATGCCCTCTATTAGGTACGCCCTTAGTCCCATCAGGCCCACAGCACATTGCAGGGTGGGCAGAAGGCAGCCAGGCTATGCCATTAGCGATGGATCCTGCTCACTATCACTGGTGTTTCACCAGGCAGCAGGCACAAATTGGGCATCGTACACCGGGCAGTGGGCACAAGCCTGGGTTCCTTGGCACCTCCAGCATTGGGATAGAGGCAGAAGCCTGGCTCCACTGTAGGGGAATGCAGATGGGGGTGCAGCCAGTCACTGGGAATATGAGGAAGGGGCTTGGTTATCCCACTCCAATAAGGAGCAGCCCCTGCAGGGAGCGCAGTGGGTAATGTGCTTAGCAGAAAAGTTCCTAATGGCCGTGGTTATTAAGAACAGGTTGTGCCAAACCCCTCTAATAGCGTCCTTAAACGCAATCGCTGATGGAAAAGATAAGAAAGCAGAGGGCAGAGCGGCGCTGCGCCTTTCAAGCAGTACCACGGCACACCCATTAAGGAACTGGACCCTTCCCAGGCAGATGGAGATGATGCTGTTGGTGCACCCGTGCAGCCCCACCCCTGCAGGGCTGTGCCATCTGAGGACATTTGGCTGTGGCACTTGGGGCAGAGCCCCTTGGTCCCACATTCTCGCTGGGAGCGGATGCATTCTATGCTACCTGCAGGGAACAGGAAGACCCAGACTGTCACGAGCCCTAGGGCATCTTGTGGGGATAGTAGCAGTGTGCAATTTGGGGCAGCACAAGGATTTGCCATTCCTGCTCCACTGATGGGCTCCCCATGCCAGCATGGGGAGACACTTCAGGATGGGGCAGTGTCAGTGCTTAACTGGGCTCTCCTACGCCATACCCTTGTTGGAGGCAGCCTGTCCCCAGTGGGAAGAGCAGAATGACTCCTCTGCCCCGGGGACAAAGCAGGGTTCTGCCCTTTGGGACCTTGGGGTCAGACTGTTCTACTTACTGGGGGGAAAGTCACCAAGGTAGGCAGAGGATGAGGTGGGATGTGGGGTGAGATAGGCTATGGGCTATGGGGTGGGACTGGGATGGGATGGAAGGGGAGAAAATGCAATGGGAGGGGATTGAGCAGGATGAGATGGGACATGGCGGGATGGGATAGGGTTTAGGTGGGATGGAGATGGATGGGGATGAATGGAAATGGCATAGGGATGGGATGGGATGGGATGGGATGGCATGGGATGGGATGGGATGGCATGGGATGGGATGGGATGGGATGGCATGGGATGGGATGGGATGGGATGGGATGGGATGGGATGGCAAATGTGTCCTCTGAGGAGAATCTAAGCAAAGTGCCTCTGGCCCTACTTGCAATATTTTTGCGTTCAAAGTGTGGGTGAGACCATGCTCCTTCTCAGCCAGTGGAAACACACCCCAAGGCAGTCAATTCCTGCAGGGGGTGCAGAGGGAGGAGTGGGGCAGTGCTCAGCCAAACTCAGTGAAGTGGGGAACTGGTAAGGTCCCAGTGGGCAGGAGTGGCCAGGGGCTCCAGACCCAGAGCTGGAAAGTAGCCTGGATCTGTGGAACAGGAAGCACAGCCAGAGGCTCTGCTCCCTGCTTCTTCATCCTCATCCTCTCTGCACATCCCAGGTCTGTCATGGGCTCCATCCCAACCCAGGGAGCTTCTCTCTTTGTGACTCAGCTGCAGCTGCTTTCCCTGATGGAATCCCCCTCCACGGCTGAGTGTCACCCGCTGACGTAAATCCTCCCACCCTCAACGCCAGCTCCAGATTTAGAAGGATTTTGGAGAAGGTGGCAGGAGGAACCAGTCACCCCCAGCCCCAATGCAGAAGAGACATGCATGCAAAGCTCCATATGTGGAGTGCCATGGGGGGGAGGGAGAGGGGGAACCTTCAACTGTAGGGCAGCTATGGGATGCTGAGGTCATTCCATGCCATGCTGGGGTGCCCCATCCTCTTCCAGAGCCGCACCTCCAAGCAGGCTGCTCTCCAGAAGGGCAGTGCCACATGTCCTGCCCATGAGTAGGGACCCCTCCCGGCACTCCTGGGAGGGCAGGGATGGAGATCACTGTGAAGGAATGGGGCAAATCGGGAGCACTGGGAGCTCTACAAGCACCAGGATGCTCTTAGGAGCACCGTGATGAACCAGGAATTTTGGGAACCCTGGGATGCTCCAGGAGCACTGGCAGTTTTGGGAATCCTGGGAGCACTGTAGGAAAACCAGGAGCTCTGGGCTGTGTTGGGAGCAGCAGGAATATTATGAGCTTTGGGGAACGGGGATGTGGCAGGAGCACAAAGAAACCCAGGAGCAGCAAAATGCACTGGGACTACCGGCAGAAGCAGGAAGACTGGGAATCTCGGGAACATCAGCATGCTGCAAGAGCTCTGGGCGCCCTGGGAGCACAAGAAGCACTGGGCTGTGCTGGGAGAAGTGGGAACACTGGAAACACAGTATGGAGCAGATGGATGTGCCAGGAGCATGGGGAAACTGGGGAGCACCAGGCGTGCAGGAATGCTCCAGCAGCACCAGGATGCCCTGGGTACGCAGGGATGCTCCGAAGGGCACCGCCGGCGCTGGGGTACGCCTGGGGTGGGGGGGGGGGGGGGGGGCTCGGCGCGGTCTAAAAGCTCCTCCTGGCGGCTCCCGCTGAGAACTACCGGACACCAACACCCTGCGTGGCTGGGAGGGGGGCATCGGGACTCCCGACCCCTGGAGAGAACCAGGGGACCCCCTTTCCCATGTGGTGCAGTGGCAAAGCCCGAGTGGATGCGGGTGTCTGGCTGCTGCTGCTCCATGGGAGACTGAGGCAGGGATGCAGTGGTATCCAAGGAGAACCCAATGTGCCCACTCCAGGAATCCCTCTTTGCCAGTGGGCACTGCTGGCAGCGAGGGAAGAGGAGGGATGGCGCTACTTGCTGCGCCCAGCGATTGGATGCTGGGTGGGAAGGGGCGGCTGTTGGCATGCAGGCAGAGCTGTCCCTGCTATGCCGTAGCCTCCAGCTATAGATATGCAAGGAAAAATCAATACCTTGCTGCGCGGGAAGGCACTGGCAAGCCGCTTTTAATAGCAATCTGTCCCATTTGCAGCCTTCCTCAATCCTGACCCAGAGAGACCGACCTCTGTCTAAATGAGCTGCCTCATCCCAAGGGGAAGCGGGCTTTAAAAAGCAGCAGCATCCAAAGACGAGGAGGTGAGGCTGTGGTTATGCTGGAATATTCCACCGCATCCTGTGCCATCCCAGACCATGTTCTTTGCACCGAGGTCCCTGTTTTCCCTGGGATCACACGTGGGAGAGGGGCAGCAGCAGGGCAGTGAGCAGCAGCAGCAGCTCTAGAGGATAAAAGGAGCTCCCCGTGGGGATGGAGAGAGCTGGCCCCTCTCTCCCTGGTATTATAGAGGTGCTGAGGCAGGGGAGCAGGCATGGTGGCATATCTAGGTCAGCAGTGCGAGAGGCTAAATGAGCTTCCTTGTTATCTGCTGCTGCCTCCGCAGCACACCTACATGAGGATGTGGAAATTGGATGAGGCGGGGACCTCCGGGGGGCAGAGAAAGGCAGGGGATGGTATTGCAAGGAGATCAGGAGGAAAACGTGGGCTGAGAATGGGAAGTGGGATGCATGGCAGCGTCCATGAGGGATGGATGGATGGATGGATGGATGGATGGATGGATGGATGGATGGATGGATGGATGGATGGGTGGATGGGTGGATGGATGGATGGGTGGATGGGTGGATGATGGGGGGATGGATGGATGGATGGATGGATGGATGGATGGATGGATGGATGGAAGGATAGGTGGGTGGATGGATGGATGGATGGATGGGTGGATGCATGGGTGGATGGATGGGTGGATGGAGATGTGGTGCATCAGCCTTGCTGCTGGAGGAGATGAGTGCTGGGTGAGGTTGCCTGGTTGTGCCTCTGGCTCTGGCTAGGGCTGAAGGGCTGGCTGTGTGCTCAGTGATGCTTGGAGGTGGCATGTGGGAGCCAGGTAAGCTGTTAGTTCTTGCTGCATTGTCTCCAAACCTTGTCTTGCTTTTGATGCTGCTTTTTGTGGCTGGACCCCTCTGGACCCCTAAGCTGTGGCCCTGAGCTAGCTTCAGCCCTGCCATAGTGTCTCCACGACGCATGGGCTGTGTCTCCCCCATCGGCAAAACCTGTATCAGTCTGTGCTAAAGCTTTCAGGGTCGCAGGCTGTGTGAGCCTCCAGCCCTTGTCCCCTCCCTAGCCTGCTCCCCTCGCACAGCCTTTCTTGTGGTATCACCTTGTGCTGGTGGCATGAGCTGCCATGATGCTGGGAGATGCTGAAGCTGGCAGTGCCCATGTTGTGCTCTGTGAGCAGCAGTAGGATGCTGGGTGACCCACTGGCAGCAGCTGTCTGGCACTGTGTGGCCATGGGTGTGTAATTGGTGTCACTGTGAGCAGCTGAGGCCAAGGCTTTTAGGATGTGAGTAATTACACCAGCCTAATGTTGAAAAGCAGGCTCTTAACCTCTCACCAGGCTTATTTACAGGACAGCCCTGTCACAGCTGGACTCATTGTGCCCAGTGCCAGGCAGCTGTCAGCCTTGGTGCTGCAGTGCTTGCTTGTGCCCAGCCCTGAGGCCACCAGCAATGGACAGAGCATGTCTGTCCCATCTGAGGGGCTTCCCTTGCCATGGCAGTGCCCTGTGTGGGAGGGGAGGTGCCAGAGGTGCTTGGGACACCTTCATTTTTTCCCCCTATTATCTTTGGTAGTGTGGAGAGATAATTTAGGAAAAAAATATTTGAGCCTTTCTGCACTTGGGCTCCAGATGTGCTTGCAAGCCCAGCCAGTGTGCAGGAGCTCCCACAGGGTCTTCTGCAAGACTTATTCCCTTGCTGTTAAGGCAGCTCTGTGTCAGCCTCCCAGCTCATGCTGCCTGCTGCATGCCTGAGCTGACGGCACGTTGCACAGTGGGGGCTGTGCCCATTGCACCCCCATTGCTGCAAGGGGACAAGATGTGTCTGTGGCTTCTCCACCGCAGCAGGACCACCAGGAGAGGAACAAACCAGAGCACAGTTAGCCCGTGGCACGTGAGCAGTGTGAGATAATATATCTCCGTGGCTTGCCAAAGAATTTGTTTGTTTGTGTGGGTTTATCTCAACAGCAGCAGCGGCAGTTTGGCATGCAGTATGCGAGCTGCTGACATGTGTAGCTACTCTGAGCGGTGGCTTTGTGGTGGGGCTGCCTACACAGGCAACAGAACAGGCGAGCTGGTGCCCATCCCCACCATCCTCCTCCTCCCTGGAGACCTGCGGCAGCCTCACGCCAGATGCGGAGCAATGGTGGCATGTTCTTCATCCTCCTGGGCTCAGCTATCCTCTTGGTTCTGTCTCCAGCTGCTGGGATTGTCCCCAGGTGCCTGGTTGCTGCCATTTTTGGGTACCTGCTTGCTGAGCTCCGCAGCTCCTCAACGACCTTTGGGGTGGCTCTCAGTCCTCCCAGTGCCCACGGTGTGGCAGAGCCCTGCTGTGTTTTGCAGTCTGTGGCGTTGCTGGGTGGTGGGACTTCAGTTCACGCCTTCAGCCCCACAGCTCTGCCTGCAGCACCTCCCCTCCCCAGTTCCCAAGCGCACAGAGCTGTGCTCAGCCCCACAGCACTGCATGGCTCAGCCTGAGCTCTGCTGCCTGTGCTGCCAAAGCTTGCTTTCTTCTCCTCAGCTCTCCCCTTCAGAGACTTGTTTATGGCCCTCAGGAGCTGACTGGCTCCTGGCACCTCTCCCACCCCGGCAGATGACACTGCAGCAAAGCTGCCCGCCCTCGCCCCACTCCTCCTCGCCCCACTGCTGCAGTTCGGGGACCTGTTGGCATGGCTGCCTCTGCAGGGAGATGGGCTGGAAGACTTCAAGAGCCAGAAAAGACCTGGCACTGGCATGACAGCAGCAAGAAGCCAAAAGGCTCAGATGGTTTTAAATGTCAACGAGAGGTGCGAATGCATCTCAGAGACAGCGTGGTCAGGAGTGATAGCGTTTTGCAGACAGCCACTTTCCCAGAGCCAGCACTGCCTCTCGAGGCCGTGACTTTACCCTGCCCTGTGGCGTGGTGGTGACAGGCACGTCAGAGGACTGTGCTGTGTCCCTGCCCTCCGTGTGATGCTGGGCTGCCGGGGCCAGAGATCCTGATAAGCTGACGCGTGTCTCCTGTGGCTCATCTGACCTTTCCCATTAATAATCAATCTGCACTGGCACTCAGAGGTGGAGGAAGGCAGTAGCCATCCTTTTTCTGCTGTGTATTTGCTTGCTGCCACTCCCCTAAAAAGAGTTTGAAGTCTCCAGGTGTCAGTGAGTTCCCATGCCAGCCATCTGTCCCATTTCCCTTAGTAACCATTTGTCCTTTTCTCCTTCACTGGGTACCCAAAGCAGATCCTGACCACCAGACCCTTTCTCTCGGTTCCCTTCGCTCTCCAGATCATCCCTGGTTTGTTGCTGTCCTCACCTCAAAGTGCAACGTCCCATGCAGTGGACATACCCTGCTCACGCAGCTCCTTTTGCTCACATTCTGGGAGCATTCAGGGAATTCAAACCCTCATTTCTAGGGATGTGGTTTTGGAGAAGCAGAGCTGGAGCTGTGATGTGTTAATCTGATGGCTGCTGCTTTGACTAATGATGTGTATACTGAGCTGGTAACTTGCAGAACAAAATTGCAGCAGTGGAGGTGCGTGGGCACAGCTGGGGCTCAGGCTGCTCGCAGGTCCCTGTCTCTCAGCACTCACACACCCAGCACCTCCACACTACCCCCACACCTCCTCACTCTCTTGCTTCTCGTGCTGCATTTTCCTCCCAGCAGAACCAGGCAGAGAAATTGTGGCACTCCAGAAGTGCACATCCACCCAGGAGCCCTGCTGCTTACCCAGGCTGCTTGGTGTTTGTTGGCTCTTCCAGCTGACTGGCTGTGCCATGTCCCAGAGGAGACTGAGGAAGGAGCAGCTGGGGTGCTGCTGCTCTTCTGCCATCAGAAATGGGTTCTGGGCAGTGAGGGCAGTTCCTGGAAGCCCTTCATCAAAGCCAAGGCCACCTGGGTCTTTGAGCACAGCTCTGATATTGCTGCTGCTGGAAATATGGGACAATCTGTGTTGGGAGGAGTGATGCTCTACTACCCATACCACTGGAGCTGCAAGAGAAAACTGGGAACTTCTCTGTGAGATAATTATTCTGGGACATAGGTCTCTGTAGCACCACTTGTGTTACCCCCAGGCCCCCCTTCCACCTGCATGCTGGGCTGCTCACACTGACTGGTGCAGCTGGGAGGAAGTGGCATGAGCTGGGAAGCACTCTCCAGGCAGGAGCAGAGATTCCCCTCCATCTGAGTGGAGCTGGGCCGAAGCCAAGTGTGTTGGAAAAGTCTTAGAGGTCCTTGATTATGGAGGGGTGGCCTGGTGTGAAGAGTGGGAAGAGAGCCAAGAGAGAGGCAGAGAGGAATCCCTGATGTGAAACCTCTTGGCTCAGTGCAGCCACCCAAGCCCTCCTAATGACCACCTCCAGAGCCAGCAGAGGTTCCCAAGCTAGCAGAGATGAGAGTGCATTTGGCCTAATGGAATTACCCCGGTGCCCTGGCTCCATCTGCTGATTCGAATTGCATCTGACTGATGTCCAGATGAGGCAGCAGAGGAGCAGTGGCATCCTCCACACAGCTCCTGCACCCTCTATGCAGTGCCTGAATCCCTCAGTGGTACCTGTGATCCCTCCTGGAGAGCCTGGAAGGCTGTAGGGCTGCTGGCTGAGCACACAGCAGGCTCTGTACTCTCTTACCACTGCTTATCTCCACCACTGATAGGCACAACACAGCTGAACTGCAGATTTTTCACTCCTTCTGCTCTGATTGCCATTGCAGGAGGGTTGCAAGCCACCAGCAGCTTCTTCTTGGTGAGCCCGTGGGCTACCTTCCCACATTCTGCATCTTAGCTGGTGTTCCCCTGCAGAGCCCTGGGAAGAGACTGGCTCTCTGCTTGGGGCTGAGTCCATCCTATGCCCCTAAGGCTCCCATTAAAAATTCTGATTCATTTCTGGAGCTACCTTTCTGAGAGAGGCTTTAACAAGGAGGATGGAGCCAAGGGCATTTGAGAGTTGAGCAGTGAGGAGGAACAAAAGCAGGGCAGAAAAAAAAAAACAACAACTGCTGAGATTGAGGGTTCCTCCAGGAGGAGAAGGGTAAGTTACCAGCAGCCAGCAGCACTGCTTTCCCCACCCAAAGCTCCCGGGGGGGAGAGCCCACCAAAAGCTGGTGGCCTTGAGAAGGCCCTGAGTATTGCAGGCCAGCCTCAGCAGTGAGGAAAACACCACTTCAACATTATTTAATGTTCCTCTTCAGTGGAGATGGCTATTTACCAGTGAGAAATTTTGGGGCTGAAGAGTCACAGCTTGGGTAATGCTGGATAATGTCCTTGGGAGGAGGAAGTGCTGGCAGGATTTATAGCAAGTCTTTGGGGCTTGGCTTCCATAGTTAGATCTGGCACAGATTTAGAAAAGCAGCTGGAGGATGAGTTTGTGCTTGGAATCATTAGCAGTAAGGGCTGCACTGAATTGCTGAGCGCAACCTGCGGGAGAAACAGCTTCAAGGCTTTTTGTCAAGGCCAGTGCAATAACTGAGCACACACGTGTGCGTGACAGATGCTCCTCATTGTGTGCAGAGAGATCCTGGTCTGCCCTACCCGATTTTGGGAGGTGCTTCAGCTCCAGAGCAGCCTACAGCCCTCCAGTGTGACATGCTAGGAGCCTGGCCGTGTGCTTCCAGCATCTCCAACATGTCTGTTTCCAGTACCCCAATGGGTGAGGCTCCTGGTTTTGACCCTCAACATCTCTCCAGAGAGGTGGTGGCTGGGATTACAGCTCCTTCTGTGTGCATGGAGGCTGGGCAGCTTTCCAGGGAGCTCTGGGGGTGGATAGTGAAGGACCTGGCGCTCGCAGTGTGAGGAGCTCCTGAGCTGGGCAGAGCCAGCCCAAAGGTGCTGGTTTTGAAGCACTTGGGGGGCAGATGACGGAGCTGACACGGTGGTGGAGAGCCGGCGGGCTGGGGAAAGCACAGACAGGCACTTGATGCAATGGAAACAGTGGCCAGGAGATCCTACTGCTTCCATTTTCCAAATTCTGATGTTGTGATTGCCTCTGGCATTGGCATCAGCATGGTGTTTCTCTGATTTGCAGGTTGTTCTTGATGGAAATGCAGTTAATTCCCCAGAGTGAGACACACAGCAGGTGAGTGCTGGGGTACATCCCCCGAGGAGACATTGTAGAACATTGTGGATGCCCTACTCTCAGAGGCGCTCAAGGCCAGGCTGGACGGGGCCCTGATCTGCTGGGTAGCAATCCTGTCCACAGCAGAGGGTTGGAACTGGATGATCTTTAAGCTCCCTTCCAACCCAAACCATTTTCTGACTCAATGAACACTGAAGTGAGGCTATTGCTCATCTGCTGGTGACGGTCCACCTTCTTGCCCTTCCCTTTGAATTTAGCCGTGCCCAGTAGAGCTCTGGGCTGATTTATCTCAGTGTTTGGCTCAGACATCCACTGGTGAAGCAGCTGGGGTGATCACCCGGTGATGAGAGTTTGTCCAGACCCCTGAAGCGACCTCAGGGCGGCTCCAACCCACACCTGGAGGCGCACCAGGCACGGGGCTGGCTTACGGGATTTACCCCAGGGACTGAACAGGAGGCAGACACCGCTGAGGAGTCCTCAGCACCGTCAGAGGATGCTAAGTAGGACTTCTGTGGGTATGGTTTTGTTTTTCCACTGGCGAATTTATCGCAGTTCTCCTGGAGGAGTTCGGGGAACTGGCTGAGGCGAGCCCAATGTAAGAGCAGTGCAGTTGGATTGGTGGTGGTAATTAAAACAAAGGGGATATAGGAATAGGAATGGGAATGGGAATAGGAATGGGAATAGGAATGGGAATAATAATAATGATGATAATGATGATAACGATGATAGTATAAACGGCCCCCCCGGCCCAGGCGGGGCCGCTCCTCCAACGCTGCAGGAAGGCGTCATTCCCGCCAGGGGGCGCTGCCACCTCCGCGCCTCCCCGCTCCCCTCGCCGTCTCCATGGCGACCGCTGGCTGCGTAGCGGCCCTTACGAAGCTGACGCAGTGGGCGGCCCGGCGCGGGCGGAGGCGGCGTTAGAGAATCGGGGGGCCGCGAGGCCCCCGGCATGGAGGCGGCGGCGGCGGCTCCGGGCCCGCGGAGGGGGAGGCGGCGCGGAGGTGAAGGCAGGGCGGCGGAGAGCGACGTGCCGGCGGGGGCGGCCCCGGGAGGGGCGGGCGGGCAGCGGCGGGGCCTCGTGGCCGGAGGGGAAGGGAGGAGGCCCCGCGGCAGGTGCCGGCCCGGGCGGCCTCCGGCCCTCGGCACCGAGGCCGCGACGCCCCCGGGGTGCCGCGTGCCGCCGCCGCCCTTCGGTTTCCGGCGGGGACGCCGCGCGATGCGGCTGTATGGGAGGAGCCGGTCCCCTTCCCGCGGGCGGCTCCGGGGGCACCGCGCCGGCCGCCCGGAGGGCGGTGGGCTGAGCGCCGTGGGTGTGACGCGCGGTTCCGTGTCTCAGCCTCGTCGCGTCTCCGCAGGGAGCGGCGACAGGAGGATCCCCGGCACCGCGAGCGCTGCTGTGCCGCTCGTCCGTCACGGCGGGCGAGGGGCCCCGTCTGCAGCTCAGGTCAGAAATGTGCCTGCTCCTGAACGGATGCGTCGGCCAGCTGGTATAGCCGGGGCGTTGCCGGGCTTCCAGAATCCACGCTGTGAGCGTTGTGGGGATTGCCCCCCGCCTGCCTGCGTGCCTGCCTGCCTGTCTGTGTGCTTGGGACATAGGGAGCGTGGAGCTGGTGGCTGCTGCCCCCTCCCCCGGTGCGCAGAGCCGGTTCGGAGCGGGAAGGTAAACTATAGGCCCTGGTGTGTCGTGTGTTGGAAGCCAAGCCTTGATGGTTTGCTGGAAGAAAATGGTTCGGTGTGAAAGTGCAACCTGTGCCGAGGTGAGACGACAGGGTAAAAGCTCGCCTTAACCTTTGGGGGTGTGTGGCTGCGTCCCGCTGCTTTCTGCTTGAGTAAGGAGAAGCTTTGGAGATCCTGTGGTCGGGCAAAGCGTTTTAAAAATAGCCCCGGTCGGGAGACAGTGCAGCTGTAGAAAGTGGCTTCTGCAAAGCTGAATTCTTTAATCTCTGGCTTTTATGACATCTGCTTCAGTGGAATGCGAGGGGAATTGTCTAAACCGTTCAGGGGGTTTGGGTGTGATTGGGGAGGAGCTGGTCACCGCTGGAAAGGCTTTAAAATAGAGAACGTTATCTAGGTGTAGCTATTCGTGGTCCTAGGTGTTAGCTTTCTGTGTCATAAAAATTGCATTGGGTTCCTAAAGCTGCTGATCAGATTACTGCTCAGCCTGGTGAATGTGCAGGCAAGCAGCCCTGTGATGGCTAACGGGCAAGATCCAGAAAGAAATCCCAGTGGAGGTGAGGGATGTGGTATGGAACTTCTGTAACCGAAACTCAGAAAGGAGCAGGACAGGTATTCCCCCTTTTGTTCGCTATTTGGGGCTCGCCATCCTTGCTGTGTTTGTAAAACTTGACTCCCTTTGTAGTATGTTGCAAAGTTCTGGGCTTCTTGGTGCTGTGAACTATGTACTGCTGCACCAACCTCGTTAGCGCTGCTCTGTAGAACGAGGTTTGATCAGTGTTCCGTTTTAGGGCACTGGACTGGATCCTTTCGATCGCTGTCTGCAGAACCATATCAGAGTTCTTAGAACTGGGATGTCTGTGGCTTCTGATGGCTTAGTCGTTGCTGGAAATGGGCAATGAAAAGGGCAAACTTCCCTCTGCTGTGTCTGCCTGTTCCTCTTTTTGAGTCCTAGGAAGGAACTGTTGTGCAACACTGTGAGTGATTAAAATTGAGAAAAGTGAGAAGGTCAGAAATATTTCTTCAGTGGGAATGGAGCTTGCATCCTTGAGATGTGAGCTTTAGTCCTAGGGTGTTGAAGATGTAGATGTTTTAATGGCTTTTTACAGTACCAAAGACAAAAATGGGCACAGAGGTATTTCAGGTGCAGCCTCATCATAGAAGTGAATTAATCTTGAGATGGAGTCTCAAAACTAGGTCACTTTGGTTTCTGTGATACAGTAGAATTGTATGAATTTGCAAACAGGATTCACATGCTCCTTCAAGCCTCCGTGACTTAGAAAACTCTCCAAAAGCAATGCAAACATCAGACTTTTTGCTTTTGCGGATGCCTTTCAGGCAAGCTGGAGGCCTGCAGAATTGCAGGACTGCTAACATTCAAGAGCATAAACCCCAATATGCTTGGTAGGCTGCTTGACTTTGGGAGGTGAGGGGGGACTTTGAATCACTTACAGCCTTGCCTGCAGTGTCTTGATCTTTCTTACATTAATTCAGGGGGGATTCTGTTCTCCCTGCTGCTGGGGGAAGGACGCTTGGGACTTTTTCCTCACACAGCAAAAGTTTTTACAGCTACTCTAGAAACTCATCTGCCTGTGCCCTGCTTGTTGCTTGAGAAACCTTCACTTTTCAACTTGCCACCCAGGTGGCAATTAGTAGTCCTTGCTTACAGCTGATGATCAGATTCTGACAACGATCCAGCAGATGGATGAGTACCTCCTGAGCTGGATTCAGCAGCGGTTTTTGAGGAAGTTATATTCAGTGAGGCAGCCAGTGAGATGCTTGCAGCGGTGATGTCATTTTCATCTGCTTTTAGAGAGCTTTGGGGCTGGTTGATTCTTAGAGGGAAGACTTTGGGGTTTATGAAAGTGCCCTTTATCAGAGAATCACTGAACGGCCTGGGTTAAAAAGGACCACAATGCTCATTTAGTTCCACCCCCCCTGCTATGTGCAGGGTCACCAACCAGCAGCCCAGGCTGCCCAGAGCCACATCCAGCCTGGCCTTGAATGCCTGCAGGGACGGGGCATCCACAGCCTCCTTGGGCAGCCTGTTCCTGTCTGTTACCACCCTCTTTATGTTATCTGTACTCTACAATGGGACTTGTCAGATATGTGGATAGCTTTGGGATGTTTATTCACAGAATCACAGAATTATCAAGGTTGGAAAAGACCTAAAAGATCATCCAGTCCAACCATCACCAATACTCCCCAGCTAAATCCTATCCCTCAACACAACATCCAAACGTCTCTTGAACACCTCCATGGTCGGTGACTCCACCACCTCCTTGGGCAGTGCATTCCAATGCCTGACCACCCTTTCCGAGAAGTAATATTTCCTGATGTCCAGCCTGAATCTCCCCTGGCGCAGTTTGAAGCCATTGCCTCTAGTTCTATCACTGTCTACACGAGAAAAAAGGCTGACCCTCACCACAACCTCCCTTCAGGAAGTTATAGAGAGCTATAAGGTATTCGTGCTGGAACAGATTCTCCTCGAGTGAATCAAGCTTTTGACTTGAAACTTTGTGTAGGTATCTTCTTTATTCTGTGCTGTACATACATGATAATGGCATTCAAGTCCATGTCTGCCAAAACAAACACACAGGACGCGTTTTTCATGGTGGTGGGAATGGCTAGGATACTTCCAGTTAGCACTGCATTCCTTCAGCTTCAAGCTAACACTTGGTGGCTTTACTTTTTCTAAAGAGAAGTCTGAGGGAAAAACCTTAAAAACTTGCCTGCAGCAGAATCTATCTACCTGTGAGCTTTTAAATGTGAAGAAATGGGAGTTAAAGAAAAAATGGGAAAAGTTTGTCCAATGGAAACCTGAACACCTAAATCTCACTCTGCTCTCTGATAGTACAACATGCATCCTGTCTCCTCTGAGTGCAATTGCTGTATGTATGGTTCTGTAGTACAAGATGCTAAGCGCTCTTCTAATCCTGCTAGCTTGTTTGAGTGCCTGAGTTTGTCATATGGTGCCTGGCATATGGATCCAAACGCATTATGAAACTAACATACCCTTAGCTGGTCTGCTGGAGAAGGCAATTAACTGTTTGCAGCGCTGTTGCAGGCTTTGAAGGAGCAACGTGCAGTGAAGCAGAATGTCCTAGCATAAAACACACACACAATTTGGGTTTAAATGCAGGACAGAATACTGCTGTACCGTGGTGATGATTTTGAATAAAATTCCTACTGAGCACTGGGGAGGAAAAAAATGTGCCCCCTATTTTTGACCATTTATTTTTTCATTTCCATTCTTTTCCTTGCTCCTTGTTATCTTTTCTTCTGCCCCATCCATTGAGAGGATTGCAGGTCCCTTACACCTCTTACGCCTGATGCACTTGAAAAGATGAGAAGCTAAAAGATTAAATAATAATAATAAAAAAAAAAGCAGATTATCTTCACCTTTCTTGCAACAAGAGTAGAAACTCTGCATTGCAAGCAGAGCGTAGGGAGTTTTGCTGTGTGTTTTTAACCCTCAGGCTTCCAGTTTGCCCATAGGGGTGGGAGGGCACTGATGGCCCCCTGCAGGAGTCAGTTTGCTGCCTTTACTGCTGGGATGCCTGACTTGGTGCAGTTTGCTGACGTGTGAGATGGGGAGGTTTGCTTGAAGCACCTAAACAGGGAGGCTGTTATTGAAGAGCTTAGAGCTACTCTTGCAGAGCTTGCTGATGCTGAGTTTGTTGCTGTGAGATTTTCTTCCTCTTGTAGAGATGCGGTGAGATGATTTTATCCAGTGCCAGGGTGTAGATATAGGAGTAATTAACTAGTCAGTAGTACCATAAATGTGTAGGTGCTCTACGCCTTTGCTGTATCTTTGTGTACCTTCTGTTGGGTTTATTGGCCTAGAGGGATGGTGCGTAGCACAGCCCTGAGGTATGCAGACCTAAGCTCAGATGCAGGCAGACTGCATCCTGTACTGGATAGTAGGAAGAAGTGGCAAAATTCAATTTCTTGTATGGTGTTCTTGCAGTAAGTTCCATAAAAAGGGACAGATTGCTATGGGTAAAAACTTGAAGTGCATTTCTCCCCGGAAGGTTTTCTCTCGGATTTCTTACGTATAAGGTTGAAATTCACACAGCTCTGCATCTTTCAGGAAGAAAAATAAAAATTATTCGGCACAGTTTCTGTAACATGCTTGCTGGTGTTTACAGCTGTAGATAAAGCCTCAATGTGGTTTTAGAATATAGATGCCAGCTCAGAAGTCTGAGCCTCTGGAGGCTTGCTTTTTCCCCATGTGATCTGCTAAATGATCTTGCAAAGCTCTGCTATTTTCTCTCGTGGGAAATTAACTATTTCGCTTCCCTTAACACAACAGCAAGTCACATGCTTTTTTTGTGATTTTGCAGTATCCCAGTCAGCCTACGACTGTCCTAAATAAAGCAATTCCTATCTTCTGTTACCTCGCATACTGTATTACTGGATTGTATCAGAAGTGTTTTTCATCCAGATTCAATCCAGGCTGGCTGTGGCTCAGGGCAGCCTGGTCTGGTGGCTGGTGACCCTGCACATAGCAGGGGGGTTGAAACGAAGTGATCAGCGCGGTCCTGTTCAACCCAGGCCATTCTATGATTCTGACTTGTAGCTTCCCTTTATGCTTGGCACGTCTTTGATAATATCCCAAATGGATATTCTTTCCTTGCTGAAATTCAGCTCAGGTGTCACTCTTTGAAAGTCAGAGCAGTCAGTGAGCTCAGTGCAGCTCTCCATTGCTAACCGAATCAGGAGCAGTAAGTGGACAACCTTGCTGCTTGCTTGCAGCAGGACTCAAAACAGGATCTCTTTTGGAAGTGCACCAGCTTGTCCTGAAGAATGTCTGCCTCAGCCCTTCTGGCCCCTCTGCCCATAGAAGTGTCTGTGCCCCATCCCTGGAGGTGCCCAGAGCCAGGCTGAATGATGCCCTATGCAGCCTGAGCTGATGGGAGGTGGCCAGCCCATGGGCAGATGTTTGGGGCTGGGGGAGCTTTTAAGGTCCTTTCCAACCTAAGCCATTCTATGACTCTGCAAAGTGAAAAAGTTTTTCTAGCCCAGCATTCTGTATGTTGTGTTCCAGACTCTTCCTTGCTCAGATGATCTGTCTTTCTTTTGAAAAGGTGCAAGTGCATCCCTCTCTCTGCCAGACCGAACCTTTTACACTACAGTGCTCCTCTTGTTACTGTGCTGTCTGATTCAGTTGTTTGTCACCATCTCCATGGCATTCAAGTATCTGCTAGTGACAACTGCTTCGCTAAATGAGAGCGTTCAGCTACGAACCTCAGCCTCTGTTCTTAGAGGGATGGCATGCCTGTGGTCCTTGGTCAGCGGAAATGAAATTCCATTTTGCTCTATTGAATGGTGGGCTCCTCAAAAGGAAGCAAAGAAGCAGCAATTGGTGACTTCAGTTGTGCTGTGATGGGTGCTCTTCCCTGAGCAGAACGTATGGAAAGTAGTGGCAGATTTCTTTCGTGAGATGTTCTCTATATGAGCAATCAGGGATTGCTCTTCTACTCACCTTTGCCATTTTCGCTTATTTCCCAGTAGAAAGAGGCTACTTGCTCTTTCAAGTCTTCCATCCGAGGTCAATATGAGGCAAAAACCACTTGGCACACGAACAATGAAGAGCACAGGGGGAGAGAGCTGCCTTTCCTGAGATGTGTGTGTTCTAAAATGGGAAAGAGTCCAGTTTTCCTTGAACCTCAGTGACACGAGTGGAGTGCGGGGCAGAATGCCCTCTCAGAACCCTGCCGGTAGAACTCCACCCTGCAGGAAGCCCTGTTGTTCTTTCACAGGAATCCCTTTCCCCTTTGAATTTCCTACTTCTCCCTGGTTCAGTACTGTGCTTTTGGAGATGAGTCTATTTCCCTGTTGGTTTTTGGGGACGGGAGAAAAAAGGAAGATGCGTTCTTTCCAGCTCTCTGAGAGCAAACCTTTCTGTGTGCCTCAGGGGCCACCATCAGTTTTAACTCGGTAGGAAAGTGGGACATTCACAAACGCATTCACAAACGTCTCTAGCTTAGAAGGGGCTGAGAGAAAGCTCTTAGCTGGGTGCACATCGTTGATTAGTTAATTGTTTACCTTTTTATAGGACTCTGGCTCTCAGCTGGTGGAGAAGGGGATTTATGAACTCTTTGAGGCCTTGCTCTCACTTTGGATGATGGTAGAGGAATTAGTGCGGGCCGTTTTTGGGGTGGGAACCATACAGGGCTCATTCTCCCATGAAGGGGTGGCTCAGAAGGTGTTGTGAGTGTATCTCAAGTGCCTCACAGGAGCTTGCTGCTCCTGCTTACAGAGTTGGTGAATTGGGAGTGTGTGGCACATGAGCTCCGCGCACGCGCAGGGAGGGTCAGCTGTGTTTAATTAGTGGCAGCAAAGGGAGGTGTGTCAGCTCCTTGAGGGAAGGGTGGGTGGGAAGCCTGAAAATCCTCCGTGAGGTGGGCAGCAGGTATTTGGAGAAAGGAGAGGGATGTGTAGGCACACTTCTGCAGTTCTGGAGCCAAGTTGTGCAGGCTTGCTGGACGTGCATTTGTGCTGGCCCTAAGTGGCTGGACTTGCAGCGAAGGAAGAAAAACAACACAAAGCATGCTCCTGATAGTGTGAGAAACATTCACGTTCCCGATTATCCCGATTCCTCTACTGTTTGCTGCTTGGAATGTTGTGAAAGCCTCCCGTTAGGAACTGTGAGGTTGGTGGTATCACAGGATCACAGGATCGTAGGGGTTGGAAGGGACCTGCAGAGATCATGGAGTCCAACCCCCTGCCAAAGCAGCTCCCTACACCAGGTCACACAGGTAGGCGTCCAGGTGGGTCTTGAACATCTCCAGAGAAGGAGACTCCACAACCTCCCTGGGCAGCCTGTTCTAGTGCTCAATATCTTTATTCTTTGGGACACACCATGTGTATTTTGTGATGAATTGCTCTGACCTGGACCCAAGAAGATGGTATTACCTCAGCAATAGTGTTTTTCCTTCTAGTGGAAGCAGTAAAGAGCAGTAAATTGAGCGTGCTGCTGTGTGCCATTCATCTGACCCAGAGCTTGTCTGGCTCTTTATTCTCCTTTATTCTCCTGTACCCTTGTGTGCCTGTGGGTCTGCAAATGGAGGAGCTTGGGGTGTTTGGACGACGTTAAATGCAAGTCTCAGACAGCAGACATTTGTGGAGACAGAGATAAATGAACAAAGTGTTCAGCATTGAGGGCAAGAAGAGGAAACGAGGCTTTGCGGGACTTAAACTTCTGGCATGACGCTTAATGAAAGCCTGATAAGAAGTTGTTCTGTATTTTGAGGCTGTGCTGCAGAACCAGGGAGGTGAAATAACAGATCTGTTCTGAGGCTGCTATTAATGACTGATCTCTCAGTAATATTCCTTGTGTCAAGAGGGTAGGAGGAAATTCACTGTGTCCTCGAAATGAGAGCGTGCACGTTCATATAAAGTAAGTTGTATGACATTGCCTGGGTGCTTCTGTTAGCTGCCCAGACTGAGGCAGGTTGCCTGGGTGAGCAGGGGAGAAGATGGAGTTGCTTCAGGGAATGTGGAAGTTTGCAGCACTGCAAATCTTGTTCTCTGAGCTCATTATCTTCTAAGACACTAATGATGCGCAGTGGACAAGCCGATGGCCTTTATGTCCCAAGATGCCATAATATTTATCCTCTGAAAACTTTTGCTTTTCCAGTTGCTTCTCTAGTTAACTCTTAATTTGTTATAGACAGAAGACGACTTGACGTCAGTGTAATGGATGGGTTTTTAATTGAACAGAAGATGGCAAAAGACACAAGGCTCTTGTCTTGCTTCCCACTGAACTGTGTGTGCAAGGAATGAGACCTCACCTGTGTGATCTCAGCAGTAGGTGGGAAGGCATGCTTTCTGGAACATAACAGAGTTAAGCAGAATGGGGAGAAATGGTACTTGCTGCTTTTGCCTGCAGATTGATTGCATTTCATGTAGCTCTGTACATTGTGGTCACGAAATGAATTTCTTTTGAGTGCAAGTGCAGAAGAGGGTGTGGCTAAAGGAATCAGGAACCTTTTCACTTCAAATTATCTGATTTATGACATGAAAACTGCCATGTTCACGTAGATTTGCTTTGCAAACCATTTGACTGGAAGTTGCCTGGTGTTATGCCAGAACACTCCCTTTGGTGAGCATGAGAAAATACAGCTCTTCAGCCTCTGGTCTAAACCACGAGGGCTAAACACTCCTAAAGAAAGAGCAAGCTGAACTTTCAGTACTTTCAACAGCCTTCGTTTGGCTAACACGCTTGATTTCCTTCCTCAAATATGAAACCTTCTGGGTGGGGAGCGTGAGCAAACCCCCTGATCCTTTTCCTGGCGTGGGCTACTTGGTTGTGCCAGCGTGTCCGTGCTCACAGCTTTTGCTTTGACAGGAGGAGCTGCAGATTGGTCTCCTGCTGCTGGAAGTGCCAGACTCCCACTGGGCATTGCCAGAGGGCAGCGTGCTGGGACTCTTGCTCATCACAGCCCTGAGAACCAGGAGATCCTGCATTCCAGCAGTGTGCCTGCTGGCTTCCTTGTGCTTTAGGTGAAGGTAGTGATGGTTGCTTAGCTGCCTTGTACCCACCCAGCTACCTATGTACAGGAGTTTTCCTGAAGTGGGTGCTTGATAATGAAGTTTTTGTTTAAATTCTTTTGTTTTTTGGAGAGGTAAAAATGGCAGGTGCCAAATAATCGAGGAGGATATGAGAAAGATCTTTGATTCGGTGACCTTCCCTTTCTGGAGGGAGCAGGAGTGGAAGAGAAGTGTTATCTTTAGCTCTTCTTCAAATATGCATAATGTTCTGCTGCAGAGAAGCAAGGCTACCAAGACTTCATCTGATATTTCTGCTACTGGGAGAAGAGATGAGGTTGGAAGCAGTTGTGGCTGTTAGGTTCCTATGGGAACAGATAGGATATGCAAGGGCTTGAGTTCTCAAATCGAAGGGGATTTGTCAAGAAAGGTGGGGAAAAGATAGCACCTTTGATTGGAGTGGGAAACAAGTATAATGCATCCTCTCCCTAACCGCAGTATTTCTCTGCTGAACAGATGGGATTTTGTGCAGTGTCCTCAAGGCTGCCTCGCTGCTCGTGGCCACAGAGTTAATTACAAGGTGGACAACAAGATTCACGAGCCTGCCCTGCTGCTGTTTCATAAGTCAGCAGCTCAGTGCCCTTAGCATGCGGGGGGCAGCAGAAAGGCTGCGTATTTCTGCTGGGTGAGAGCTCAGGCACCTCACACAGGAGTGGTGCTCGGGATGCAAGGTTAGCAACCTGGTCTGAGCGAGTGTTTCGGATGAAATACTTCTGATTCGACTTCTACCTCCCCGTTTAAAGCAGAGCTCATGTTCAGGGCAGAGAGGGCTGTGTCGTGTCCACTGTACTGAGCTGCTGCCTATTGTTCAAAATGGGACTTTGCCATGCTCCTGCCCTTTCTCATGCTATTTTTCAGATCAATTCAGTGCAAGGCTGCACCTGCCTGGGGCAGTGCCTTCCTGGCTCCTGCTCAGCACCACTGGCTCTTTTAGAGAGGGAATTTGATGGCTTTTGCAGTTTGTCACGGTAGCTGAAGGCTCAGGGAAAGAAGGTGTTTGGATATTAAAGCGGATCCTTTCATGTGAGTAAAACCCATCATTTTGCACTTGTAAAGTGCACTTTGATGTTGCTTTCACACATGCATAATTTTTGGGCTGCACATCCTGGTTCTTTGACCTGTAGCAAAGTCAACACGATTTGGCCCATGAGCAAAGGCAGTGGTGTGGCTCACACCTGGCTCTGAGCTGCAGGGGAGTGCAGGGGTGTTCACTCCTCTGTGCTCAGTGGGAATGATATCATTTCCTTATAGTCCTTATGCTTTATGTTTTACCTGCACAATAAAATGCAATTTGAGTTATGTGTACAGAAAAGCTTTTGAGTGGTTCATTTAAAAAGGATAGCTCTGCCTTCTCTGCAACCTTATACTAAGGGCACCTACTGAAGATTTGGAGCTATTTAAAGAACGTGACTTCAGCTTCTGGGTGGAAGGAGGAAAAACCCACCCTAAAAATACTGCTCTTAACTGCAACAATCAGCAGCAGGTCTTGTCAGATTGCCCCAAAGTTGACATGTCCTGAAGCTGTAGGCACTTGAAGGAAAATTGGAGGTGGCTGTGTGTTTGTGGCACCTGCTCTGGTGTCTGGCAGGGATCGATGGCACGGGTCACCGAAGCCCTGCTGGCAGCGTGAGCAGAACTTGATGCCTGGGTGCTGTGTTAAGGTGGCTGACTGCTGCTGACTCAGCCATTGACTTCTTTCATTCCCTCCTCCTGTCTGATGTTTTATTTCTGGCTTCTTTGACTTCTGAGAACATCGCTGTTTTCTAGCTCTATCCAACCGATGGCACTGGGAGGTTTATCCTATAACCTAAGGCATCTTAGAAACCAAATCTTCTGCTTCTTTCCTATATGGAAATGCCTGCGCTTCCTATTTTCTCCTGTTTGTTCTCTCCCTGGGTAATTAGGAAAAAGAATGAGAGTACTAGGGCTGAGGAAGGAGAGGGGAAAAGGCATGTGTAGCTGCCCATGTTGCAAACTGATGTGTGCATAAGGAAAGGTGCTGGGGTCATTCTGGTGTCCTTTATATACTTCTTTCCTTCTCCAGATTAACTTCACTCTGGTGGCTGGAACATCCTTACAGTTTCAGTGGTGCCAGGAGAGATCATTGAGCTGTCAGTGAATTATTTATGGCATCATTCTACCTTGTTCCAGGCTGATCGTTTTGGCCTACTGGTGTGACTCTCTCAACTGAATGTTTTGAATGTTGTGCATCCTAAGATGTACAAAATAATTGGCTGTTCATATGAATAGTGATGTTAATATGTACAAATGAGCTGTTAATTCTCCTCCTTCCAACCATAAACTGATCACTAACTGGTTCTGATGATGATTTCCCCATGCAGTGAAGTTGCTGCGATATTTTGCACCTCAGTGCTACTGCAAGTTTCAAAGAAAGAAAGGAGTGTGGATAACAGCTGCCTGATAGCTCCCTGCAGCTAAACAGAGGGAAGAGACTGAAGAGAAGCAAGCATGTTCTCCTGAGATCACCACCATTTGGCAGTCCGATGCCAGAAGCCCAGGTATTTGACTGGAGGAAGGAACATGAAGTGCTGTGAGAAGATACCTGGCATCCAGCTGCAGGTGTCCTGTATCTGTTGGTGAGTGCTGAGGAGATCCCCCCCCGTTCAGAGTTTGTGATTACAGTCCTATTTTGGGAAAAGAATTGGAGCCATCTGACAAGACGATGATCTTCTGCAGTTGTTGTCCTTGCGTGCTGCCATACAGAGATCTCAGTTTGAGTCAAAGCTGCCATGGTTTGCCAGTGCTGTGGGGCTAGGCTTGGTGGTCTCTGAGGTCTTTGCAGAGTTTTAAGTTGAGCAGAATGTTTCTGCAAGAACTCAGGCATAACTCCTGTAATTATTGTGCAGAAAGTCTGGAAACGCTTTCCCACATTGCCCAGAAAAGAACTTGGCTTGATTGTTTGCCTGCATTCAGAATTTAAGTGCCAGAAACAATTGAAGAACAAAGTAACACAGGATTATGTGATGCAGGAGATTTCAGACCTGAGCTAGGCTTTTGCCTGATACTTAGGTGCTCAATTATGTATTAATCACTTGGGTTAACTGCCATATAATACTGTTTTGAGGCCTTCGAGCTCTCCTCAAGGATGAGGGATGAGGATCTGAATCATGTGCTGTAACTGGAAAAGGTGAACTAAAAGCTTTTTTTTTCTTTTTTTTTTTTCCCCAAGCTTTGAACATTCACTTTCAACAGAGGTGAAAGTTGCCAAACCACAGGTCTTGTGCAAGATGATTGCAACATTCCCTCCAAGGCACTTAATTCTGATGCCCAACTGAAAAGCTTGACACGGGTGAACACTTCACGGTTAATTGTACTGTAGTTAAAGGAGAGGGAAAGGAAGTCCACACTTAAATAAATTCTGCAGAAGACATTGCCACAAAGGCACTAAATTTAATTACAGGGATAATGATATATTGCCTACAGCAGGAGAGGAAAAAGTACTTTCTTGTCTAATGGTCTAAATCTGTCTTTTTCTGTCTTGGCTCAGAGCCAATCACTTGTCCTGGAATATATCTGAATAAACAGCTTTTTTTTTCCCCCTTATAATCCTGTTTGGGTTATAAATTTGAGTGTGAAGACTCATTTAGCATTTGGAATTATCATCTGCCAGACTGCAAGAAAGGGTCTTCTTGAACAAATCAATTTGAGAATGCGTCCTTTTTCAGAGAGCTGCTAAAGTCATGGCCCTGCCCGTTCTGTGGCAGTGAACCCCTCTCTTCTGGTAAGTCCTGCAGGAAGATTAGGGATCAATTTCTGTCCTTTATCATTGATGGAGAAGTGAAGTTGCTGCTTTCCTTTGTTTTGCTAAAACTGCTGATTTACTGATGTTTTGAGGACGACCTTGCTGATTTTCTTCAGGGAAGATGACATTTTCCTCGTTGAATTGTGACCTGGACTCCAGTGACAGCTTTAGGATGAGCACGTTATTGAAAAAGAACAACACAACGGAGCCAACTGTGGCCTTGGGATGTGTTTTTTCAGTAGGCTGTGTAGCTGCCTGCCAGGCGAGCTGTGCGGCTGAGCTGTGTAGTCTGACATATCTCTTCATGTTATTTGCTCACAGATAAGGTAGCCAATCTCATTCCTTTCTCTTTTGCAGTTCACTGGCCCCAGACTGATGACATTTAGATGAAGCTTGTAACTAAATTCTATCTGCTTCTCTCTGGCAGGGAGAAGATAACCTAGCTTCTTTCCCAGTCCTTCTTTTGTGATCTTTGATCCCTTTCATCTTATTTCCATGCTTCTCTATGTTTTAGTAACCTTGCTTTTGATTTATGTTCTGACGAGTGTCCTGCTGCTTCTGTGTACCTCCTACAGTAGCCCTAAGTCTGCAGCACCAGGGTTGGTGCACTGCTGTGCATGGCTGGCCCATGCTTCCTGTGCCATGTTAGCGTGGAGAAGAATTATTTCTGATTTCCTTTTGTACATACAGCTTGTTATTAGCCACAGTTGTAGTCCCTGTTGAGCAGTTCATGTCTGTACAACTGCTTGAAGCCAAAGAATGTTCTGTCGGAGTTTTCCTGCTGCAGCTCCCCTCTCCTCAAATCCTCAAATGAAATAGCTCACGGCGTGATGTTCTTCCAGGTGCAAGAAGAGTCAATTGGGAAGTGCTCTGGCAGTGGATTTATGCAAGAGCTGCATGAAGTATAGCAGAGAGGTGCAGATGGATGATATGTGAAGGAGACAGACATCTGAAAAACACGGGAACACTAATTTGGCACATTCTGAGCAAATACGAGATACCCTCCCTGAAGACAGGACTGTGTGGCTGTGCTGCCTGCAGCACCGAGCTGTCAGGTTTGGGGAGCAGAGGGCGAGATGGTAGTGAGCTGTTCCAGCTCCAGGGTCTGTAGTGATGAATTAAGTGTCAAATGAACCAGTTGCGTTCTACTATTCCCAAATTGTTTGGCTCTTTCCTATGGATTAGAAATATCAGTATATAGAGGCTAGCATGATTTTACCCCTTTTTTTGTTGTTGTTCGTTTGTAACCTGCAGATAAAAAGGGAGAGAAGAAGTCTACATAAGCTCTGTGGCAACGGGAACCATAGAATCACAGAATGGTTGGGTTGGAAGGGACCTTAAAACCCATCCTGCCACAGCCCCTGCTGTGGACTAGTTGTCCCCATGCTGCCCAGGGCCCCATCCAGCCTGGCCTTGGGCGTCTCTTGGAGTGGAGCACCCACAGCTTCTACAGTTAGTTTTCTAGGCTGCAAATGGGCACTGCTGGCTCACATCCGTTGTTCTGTCCACTAGGACCCCCATGTCCTTCTCTGCAGGCTGCTGTCACCTTCTTCTCCCAGTCTGCACACACATCTGGGATTGCCCCAACCCAAGTGCAGCATTTTACACTTGGCCTTGTTGGACCTTGTTAAATTCCCATAGGGCCCACATGGAACTGAGTTGTCTCATTAAATAGCAGGAATGATTTCTCTGCTTCTCCTCTCACTGTCTCTGGGAAGGGGGCACTCATGGGTGTCAGCACTGTGAGGCTGCCAGAAGGGCCCAGTCACCAGAAGGGCTGGGTTTTAGGAGAAGATATATTGGAGGCTCCATCTGAAGAGAAAAGGGCTTTTAGTCCTGGGTTATGGAAAGTGAGCATAAAGATATGTACATGCATCTGTTAAATATGACTTAGTTATGACTTAAATGTAACACAAGATCAGAGAAACCGGGGCTTGATTCACCCTTGCTTACATAAGCAAACTGGAAATAGACCTACTGCCTTCTCAGACACGCATCCAAAGCTGAGATTCAAGAGGAGTTCAGCTACTTGAGCGCGGCAGAATTCAGTGCCATCTTTGTTGTGTCTTCCCGTGTCACTGGGGAAACACTGGGAAGCCAAGTTTTTAGGACAGAGAGGGAGCTGTTGGTCTGCTTGGGCACAGAGGTGTGGGACCCACACTGTCATTGCTTTATCCTGCCTCTTGCATGCATGTGGCTTCAACATCTTTATCTGCATTACCAGCTGGAGAAAGTGGCTGGAGGGAAACTGCCTCGCTTTCGTTTCCCTTGAGCCTGAAAGTGGGGCTTCATTTCCTAAACCAGGAGAGAGCTGGAGCTGTGTGCAGTGAGCTGCACGGCACTCCACAGTGATTTCCTTCAGGTTCCTGGTGGACGAAGCCTTTGGGGCTAGAGAACAGCTGTAAGCAGCTGGAAGGAGGAGCCCTGCTGGGGTACTCCAGGGCATCTTAGCAACAGAAACGCGGAGATGGAGAGCTGCAAAGCAGTGCAATTAAGGGAAACCACAGTAAATGTGGAGCCTGAAAAAGGAAAAGGAGTAAGAGAATGACAGCATAATGGGGGAGTGGGTTGCCAGAAGAGAGAAATGCATAAAATCTGCAGACAAGAGAGGCTTTCAGCAGGCATATATGTGAACAGAGCTGCTGCTGCTGCTGCCGCTTCTAGGGCTGGGGGCCAAGCTGTGGGGTCTGTGAGGTGCTGGGAGCTGGGATCCTGCATGCTGAGCCCTGCAGGGCGTTATTTATAGCAGCAGGAAAAGTTTGCTCAAGCTGTCATTTGTGTGAGCTGCAGTCTAGCTCTCTCTCTCCCTCCCGCTCTTGCTTTCTTCAGGTTTTCACTGTAATTAGCACGCTTTACATGAACCAGGTCAGGGCTGGCAGCTTTCTTTAGAAGTCTGTGTTCTCCAGGCAGGAGTAAGGAAATATTTTTTCCTTCTGGGAATACTTAACCCGATCCTTTGTTTTATTTCGAGGATTGTTCTCGTGCATTGAGATGGTGGCCATGCGGAGGGAGGAGCAGAAGCACAGATCCCCTCTGAAGTTGCAGTGACAGAAGCCTGTGTCTGAAAATGCAGTCAGGCTTTCAATGTTCCCTTTGAGCTTTGATGCAATAGAAAAATCTTCTAGGGATTCTCGTCCATACTGATAGGGGCTGGTTGGGGATGAGAACAGCCTGTTAGTCAGTGTAAAGCTGTTCTGCTGTCACTTACCTCAAAAGCCTGTTTCCTTTAGCGTCTGAAAAGCTTCCTTTTGAGCATGCTCAGCAATGGACTGAGAAGAGCAGAGGGTCAGTATTTGGACATGGACAGTTAGTAGCTGTGTTTCAGCATATATATGAGGTGATATGGCTGCTATTATTCAAGGGAAGGAGGTTTACAAGCTGAAATTCACAATTCTTTTATGGGATTTTAGGAAATACGATGCATTTCTGCTTTGCAGGATGTACGTTAAAGGCAGTCAGTGCTGTGCTGACCCTTTTGTTGGTAACAGTGCTCAGCAGCACAGATAACGTCTTGCTAGAGAGAACTCGTTTATTTGGTGCTTGATCATTAGTCTGTTAATGTTCCAGGGTGAACATTCAAAGGAAACTGAATCTGTTTGCGATACGAGCACGTGGCCTGGCTTGGCACCAAGGGGAGCCTGCCTCTGGTCCTCTGGGTGTTAGGAATGGATTGCATTTCATGGGATCCTGTTGGAAAAAAATGGACTCAGGGTTTTGGTAGCTTTTGATATTTTATGTGTGAAGCCAGAGTTATGTTGAGGTGGGGGAATGATGGCAATAGAGAGCTAGCTTTCCGTGCAAGACTGTTATTGAATATATTTGCAAGAATAACTGATGTTTCTGCTTTCCCAAGTGTAGATTAATGCTCAGTGAAGGCTCTGAAAAATGCAGAATTGTGTGCAAGAAAGAGATCAAATGCTCTGTGTAGGAAGAAGCTATTGGAAGGTGGGAACCTGGGAAGGATGAATCCTGGGATGGTTTGGGGCAGAACAGGAGCAGTCAGACATGCATTTGCAATGAAATACAGTGGGTATTTTTCAAGGAGCTTGTCATAGCACATGAGATTTCTCCCTTTTTAAAACACTATGGCAGAATAATGGCTCCCTTGAATAGCGTGTTGGGGTCTTTTTCCTGGGAATTTCATCCAAGCTCTGGGATAAAAAGGATTGGGTACTGTGAGAGACTGGTAGAAGGGAAGGACTGCTAGGATATCATGGTTTTGGAGTCGCTCGTGAAAGCACAGTGAGATAGGCTGACAGCTTTCCTGGGACCATCAGTGAGTGTAGAGGGAAAGAGCCTGCGGAAGGGCGATGTGCTGAGCTTTGTAAGAAGCAAACCTTAGTGATGAATGACAGGGAGGAGCAGCGAGAGCTTAATTGTTTGAGTCACTTCCAGCAATCGAAGGAGAACTCCTAAGTTCAGATCTCACCCTGGGTGACTTAAGGACTGGATAGAACACTCACACCTTTAGGATGCTCAGCAGCTAGTCTCTTGCTCAGGGGCCTGGTGCTGCCCTGCTGCTTTTGGGGAGGGGAGCAGGACGTGGTGCTGACCACGCTGGTTTTGAGTTTGGCACTTTCTCCCACTTCGTTCATTTTTTCATTTTGGCAGTGGTGGTCCATTCGGCTCGTGTAGAAGGATTGCTGACTTTCCCTGGAATGTGAGTCATCCTCTAGGGAATTCCTGAAGCAGTGAGTCAAGTTATTGGGAAAACTTTGCCCACTAGCGTGAAATAGGAAGCCAGAGAGCCTGTGGTATCGTAGAATGGCAATCCTTTTCAGTGTGCCTAGAGTTGTCCTTCCTTCCCAAAGACGGTCACTTCAAGATGAGCTGCAGCAGGGAAACATCACTGAATTTATTTATTTTCACCTTGAAACATGCTGCTCCTGACTTTTCCTCCTATTTTAGAAGGTGGCTGATCTGATGAACATTCTAGACAAACGGAGGAAAGCTGACAGATATGAATTTGTCAGGGTTTTAGTGAAAAATAGCTTGCTTAAAGAAACAAGGCTGTCAGATAGACATCACTCAATTGCACCTGATATATTCCTTTGCCGTTCACCACTCCATCTCACCCTGGCTGAATTAACCCAGCTCTGGTTGTTTTTCCAACGTGCAAATTAATAGTTATGTCCTTTGCAACCATGAATTAATAAATTCTGAATACAGCCATGGCAACAGAACTCAGAGAACTTCAATCCCCAATGTTGGTTGGCTCCAGGAAAAATTAACTATTGTAACTTACATGCAAGCATGATTTGGCCATGGTTGTGCTTGCTTTGCCTGCAGATGCCAGATTTGGGGTGCCTGTTTTGGCTCTTCCTAGCAATAACTTCCAGCATCCTTTTCTTCCCCATTGAAGCCAAGCTTTTCTTGTCACTGGTTGCTTGCTATTAAACATTAGTAGGCTTTATTACTCTGTAGAACAGTGAGTTCTATTTGAAATACAAAATTAGTTTCACTTTTCAATACTTTTTTTTTTTCCCCCTAGCAACTTGGTCATTATTTTTGCTCAAGCTTGGAATCGCAGAAAGCTCAGATTGTGGGCTTTGCTAGCACAGAATGTAGGTGGTTGCAGATATGTCGCCATTGATACACCAATTGGGTGTTGTTTTTAACTAAATTAATGTCAGCAGTCTCACATCGTGCTCCTTCTCCACTCCTAGGCTTTCAGTAGACTGGCTCATTTTTAGGTAAGGCTGCCTGTTGACTTCTGCCATTTCTTGACCCGTTATGAAGACTCAATTTTCTGACAGGTCTGAAGTTTGGAGATAAACTGTGTTCCTACTGATGTGAAGAGGAAGAACCTTGGTGATGCTGGGGCTGTAGGGTGAGGTTGTTTTTGCCTTGTCCTCCCTCAGGGGAGCCTAGGGTTTATGGTTCCAGGAATGGGCTCTGAGCAAGCCAGAAGACTGGAGGGTGTGTCTTCCCAAGTGGAGGATTTCTTTGCTTTATCTTGAATTTGAGGATCCGTCATCCTGCTTTTAACTGCTGGTTGTAAAGCTGTGAACACTACTGTGAAGAGTAGTGCTTTGTTGGCATTCAAACTGAAAATGGTGAGAGTTGAGAAAATTCTTTGTTTCTACAGAAAAGCATCCACACAATGGGCAAGAAAGCACCAAGTACTTGTGTTGGTTGTTCCACTGTCTCTGTATCTGTTTCTCAGTAAAAGAATCATTAAGAATATGTGTTCAGGTTGACCAGCAGTAGCTTTGTTCCTCAAGGCAGGCTGGTGGGGCACTGCCACAGGCGAATGAGGAGAGTTCTACCTGGTTTTACCTTGCATTACTCCATGGTTGTGTGTGGCTCCATGGAAAGGAGCTGGATGGATGCTGCCATTTCTCAGTAGTTGTTGTTTTTCTTACATGTTTTTCTCTCGTGTTGGGAGAAAAAAAAATAAGTCTTGTAGTTTGTAGGATCATAGAATCATTAAGGTTGGAGAAGATCTGTAAGGGCATCAGGTCCAACTCATCCCCACCGTGCCCACTGACCACGTTCCTAAGTGCTGCATCCCCACATTCCTTGAACACCTCCAGGGATGGTGTCCACCACCCGCCTGGGCAGCCTGTGCCAATGCAGTGCCACTCCTTCTGAGAAGAATTTTTTCCTCATACCCAACCTGAATCTCCGTGGCCCAGTTTGAGGCCATTACATCCTGTTCACACGCTTGAAAACTTGAACCCTTTGTGCGCCGAGCCCTGAAATATGACCGAGGTATGTTAAAAGTAGCATCCCTTTTGAAAATGTATGTATGTTTTTAGATCTCAGTCAATGGCTCTTAGTGCCTTGGATTATCAGTTGGTGGTATTTCAGTATGGTGGACCATACACCCTTTGTGGTGTGCTGTGTGTGAAATCACCCTATAGGAAAATGAAGGTCGTTCTGGAGCAAACCACAAATGTGATAACAAATCCTCTGCTCTAGTAGGAAGATTGATCTCCTCATGAGAAAACAGGGACTGTTTCTTAAATGGAACAGAACAACCCTCTGATATGAAGCTTTTGAAATTCCAAGGTATAAATTGCCAGGCTGTGAGGTTGAGGATGGTACAGGGCTGCCGAGAGCAATTTCTACCTGAGCGAGACGTGTCTGGAGTAAGAGACTAAAAGGAATGATGTAAGCAAGGAATACGTGCAGCTGGGAAACGTCTTGATGCTTTTGCTGCCTGAGGAAAGGGGCTCTGAAGAAACATTAGGGAGGAAAAAGCCACTGTGTTGGGCCAGATGACTGCTCTGTTCTTGTTCTCAAAATGCTGTGACCAACACCGCTGCATTTCCAAGGGTGCAGTCGTGGCAGCATTTATGATGGAAACTGGTGGGCTGTGCAGGGAAGTGCTTGTTCTGTGGATGGATCTGAGAGATCATCTTATACATTTTGAGTGTTTGTACCCTAGTCTAAGCTAATCATGTCAGTTCTGTGCCAGTGTCATTGTCACTGGAGTGTGGTGGCCCTATGGAGAGGGAGCTGTGTCTGAAGTGTGCCAAGCCCCAGGAGGATCTCTGAACCTTTCCTTTCTCAGACCTGGTGGCTTGGTCTCCTGGCTCCAGCACTGCTTCTCACTTTATTTCCTTCTCCTTGGAAAATAGAGCACAAAGGATGCTGCTGCTTGATAGCGCTCGTCCTCCTTTGGCGTACCATGTAGTTTGTCTTCCTGTCCCAACAGGAGCCTCTTCTACCTCTTGTGTGCCTTGTTGCAAGATGCTCTGAGATCTTCCCATCCGGGGAAGGCTCTTGTTGAAGGTGCAGACGTTTTTCTTTCAGCTGTCCGTGGCTCATTCCTGCTATTCTTTGCTAATGGTTGTTAGGGGTAAGTTGCACCGGGGAGTCGTATGGCAACAGACCTTGTTCATGCTTTGTGCTGAGTCCTTCAGGAGGTGCTGGAGAAGAGATGCTCCCTTGTGTGCAGACAGCCAACACCTTCTGGCCAATTTTGAAACACTTTGCAAGGGTGAAACCACATTGTCCACTTCAACCAGCAAACAAGCACAGAACAATCCCCAGATTGTGAGAATCCAAGCTCAGGAACTGGAAGAGCTTCCATGAGGCCTTTAAAAAGGTCTGGCCAGGGACCAGTAAAGTTTGTTCCAAGTTCTGATTGGTGATTTCCATCAAGTACAGTAAGTGCTTATGAAAAAGCGTGCTCAGTGAGAACAAGAGATTTCTGTAAGCTGCAGGGGTGATGACACAAGCCTGTGTTGCTTATGGGGTGTGCTTGTTTGAGCTTCAGGTTGGGGTGAGCTGCTGGGGCTGGAGATGCTGCGTTTCAAGGGGAAGGGTTTGTGTTTTATGAAGCAGCACTCATTGAAGGATCAGGAGCTGTGTGGTTCATCGTGCTGAATGTCACTTTTGGTCACCTGAACTTGACAGAAATTGTTATTGTACAGTAAAAAAAAAAAAAGATTTGTCATCTGCAAGAAATACAGAGAGCTTCAAGAGCTCTGATAAACAACTGGAAAAGGTGAAGAAGCGCAGGCATGCTTACAAGGGGCAGAAAGTGGTTCTGCTGATGTGAGGAGACAGGGAAGGTTGTATGGCAATGTGGGAAGCGCTCACAACTGCCGTCCTGAGCGGTGGCATGCCAGGTGATGCCCAGTGGCATCACGTCCTCTGCTTTGCAGGACTAGCAAGTGACCCACGGGAGGCTGAGCAGCGCCAGGAGGACGTTGGGGGTGGTGGAGGTGGAGATGCAGCGCTGTGCATCCAGAGGGCCGGTGTGGGCATGGCTGTGCCTTGGTGGCCGCGTGAGCCTGGAGCCAGCCCTGCTGCTGGGGGTCGGTGTGGGTGGGCTCCTGTGGTACAAGACGTGCACACAGCCCTTTTCCTTTGGCTGCGTTCAGCTTGTTCTTGTGTACCTTCGTCTGAGGCGAATGTCAGATGTGATGGGATGTTGGATTAGGCTAAATCTCTGAGGTTTAGCTGGAATGTTGTCTCGCTGTAGCGTTTTTCTCCCTTGCTCTTTTCTCTAAGGCTTCCCCTACAGACAGCTAATTCTCCCCTTCCCCCACATCCTGTCGGACCCCAGAGCATGTCACAAGGAATTAGCGGCTGAAAAGGCCAGCGGAGGCTGCTCCTCTGGAACAGGCTCTCCTTTCTGAGCCTGGGCTGGCCCCTCTGTGTGCCCGCTTTGTGTCCCGGCCAGCTCCCCTCCCCCTGGCCATTCAATGCATGCCAGAGCTGAGGCTGGGCCCCGGCACCTTCCCAGCACTGCTGCCCTGTGCCATCTTTCGGTGCCCGAGGGCTTCCCGCAGAGCCAGAGATGTGCCATAGGAGATGAACCTTCCCCTCCCATCTCCGTGCCACTGGCAGCGTCGCCCGCTTTCTCTCCAGCTCCTTCCCACAATTCACATACGATCTCCTTAGAATAGAGATGATGTCACTTCCTTCCAGTGGGTGCCGGGGTGTGGAATGGGGAGTCATGACCCCCCTGGGCTCGGTGGCTCTGGCAGGATAAATGAGGTGGCTGCCCAGAAGGGGAGGGAGGAGTTGCTCTGAGGACGATGCCCGACGCTGTGTGCAGGCAGGCACTGTGCTGTGCTCCCCTTTGCTGGCCGGGATTTTCAGTGACCGAGAGAAGAATTTGGTGCTCCCTCCTTCACTCATGATGCCCGTCTCTGTGGATCTGCACTTTTCCTGCAACATCCTGACAGGAGAGAAGAATACCAAACGGCTAGACTGCAGGCCATGTAAGATTTTTGCTTCCATCCGTCTCACTCTGAGCTGGGAGCCGAGGCTCTGGGCTCCTTGCATGCAGGGCTTATGCCTGCATGCGTTTCCCCCCCTAATTTCAGCACTGGGGCTCCTCACAGCAGGGTGTAGATTTCAAGGTCTGGGGAATTTTTCACCCTTTGGAGCAATTTTGGGAGCACCACCAGGGATTCTTGGTGTTACAAAAGTAGGGTCATTGTTCTCAGGGTTGGCTGCACTCTAGCCTTGCGCTTTTCTTCCCCTCTCCCTGCTGGAGTCTGATCTTCATCTTCTGGAAATGTAACTCTTGAGTTTATGTGCAGGAGGGAGGGTGACTTTTTACGTGGGCATGTAATGATAGGACAAGGATAAATGTTTTTTGGTTAAAAGAAAGGAGATTTAGGTTGGGTTTGAGGAGGAAATTCTTTGCCCAGACAATGTTGAGGCCCCAACGCAGGATGCCTAAAGAAGCTGTGTGTGTCCTGTCTCTAGAGGTACTCAAGGCCAGGCTGGATGGTGCCCTGGGCAGCCTGATCTGCTGGGAGGCAACCAGCCCACAGCAGGGGTTGGGGATGGGTGGACTTTGAAGTCTCTTTCAGCACTATCATTCTGTGGTTCTGTGATTTTTAAGGTCCCTTCCAGCCCAACCCATTCTATGGTTCTTTGATCTTTAAGGTCCATTCCAACCCAGCTATTATATGGTTCTGTGGTTCTATGGTCTGTTGCCCTGGAATGAAGCCAGAATTCTTACAGCAGTACCATTGTAGTTTTTTTGTTGTTTAATTTTGTTTAGGCTTTACAATCTGAGGCCTTCTGTCGTCTCCTTTCTGTACAAACGGGTGGCGAGGCTTCAGACCTCTATGTTTAGTTTTTGCATAGACAGTCTTTGGAAGTGAATCGTGACTCTTTTTGCAGTGCATGGGTTGCCCAGTGAGCACACGGTGGTGAGTGGCAGCCCTGTGCCCATTTCTTGGTATGGCAGGGTTGTTGGTGGTGAGACTGGGAATCTCCATATGGCCAGAGGTGCAAGGAGTTTGAAAGCAGAGCTGCAACGTACCGAGTGCTCGGATTATTTTGTGCTAAGGAAATGCTAGTCTAAATAATGTAATTTCACGTGTGCTGTGTGTGTGGAATGGAGCGTTTCCTTCACCCAAGTGAAGTACGTGCTGAAGTGTCAGCCTGTTTGCTGTGTACAGGACTGCTGTTTGCAGGACTCATGCAGTGCTTGGGATGGGAGCAGGTAGGTAGCACAGCAGGTTTTAGGGTGGTCAGCACAGCAGATAAGGGGAGGGTGTGACTGGTGAATGATTTGGTAGGATGGGGAAGCTTGCATAACTGCAGCACTTGGTGCTGTGACAGACTGGGCTCCATCAGAAACCCAGCACCTGTGTTACTTTGAGGGTTCGAATGACTTAAGTGTGATCTTGTGATTCGTCCTGGTTTTTACACCTAGAGGTGTGTGCAGGTTGAATTTTCGGTGTGGTTTGTGAGGCATGGCAGATGATCAGTGGTGGCTGTGGGCAAACAGGCCATAGATAAGATAAAGGAAACCAGAGGTTGACTAAACCTCACAGACTGCAGGTGAGGGTTGAAATGTGTTGTGCCAGAAATGCAGAAGGGAGATAAGGTGCACTGCAGGGATGCACAGAGCTGGTCTGACCCCGGGGACTTGGGCTGGAGCAGATTGGAGCATGCACAGCAGCTCTGAAACAGTGTGGGAAAGCTGTGCTGGAGGAGGTAGCTGGGTAGCCCTGCAGAGTCTTGTGACTTCTATCACTGCTGTTTCTTTTTTTAAAAAGGATTTGTGTAGCTTTAGAAACAGGAGCACAAACAAATCGTGGGGAGGAACAGCCAGCCCCTCAATCTTCAACCTTTTCTAATTGTTATTGCCTGTCAGGGCCAGCGTGAGCACAAAGGAGATGTGGAGCTGGCAGGATTCTTCTGCGCAACTGTGCCTGAGTGAGAGATCACCTAGGAGTTTTCTCCCTCAGCTGTAAGTGCTTTCTGCTGGGAGCCAGTCAATAGCTTCCCCAGATGCTGCTGCTAACTGCTAATGGGGATTTGGCTTGCTGAGCCTTCTGAGGACTGTCAGTGCTGGACAAGAGAAGGGGATGGCAGCAGGCATGCCTTTGGAAGGATGTGGTAATAGGACTTTTTTGGGGACTGAGACCAGTGTAACATATCCAAAGCAGCTGATCTGTTACTGACATGTGGCCCTAACAGGATTCCTGTTAATCTTGAGAAGTGGAGCTGAGTGAGTGGCAGTTGTGTGCGGCAAGTTACATACCTGCTCCATCCAACACTTGTCACTCTTCAGACAGCACCTTCCTCTCCTGTACTCCTTTTTGAGCGTGCCATGCCTCCTAGTTCTGGGAGGAGGAAGCTCTGCCATCTTGGGTATCAAGTAGGTTGGCTCAGATATAGGCCTTCTGCTGACCTGTGGGACTCTGTTTTGGGGGGGTGAGGAAGGTCAACAGTGTCTTTGCTTTTTTCTTTTCTAGGAGGTGAGCATCGTGCCTGCTGACCTTTCTCAGACCCACTAGCCATGCCAGGGATTGTCGTGTTCCGCCGTCGCTGGTCTGTGGGCAGCGATGACCTCGTTTTGCCAGCAGTCTTCCTCTTCCTCCTGCATACCACCTGGTAAGTGAGAAAGGCAGGGTGATGGTTTGAATTCCTCCATGAAATTTGTGCTGATTCTGCTTCTTGCAGCTGTAATTCTTGTGCTTACATATGCAGCTAAAAGGCTTGTATGGGCATTTTTGACAGCCACCAGCATATTTCCAGCTTCTGGTTGTTTGCATAAGTGCTATTCTAAGCTCAGTTTCCGAAGAGGAGCCTGGCCCGATCTCCTTGTATCCTCCTGTGCTACCCAAGGTTGGAATTTGGGCTGTGTTACTGTACAGGGCTCAGGAAAACAAGTTGAAGTAGCAGATTCTGGGCATCCTGATCTAGTAGGTGGCAATCAGCCCATGGCAGGGGGTTGAGGCTGGATGGGCTATAAGATCCTTTCTCACCCAAGCCATTCTATGAATATATGATCCCGTGGGATATGTGACTTGGCATCTCTGTGCGTGTCAGGTTTGTGATCCTCTCCGTGGTGCTCTTTGGGCTGGTGTACAACCCCAATGAGACCTGCTCGCTGAACCTGGTGGACCATGGCAGAGGCTACCTAGGCATCCTGCTCAGCTGTATGATCGCAGAGATGGCAATCATCTGGCTCAGCATGCGAGGCAGCATCCTGTACACCGAGCCCCGAGACTCCATGCAGTATGTGCTCTATGTCAGACTGGGTAAGATGCAGCGGCCTGAGGCCTCCTAATGACTCAGCCTCCACACTGCCATCTGCTAGCGCAGAAGACTTCTCTCCCCACACCCTGACAAACACAGCTTCTCAAAGACATCCAGATGGCCACTTGTATGTGATATGCATCTGAATACATCACATATACTGCACCCTGCCATTGCTGTAAAACTCTCATGCAGCGCCCCAAATATCTTTCTAGCAAACCTTTAACTTGTCGTCCTCCTTGTGATGCAGGTACATCCTTTTCATCTAACAAAATATGCTCTCCTTCTGTCTTGCAGCTCAGATTTGCCATAGTGAGATGCATCTACACCTCTCTCCCACTCTTTTTTTCAACAAGTTGATACAGGCATATGCCTTTGTAAATCATGGCTGTTCTCACCCTGAGGCCAAGTGCATGTCCTTTGCCTGACATATATATATATATATATATATACACACTTAAATCTGCATCCACTTACCTTGAAGCGTGCCTGACCTTTTGACTCACACATAATGTATCTCTCCATTGTGCAACGTGTGTTCTGATACTCTGCCTCCAGGCGTTGGGAGGTAAATAGGTTTGCCACCTGCTCGCTGGTTGCATCTTCTCTCTGAAAGTGCATATGTCTTTTCTTCCTAAAAACATTTCCTGCTTCTCATCCTCACCAAAAACTAGGTTGGAAAAGAGACTGTTTCTCAGCCCATCAATCAGGGATTCCATTTTAGCTTGTCATCCCTCCCCGTTCTCTTCCAGATACAGAAACTTAATCAGATTTTTTTGTGCTGGGTGAAGACTTTAAGAGAATCTTTTGGTGATACAGAGTCAACAATTCCATTCCAACAAAGTGTATCATGTTTTTGCATTTCTGTTTTTACTGGGTTGTTTTCATGCAAAATTTGCTAAAAGATGGGTAACTTTGCTTGAAAGCTCTATGTGGGAGACATTTCCACCTTGGAGTGCTAAGAGCAAATCATTAACATGAATAGCAAACAAGTCTTCCTCTCCAGTTTCCCAGGCACAATGTGATCTCCCTGAGGAAGCACGTAGAGCCTGACAGCTTCAGTAACACTGTTAAAAACAGACTAAATGAGGCAGGGGAGGTAGAGAGAAGTCCAAGGAGTCATCCTCTTTTCTTCCCCGTGTTTAAGATTTGAATTTAAACTGTAACTTGAGTCTTGTACATGTTTATGTCATAGGTTTTTTTTCCTTTTGTTTTTTCCTGCACTCTTAATGGCTCTGGTGATTGAATTAGGGGTGTGACCTTTTTGTGGGCAAGGTCCATGTGATAGCCTGATTTCAACAGAGCGCATTTAGTGCTTATGAATCTAAGATAATAGTTGCAGTAGTAATCCACAAAGGTCTTCTCAGTGGTATTGCTACTCCTGTTCCACATCTGGTAGCCTCAGAGGGGAGGTTAGCTAAGGTAGGCAAAGCTTAGTGCAGCTCAGCTTCAGAACACTTGAGGAGCTGGGTCCAGCCCTGGTTTCTTTCTCCCTGGGTGGCTGCTCAGTTTTCTAGGCTGGGCTTGGTTTCAATCTCAGCTCCACCAAAGGCTTGCTAGGTGCTACATGCAGCCTGTTTAGCCTCTGTATCATTCCCCATCTGTACTGTAGGGTCGTACTGTGTTGAGAAGGTGAGGATGGGCACTTCAGAGAGGTGTTTTCTAACTTTTTTCTTGAACCATAGTCAGGTGTAATTTTTTGCTCTCTACCAGGGTAACATGTAGAACTGAGGAGCCAGTGCTTCCTTAAGGGCTACATGTTGGGAATTATTGCTGCAGAAGCTGCAAAGGTCAGAGGTGATGGAAACATTTGTTAAGTGTCGTAAGTAGACGTATTCCTGGGTACGCACTGCTGTTTATTTCATATCTTTGAATTAGGCCAGCTTTACTGTGATGGTGATTCTCTTTACATAAGGGAGTCTTTCTGCTGTTGTGGAGGAAGGGACAGCTATTTGCTTGACTCCTCTAATGCAGCCAAGAGCACTTCTAGCTCTTTGTATGTGGTCTGTGTGTCACTTAGGAGTAGTTATTGATAAGGAGACATTTTGGGTTCATTTTCTTGAATATGGGCCCATTCTTGTGGCCTTTTATTCTGCGGCTGTCTTACTAAAGAGCACGTCTTGGGGATTCCTTGCAAGAAGATGGGGAAAGGCACTCATTGATCCTTAGGGAGATACTGCTACTATTCATTGTGTTCCTTTTGTTTCAGCTATCTTGGTGATTGAGTTTGTGTATGCTATTGTGGGCATCATTTGGCTAACGCAGTACTACACTTCCTGCAATGATATCACCGCAAAGAGTGTCACTTTGGGTATGTATTTGGAATGTGTATGCACAGACATCTCTTGCCTTGGAGAGCTAATTCACTCATGCATGTGGAGATTGACTGTTGGTAGTGAATTGTAGCTGTAAATGCTGTGCTTGTTTCCCTCAAGAATCCAGTGCTCAGAACAGTTGTTCTATTCATTTGCTTGTGCTGCCTGCACTGAGGCAAGAATCCCTGTTCCCATGGAGGGATCTGGCATGGGGAGTCTGAAAGCCCTGGTTCTCCTTCTGTTCAGAACGGCTTTCCTGTTTTTCTCAAATTACTTTTCAAACCCAACCATTCTCCTGGGGGGAGTGATGGGAATGCTGCAGGCCACTAGGTCTTCACTGAGTCTTTAATGGTCTTCTGCACAACCAGTCTCCCTGCAGCCGCGTAATCTAGCTATGGTCAGAAGCCTTTGCAGAAGATTTCTCAGTGCTGCAGCTGGCTGCAGGAATATTTGGGTTAGCTTCTTCTGTCTGCCCTGTGGCAACAGAGAGGCATGTGTGATGTGCGCAGAGAAGAGCAGGAAACAACACTGCCAAGACCCAAGGGCAGAGCACGTGACATATTCCCTTTCTTTGTAGGAATGGTGGTGTGCAACTGGGTTGTCATCCTGAGTGTCTGCATCACTGTCCTGTGCGTCTTCGACCCGACAGGCCGGACCTTTGTCAAACTGCGTGCCACAAAGCGGAGACAGCGCAACCTAAGGACCTACAACCTGCGGTAAAGCACTTCTGGAAGGGCACCCTGCTTCCTGTGCTTCTTGGCATTCTCCCTGCCTTGCTTCAGGGAGCGTTCACTTGCAGGTGTTGCTTTCCTTTGGTGAGGCTGATTTTTTGGAGGAAGGCAGCTCAGATGTCAGGTGCTGCGTGTGGGCATCTGTGTTTAAAGGAGGCAAAGCAAGGCAGCGCATGGCTGGATTGTGTGTTAGTCACTGGCTTTGTCAATCCTTCTTAGCCCCTTTAGCCACTGTGCTGATCACAGCAGCCTGCTTGTCCATCCTGTTAGCAGTGTTTAAATTTTGCTTAGGTTGAGGCACCTTTGTCCAAAGCCTTTTTCTTCTTTTGTGTCTATCTGCAAAATATGACCTTTTGGCCTGAAATTTCTTAAATTTGGTCCTGGCCAAGAAACAGATTCTTTTGGGTGGGCAACTAGATGTTGTAATTAAGAATTGATTGCATCTTTCAGCTAACCAGATGGGGACGCGAAAGCTTTTTTCATCAAGCAAGGCATTTTCCAGAAGCTTTTTCCTATAGTGGGACAGAACAAGCAGGCTTTGTTTTCTTATGCAGTTTTGACACTTGTAACTGTAAGTAAGGAATGTAACTCTGTGGGACAGAGGGCATTAGATTTTGAATGCTAAAAAATAAGGCTATTAAAAAATATCATAGAACCATAGAATGACCTGGGTTGAAAAGGACCAGAATGACCATCTAGTTTCCACCCCTCCTGCTATGTGCAGGGTCACCAACAAGCAGACCAGGCTGCCCAGAGCCACATCCAGCCTGGCCTTGGATGCCCCCAGAGATGGGGCATCCACCGCCTCCTTGGGCAACCTGTTCCAGTGCCTCACCACCTTCTATGTGAAAATATCCTGCAAATTTTGCATTTCTCATTGGAAATGTATATTTGAGGGGTGTTTTGAATATGTGCTCTTTCCGTGTCTTGAAGTGGAATCCTTCAGAACCCCTTTTTCTGGAGGAAGGAGAAGTCTCCAGATGCCTGCTTTTTATTGCAGAATAGAAGAAGCTTTTCTTGACCTTTCTAGTATGTTGCTAACACTAACCTTTAATATTCAGTATTAGTGCCCTGTAAGCCTAATGGCTGCAATTGCTGCATTGTGATGAAGACATTCCCAGGCAGATGTGGATGAAAAGGTGGAGTATGGCTGTGGTACCCCCAGAATAAATCAAAGCTGTTTGGCTTAATTCACTTTTTTTTCATTTTGAGGGAAGTCTGAGCCACTGGTTGCAAAGTTCTTTTTGCCAGGAAGCTTAAAGTAAGACACAACAGAACACTGAAAATGATTTCCCCTTGAAATTTTGAGATGCCAGACAATTGAGTGAAGGTATTTGTCCCTTGGGCCCTGGCTGGGCTTTTTCTTCCAGTTTTCAGAGAGCTTTTTCCTGCTTCTTCCAGATTTCTGCTGTAGGAAGGGAGTGTTAACAGATGTTAACAAGCAAAATGCTGTCGGCTATAACGTGGAAGGGAAACAGGAAATAATCCTATGTGGTTGCTACTAAACCTATTGCTTCCAAGGAGTATAGTTTGAAACTAGCCACTTGCTTGAAGCAATCCTTTCCAGGGAGTTTTGAAATTCTCTGCCTGCTTCTGGATTATGATTCTGCAAGATGCTGGGGGCCAGTTGTTCCTATTGCATCCCTTGGTCTGCAGTGATGCAAGCCTGCTGAGCTATAGCATTAATTTGGCATTTGTATCACCTTAATCTGAGCTGTATTTCCTGTCTCAACTCATGAAAGAACTCGATTTGGTTGTCACATTTAGGAGATGTGAACCTTCAGCTTCCTTTTTGTGGTTCTCTGTTGTAGTTATTGGACTGTGGTTTTCTTTTATCTGTGGCTTCTTGATGTGTGTAGGCTTTTATGTTCTTGCAGTATGAACAAAATAAATCAAACTGAAACAAATGGCTCAATTAATTGCGCTGAGACTTTTCTGAAAAAACTTGTTGTAAGACTCATCCAAAACATGTGGAAGTTCAGTGTTTGGAAGAAAGAATTTGGGAGAAGTCAGAGAGGAAAATAGCTCAGAGCACGCTTGCTTGTCCAGCCCCCGCAGTGAAGTTGTGAAGTTCTTTGCATTGCTGCACGAGCTTTCTGGCATTTGGTGGAGCAAACAGAGCATTGCCAGCTCCATCTTAGGTCCCTCATATTCCTCTTCCACTTTTGGAATCTTCCTTGGGGGTTGTGGGTATTTGTTTTAAAATGCTCAGCCACGAAGCCCTGCAAAATCTCCTCTTTCTGTTGTAGGCAAATATTTGCTTACAAGCAGCTTTTCCTTCCAGGTGCAACCAACTCTCTGTGCTTGGGGTCTTCATGTGAGAAAAACGGAAGCTGTCTTTTTTTTTTTTTTCATTGAACTGACCTACCTTACGTTGGTCTGTGTTCACATGACAGCGACCCTGCATTACAAGAGCTGTGAACCTTATCCATGTGCAGGCAGCATGGCTTTCTGAGGGGGATGGGGGGGGAAATGTTGGCTAATTCCATAACACTGAGCCTGTCTTGATCTCAGGTTTGTTCTGCAGGAATGCTAGTTAAACTTAATGGACTGTCACTCTGAAAGTGTAGGAACTAGGGCAAGTTCACAACAGTGGAATGAACTCAGCAATAGCTTATTTTAAATAGGGTTGTCCAATTAGCTAAATTTGAAGCTGAAATTGAAATGTCATATAAACTAAATGTGGGTTGAGTGAAACCTTCTGTATTCACGCTTTTTTTAACCTTTGCTAAATTGAAAGAGAACCTTCAGCTTGCTTCCCCACTTCTGGTTTCAAGTTATGCACCGTACTCAAAGAACAGAAATATTTTCAGTTCTGAAATATCTGAAATATCATAAAAATATTTTTCCAAGTAAGCTATTTATTGGAAAAAAATGCACAGCTCTTAGTGCTAGTGCTCAGAGCCTTTGTTTTTTTGTAAACCTTGATTTCTTTTCTGCAGACACCGCCTGGAAGAAGGGCAGGCCAGCAGCTGGACGCGCCGCCTCAAGGTTTTTCTTTGCTGCACACGGACAAAGGACTCTCAGTCGGTAGGTACCAAAAAGCTCCTGGCAGAGAGCAAGCTCTGTGTGTGGCCAGTGGTACGTAGGACTCAGCAGAGTGGAGCAGTGTGGGATTCCTGTTATCAAACCTGGACACGCCTCATTTCGCTTGCAAGCGTTCTGAGATGTGGAGCCTCGAGGAGTCCATTGAGCATTGACAGCAATGTTTGCAAGGACTGACGTTGTCCTCCAAGAAGCAGCAAGCTGAGCCACCCCTCAGAATTCACGTTTTGCTCTGTGCTGGTTCCTTTTCCTTCCTTTCAGCGTGAGTAGGGTGAATTAAAGCCTGTATTTCTGTAGGAGCTTACCTAAGTACCCCATGCAGAAATAGAATCATAGAATGGCCTGGGTTGAAAAGGACCACAGTGATCATGTAGTTTCAACCCCCCTGCTATGTGCAGGGTCACCAACCAGCAGACCAGGCTGCCCAGAGCCACATCCAGCCTGGCCTTGAATGCCTCCAGGGATGGGGCATCCACAGCCTCCTTGGGCAGCCTGTTCCAGTGCCTCACCAGCCTCTGAAGAAGCTGATATTCTCTTTAGATGCAGATGTAACATCGCTGGGGAGGAAAGTTGTCTCTTTTAAAACAGCCATTCTTAACCTTCTGATTTTAAATATTATGGACTTCTCTCTGAGACAGATAATAGCACTAAAGAGTGGTGTAGTCAGTTTCAAGCTTGCCTCCAGAAGCTGCTCTTTACTTTGCTATCAATGCAAACTGACTAATTTTAAGTGATGATACTAGTGGGAAAAATATATTTTTCGTCAATTTAGGTTCACCATTTAACAACACTTTGTGTGATCAGCTTCAGTTTTCCTTTACTTAGTCAGTTTATCCTATTAGTTTGAGTCAGTCTTATGCCTGAGAAGGAGAGAGACTTTGAAAATGGAAAAACATAAACCTGCCAGAATCAGCAACAAGAATACTCCTGGGTACTGACAGGCTCTGTGTGAGATGCTGTGCAGAGCCTGCTGTTGAGTCTGTAGATTCAGATGAAGATTGAAACTTTGAAGTTTTCATGTGCTGCAATTGGGATTGTTCCTTTGCAGAAACAGTGCAGGGTAAGGAGTTGATTTCACTTCCTAAAAGATAGCAGCCCGTTCATTCCTTTTGAAAGTGGTGGGAGCAGGTTTTCATGTTTGAATGATATTCAGCAGGAGTCCTAATAAACTGGTGGAGGTGAGCATTGAGGTGGAGGATTGTGCTGACAGCATTAATATTTAAGTTGCTCAGAATTATGAGTAATTGAGAACTCCTTAAGGACCAAGCAGAACCGGGGAGCTGTTATCAATGAGAGACGAAAGTCATAATAGCAAAGGATGAAGCAGTGCATGCACATCTGAAGAAACAATTTAAATTACTTGCATACACTGATAGGCTGTGAATTAGTTACAACCTCTCAGGGAAAGAGCTAGGAGTTATCAAGGACACCTCAACAAAGACATCAGTGCACAGCAGTGGCCAAAAAAAACCTTCAGAAAAACATGGAAGGACGTAGAAAGTGACAGAAAACATCAAGGGACTGACTGCATCAGTGATCTCCTCACTAAATATAGTTTGATCTGTTGAAAGGTACAGGAGAAAAAGGAGCATATTGGAGGGGCTATGAACTTGTATAGGAAGAGAAATGAGTCTGGGATTTTAACCTCAGAAGGAAAAAGTGCAGTGAGATGAAAAGCTGTGTAAAAATAACGGAGACACAAAGCTACCTGAACATGTGTTCATCACATATGGCAACCAGGATGAATTAAATGAGAAGGTTTGTTGGTAAGCACGTGTTGTTATCCTCAGGGTGCAGTAGTTGTCATAATTCTTTTGCAGAAATCCAGCCATGTGTTGTGGCGCTCCCCGCTGCACGCTGGATGAAGCGCAGCCCCAGGCTGCTGGCCTGCTCTGGAGGCACAGCCCAGTCCTGCCAACTTTCACAGATCGTCTTCTAGAACTGCTTAGGAAAATCCATCTGGAAAATGGTGATGAGATGAGCTGTGTGCTGTGGCAGCTCAAACAGCAGCATTTCCTTGGAGGCTGTATTCTGCCCATCAGCAGAAGTACCTTGGGGTGCACTGGCTTTGTCTGCACCTGGCTGCCCCATCACGTCACTCTGCCAGATCCCAGAGCTCTGAGAGGCATCAAGTGCCTTGGTTCCCAAACAGCAGTGTTCAGGAATACTGTTGAGGAACAGCAGTATTCAGGAATGCAAAATATTTCACCTCGTGTCAACATTTTTTCTTTTTCAAGCAGAAAAATGAAAAATTCTGTTGTGACTGTTGGACTCTACTTCTTCTTCTAGTTCAGGATAAAAGCAGATAGCAGAATCTTCAAATTCCTTGTGCTGTTGAATTTCCACTTTACATTCAGCTTGAGTGATTTCCAGGCTCTTTGAAGAAACAAGCTCTGACTTTGTGTGTCCTGGCATGACAGTGTGTGGAATGAATGCGTATGTAATGGATCAGAAATGAATCCATCACTGTCTCTTCCAGGCTTCATGGAGAAAAAAATGTTCTAGCAGGGGATGATTGTCCTCGGGGCTGGAAAATAGAGTTCTGTAGAGTGAATATGGCACCGGAGCAAGAATCTGTTCCTGTGAGTCTGGAGCAATGTCTGCAGTTCTAAGTCTCCATTGGCTGTGCCAGCCCCATAGCCTCCAGGGTTTGTAACAGAGACTGACTGCAGTCAATCTTGCAACATCCCATCAGGCCCACCAGCAGCAGCTCTTTGTTCAGAACAAACCATACACGTTGAACTTTTGTTCTGGGCTTTTACTGTGGACAGAGTATTAGGAGGTGGTAGTGGTACTTTGGGTTAGCATTATTTGCCTTTTAATTTGAGGCCATTTGCATTTCTTGCGTACTTGCAGGAAGGATTTATTGGGTCAGCACTTTGTGGGCAGTGTGGCTGTATAGTTGGAAAGGCTGCTGGAAGTCCATTTGCTCTTCAGGTGCACAGCTGGCATGGAAACCTGTGCAGTGGACACCTGAAACCCCATTCTTGAGGATGATGTAATTTACTTTAGGCAAGCGAAAAATGATAAAAGGTAATTCTGCATTCCAGGAGTTTGCCAGAGTATAGGCGAATGTAGGTCATTTCCTGCAAGCCTGCTGGGGGAGAAGGAATTTGCTTTCTGATCTGTCAAAGAGATGCAGAGATTCTGCCCTGAAGACCAGCCCAAGTGAACAGCCCAGGCTTTCTACAGATGGGACTGTAGTCACATGGTGTTAGTGTTGAGTAAGGGTTATGAAAATATCACTAAAAATTCAGGATAAGACTGATAGATCTTGGTAGGAGAAGTTAACGATGGCGGCACTCGAAATATTGACCACCTGTGTGCTACAGCATTTGCTCAATCCCACTCTTTGTTGGTTCAGTCTCTGGGCCACCCCAGTCTTTGAGCTCTGAGCAGCGGCCAAACACGTTGTCTCACAGTCCAGCCACTTCCAGCCTCCCAAAACATTCTCACTTCAGGCCCTATGCGTTTTTTGTTGTTGTTTTTTTGTGGTATGGAGCCAAAAGGGAAATATTTCTCCTCAAAGTCTGTGTCACTTTGCTGTAAAGCTTTAGATGACTTCCTAAGGTCGTTTCCAATTCTCTCCCTTCTTCTGCAATGTCTTTGTTTAGAGGATTGGTCAGTTTCCCTGCTGGGAACTCTCTGTTCAGTAACTTGGAATTGATGAACTTAGTGGTCTTTTCCAACCTTAATGATTCTATGGTTTGATGACTCGGATCTGTTTTCACAGGTTGTTCTTTTCAGGCCCTTCTGCTTGGGTGTGCTCCAAGACAAACTTGGAAAAGCTTGCTAACTTGCTCTGCTCTTTCAGGACCTGGAGCTCTGATGTGTAACACCTGCTTGTTGTACTTTAACTCTTTGAAATCATGTAGTAAGCAGCACAGTGGTGAGCAGTGAGCGGTACAGAAGCTGTTCACTGACAGCTTGCAGAAGTCTCTTGCTTTCTCCGTAATGTGCCCAGGGTGGTGAGATCTGACTTAAATTTGGGAGAAATAACTCCAGGGCAGAGTTAAAAAACTGAAGAGGCTGTTAAATAGGATATCTTTGGTGCATTTTTCCTGAATAGCCTTTGTTTGCATGAAATTGCTTTCGCGGAGAAAGGCTGACTGTGGGGTGGCACTGGATTGGGATTTTTTTGGTTCTCAGCTTACTTCCTCTGTCTTATTTACACTGAAAACATTGTCCTTCCATCACTTTGTATATGCATTCCATGTCCTGATGCTTAGGTGGTCAGCTTATCCATACAGCACACCACATAGTGCAAATACAGTCTCAGCTGAGACTATGCATGTGACATTCATAGAATCATAGAATGGCCTGGGTTGAAAAGGACCACAATGATCATCTAGTTTCAGCCCCCCTGCTATGTGCAGGGTTGCCAACCACCAGACCAGGCTGCCCACTTTGTACAGTAAGAGGTATTAATAATGATTAGAACAGATGTGGTGTTCCCAGAAGGAATCTTGTGGATGTTTGGGGCTACAGAAATGAGGCCATTGCTGCTGCGTCGGCTCTTGTTCTGTGTCCTGTTTTGAGGCTCTCCACACTCAAACTCCTCTTCCTAAACCCTTTTCTCTGTGGATTTTGCAGGATGCCTACTCTGAAATCGCCTACCTTTTCGCTGAGTTCTTCCGAGACCTCGACATTGTCCCATCTGACATCATTGCAGGCCTGGTTCTTCTGCGACAACGGCAGCGGGCAAAGCGCAACGCCGTGCTGGATGAGGTGGGCAGAAACTTGCTGCCTTTCTTAGTTAGGTGATGCGTACAGATTTAAATCTTGACCCTACACAGGCAACTGGAGGCAGTTTCTTTAAAATTATTAGGAGTGAAGAGAAGCATCTCCAGCATCTGGGCAAAAGTGCAGAGGCAACCTGAGGGGGAAAAAAAAAGCCCTGAATTCCCAAACTGTTTTGCCATTGGGATTTGTGGATTCCTAATTGAACAGAAAAGTTGTACTTATTTTCCTTGGAGGTGAGGTTCAGACAGTGATGGGATCAGGTGGAAATCAGAACAGCAGAATTGGAACCAATTCAGGGGACTGGTCAAGATGTTCGCAAGCTGTCTTGCCCTAGGTTAACCAGTTCTTTGTTTTTCATGTATAGATCTTTTGTCTCCGTGTCACAGAGAATATTTTCTTGTATTTGTGATTTACAGGCAAACAATGATATTTTAGCTTTTCTGTCTGGGATGCCAGTGACCAGGAACACAAAGTATCTGGATCTGAAAAATGCGGTAAGTCACTGGACTGCAATCTTGCAAACTCACATGCTTCTTTATGTAGCCTGTTTTCTTTTCTCATTGGTTTCTTTTCTGCTTTTCTGCAATAATCAAAGAGATTTAAGAATGGTACAATCGAATACTTGTTCTTCTGGAGGCTTTGTTGTCTTTGGCTCACTTTTAAAGCATTATCTGTCTGTCCTCCACTTTGTGGGAAGTAGTATTTCCACTCTGATGCTGAAAGACAATGTGAGATTTCTTACAAGTCAGAGGTATGAGTTGAGTGCTGCAGCCAGGAATGTTGTGCAGAGCTCCATGTAATGGCACCACCAGTTGGGCTTCATCTTGGTAAGGGCAGGGAGCTGCCTGGAGTGAGATGGAGCCTTCTGTCTGGGCTGCTTCTGTCAGCAGTTCTCAGGTTGAGACAGCTGCAGTCTGTTCTATGTAAATTAAGCGTGGCTTTTCTTTTGGCATGCTGCTGTTGCAGCCCTTCACTGGGCAAGCTATATTCACCCCTCTGATCAGATGATATTCTTGCAAGAGAGGAAAGACCGACCCAATCCCAGCACCTCTGATTAAGCAATTCTGTGATTAACCTGCTTGCAGCTGTGCTGTACTGCTCTGCATCTAATGCTAACTTCCTGCTTGTGTTCAGGCTATCTCTTTCTGCAGAGGTACGTGGGGAGAGAGGTCTGCACAGCATATAGAAGACAACCCTGGGGCATTTGGCCCCAGCCTGGCTTTTCTGCTTCTCTCCGTGCAGCTTCCTTATGGCTTGTGCCCATTTGGAAGCAGTGTCTTTATAGAGCTCATCTTCTTGGTACTTGGGACTAGTTTCTCCCTGCCCAATTAGGGTTGGGTGGGGCTAAATACACAGAGGATGGCCTTTCTTTGCAGCAGAGTGTTTGTTACGTAGGGAAGAATGCCTTTAGAACTAACTTCAAGCTTTGTTAAGTGTCGAGTAAGGCCTCTCTAATCACATAAATGGGTGCAGTCATGCTGGATTGGGAGGGAAGGAGAGGATCTTACTGAGCACAGAGTGCTCTCCTGCAGTCACCTGGAAATGCTGACAGTATATGCTGTCCTGGTGCTGGCAGAGGGAATGCTGATGTTCAGGGAGAAGGGTGCAGTCTCTAACTACAGTAGAAAAAAGGGAAACAGGATGAAACTGACATATGAAGAGAATAAGGCCTTTAGTGAGTCTCTTGTCTCTTTCAGCAAGAGATGCAGCGATACAAAGAGGTGTGTTACTACATGCTGTTTGCCCTGGCTGCCTATGGCTGGCCCATATACCTGATGAGGAAGCCCACATGTGGACTCTGTCACCTGGCCAGATCCTGCTCGTGAGTGGCCGTCCTGCCTATCGCTCTGCCTTCTTTCCTTCCCTCTTCCTTTCTGCTTTTCCCTGATTTAGAATCCGTTCTTCAATCAGTTTGCTTTCTCCGTCACTTTTCAGTTACTACTTACTTTCTCCTTACTTTTTTCTCTTCTGCTTTTTTTTCTTCTCTTACACTTTCCATCTCTCGGTAACTTCATTCTCACATCTTTCTTTTCATTCTTTCTTACAGTTACTTATCTGCTTACCCTGTTAAATAAACCACTGTCATATTCTGTCCTCCCTGGTGCACTAAGGATCATGCCAGTCCTTTGTACTTTAGATAACCGGTGGAGAGAACTCATCTGGCACAAGAGTGCTTTCACACTGAGTCGAAATAGCTATCTCAAAATGCAGAAATCAGATTTATCAGCAAGCCCAGTTAGGCAGAGAATTGACATTTGGGTCTTTATTAAAGCATCAACAAGACTTGGCCAGAGTTTGTGCTGCGTTCTCTCTAATTGTTTTTTGATTGCCATGCTGTATACTGCTCACTTCAAGGCAGCAACGCTGTAGTTCAGTTCAGGCTTGCATGTTAAATGTTAGCTTTTTAGCTTCTATAATGCTGTCATTGGATTATCTTCAGAGTTGAACCTTTTGCCCTTAAATAAGAAAATTTCTTCCCCAAACCTGTTAGGAGGAATATCCTTCTGAGTCACTTTGATCTTTGAAGTGTCTCATAAGGAAAAGAAAGGAAGAAAGAATCTGTGCTTGCACTGTGGTTCTGGAATGATTCTAGACCTGCTTTGCAAATTGTTATAAGTAGATCTAATAAATGCTGGTTGCTTGTGTGTTGAAGCGGTGTAGGATTGTACATAGTATCCCCTGAGGAGAGGTCCCTTGGAGACTGGCTGCACTGTAGCTCTCTCTGGTGCTCAGAAGGAAAACTACATCGGATCCCCGTGCTGCTTTTGATGTGGAAATATGAGTTGTGTGCTGTTTTCTGTAAGAGCTGCAGCAAATGAAGGAAATCACTGCTGTCAGGATGACACAAGTGTGGCTTGCAGGTTTTCTCTTCCTTTCTCTCACCTCACCTCCAGGCATCCCGCTTTAAAATCCATCTCTTCCACGTTCCTCTTCTTTCCTCAAGGCTGTAATTTTTTTCTTCCGCAGGTGTTGCTGTCTCTGCCCTTCACGTCCCCGCTATGCACCCAGTGTCACCATTGAAGAGGATAATTGCTGTGGCTGCAATGCCATTGCCATCCGGCGCCACTTCTTGGATGAGAACATGACCTCAGTGGACATTGTTTACACCTCTTGCCACGATGCGGTACGCAAAGTCTGCAGCCCCCTTCCTGTTTGAGGCATGCTCCCAAGGCCCCTTCTAGTGGGACTCACCTGCTTCCAGCTGTAGTGGTACAACAGAGGGGAAACTTGAGGTTTTTTCTGACCCTGGACTTTCTCTCCTATCTCTCTGCCAACAATTTCTGTCCCTTGGACAGAAATATTTGTCCCCCATCAGAGGCAAATGTTAAGCTGCTGTGCTTTCCCTGAGCAGGAGAATATGTGAAGGAGAATGTCTCATCTAAGTGTTACAGCTGTGCATCTCTTCTAGGTTTATGAAACACCTTTTTACGTGGCTGTGGACCATGAGAAGAAGAAGGTGGTCATTAGTATCCGAGGAACTCTGTCTCCAAAAGTAAGTACATTGTGCAGTGGCCTCACACACCCTTGGCCACCCTAGCAAACTTTTAGGATAGCCTGAGATTTTCCTGGCTTGCTGTTGGTGTTTGATTTATCTGAAGCACAGTGACTCCTTTCTTCAGGATGCCCTGACTGACCTGACTGGGGACGCAGAGCGCCTTCCAGTTGAGGGTCACCATGGAACGTGGCTGGGACATAAGGTATGTAAAGAACCATGTATTGTTTTGAGGTTCTGACTTTTAGTTATAGACAAAACAGCAACAAAAAAGCAGCCTAAAATGCTTGAGTTGTTAAGAGTGTTTTACGACTGCAGTGGAATGGCTATGAGATGTAAAAACAAATAAGTCCTGAAATCCTAACAGTTAAAATCAGTCTGGAAAAAAAAAAAGAAAATGACAGCATGCAATTAGTAAAAAGCAAGCTGCAAAAAGAATCTGTGGGGACCTAGAACAAAACAGTGAATGCCATTGAAATTACTTTTTCTTCCAGTGAATGACTTTTTCAGAATTTGCAGTCAAACCCTGACAGTGTCTTTAAAATTCTGTTGCAGTGGGATAATTCATCGAACTTCATAACCAGACATTGGCAGGGCTTGCATCTGTATAATTAGACTGATGCTACACGTCTGTGTTAGTGAGCAGGACTGGACTGACTAAACCAATTTAGCACAGAGCTTACCTTTGCCCCAGTCCGGCAAAGTAATGGCACGCATGCTGAGTTTTCAGAGTAGCAGGAGTTTGGCAGCCTCTCAAGCTGTAATGCCAGACTGGGAAAGGCAAATCCAAACTGGTGATTGCGTTTGTTGAAAGGATTGTGGTAGCTGCTGGGAAATGCTGCTGCTCAGGGAGACGAAATGCTGTGGGTGATCTGGTCGGGATCCCTTCAGGGCAGCACATTGAGCTCATAACTCCTGAGAGCTCCTGCTTTGTTCACAGTGTCCTTCCAGATCGCCTGCGTGCTGCTCTTTGATGCTGTGCATTATCAAGTGAAGCATTAGAAGCTGGTAGCTGTGTTCGCAGATGCTCAGCTGGGTACGGGCCTGAAAAAGGAGCAGTTACCAAAAACGTGCTGTTGGGACAGCAAGGATTTTATTTCAGACCCTCAGAATGGGGCTTTTTGAAAACAGTACTTTGTACTTCTTCTTTCACAAATGAGTATTTCTTTCATTTCCCCCAAATGGGAAAGTGAATCAGTGTAGTGCTTGCACAAGGCGTTGTATAGAAACAGAGATAAATGAGGAAGTGATGTGTCACTTAGTGAATATTGAGGTGTCTGAGTCTTTACTTCTCATCTAACGTTTCTGAAGTGTTATGTCTGCTGTCAAAGATAATGTCACTTGGTTTTGTGCTCCTTCATCTGATTCAAAATGCCTTTGCAGAACCATTGTGATAAGCAGTTCATATAAACCAAGGGGAAGTAAGGGGCATTGGTTCTATTTCAAATCTGCAGAAAAGCTACTAATAGATATTTATAGGAATTGGATTCTTCTCTTGATCTTTTTCTGTGGAAATATTAATGTGCCAGTAACTTATATGAAACATTATCAGATCGTTCCCTGTATTTTGCATTGGATTTTTATTTGCCTTTTGCATTATGTCTTTTTCTGTTGTTACAAATGCAGAAATACTGCTTTATCTTAAATTATTATAAATATTAATCTTCAGACAATAATGCACTGTTGATTCCTGAGGGAAGCTAGCAGAGATAATAGAATTTTGAGATGCAGGTCCTGATGCATTTTTAATGTCCGCAAGTCAACTTAAATACAAAAGCAGATGAAGTACCTTGCTAACACATTTAATTTGTAGAAAAGCACTGGGCTGTTTGGGAGCTTCCTGTTAATTGCTTGGCTTCTGTTCTTTTCCTTGCTGATGCTACACACCCAGCAGGCTGGGATGCCCTGTTATCTCCACCACAAGCCATGCTGCTTCACATGGTGCCTATCAGACATCTGAGAAATGGAAACTCTTAATGTTTGCATGAGCCTTCCTGTTGCTCCCCTGGGACCACAGCTGGAAGTGTTTGATTGTCTGGGTTGCTGTACATGCCACAGCTGATGTCTGTGAGGTTTCTGAGCTATTTTGGGTCAGCTGTAGGTAGGGTTTGTGGGTTGGTGTGCTGAAAAAAAAAATAAATAAGGAAAATAGGAGATTGTCACAGGTTGGAGGGGAAATTAACCACAACTAAATCTTTACTGCTTGAGGTAAAATGCAGTGATTTTTATAATGGACTTCATTTAAAAATAATTGTAAGTAGGGGGTATGAATCTATGCTAAATTCTGTTAGCCTGCAGAGGACAAAACTCCACAGGTGATGATTTTATGGAGGTTTGGTCACTGGTCTTCAGCCAGCCAAAATGACAGTGAATAGCTGTGCAGGAGGAAGCCCTGAACACTCAGCTGTGCCAACAGCCCTCACCTGTATGTCAGAGCAGTCAGCAACAGCCAGAACTTTCTTTTCTACCACTGAGATACCCTCTTCTCTGGGTTTTCTTGTATTGCGGAGCAGTTTCTTGCCTTCAGGCTGCAAAGCAGTACAGAATACTCCTGCCTTGCTTTTCCTAGATGTTTGGTTCATTTGGTTATTTATAAGTGGGGTTTGAAAGTTAAGCCCAGATCATTTTATTCTTGTGAAGCTCGTGGAGCCTAAATATGACTCTGAGGGGATAAGCCTCATTCCAGAATATGAACATCACTGTCTGTATTAGAACATGCAGTAATCACTGAAAATGCAGCTGTAAGGCTGACTGTTGGACCGTTAGTAAAATCACTGTGGAAGTAGAGATGCTTTTTAAAAACAGGATCCTAAATTCATGTTAGAAATTTATGTAAGTTGCCTGCCATTCACTCCTCATTAGAGACAGAAATGGAGACTCTTTTGAATGCAGCTGAAGCTGGCTAGCTGCTGGGAGCTGAACACAGGCCTGAAATACCATGGCATCTGCTTGTTTGATAATGGCAGTGACGTTATAAGTTCAGCAGAATCACCTGTGTTCCTTTTCTTCAGTGGGCAGATTGGTGTTTGATATCAAGGGCTTTGAAAATTCCCCATTTCTTTGCTTTCTGAAGGAGACCATATATTCTTTTCTGCCTTTGTGATTAAACAGTGCTCAGTAAAATTCACTTTGTACTTAACCTGTTTGCAGGTAGGGGTGTGATGGAAAATAGCAGAGGAGATGATCTCTGGTTTTTGGCCAGCCCAGACAGTGCAAATTATTTGAGAGCTGCAGTCATCAAATTAGAATTACCAGTATCTCTGTATCTGTGTTTATCCTGAGCTACATCACCATTTTTAGCCTTTGCAGATCAGGCTTGTTCACCTCTGAATATTAACTGTTATAAAGGCATAACCAAGAATTTATGCAACAGACCAAACTGCATCTCTCTTACACAGAGTGAGACGAACCCTAAGTGTAGCCATCAGCTGGGAGAGTGGATAGATGGTTAGAACCAGACCATCCATTTGTTTCCCATCTCGCAGCATTCCTTAGCTTCTAGGGAATAAAAACCTTTAAAAAAGAAAATTCCATTAACGTCCTCGGACTGCTGAATTCACTTAACAGTTGCTGACACCTCCAGTCATCAGCAGCTTTCCCACACAGATAGAACTGCCACTTTTTCCCTGCCTTGGTGTTTGTGCTGTCTCACTGTGAACCCTTTTGGCTAGCTTTCCTTTGCAGATTTAAATGCAACAGTGCAGCTCTGGGGTTAAGATACTGACATGCAGAAAATCAAAGTTCACTTCTGCTGCTCCACTGTAGGTCTCGGTGTTGGGCTGACCCACAAGACTCACAGCCTTGCATTTAACTTAGTGGTGTGGTTTGTTTCTTTCTCAGGCTTTACGCCACGAGCCCAAGAATTGGATCGATGCGTGCTGTCAGAACTTAAGAGCTGTCATTTCTCCTAAATACTTTGTGGCTCTGGTGAGCCAAAACACGTGCCTCGTGAAGCAGAGGCAGTGTTCTTTCTCAGCCCTGACACATGCTGTGCAGTGCTCAGCACCGGGGGCACTTTGCTGCCTCCTCCTCCAGTACTGATATGCAGCTGTTCATACTCCGTTCTCTTTTTGTTTGCACTCAGGGAATGGTGCTGTCTGCCGAGTACATCAAGAAGAAACTGGAGCAAGAGATGGTGCTTTCTCAAGCCTTTGGACGAGACTTGGTGAGCATTAGCTTTATTTTGTCACCACGGGCTGTACAGAAGTTGAGATTTCCTTTTATTGTACTAATTTCTCAAATCTCAATTCCTGTCTCTCTGGCTTGCCAGACAGACCTCTGTTACTTACTCCTTTTTTTATTTTATTTTGAGGCCTTCTTCCCAAGAGTAATGAGGAGCTCCTGATATTTTTTTCTCAGACAGGAAGTCCCATTTGGTGGCCATGCAGGACAGGGAACATTAAAAACAAATCAAGAGGAACTAAAATCCCATCTCTATGGAGATCTTCTGTGGAGACAGCAGTGGGATGTCACGCTGCCTGTCTGTGTGCACACATTTCCTTTAGCTCTCTATCAGAAGAGGACTCGAGAGAGATGTTAAGAAGATGCTTACCTTAGCTTAAATGTCACTAATAGCACTGTCAGCCTCCTCACAGAGGACATTTTCTGCACTGCCTGATTCCCTGCTGCCAGACAGCTGTCCTTTTCTCATGCCCATAGAGTGCCTTGGCCTGAACAGGCTCATGGGGAAATTAGTGACAGTGAAAAAGAGAGGAAGAGTGAAAGGCTTGATGCTTCCGTGGAACTGGTGCCATACCAGTTAGTGCTGAAGTGTCTGCCTTGTGATGTTGGTAGGTGTAAATAAGAGGTACAGAGGCATTGATCTTCTTTATATGGTGCTTTATTCCTCTCTGCCTAGAAAATGAAAATTGGATTTGTTCCTTGTATTTCTCATGAGGGTGTCTTCTGTTCTTGCTATCTGATGGGTAAGGGTATGGTGGCTGAGTACTTAGCCTAGCTTCCGTGTGTGATACTAGGTATCCTGTTTGGTTTTGTTCAAAGCTGGCTTGATGTATGGTGGATCTAATTTCTATGTAATGTAATGTAGTGTAACTAGCTAGGCCTAACTCACACAGGTGGAGAGAGAACTTGATTAATGAGTTGGAACTATTGCATTGTGGTTAGGAAATGAAGTGCTGGCTGAAGCCGAACTTTGAGATATATATGGAAAAGTGAGAGAGCATAAATGCCATTCTAGGTCCTACCAAGAGTCCATCTAGCCCAGCACGTTTTCTGACAACTGCCAGCAACAGATTTCAGGGAAAAAATGCAACAAATGGGATTCACCTCACTGGCTAGCAGACATGGTGTTGACTTAGGGGTGCTGTTCGTAAGTAAAATGACACAAGGATAGATCTTTCATTCCTGTGGCTTTTTCTGTGTTCTCTTTTTTATCATCTTATGTGGAAGCCTGAGCACAGCTGCAGCTGGTTACCCAAGACCTTAGAGAGTAGGAGCTGCATTCTCTGACTCTGTGTAAGCCCTACAGTGTACTGGCAGAGCTCTGTAATACTGCACTGAAACAAGATTGAAATTTCTGAAAATTAACTTACTCGGTCTGAGGCATGCCTAGCACTGTAACCTCTGAATAACAAACATGACAAAATGTTAGAGAATAGTTTTGTCTTTGAATTACTCAATCAATTGCCAGCTTTTGGGAACATCTAGACTTCAGAAGGCTGTTGTTCAAACTGCAGGTTAGGATTTCAGTTATTCAGCATTCACTAGCAGTGAAATAAATGAGAAAAAACCTTCATTTCCAGAATCAGAGACCTCTGATTTGTGAGCCTGGACCTGAATATTATCAGAATGCTATTAGACATGAGGAGAAGCAAAAGGCTCATCAGATCTAAGTAACTCAACTTGAGCATATGTTTCATTTTTCTTTCAGGAAAGATCCAATAGGTCAAGGACTGACTTGTGGAGGTGTAAGAGAAAATGCCAGGAGATAAATAATTCCGGTGTACCTTTGGAAGAGGCAATAGTAGAGGGCAAAAAACTGCTCCCATTTCAAAATCTAACATAACATCACTAACTCCCGTTGGAGGAGCAGTTGGTTAGTTGGAGTGTGGAGTGCTCATATATAGGAACAACCCAGCAGCTGGGAAAAGGGACAGATTTGGGGGTTTGTGAAGTTTCTTTCCAGTCTGACTTCAATTTCTTGTTTTGTTTTTGTTTTCATTTTCAGGGGAGAGGAACAAAACACTATGGCCTGATTGTGGTTGGCCATTCCCTAGGGGCTGGCACAGCTGCCATCCTGTCCTTCCTCTTGCGTCCACAGTACCCATCACTGAAGTGCTTTGCTTATTCTCCCCCAGGTGGGCTGCTGAGGTAGGTGTTGGGTCAGGAGGTCTGGTGGCAGAGAGGGGGTGTCTAGCTGAGGTGGCATCAGATTCTGGTTGTGCTGTTCTGATGACCAGTATAGGATAGTCTGTGCCCTGAGAAGCATGCAAGAAAAAGTATAGTAGCAGCTGATGGGAGCTGAGGCTTGTGGGCAGCTTTTTTCTGTATTAGAATTTGAAATTTAGGTTCCGATGGCAGCTGGCCACTCCCAAGTATTCGGGTTTATGACTTTGTTGTGTGCTTCTGTAGCTTTGATTTAACTCTGCCTAGTGGGTAATGCAAGTTGGGTGGACAGGGTGAAATTTCATCCCTTACTGTCTGTGCAGTATCAGTATGTTCTCTCCCCATCTTCTGCCAATAAGTGTCCATGGGAGATGTTTGCAGGTGTCCGTATCAGATCTAGTTGTCAGGACTCCTTTTGCAACTGACAAAGAAATTGGCACTTGAAAGCACCTGTGGATTAGAAGCTTCCTGTGGTGGTTACTGCATCGTGTTCCAGGAGTGGCCAAGGGATTTTAATCATCCTGCTAATGAATCTGGACATTATCATGCCTTGTTGTGATAATAGTACTCAGTCATTTGTGGCTGTAGCGGCATTGCTTTGTAGAACTGTTTTCCTGAGAGTTTCCATAGCTTTTTGCTTAGAGCTTCTCCTCCCAAGATCCCCTGATAGAGCATAGACCAAGCTGTACCACCTCAACTGATTCTGAGCTCAGGGTGCCTTGAGCACAAGGTTCAAGGTGCCTCTGACTGCCACACCTTTCTTGTGATTTGCATTGTGCCCATGATCATCTCTGGGTGAAAGGTGCTGGCCTCCATCAGTGGTGGCTGATTCATAAGTGAGGTCTCTAGAAGGCAGCTGGTTGCAGAACAAGGTCATAGGATGGAAGCCTCGATTCCCTCTTGTCTTGGTGCTTAGGTTACTGCAGGAGGTGACTGTCTTAGTTCTATGATGTCTTTTTAGTCTCAGAGGCACGGAATACCTTCTTCTGTAGTCTCCTGCCATTCCCAAAGGATAGGAAAAGTGCTAGGAGATGCTGAGCATAGAGTACTTCCTTACCCAAGCCTATTTGGAGCCATGTGCAGGTAAGGAAGAAGGAGTTGCTCTTTTTGAGCCGCGTCCTTACAGAGTAATGTTGCTTGGGGCATGAAATGTGTGTATCAGGCTCATCTTAGTGTGCAAGTTCTAAGGACCTTGAGCAGCTTGCACTGTGCTTTTTATGACGCAGGTTCATTGTCTAGTAACCTCTCAGACACCAGTGGCAAATTGGAATGAACTGCACTTTGCTGCTAGTGAAACCCTGTTTGCTTCTTCTTGGTCCTGTTTCTCTTTCAGTGAGGATGCCATGGAATATTCAAAAGAGTTTGTGACTGCAGTCGTGCTTGGCAAAGATCTAGTGCCCAGGCAAGTTGAGAAGAGTCTGAATTCTTTGATGAGTATCTGCTGCTCTGTACCAGTCACCTACTTCCAGTCAGAAACACCCAGATCATACCTGTCTTGTTTCCTCATTTACCTGTCCTTGTATGCTTCTCACTTGTCCTCCTAGTTACCCATACCTTTTACCTGGACACCTATGTTGGTGTTTTATATACCTTTTTATAGGCATATCCCTCTTCATCTCTCAGTCGCCTGTATGAAATAAAAAGGTGAATATTCAGCCTCTGTGATTATACTCATGGTAGTACCTGACATGCCAGTGCCATCTTTGTGATTGTCTGTGTTATCTCAGTCCTTTTCACTCTGTGTGATGTGCTCTCATCACATTTTGTAGTGTTGCCTATCATCTCACATCTCTGAGCCAGCTCCCCCATTCCTTGTCTTCACATTCCTCACTGCTTGTCATCTCCTGTGACATGTTCTGCTGAACAGGGCAATGGGCTAGGAGTCAAACAACCTGGGTTTTATTTTAACTTCTGCCCCATTGTGTGACCTTAGACAATTTTTGTCTGTAAAATATTAGGCATGTAGAGTTAGTGGAGGAAGAGTACTATGATGTTCTCTGTATCATAGAATGGCCTGGGTTGAAAAGGACCACAGTGATCATGTAGTTCCACCCCCCCCTGCTATGTGCAGGGTCACCAACCAGCAGACCAGGCTGCCCAGAGCCACATACAGCCTGGCCTTGGATGCCTCCAGGGACGGGGCATCCACAGCCTCCTTGGGCAGCCTGTTCCAGTGCCTACTGTTAACCTGTAAAACAGAATCTTGTATATTCTATAATGTTTAATGTTGTCATATAGCTCTGTGCTATCTTTCTTGATTTTTCTGTTCTGTGGCATCCTGTACTTGAATTGTTTCTTGTCTCCTTGTTTTCTCTGATTGCCCCACCACCCTCATCTGTTCACTGACTTCTTATATATATGTTCACTGCTCTGATTCTGTTACTGCATTTCACACCTGTTTGTTGTTACAGTGGCTTCCTGTCGTGTTTTACACTGGTTACTGGTCCCAGGTGATGGCACAACCCACCTCTGAAGTGATCTGCATTCTTGTTGCATTCTTGTTTCTTTTGTAGCATGGTTTCTTCTTGTTCTGCACTGTATGTCTCTACTGTCCTGCTCCCTGTCTGCTGTTCCCTACACAGCTGTTGTAAGCACATCTTCCTCTCTTCCTAGAATTGGTCTCTCTCAGCTGGAGGGATTTCGCAGGCAGCTTCTGGATGTTCTTCAGAGAAGTAACAAACCAAAGGTAAGAATGAGGGTGGGCAGATTCCTGAAGGCAAGTGTCCGAGCAGTGATGATAAAGTTTCGGTGTCACACAGCAATACTGCAGGCTTCTCCTGACTCCCAGATCTCCTTAGATCCACCATCACTGTTATTTAGGTAAACAGAAGGATGATGGAAGCAGCTGGAGAGGACAGGGCTGAGAGGAACACTCTGCTTGCAGGCTGGCTTGTAACTCTATGGCAATTCTGGCTCATGTGCTGGGAGTTCACCATCACATGTCTAAAAAAACTGAGAAGGAAGTTTTCTCATCTGAGCCTGTTTGGAAGTCTGTGTTGCAGCTATAGCTTTTCCTGGCCAGTAACAAGTGATTGGTATCAGGCTGGGAAGTGCAGCATCTGTCTGCTTGTAGGCACTGCTTTGTGCTCTCCAGGTGGTGCTGTTCTAGGGTAAGTGGCCTGTTAATGTTTTAGAGTTAAGAAACGTGCAAAATTGTTCTTCCCTGGGTTTCCTTACCATTACACTGAGGTGGAAAAAACATTAGATTTTAAAATTGTTTCTAAAATTCTAAGATGTTGGAGAGATAATATCTGTAGGGTAAAAAACTGAGCAGATGTTTTTTCTTGGTAGAATTCTGTTTTGCTGTTGTTTCAGTAAACTTTTGATTTTTAGGTTTGGGTTTTTTTTTAGTGCATAAAGAAAAGCATAAAGGGAATTTTTGTTTGCTAAAGTACCTTTTGCTTCTTTCCATGCATTAAAAATTCAGATTCTCTTTACTTTGTTTGTCCTGGGAAGATGTCCCATTGGTAGACAAAGATGTGCTTGCTCTAGATCCCTGTCTCTGCAACAACATCCACAACAAGATTTTGCCACTTTTAAGGTTAAAATAAGGGAAGGAAGGAAGACAGGGCAGGGTTATCTCTCCTATGATCTGCTAAACAGTAGGGACACAAACTCATTATTTTTTTTTCCCTCTCTCTTTTCTGGTGTTAAGTATTCAGTTCAAGTAAACCCATCGACAGTAGGTAGTAGTAGTAGTGAGACAGCTCTGCTGTTCTAATCTTTTTCTCTTCTCCATATTCTCCCACCTTTCTGTGGTGTTGGGCAGTGGCGGATCATTGTGGGTGCTACCAAGTGCATACCCAAGTCAGAGCTTCCTGAAGAGACTGAAGAGAACTCGGTAACAAGCAACCGCCTCTGGACCCACCCCAGTGATCTGACCATTGCCCTGTCTGCCAGCACACCACTCTACCCACCTGGCCGCATCATCCACGTGGTGCACAATCATCCTGCAGAGCAATGCTGGTGAGTAGGCACCGTGCCCTTTTCCAACAGCAAATAAATTCCCAGGAGAGCAATCCATCTATGAAGGAAGTGGCTTTTTTCACTGCCTTCCGGTGGCAGTGATTGCACTGTGAGGATAGAAAGATACTCATGTCACTGTGCAGTGCTTTAGAAGAATGTGTACCTAATATCTCCTCCTTCTGTTTTTCCTCCTGTTGTTTTTTTCTGTCTCTGTAACCTGCTGTTTTGCATGCCAAAACACTGGCTTGCTCTTCCATCCCCTGCTCCTTGTTTTCTCCTCTGGATCCCAACTCCTTTTTTTAGTTGCTGTGAGCAAGAGGATCCCACTTACTTTGCTATCTGGGGTGACAATAAGGCATTTAATGAAGTGATCATCTCACCAGCAATGTTGCACGAACACCTCCCATATGTGGTCATGGAAGGGCTCAACAAGGTAATACTGAGAATTGGGGTCTGAGGGTGGGGAAGTGTGATACAGAGGACTGAGCTTGAATGCAAGGGAGGCCTGGGTTTGGGCAGGAAAAGCATGGCATGGTGAGGTGAGCTGTAGGCACAATATCTACAAAGCCAAAACTCTGTGTGTATTGGAGAGCCACGGATACTCTGGGTGAGGTTTGGGCTTATTAATTCTCACTGCAAGAGCGCTTCTGTGCCCCTATAATGAGGTATTAATGTGAGGTTGGGTGGTGTGTGGTTCGTCCTCTCAAAGCTGGCTATTATAGCATGCAGTTCAGGTGAAATGTTGTGAGCTGTGGCAGCACTGCATGTCCATACGTGCAGCTGCACAGGGCAGTTCTTAAGTGTTGCTGCAGCCCCCGTTAGTCTGTGGAGTGTCTGAATTTGTGTAGTGGTTGTGGAACGTGGAATGGGTTTCTGACTCTAAATGATGATTTGTAGCCATGCAGTTCTACCATGAATTTCAGCCAAGTCTGCTGTGCTGTTCTGGTCTGAAAGCTGTTCCTGACAGCATCTTTGGTAATCTCCCCTGTCCTGGGTTCCCAGTAGGACATCCTGACAGGGCAGACTGCCAAAATACATTCATTTAATCCTTTATGTCAAGATCTTACCGTGTGCTTGTGGAAAGCATTAGTAAGAAACAGTGGCAAATCCAGCAGTTTGGAAGTTCTGAGCTGAGAAGAGTGAAGCTGCTGTCTCCACTGAAGCACTGCTGTTCCTCTGCTTGCCTTGTATAGGTCTTAGAGAATTACAATAAGGGGAAAACAGCCTTACTTTCTGCAGCGAAAGTGATGGTGAGCCCTACAGAAGTGGATCTCACTCCAGAGTTGATCTTCCAGAGTCAGCCCTTGCCTAGTGGACCCTCTGTGCAGATTGGAACTGGAGCCCTAACAGTGGACAGAAGGAGCAGCAGTACAAAGTAAGAATACATCTTGGATTTCTTTGGAGGACTGTTGGCACTGGGTGTGGATCCTCTCTTGGGGCATTGTGATCAGTAGTGTAGATCCAAGGACTGCCTGTATGAGACTTCTAATTAATGTGACACAAGACATGATGAATCCAGGAGGAAAAAAAAAAAGATCCTTTGTGTTGCTCAAGAATCTGTGAGTGCAGCAGGGTCAGGAGAACCTAGGAGTTGAAAATATGGAAGGTTCCTTTTCTTATCCAGACAAGTAGGCTTTTCCCTGGAAGCAGAAAAGCAAAGCTTGCAGTCTTGTAGCCAAATCTCTGTGTGAATTATGTGGCCAAAGATAGCCCATGGCACTGATTCTCAGAAGCTGTGAAGCAGTGACAGCCATAAGCTTACAGCACACAGACAGACATGTGAAGTTACTTTATGTAAAATGACTTGCATAATTCTATAAACTGGAGAATCTGGGAATATGGATAGAAGTGTTGGACTGGGTTACAGAACAAGTATAAAGGCAATGTAATGTGAGGAAAAAGCAACTGGTGTCCTGTTTGGCTATCAGGAAGTTCACTCTGGTGGAAAGCAGGCAGAGGGAAAAGTCATGTCCTAAGTGCTGAAGGCATTCCTGCAGGGAACTTTTTTTTTTTGGATTGTTCCTGGCCATTGAATACTGACACTGTTGGTCTGTCAAGGGCCAAAAGGTGGAAGTTCATCTAGGAGGTATACAAAGGATTGGTTTGGGTAAGACTTCCATCTTACAGAATACATAAACTGCTTTCTATCCAGGAAAAAATGACAGGGAGACTCCCTGCTGATTTTCAGGTAGCAACTGAAGTTTTGCAGAAGAGCACAGATTTATCTTTTTGATTTCTTTCTGCCCACATTTTTTGTGTTTGAGACTTATTTCAAAATAGAACGTGTGACTTCCATCGCAGCATTGCATTATAGAAAGCAAACCTGCAGACCAAATGGGGAAGCGAGAAGATGAAAGGGAAGGTGATTTGTACTTGAAGATGGGAGGCACAGTGAAAACAGAAAAACATTGTAAGAGGCATTTCTACCACTTCTGTAATCACTTCTGTAATCCAATAAGGCTTTTTTTTTTCTTTTTTTTGCAATACACACAAGCTGTTGTTGTACCACTGATAATTTTATAAAGTGCTTGTATTCTTGTAGTTGATTCCTGTAAACGTTCTTGTTGCTCCCCTCCCCCCCCACCTCCATAAGAAGGTGGAGGTGCAGAATAAGCTCAAGATAAGAAGATTTCCTTTGCAAGGGAAGGACTTCTAGAACAGAGATCTCAGGTAGAGGCTCAACAAGAAGCTGTGTGCACCTGGGTGAGGTGCTTTGAGTGATGCACGGCTGAGCCTCTTTGAAGTAGCACAAATGAAATGTAAATTAAAAAAAAAAAGATGACAGCGAATGATAGAAAAATGTTAAGGCTTTTGTTGCAGAGAGAGTGGTCAGAGACAGCAAAGGAGAGCTGAGATGGGAGTGGAAGAGGAGGCAGCAGACAGTGCTTGTGATGAAGACAGACTGAAAGACGGAGAACAGTGTAGGTCAAACAGCAGGGACAGGAGTGATAGCTTCTGTCAGAGCAGACCCACTGCTTCCTTTAGAGGTGAGTGAAGGCAGCGTGGGAATCCTGAAGTACTGTTCTGAAAGGAGTGGAGAAGAGGGCAGAGAGGTTTGTGGCAGTTGTTAGGGAAGGCAGAGTTCTAGCCAGGTTAACTCAAAGTCAGAGCTAGTTTACTGCCTCAGACTCTCTCCTGGGGTTCTTGAAACCTCTTCTCAGAACATTACTGCTCCTGAAGATAAAAAACGTATCTCCTGCAGTTGTGCATTGCTCTGGTTAGATCAGCAACACCGAGTCTATGCCTCAGGTTTAGTTTCTGTGGCTGTTCTGGCAGCCTGTGGTTCTGAGGAGTGAAGCAGCCTCACGTTCTCTGTTTGTCATTGCAGGAGCAAGTCCCATTCTGAAATCAGCTTGGAGGGGTTTTATGAGACAAAGCCACTTTCTCCTGTGCAGAAAGACCCTGTGGAGCTGCTTCTCCTGGACACGAAGGAACGTCTGTCTGTGGAGCTGCAGGACCGCCGTGCCCCTCTCGCGACCATGGAGAGCCTCTCTGACAACGAATCCATCTATAGCTTCGATTCGAGGCGCTCCTCTGGTTTTCGGAGCATCCGAGGCTCCCCCAGCCTCCACGCTGTCATGGAGAAGGATGAGATGCACTGCTTTTATATAGACCCCGCTATCCCTGAGGAGAACCCCTCCCTCAGCTCTCGGACAGAGCTGCTGGCTGCTGATAGCCTCTCCAAGCACTCCCAGGAGACTCAGGCTCCCGACAACGCACTCAACAGTGGTGGCACCACCCCTCAGCGGCGCTGCAGCGAGGAGGGGGCCAGCAGCGAGGGGGACCGTGTTTCCTTAGCCCCTCGTGAGGAGCTGTCCCTCCAGAATGGACGGCTCACCGATGTTCCCAGTCCGCAGGTGCTGGAATTTGCTGAGTTCATAGACAGCCTCTTTAATTTGGATAGCAAAAGCAGCTCTTTCCAGGACATCTACTGCATGATGGTATCAGATAGCTCCAGTGACTTTGCGGAGATGCCCAAGTCTGTTAGTGATCAGGAGATCCTGTTGAGAGCACAGTATGAACCCAACTTAGTCCCAAAGCCCCCGAGGTTGTTTGCAGGCTCAACAGATCCTTCGTCGGGCATCTCCGTCTCACCTTCCTTCCCCCTTAGTTCATCTGGAGAGCTCATGGACATCACTCCCACAGGCGTGAGCAGCCAGGAGTGCCTGGCCACTGACAAAATCCGGACTTCCACCCCCACTGGGCACGTAACCAGCCCTGCCAAGCAGGAGGACCTCATGATTTCGGCTCTCTAGTGCAGGGTAAAGGGGTGCGGCTCTGAGAGCTGATCCCATAGGCTGAGTGCTGGGATAATACTCGGAGAGGAGGTGGTCGTCAGGCAGTTGGAATTGGTGGAGACAGCTGGAAACATTCCTTCTGGGGTGACACGGTGGTGGCACACCGTCTGGAGGATGGATTGTGCTCGAGTACCATGCTTACTGCTGGGAGAAGAAGCATTGCCTCACAAGGCCTGCTACACTAAGAGGGTCTGAGTCACTAAAGGTAGATGCAAGTTCCCTACCTCAGCCCGTCTCATTCCATGTAAGAGGCAGATTCCTTGCCCCCTGCTGAGTTTGGGAGTGAGATACCCTGCTCCAGGGAATTCTCAAGGGCAAAGGGGTAGAAGTTTGAGAGTTGGATAGACATAAGCGAGGGGGGCAGGCCAGATTCCCACCCCCCTCCCCTCCCTTGGTACCATTCCAGTGGTTTTGGAAATGAACGGATTGAGACTTTGGGCCCTGTTGCACTACCATGTCAGATCTGGCCCAAGATCCAATTCGTCACACTTCCACGGGGATTGCCTTCCTGGGACACTCTCCTCTTTTAAAGCCATTGGGGCTGTATTCTCCCCAAATGCAGTCTCTCCTTCCCTGGCCAGGTGCAGCAAGAATTGGGCTGGCACTGTGTTATCTCTCCCCTGAGTACTTCTGTGTTCAATGACCGCCAGGCTGCTCCTGAGAGGAACGGAAACTGCTCTGAAAAGCCCAAAGCCCTCTGCCATGTCTCTCCTTCACCAGAAAAAGTTCTCCTGGACATCACCGTCATCACTTGGTGGCCTGGACTGCTCTGAGCTGGCGATGCTTCTGCAGGACTGACAGCATTCTCATCTCAGAGCTGCGTGGGTGGATCAACTTAAAGATTCAAATGGCTCGTCTACACTCAGCGTTGCTTCCTAGGCACTCTGGAATCTCCTCCTGGACCCTGCCAGGTCCTCACGCTACCCGTATGCAGTCATCACAGATCAGTGCCAGCCACTATCATTGGGAGTTTAGGGAAAAGATGAACTTTTACGAAGTATTGCAATCTCTTGTATGTTTACAAAGCTGCTGAGCTTTTGGAAGGTATTTATTAAGCAAACAGGGAGGCTCTCTCTAGGCAAAAAGTATATTCATTCTCTCCTCCCTGCGCCATTCCCTCTGGAGGCTGAGGGGAGAGAGGGTAAACAGGTATGCTCACAAGTCTCCTGCTTTAGAAGCAGGCTGGGGTGATGGGAGACCGTTTGGCTCTGAGTCTGGGGGGAGCTGTCTCTCTTGCCCATTCTCCCTCATGCACAATGTGTTACAAAGCTTAACCAAGTCATTAGTGAGAGTACCTAAGCACTGCTGTGCAGAGCCTCAGTGCCCAGAGGAGCCTGCTGGAGTTATCCAAGTAGGGTATCTCCGTGGTTTGAAGCAGGAAAAAAATTACCAGTCTAGAAAGTTAAACATACTGTGACCCTGTGCAATCCTTTAACTGACAGAACATTTTCAGCGGAGTTACCAATGCAGTCTCATTGGACCTCTGTCCTCCCTCACTGGAAAAGAAATTCCTCTTTTAACTTCTAATACTAGGGATGTGAGTTTTTCCCTCCTTAGCTGTGGTATTACCAGTGTAGGAAGATGCATTGCTTCCCAGGAGCTTGGTTTGCAACAGTTCCTGGGCTCCTGTGTTTCCTTAGGCTCTGGCTGTGCTCACCAGCAGCCCTGGTCATGGCTCAGGGCTGTGCTGCCCTGGATGCGGTACAGAGAGCACAGTGGTATCAAATACTGTTACATCAGAGCAGGAGCACTTTATAGCTGCTGTGTGTTGATGTAAGTAACTTCAGGTGCACAGAAATGAACTGGACATTGTCCAAGTGCTGATCTCCTGCTCAATTTTGTGTAGGATACTGTATCCCCCGCTCTTTAAAAATTACAGGGCCCTTTGAAATGCAGGGCTTTCGTTCAAACAGGCAGTAAAATGTTGTCCCTGTGCGTTAGATCCCAGAGGGGACCTTTTCTATACAGTCTTGATTTGGAGGTAAGAACCCCCTCTGAATTAGCTGTAACCTGTAAAAGATAAAAAACAAAAAAACAAAACCACTTTATTCCAAGCAACAAGAAGCAGTTTGTTTTGTTAGTCCTTCAGAACAGAGAAGTGTTCCCTTTGCTGGGAGGTGATGGTTCAGGAGCTCGTACAGTCAGCTGTGTAAGTGTCATCAGATCATCCACCATTGCAGACCACAGGGGAAGGCTGACTTGCTGCAGGTGGTCAAGAAGCGCTACAAGGGTGATGTCCAGAAATACGCACATGGGTAATTGTGAGGGGAAAGGGAGCTGAAGCATAGGGAGCCTGAGGCTAGCAGGCTAGCTCACCTCCTGATGCAGACTGCTGCCATGCACATACAGTGGGGGAAAGGACTTTGCTTCTGCCTTTAGCTGTTGGCAGAAAGTGGGTTGTAAAAACACTTAGCACTTCGGCAGAGCTTTATGTCTGCAAAGCACTTTACAAACATGAAGGAAAGAATCACCTCTGTCTCTGGCAGCGAGACTAGGTGGAACTACTGGTGTCCTACCTGAGGGATGGTGAGGAGATGATGCAAGCTGAGAAAGGTGGATAACTTCCCTCTTAAGAACAAGTTGTTTCACTAGTGACCCGATGCTGAATGGCTCACAGTATTGCACTAGAAAGTCACTTCTGACCTGGATACCTCCCGTATGTCCTGGAAAACAATCATGATGTGACTGTTTCTTTCTCTGTGCCATTGGAACTGTGTCCTTAGGGAATGGGATGACCTTGCCCTGACCAGCTGTAGCAGGAAACAGCCTGGCATGCTGCATTTTTTTTTGCTCTGTGCTCTGTGATTATTGGGCTTCTCTGAAAAGCCTGGAAATGCCTCATATTTGTGACCTGGCCTTGCCGTAGACCAAGTCAAGGTGCAAAAGAGCCCTTCTGGTTAACGTTCTGACTGTATTGCATTATGGGTAATTCCTGATTTTTTCCATTGCTCTGTTGACAAACAGATCTGTTCCCAGTCCTCACAAAAAGTCCTCACTGAGTAAATCCACGTTCTTTGCATTATTCCTGCTTTCAATGTCTGAGTGTCTTCATTCTTATCACTTCCGTGCTGCAGGAACTTCTGGACAGGCTGCTCTTCTGTTCTGTCCTGGCGAAGTTGCAAACACATCCTAAATCTGTAGCTGCATCACTCATTCATACTGCATACTATTCTTGCTTTCTCTGCCCTCGCTCTGCCGTGACACGTAGCTGTCTTTGGAAACTTGAAGCTGCTTCTGATTTCTTAGTCTCTCAGCTTCTGGTTCCTGCCCTTAAACTTTGTGCCTTTTGGAGTCTGTGCGTTCCATTTCAGTGGGATGTCCCACTGTGTGTGGAGGCAGAGCTGGGAGAGCAGTTTGTAGTGCAATAGCACATCCTTAAATCTTCTGTCAGATTTGCTGGTACAGGCATGAAGCTAAGACCACCAATGTCCAGCATTGGAACATCCCCTGGCCCTGTCTCGGAGGTGTTCACAGGATGCAAGGTATTTGCCATCTGTTTTTACAGCCACAGGCTGCCCTCCAACCCATGGAAGCGAGTTGAAGGAGGCCCCTTTGATAACGTTATAGTGAGTTTTGATAATCAAGCCCTTTGCACGTAGTGCTGGCTGGCTGAATTTGGAGGCTCTTCTGCATGAATAGCAATTGCTCTTATTGTTTTAATCACAACAATACCAACAATGCAGGATCCTGCTGTGCGAGTATGCAGAAGTACTGAACAGAAAGGCAGCTCTACCCCAGAGCCTCGCATTATCCCCTCTCCTCCACAGAGCTGCACATGCATTTCCTCTTAGAACTGATGTTCCCTCATCTCCGTGCTCCCTATTCCAGTTGCCAGGAGCTACCTCATTTCTTGGTTACACCATCTCAGGATGATAGGGTGTCTTAGTGCACATCCTTGGTAGCACTACCTAAAAAGCTGTCCCTGCAGATCTTGTGATGACCCAGAACACAGGTGAATAAGATTCCTGATGCTGTGCATCATCTCTGGATTCTTGTCTTGCTGCTCTTCTGTGGCAGATAAAGCTGTCAAGAAAGGTCAAAGTACTTTTGACACCAAGAGGCTCGGCAGCTGTGGCTTTTGCTTACCTGGTTTTTGATCAGTATTTTCAGTGTTCATTCATAATTTCTGCAATCCTAAGAACTGTTCAAACCACACAGGAGTTCCTTGAGATGTTTTGCTCGCTACAGAGGACCGAGGTGGCAAAGCTGGCTGTGAGTATAGACATATAAATCCAGCGATCCCTGTTTATGTGCTTTTAGGATGTTGTTAGCTGAAGATCCCAAGCAGGAGCAGGTCTGAAGTGCTGCTGTTAGTGGACAGGGGCACCTGGAGGGGAGGAGCACTGAGCGTATGTGTTCCTTGGGGAGTGTGTGCTCCTTGGAGATTCTCCTGCTATGGGAATTTCTCCTGGCACATGGTCTCCAGCAGAGGAGACAGAACACAGCTGTGAAGCCCACTGAACTGGGTGAATATGGTACTACTTGGCTTATTTTACTTTGCCAGGTGTCTTTTTGGTTTGTCGCTGCTCTAGGTTCAGTCATCCCAGTCTTAATGTGCTCTAAAGCTTCTCCTTGTTTTTGATTAATACCACTTCCCTCTTTTAATCCTCGCTGCAGCCTATTTTCAGGCTGGCTGATGAGGTCTGTGCTGTTGATTTGTAAAACACTTCTTTTTCGTATATTCTTCATGCACTTACCTGCTAATAATTGCTGCCAAATTGTGCGTGCCAGTACGTTTAGAGCTTTCCTTTCACAGCTGTTTCCCTATGGGGAGGACTGGGATAAAGCAGCTCAGTCTTAACCAGCCCCAAATCCACATTTTGTTTTGTCCTTTGTCATTGTATTGGCACCCTGCTGCTTGCCCCTTTCCTAGTATCCAAACAGGATGCACATCTACCATTATGCAAATAGTGCCTGGGTTCCTCTATGCATTTTTCAACTGAATAAATGGATGTCTAGGTATAGAGAAACTTGTTGGGGTATCTTTATCTACGGAGCTACAAGCTCCTGCTTGTTTCTGCTGGATGTCATGTGCACACACAAGTGCTGCATACATTCACCAGTGCTGGCCATATCAAAATCTCCCAAGGACATTTAAGATCACTTCTAGCCCCAACAAACCTATCAGCTTTGCCATTTGCTTAATTATAGAATGACATAATTGGGTTGAAAGGGATCTTAACATCTAGTTCCAAGCCTCTTGGTGAGGGAGCTTAAAAGCTCTTTCAGCTTTCCTCCCTATTGTAGCATTAAACTTCTTTCTGCTCAGACAGTCGAAGTCTGAGATCCCCTCCATGTTATCACTTGTTTCTGATCCCTTCTTCTCTTTCAGTTCACCCCACCAAATATGGATTTTGCTGAGCTGCTTAGGATGCCCATAGATGAATTGTGTGATCCTCTTTCTAGTTGGAAAAGCTTAGGGTTGGTAAATTTTTGTTGGCCGAATTCTTCCTTGGTAGTTCCAGAGAAGTAGAATTGCTGACACTTTGAACCTAAAAGCTCATGTTTAGAAGAGAGATTTGCTTCTTGGCAGGTCAGTTTCAGAGCTGGATTTAGGCAAGGAGTACATCTCTTGTGCCAAAGCTCCCCCTCATGGTGTTGCTGTATTGAGGAGTCTGTGCTCCATGTCGAAGAGGAAGTGTGAGAGGGGCGTGAATTGGGTTGTGCCAGTGCTCAAGTGATATCCTTTCCCCCTTGCTAGCTCGTGAGTGAGCAGTGTTCCCTCCCAGGGGCAGTCAGTGCCCCTGGGAGGCTGCAGTTCCAGCTCAGAGTAGGGCCTTTGCTGCCCAGGTATGTGAGTTTTACACCTGGGAGGGGGATGGAGCCCAGAATCCAAATCTGTTTAACTTGTAAGATGCTGTTAGAATGGAGAACTGTTTTACAGATGTCAATAGCCTGTAGTCTGTTCTGCAGATCAGCAGTGCTGCTGGCTTGCTTGTGTGGCTGCCAAACTTCTACTCTTTTCTTCACCGTCTCCGCACTGTATCTGTGCCCAGCACTTCCCTGAGAGCTGTTGCACTCTTCATGTAGCATGGGAGAATGCTGCCAGCCTCAGCTTTGCCTGCTTCAGGCACTGCATATTGGATATGTGATTCAGTTGAGGAGCAGTTCCTTGCAATTCATAGCACTCTGCACTCCTGAAAAGCACCAGGAGACGTACACTGCTGTCTACAGGCACTTAGCTATCTTTGTTGTTGATTTTGCATATTTTCTTGAATCCGTGCCTTTTGTGCCTTCTGTTTTCCATTGGCTTGATGTCCTGCTTGGGATCAGGCATCTGTCAGCTTCCTCTTCTGATCTGCATGGTTCCTTCTCTGGCTGTATGAGTGGAGGTGTGTCATGGCTAAGGACTGTGCTACGGGTACCCCTCTCTCTGGATTTGTCACACTTTCCATTGTCCCTTGCACCCTCACATTGTCTCTGAGTGCCAATAGCAAAGCCTGACAAACAGTGTTTTCTTTTCCCCACACTACCCTTAATCTGTGGCCCCTCAGTTCTGGATCCTCCTCTTGGGCAAAACAAGTGTTTTCTGTGCAGTAGGAGGAGAAGGTTTCTCAGCATTTCTTTCCTTTGGTTTATGTGACCTCAGATGTGTTTGGAAGTTCCTCTTAGCTCTATTAATGGGTGAATCTCCTCTGCTCAAGATCTGACTCCATTTTTGCAAGGAGTGCTGCTGACAGGGACATAACACATTCTGAGCTGCCCTGTGCAGTTCTGCTTTTACTGATGTTCCCAGGCTGGTTCTGCAACAGCCATCTCCCAAAGGTAAGTGCTCTCTCTTTGGAGATTTGGGCATTTTTGCAGATCTCATTGCTTTGTATGAGTCCCGCCCTCATCACCTCATTCTATGTTTTGTTTTTCATTTATTGAAGCTCAGCACCCACCCAGCACATCCGTACAATGAAGGGTCCTTTATCTGGCTCCTTATTCCTGCAAAACCATTAAACACAGCAGCACATAAACAAGCATCTTTTTTGAAATGGGGATCCTACTGCCTTGCTTCCCATCCTTTTGTGCAGTTCTGATGGCTCAGAGTCAGAGGTACCTGGTGCACGTGGCAGTACCAAAGCGAGGTGTATTTACTAGCTTACTGCCACACACATTTCTAGGGTTTTCTCTCCTTTATCAGCATCCCCATAGTGCTCACTGGCCCCTGTCTGCTGACCCAGGGGCAGCTGCTGAACCTGCAGCTTCCTAGCTTTTCCTCCGCAAACACTGCAGCGGATGGCAGAGGTGATGTCCAGATAACAGCCTCAACCTCGTTCCTGTCTCAGTGATAAACTTTCTCTCTCCTGTCGGCACAGGCATTATACCTGCACTCATGGGACAGTAGGAGAGGAGCTCTTTTAGCCCCCATCTGTTAGCTCAGTTGTTGCTGCACTGTCATGCTACGATGGCCACTTCTTATGCCTCTGCTCTATTGCAGAGCCAGCATGACCAGAGGAGCTGTGGGAAGCTATTTCCCTTCTCCCTTTGCTCTTCAGTACCAGCTGTGTTGCTGCAGTCCAGCTGTGTGGCCTGTTTGTTGGTGGGGGTCCCACGCAGCGCTGGCAGATGGTGACTTCCTTGCCTCCCCCTCCTCTCTATGTCAGCAGACACCAATGCCTCTGTGGAAGAAGCCCTTCTGTCACCTGTGTCACACCCTGTGCAGGGGCAGCTCAGACTAGGGTGGCTATGAGTTTGCTCTTTGATCCCAGTTGCCTCTTTAGAGGTAATGCCTTTTGTGCTTAGGTGTAGAACAACCCTTCTAGGGAGCTTTCTGCAGGACTCGGGGCACTTGTGTATGCAGTCAGGGGGGAAAACAGCACAGGATCCTGTGTTCCCATGCTCAGCTGAGAGATCGCTGCCTGTCCCAGCAATGCTGCCCTCCGGATCCCTGCTCCGAGCTGCCCCAGCATGAAGACTACAAGGAAACTAAAGCACTCTTCATGTGCCAATCTCACTTGACTTTTTTTGTACGTATGTATGAAAGTTCTAAACTAATATTGCTGTAAAGAAAAGATACAGATTAATATAGCATATTATATAAAGATATATGTATATAATTTTTTTCCCTATATTGTATGGCACTGTATAAAATGAATGTCGAAGCATGACTGGTGTATGTGACTGTTCCCAAGCCTGACCTGGGGAATGACAGCTGTGATTTGTCTGAAGTTTTGTCCCAAAGGGTTGTGCATGAGTTTGGAAGCCTGCACTGTGCTCTCTCATTGCAGTGGGTTGTGGTGTGAGATGCTGCATCGCTGTGGCTGCCTGGGGAACAATTCCAAGCTGGTCTCCTTGCCAGCTCTGTCCCTTCTGGGTCTCAGCCTTCAGTGCAATGGGAGAAACATCCCTGCAGAGCAAAGGACACGGCTTTGTGTAGGTTTGTCAGGCAGGATATGAATGCCTGGTGCTGTTTATGGATGAATAATGCCATAATCGTCAATATTCTGGATGGAGGAAAGCAATGGAGGAGGAAGGAGAAATAAGGGAAGCTGGGGGAGCAGGGTCAGGAGAGGAGCAGGAACTTTCTGAGCAGCCATTAGGAATGCAGGCTGGAAAAGGAATGCCTGGAAGAAAATAATGCTATTAATCACTGCACAGAATAGTTTTTGGGGTTGTTCCTGAAGAGGCTGAGTACTGTCAGGGAGTTAAGAGCTCAGGGGTGGCTGAACTACTGAGTTCCTATAAAAAATGCCCATAAAAAGTGCTGGTATGTTTAAATGCCTGCCTGATGCTTTGGTTTGGCTTTGTTTTGTTTTCCTACCCATAACTATCAGCTAGTCTCATAAAAAGATATTACTTCTATAAACACTTCCTCTCTCAGAGAGAGAAAACCATTAAACTCTGGATCCTACCCTTGTGTAAACACAAAATAATCCATGCTGTGGAGGGACTGTTCCAATACAGTTGCTAAGGAGAAAGCTTATGAATGTGATCACAGCAGGCACTGTGGATGTTGCTTTGAGACCTGTTTCCCTGTTGAAAGCCCTAGCGGGGATGGAGCTGCTATTCCCAAGACGACTCTCTGGCTATTTGGTATGATGGTGGCTGTAGGAGGGATTTAGCAAGCAAAGTTTTTCAGCTCGTTGGCCACAAAGTGCCACAGCAGAGGGTGCTGTGCTTGTGCTGGCAGTGCTGTGGGCACCCTCAGGGCTGGAGTAGTGCTGCCTGCCTGCTCCTAGGGCTCGCTGCACAGCTGGCCATACAAACAGCCATGCTGCTGGAAGATTTCAAGCTCCGTTGGGTGAAGCTTGAGATGTATGTGCAGCAGGAACTCCTTTCCAGCCTGCCCAATAGGCTTCTTGTGCTTCTGCTCGTGGCCATTCTGAACCCAGCACTGCTGGCTCCAGTGCTGCTGGCTGCAGCCATGAAAGCTCCCCCAGAATGCGTGTCCCTCGCTGGCGACCTTCCTTTATCCTTTTAATCAATGGCGGTGTTCTCTCCATCTTGGGAACAAACCTCTCGTAGTTAATGGATAACCAGGGAGAGATTTATCAGCATCGTTCTCTTGCCAAGAGGAGATAACCGAGCGAGCCCGCAGTGGTCTGCTTCCGCCTGCAGCAGCTGCCTTGGGTGGGGATGGGGCATCCAAGAAGGGGGAGCCCGCATCCTCCGCTGCCTCCCTGCCTGCTGTCTGATACTGGAGGAGGCACACAGCCTCAGCACGGGGCTCTCAGAATAGTGAGGCTTCTTGAGGACGGACCTCGTTTGATCCACCTGCACTGCCCTTGCGGTGTGCTGGTCCCACACCTGGAGCAGCAAGGTGCCTGCAGGATGCATTCCTGTATGGCTGGCTATTGTTGCTGAAATAAGCCAAGTAGGCCTCCTGCAGCTGCGTGTTTATAGGGGACATCTTGCCCCCAAAGCATTGGTACCGTGGTTGTTTTCCCACTTGGTTTTGCGACGCTCCTGGGAATCGAGGCTCTTCACCAAGCATTTCTTCCATCCTTCGAGCCCCTTGGAACCCCACCTTGTCTAGAAGCTGGCAGGAGTTGCATAAAGCATGAGTGAGAGGCAGCCCAAGCAAGCAGGGTTTTGTTCAGGGGGCTGCACCACTTCCATTCTGAAATGCTTTCATTTGGCACAGCTGGCAGGAGGATCCCAGAAAAACCATGCTTGCAGGAAAGATTGCAGCAGTGTTGGAGGCAAAGAGAAGTTGTAATGCAAAGCAGAAAGCTATTGGGCAGCCTGGGGACCCACAAAGAGGAGAGAATGCAGTACCTGCAGGAAGATGAGGCTGTTCCCAGCAGGCAGGCAGGGAGCAATCTAGGATGTACCTTACACATCTGTGATAACCCTATCAGCAGTGTTGAAGCTAGAGTGGCCAATGACCCCAGAGTGAATGACTCTCCTTTGTACCGTGTTGATGAATATCCCAGCAGCATCCTCTCTGCTCCTGTTGACTCGTCACCATGAAGGGTCTGAGGTGTCGGAGACCAAAAACTCTCCCAGCAGCACACGGGGTGAGGGGTGGGGGGCACTGAGTTATATTCTGGGTTTCAGCTGAACTTTGGAATTTAGTGTTGGAGGGAGCAAAAGCCACACCTTCCATGAGTAATATCCTTCCACCCCCTCCTTGGCTCATGCTGCCAGTCAGCCCTGTGGCATAGAGAGTGTGGAGTGTGCAGAGAGGGTGACCCGGGGGAACTGAGGAAGGGCTTCTGTGTATCCCAGCGAAGGAGGGAGGGTTGCCCAGAGAAGCTGGGGGTGCCTCGGCCGTGGGTGAGATGGCCAGGCTGGATGGGGCAGCCTGATCTGAGCCCTAAGGCAGGGGTTGAGGCTAGAGGGCCTTTGGGGTCCCTTCCGACCCAATCATTCTGTGATCTTTAAGGACCGTTCCAACCCAACCGTTCTGTGATCTTTGATGTCCCTTTCATTTAGCTCCGGGAAAGAGACTGGGATGAAAGCAGCCATCCCCACACACTCGAGTCCCGTGGGGCTGTTTGTTGGGGTCAGGAGCCTCAATTCTGGGCTCTGTCACCTGTTGCGGGGCCTCGGGCTCTATGCTAAATGCAAATTTCCACAGAGCAAACATTTTGCTTCCTTCCCACGCAGCCCGTACCCAAAGCTGGTGGTGGGGGGGGGTGGTGGTGAGGAACAAGGGCTGCGGGGCAGCAGAGAATAACAATTGTCTTAAGGGAAAGAGGCAGAGAGGAGAAAAAAAGGGCTGTTGAGCTCTTTCTTTCCATCCCTGAAATAATAGACCCATTACTGTCCCCAAACCTCAGCCCCCCTCCCCTCCCCGGAGAAGAATTGGTCACTGCACAGCTGTGCGAGCGAGAAAAATATATTTATATATATCAGAGAATCTGCCCTTCTGAATTGGTGCGCGGGGTCGGACAAAACCTCATTGTGCGCTTTATCTGCCCCGCACAGAATGGCCCCACAGTCTCGGGCTGGCAGGGGCTCGCCTTTTGGTGAACTGCGGTCGGATCACTGTGACTTCATTTAGATACTGTCCCGTTATGAGGGGGCGGGGGTGGGGGAAAGGCCAGAAAACACCGCCGACCCACAAAGCGCCACCGACCCGACCCTCCTCCGCCCGCCGGGTCGCGGCGAGCATCGGCCGGCAGCGCTCCGGAGCCGCCGTACGGAGCGGGGCCGCCCCGCTGCGCTGCTCTCCGCGGCCGGCAGGGGGCGCCGTGCGGGGCGGGGCGGGGGCGGAGCGGGGCGGCCGTCGCCGGAGGCCGGTG
>JAPSGF010000001.1:36575823-36593950 GCA_035772895.1 Perdix hodgsoniae
CTTTCCTTTCCTTTCCTTTCCTTTCCTTTCCTTTCCTTTCCTTTCCTCCTTCCTTTCCCTTTCCTCCTTCATTTCTTTCTCCTTCATTCTATTTTTTCTTTCTCTTTTTGTCATTTCCCTTCTTTCTTCTCTACTTTCTGTCCCTCTTTCTCTATCTCCCTTTAGACCTAAAAATGTCCACATAAAAACAGAGTGAAGAAAACCAGGGCTGAAGGATGTTTCCCCATCTCTGCTCTTTGCTTCCTTTGAAGAACATTGAGCAGAGGTTTTTTTTTGCAGAGCCTAAAGCTGCTGTTTGTTTCCCTTGGTCATCTGCATCCCTTTGGTGCTGCTGTTAAGAAGCAGCTGTTATAACACAGTGTTGGAGAGGAGACGTTTGAATGCAAAAGTGGAGCCCATCCTTTGCTCTTTGAAGGTGACAGGCCTGTAAATGCCTGGTCTTGCAGAACGGAGATGGATTTTCCCTGGAATCTGCGTGAACTGAAGGGTTAAATGGTTTCTGGGTGTTTAATGCTGGCCTGTAGGAGTTCATTAATTTATGGGGATAAAGTAGAAACATCTTGTTGTTCCTATGTAACTTATTTGAAGGTATCTGCGGTTTCCCTTCCCGCGAGTACAAGTGATCTTTTTTATAGCAAAACCCTTTTTCTTCTCTCGAATGGGGATTTTGCACTGAACGGATTTCTCCCCTCACTGAAGGCCCTGAAATAAGGAGGGAATTCCCTGCTGCTTTGCTTGGTGCGGCTTTGCACGGGATCCGAGCTGGCATTCAGTATTTCAGCATCACCCCTTGGAATGTGGTCGCCTGCTCTGTGAGATCTGAGCCTTGGAGGAGGATGGCAGTGTGGAAAGCACAGGGCTTTGCTCTTCAGCTGAGGAAGGGCTGAGGGGAAAAGCAGAGGGCAGTGGGGCACGGCGTGGCCAGGATGGAGGGCTGTGAGGTTGGGAGGAGAGCGTGCAGGATGCTGGGGCTTCTGGCAGCAGAGCTAAAGGAGCTTGCTTTGGTCTTTCCGTAGCATTGGGAGTGTTTGTCTGGAGCATTTGTATTTTGTATCAAAGGAAAAGGAGGGAGTTGAGAGCGCCTGACCCTTGGCTGGCATCCTGCTAGAAACCTTACCTTCCTCCCTGCCTACCGCTCGCGTAAGGGAAAGAGTTACGACAGAGCTCAGCTATTTGGGATCCCTCTCTCTCCCAGCTAATTTATGAGATAAGAGGCTGTTAAAGAATGTATAGTGGGAAGGATGCGCAGAGCTGGGCTGGAGAGGCAGGGAAAGGGGGTGGTTTGGCCATGGGGGATTGGGCAAGGAGTGGCCAAAAGGGTGGTAAGCGCCGAAAGCTTGTAGGATTTGGGGTTGGGAAAGGTGGTGGTTAAACAGGGTTAAATACAAGTTTTCGTTGAGGGCATGTGAGACCCGTGTGTCTGTGCAGCTGGGGTCACGGGAGCCTCTGAGCCGGGAGGGAGCACCCTGTTTATCAGCAAGGCACTGAGCACATTGGTGTTAGTGAAGGGTTTTGGCCAGAGGTGTGCTCACAGGCGTGCCTTAGTGATACCTACTTTTTTGGTGAGTTTTATTGGGTATTATGGAACGCTTTCCATATGTCAATAGGAAATGCCACCCTGAGGGAGGTGATGGGGGTCATTGCTCTGTTTTCCTGCTTAGGAGGGAATTATTATCTGTGAGGGTGGTAAGGCTCTGACCCAGGATGCGCAGAGAAGCTGTGGGTTCCCCATCCCTGGAGGTGCCCAAGGCCAGGCTGGATGGAGCCCTGGGCAGCCTGAGCTGCTGCCACGGTTCTATGATTCTCTGATCTTTAAGCACCCTTCCAACCCAACCATTCTATGGCTCTGTGATCTTTAAGATCCCTTCCAACCCAACCATTCTATGATTGTACGATTTCTTTGGACGCTTGGTCTTGAGGTAGCCCTGCAATTGCAGAGGATCAGAGTGCCTGGTTTCCTTTGAGGCATATAGAAAAACATTTTTTGGGGTGCGGGTGGATTCTGCATTGACTGTTCTACCTTCTGCCCGCCCAGCCTGTGCGTGCCCTGAGTGCTTCTGTGGCAGTAGGCTTTGCCATGCATTGCTGTGGTGCTCCGTGTGGGGCCACGGCTCGGGGCAGAGGTGGCCTTGCGGTGTCACCATCTCTGTGGGGTGGGCTTGTGCAGCGGGGAAGGAAAGAGGCTTTGTGTGGGGCTCTTTGCTGAGCAGAGTGAGCCCGTGACGGAGTCGTCCTGGGGAACCTGGTACAGCACAAACACATGACCATCCCTCCTGGTAATCCCCTCGCAGACCCAAATCCCAGAGTGTAGCAGCTGTGTACTCCCTGGCCCTCCCACTCTTCCCCAGAGGAATAGAAAAACTGGCAAACAGCAGCCCTGCAAGCTGGACAAGCAGCAAAATGACAGAGGGTGAGAGCAGGGACGCAGCAGGGATTTGATGTCCGCTCTCACCATGCTCAGGATGCACTGGATCGGAGCAGGTAACAGTACAGGTCCCTCTCCATCTTCCCACAGCTCAGCTTTCCCTCCTCACTGCCCTGTCTCTTTTTTTTCTGATCCCATTGCCAGCTCCGGGGAGCATGCCTTGGCAGAGGGAGTTGCTCCATCCAGGAGTAGCAGGAGGAGGTCCAAGAACCTTCAGCCAGAGCGCTCATCCTTGCCCTCATAACCACACTGGTTCTTCTCTGCGTCCTGCCTTCTTTCCTCAGCTTCCCCCAAACCTTCTTTCTTTCTCCTGGGTGGGAAAAGAACAGGGGATGTGGGGACAGAGTAAGCTACCCATAGGAGGGTGGATCTCTAAGGACATCTGATAAGGGGTGGCTTGTGATTCAGAGCCACACGCACCCGTGGAAGCTGTGCCGGGGATGGCGAGAGGTGCTTTGTCCATGCTCAGATTGACACTGGTGTCTGGGGAGCTCATGCCCATGCAAGGACCATCCATGAAGCAGGGAAAATTGCCATGGAGCCTTGGAAAGGTGTGACCAGGCTGCCGGTGACTCAGAGACCCTGCTGACACAAGGGCTGCTGCCTGCAACAGGTATCGGAAAGAGATGCTGGCCCAGAGGGTGCCCTGCTGGGGTGGGATGGAGGATCCAGGCGGGGCCGAAGAAGTGCTGCTGTCGGTGTGATGTGAGGGCAGGCAGCTGCGGTGCTGGCCCCGTCGTGCCCGGATGTGGTACAGTGATCCCAAAAGGTGGCCGAGGCCAGGAGCCTCGTGGAGGTGTTTCTGTGTCTGGTACGCACACAAGTGCAGGAAGGCAGCAGTGAGTGGCTTGGGTCTTCTGGAGAGAAGATGTGAAGGTGGGAGTTGTCCCGTGGCCTTGGGGACTCGTTGATGTGAGTAGGGTCTGTGGCTGTGGATCCTGGTCGGAGATTGAACTGTATTCCCTCCCCCTGAGACACAAAGCAGGACTTGGTGCTGGGCTTGTGCTTGGGAATCACTTGCCAATGCGTGGGCCTTCTGCAGAGGTCCAAGGGGCCGAGGAGCCCAGAGGAGAAAGCTTTTGTCCCCAGCCTGCACCACCAGCTTCTCCAAAAGCCACCAACTGCCCACCCATGATTTTGGATAGCAGGGCCAAGGGCTGCTTTAGCTTCTTCATAGGAATCAAGTCTTCTTGCAAGGTAAGGAAGCAAAGCAGGGTTTGTCACCTGGAAATACTCCCTTGGGGGCACAAAGCTCTCCAGTAAGTGTCAAGTGGTGAAAGTCTCCATTGATCAAAGCGTGCACGGTGAGCACTGCAGGGAGCTGGGCGCTGCCCTGAGGCGCACACGGGTGTATGAGGCAGGTCCCTGCAGTGCATCCCTGCCTGGCACTGCGGCGGCAGGGCTTGTTGGGAAGCCCCTTGTCTCCCTGCAGCCGTGCTTCTGGTTGGGGCTTGGACTTTGTGCTCTCTGATAAGAACCCCAGTAAGCTAAAGGTGCCTGAGGAATGATTAACCAGTGTGTGCGTCGCCAGAGGACGGGGGAGCAGCTGGAGGCACAAACGGGAATGGGCTGGTGGCTTTTGGGATGGAGCTGGCCGGATGCCTCTTCCAGGCTCCAGCTCATAGGGCAGCATCCTTCAGTAGAGAGAACCTTCTGGAGTTTTCCAGGCTGACCTTAGAGCTGTGGGCAGGGGAAGATAAGGCCATCAGATACAGGGGAGGTGTAGAGCCCAGAAGAGGGAATAGGGATGCTCTTAGAGGCCGGATGGCTGTGGCACCACACTTGGCTAACTGTTGGCTCCCACATCAGGCTTCATGGGTACACCCACTTCCTTCTCCTTATCTTTCTGAACTTTATCTGTTGTGATGCCAGTGGGTTGTGTTTCATGGAATCATAGAATCATGGAATGGTCTGGGTTGAAAAGGGCCACACTGATCATGTAGTTCCAACCCCCTGCTATGTGCAGGGTCACCAAACACCAGACCAGGCTGCCCAGAGCCACATCCAGCCTGGCCTTGAATGCCTGCAGGGATGGGGCATCCACAGCCTCCTTGGGCAGCCTGGTCCAGTGCCTCGCCACCCTCCGTGCAAAAAAATTCCTCCTAATATCTAACGTAAACCTCCCCTGTCTTAGTTTAAGACCATTCCCCCTTGTCCTGTCACTATCCACCCTTGTAAACAGGTGTTTCTGTAGCCTCTCTGGACTTAACCTGTGTTCACCTTTCCTTTCTTCCTACTCCTCCTTCCTCATCCCCATTGCTCTATCAAGTCATTTTCCACTTCTCTCATTATTCATATGCCGTGGTCTAGCTGTTGGCGTCTCCAATTTTTGGGAGAGGGTAATGAAAGTAACTCGGTTAGAATGTGTGCCAGATGACACTTATTAATAAACAGCTCCCATTGATGACTTTCAGTCCGTTGTGCTGATTACAGCTATCTGCTGGAAGTCCAAACAAACAGGAAACCAAACAGTTTATCAGTCAGCCCGATCTTGGCTTATCTCTTCTGTTATGACAAGTAACGGTTATGGACATTGATACAATAAAGCACTAAAAAGCACAGCTTTGACTTTATTGGAAATGAAACACCTGCTTAAAGCGAAGCAAAAACTTCAAAAGGGCAGTGTAAGAGCCATCAAGCCATTGCACAGTTGGCTGCTTGCTGATAATCTGATCGACGCTCGGCTCTGCAGAAGGACAGAAGCAGCTCTTTCCATATTGTGGTCCTATTCGGATCAAACCCTGAGGTCAGTGAGGAGCTCTGGGTGGGCGCAGGGAGGGTCAGTCCGTCTGCCTTCCCTCCTGTTTCAGTTCAGCCTTTGGAAAGGGTTTGGAAAGGGAAAACACAGAGGAGAAAGGTGATGAATGGTGTTTCAAAACTTTTCTCATTGTTGGTGTTGTGGGGCTGAAGGGACATGAGAACAGCGATGTGAGGACCTGCAGAGTGGGGAACAGCAGGGCAGGAGCTTTCCTTAACTCATCCAAGGCACAGATAAGTAGGTGATGGTACCACTGGGCTGTCCAGAACCTGCAGTGTTTCATCCAAGCCAAGTCTGCCTTTGGAAGAGCTGGGAATGGTACCGGTGAACCAGGAGGGTTAGCAAACTGGGTACCACCACCAGTGGTGCAGAGCAGTGTCTCATCGTGAGGGCTCTACTTTTTGCTAACAGAAATCCAGCCTATGATATGCAGACCAGAATGCTTTCAGTTAGCTCTTGGAGGGGAGTAGTAGAGAGGTTTTATATAGCTTTTTTACTCAAACCACATGAGCTTTAAGAGGCAGGCTTCTGCAGATGGGCTCTGCCTGAAGCCAAGTCTAGGCTTGGAGCTCTGGGTGAGGGTAATGTATGGATACCCAGTGGAGATGGCTGTGGGTTTTCCATAAGTGTGGAAGCCCTGGGATGGAGGCGGTGGCACCTTGGACAGCAGTGCTCCCTTTGCAGCTGGTGGAGGCAGAGAGATGAAGCCAGCTCCCCATCCCTACGCGGCTTGTGGTGGTTGGAGTTGCAGAAATGTCCGCTTTGGGTGAATTCAGCCAGCTGTGCTTCCTTGGGAGGACTGGTGAGCTACAGCACGGGTAAGGAAACGGGAAGAAGTTTCTAATAAGGCCATGCAGTGTTAAGGGACGTGCACTTGGGAGGTCACAGGAGGCAGATAACGTCAGGTTGATGGCAGTCAGCACTGGAAGAGTTGTGGCTAGAAGCTTAGTGAATGGCCCAGCTGTGAAATCCTCGCACTATTTAGGCCTTGACATGAATGGAGATTTAAAAAAAAAAAAAGGGAGCATTCAGGTTGGGCTTTGAGGAGAGCAGCGAGGCTGAGCGTTGCCTCCCAAATGGAGGGCAGGGTGAGCTGGGAGCCAGTGGCCTTGTGCTGGCCTGTTCAGAAGGCTCTCAGAAGGGTTTTGTCATTGATCTAATGGCTCACACAATTCCTGTTGCTTCCTTGCTTCCTGTTCTTCCCTCACAACGACGGTTTTTCACAGCGCTGGCAGGAGGCTGTGTTGTTTGCTGCATTCCCTGGCAGGAGCTGGAGCAGCAAGTGAGCATGCTTCTGAAGGGTCCTTAAAGATCATAGAGCCATAGAATGGTTGGGTTGGAAGGGTCCTTAATGATCATAGAACCACAGAATGGTTGGGTTGGAAGGGAGCTCAGAGCCCCCTCAGCCCCAATTCCTGCCATGGGCTGGTTGTTCAACACTAGCTGAGGCTGCCCAGGACACCATCCAGCCTGGCCTTGTGCATCTCCAGAGATGGGGCACCCACAACTCCTCTGGTTAGCCTGCACCAGGGCCTCACCAGTCTCTGGGTAAAGAATTTCCTCCTAAATCTCTCTCCTTTTTGTTTAAAACTTCCTCCTTTGCTGCGTTGACGTGAGACCCAGAGCACAGCCAGCCTGCAGGGGGGACGGGATCCAAGCAGCACGTTCGGTATCTGTTCTGTATTGTCTGGGAGCTGTTTGCTAAATCCCTGGTGCAGGAGCTATGTTCCAGTGCAGGAGACGGCTCACGGCTGGTCAGAATGAGCAAACAGTGAGTTTTATTATGCACCTCCATACCCTTCACTACTAAAGAGAACTCAGAGCGGGACATGTCAGCTCATGAGCCAATCCTGAACCAACGCCAAGCATCGATGACCTGACACTCCCATTTGCAAGAGATTGATATTGGGTGCTCAGAAACAGCGATGGCCCTCCCCAGGCCCTGGAAAATGTCCCATCTAGATAAATAGCTCAGCCTTCATGTGCTTGGCCTCTTCTGGAGGCTGTCCAGGCTGGACAGGAGGGACCTTGTTGCCTCCCAACGAGAAGGGAGGAACAAGATGCCTGATCTGGACGTAGTGTTCCAGGCGCTGCTTGGCTGACTGTAGGTTTGTGTTCTGTTGCTGTCTGATCATTAAGCCTCATGCCTAAGGATTGCTTTGCATGAGGCTGGCACGCATCTCCAAGTCCCACGTGTGCAACAGTGGCCCCACAGCCTCTATGGGAGCCAAAAGCCCCCAGCACTGGTGGCCCTGCAGCAGGGGCAGTGTTGCCGTGATCACCCTGCAGTGCTCAGCGAAGGCTGGAAGCCTCTCCCCGCTGCCTTATTCCCAGACACGGGGCTCTCAGAAGGACATTCTCCACTCCTGCCATCCTCACCGCCACCCTCAGTCCAGGCAGGGAGATACAAGCATTATCTTGTGGCTCTGCCGTTCCCCAAACAAACAGGGCAATGTGCCCCCCTGGGCGGGCACCTTGGACCCCACCAAATGGCGACACTTGTGTGGGTGCTGCTGTTTCTGCCATCTTAGTGCATGAATGGACAAGCAGGGCATTGACGGCAGCGCGGACGCACACAAACGCTCCACTGTGTCCCCTCTCACACCTTCCCCCCCTCCTCCTCGGCCCCGATGCCCAAAAGACAATGGCTCTATCCAAGCCGATGTTCACAGCTGGCAAGGATGGAGGAGAGGCCGAGACCAGGATGGGCAGCCCCAGGGCTCTGGGGGAGCAGTGGCTTGGGAAGGAAGGGACGAGGGCAGACAGGAGCTGGGGACATGTGGGTTGGGCTGGGAGAGGGAGAGAGGAGAAAGTGGACAGGCCAGAAAGAGAAAAGAGGGCTTGGGAGGAGGATGGAGGTGTAGAGATGCTGCTGACTTTTCGTGTTGGGCTGGAGGATGGCAATGGTTTGGTCGCAGCGTGTCGTGAATGGCACTGACGTGGACTTTTGCTGCTGGTTGAGCCCAGTTGTTGCTCCAAGGACCTTCTGGCCACTGGGTACCCTGCAGCTCATCCTACAGTGCCAGGATCTGGTGTCTTGGTTAAACCCCACCTCTTCTGTACCAGAAGAGCTGCTCTGTGGCTTCAAGAGGGTAGGTGATGTCCTTGAAAGTGAGATGGCCATAACTCTGCATTGACTGCAGCAGTCCTGCCTTCATGGTAGTGAGGGGCATGTGCTGCGTGTGTGAGCAGAAAGGTGTCTTAATGCACCTGAAACCACCTGGTGAGAGAGTGCAGGCGGGAGTAACCCCATGTATGTTAGCTCCCATCAGTGTAGGATCCTGAAGTTATAGAGCTGCTGGGTTGGCACCGTTGGTTTCTCCCTTTGGCTACCCATGCAGACCCCAGCAGGCTGTCCTGGGGGGCTGAAGAGGATCAAAAGAGAGGCTAACCCCACAGTTCCAGGAGAGGCTCCTCTGTGCCTCAGGGCTTTGCTCTGGGGTGGTCCCAAAAGTGCTCCAGGGGAGATGGGGGAGAGGTCTGTCTTGGCGTCCCACTCGGGTTACAAGAGCCACTTCTGCCAGCAGGGACTGGTTATCGTTACAGGCAGGTAATAAAGAGCATTAATTGAGGAGGAATGCTGGGCTGGGATCTGAGGGGAGGTGGGGGCTGCGGGGTCGCATTCCCCCCTGCCAGAGGGGATGCGTTCCTCCTTTGCGCCCACAGAGTTGGGACTGTGGAGCGAAGGGGAGATCATCCCGCTGTGCCTTAAGCTTCCTGCTGTCCCCAGGGCTCTGAGCAGCGGTAGGACTGCTGTGTTCTCTCACCCTCGCTGCATCCCATCCTGAGGCATAAGAGGCTGCTGTTCCCAGCTGGGGAGAAGCGATCCCAAACCTGCAGCTCCTGAGCTTAGATGGTGTTTGGTTAGCATGCTGTGGCCCAGATTCCTTGTGCTCGCAGCCCAGCCAGCAGCCAATCCTCTGGGGCAGAAGAATAAACACAGGAGGAAGCTGAAAGGGATGCGGAGCCTGCGGGGCCCTGGGAATGTGCCAGTGTGGCAATGGGCTGGCAGTTGTGCAACCCGTGGGTGCCATCTCGCTGCATGGCTCCTGCAGGCTTCTACCACATCCTCCCTGCTTGGCGGTGGCTTTGTCAGCAGGGTGCTGAGGAGGAACAGTCAGGCTTCCAGCACCATCACAGGTTTCTTGCCCAGAGCCGTCAGACTGGGGACCAAGTAGGGCCAAGATGGCACAGCGATGCCACCACCCATGCTACCATGAGGCAGATACTCACTGTGGCTCTTTATTCATCTCCACTGCAGATCCTGCTTTTGGAGCAGAATGCTTCATTTGTCATTCAAACCAGCACCCCCTAAGATGGGTCTCTGAAACCAAGCACAAAAATTCAGCCTCTTGGTGCGTAGGTATGGGGATGCACCATGCATCCACGCATGGCTTGGCACAACCTCGTCTCTTCTTCCTCCCCACTGGTGTTCCCCAGCCTGTGGAGCTGGTTGACCCCATCATCTCCAGGTTCCCACATCTGGTTCTCGTTAGTGGATCCCAGGATGAAGTTCCTCCTCTCTCTCCCTTCCTCCCACCCCCAGGAGACCCAGGCAGGATTATAGGTGATTAGAAGACAGGCAACAGAGCAAGAATTGGGGGGGAGGGACTGTTATAAATAGAAATACCATAAACTTATCAGCCTATCACTCGAGGTAAATTCTGGGTTTAATCTCTCAGACCTGTAAATATGATGACTTGCAGGGGCCAGGCGCCTTTAACTCTTTCAGTGCCCATCTCTGATGGGAAATGGGCTGCGGTGGAGCACCTGGAAAGGGGACAGGGATTGATATCACCAAGAGAGCCGTGCCAGCAGCCCCGCGCCGTCGGAGCAAGGCAGCAAGTAGCTCTGCTTGGATGGCGGTCGTGTTTGGAGGTTTGGGGAAGGCAGAGAAAACAAGTCCAAACATTGGGATTCCTGACATTCTCGCACATATGGGGCCTCTGCCCTGCTGGTGAGGAGGTTGCTGTGGGTTTAGCATCTGCTTCTCGTGGCAGAGTTTGCCTTCAGGGCCTCCTTGGTGCTGTTGCGAGGAGGGGGCTAAGGATAAGGCAGGGCAAAGGGTGCTGGCATGTGTGAGCTCCTTTGTGGCAGCACTAGCTGAAGGAGGGGTGAAATGGAAGGTTGTTTGACACAAGGAGCCCCTCCGGGGAGGTCAGCGTGTTGCTTGGGGCTGAGGGGATGTCAGAGAGGGGAGACGGGTGACAAAGGCTCTCGTGCCATGTGGGTGTTGAGCTGCTTCCTGCTCCCTCCTAATCCCACGTCATCGGAAGAGGAGGGACTGTTATTAGTGTCCTTAGGAGCTCGTGACTCAGTGGAGAAGCATTAACTTTTAATTAATCACCTAAGCTGGCTTTCAGTAAGAGCCAGGCATGCATGGGAGCCATGGGCGGTGGGACATTCCCCGTCCCTACGTCCTCAAGCTGAGGACAGCCCTACATTTTCAGAGGGCAGCCCTTTCTCATTGCACGTGTGCAGCTGCACCCGGCCTGGCCATTATTGAGGCAGCACAGCTGACGCAGCTCCTGCATCACATTTCTTATCACACCCCATGCCTAAGTCTCTGCTGAGCACTTCCAAAGGTGACTTTTAAGAGAAGGCAGCAGAAAAAAAAAGGAGAGCCCAGCAGTGCTGCTATCTCTGGAGGGCTTCCTGTCCTTCCTGGGTAGGTCCTGGGCTCCCCTTCCACTGTGGAGAAGCTGCTGGGGTTTGGAGATGGAAAGGAAACCTACTGGGGTCAGGTATGTTGAAGCTTTTTTCCTGGACATGCTCAATAGCTTGGGGAAAGGCAGCAAAATTGGTCAAATGCCTTTTTGGTTTCTTGGAATCGTAGAATCTTTAAGACTGGGAAAAGTTCAAAGGCCAACTCCAACCTACCTCACCGTGCCCATTAACAAGCCTGCCTCGCTGTGCCCACTGACCACGTCCCCCAGTGCCACGTCTCCACGTTCATTGAACACCTCTGGAGACAGTGACTCCACCGTCCCCCCGGGCATCCTGTGCCAACGCAGTACCGCTCTTTGGAAAACATAGGTCTCCAGCCCAGAACTTGGGATGAAGACGTGTCTTCCAATAGCTTTTGTGGCCAGTGGTTGCCAGCTGTTTTGTAGCTCGGTTTTGTTGGCCAATGGTGAGGTGACGGAGCGAGTGCAGGAGAGGTGCCTTGATAGTGAAGGGTTGGGAGCAGGGTGAAGGATCACTGGGGATGGGTGGGGGACACAGGCACCCACGGTGAGCTCTCAGCCAACCATAGCTTGCAGCAGGACAGGGGCATGGTTGCAACCACAGAATTTACAAGGGACAGTGTCACCTCCTCCTGCCCACAGTGCCGCAAGGGCTGGATGTCCTCCTGTGAGCAGATCCCCAGGATCATTCCCCCTCATTACCAAGGGAGAGATTCCCCTGTCCATGCACATACCCTGCCCGCTTGGCAGAATTCCTGGCTGGATTTGTTTCTGCCAATTTGCTTGTCTTACTATGAAAGGGATTTGCAGAGGAGAGTGCTGCAATTGGCCGGGTGTGGGCCAGAACCCCCCATATGGGGTTTTTCACGGTTCATTGGTTGACCTTTCCCCAGCACACAGCCTGTGGGGGATGAGGGCTGGCCCATGAGCTTTGGGCCTCTTGGGAAGGGCCCTCTTCCTTATCAGGGCCAAGTCTCCTCTTCCACTTTCTTGGCAGTGTCTTTGGCACCAAGGGCTGGCAGCAACCCCAGAGAGCTGCGGACTCCCACTTGAGAGAGACAGATAAAGAAAGCACTTTCTGTCAACAAAACCCAGCCCAGCTTCCCCTGGGCAGGAAAGGGGAGGAGGAGGCCTCAGGAGAAGGCAGAGGGAAACCTGCTGCTCTCCTGGCCTCAGCGCTGTCTGGTTTTGCATTGGGATACGGATGGCTATGGACCAGTGGTCCTTCTCAAACTGCAGGATCTGCTGATCTTCTGTTGGTTCTGACTCTGCAGAGGTCTTCGGTGGTGTTTCTGCTCTGCAACGCCTTTGCCTTTCATGTCCTTCTCACAGCTCTTGCTTCCATCTCCTCTATCCTCACAGGCCATGACATTAATGGAGCTCTGGAGCCATCTAACATTGACACCAGCATCCTGGAGGAGTACATCAGCAAGGAGGACTCACCAGATATGTAAGTGGTTCCCTTGTTCCACAGCAGGAACTGTACTTGCTGTTGTTTTCTGTGGAGAAGCTCTGCAATGCGAGGAATCTTGAAATCACTGTGCCCTGCATGTTCCACTGTCCCTTCTAGAGTCCTCCTCTGTAGGAGGTTGGTTTCCTGGGCACTCCTGGCCTTTACATCCCTACAGGTGGATTTTTTCACCCTTTGGGATTGCATCACTCCCACTGATCCAAGTGACCAACCTATGCACTCTTGCTGGTGCCACCACAATGCTTGCTGTTTCACTCCTCCTCTGGGTGTCCCAGAGCACCATCCGTGTTGCTGAAGGGCTGGGTAGCGGGTGGAAAGTGCCACCTACCTGTCTTGCAGCTGAGGTTATCACCTTCTCTCTCTCAGCTGTTTCCCTGACATCTCTGCTTCATCTGGCTGTGCACACCCCCAGCCCTCCAGCTCAGCCACCATCAGCGCGCCTCTTCCCAGTTCCATCGGCAGTGCTGGGCATGTGAACAACCCTGCTTCCAGTGGTTCCCTCCACCTTCCTCCCCCGGGCAGCCAGATCCCGATCCATCACGGTCCTCTCCTGGCCAACCCCTGCGGACCCAGCTATGGTGCTCACCTCAACTGCAATAACAACAATGGCATGGCGGTGCCCAAGGGCTACCTCGGTGGCCACTGCCTAAACAGCATGGTCCCTCCAATCAAATCGGAGCCCACGGCCTCCTACGCACCTGGGTAAGTGGGGCTGGGGTGGCAGGACAAGGGCACGAGGTGAGACCAGCAGTCCTCCAGGCTGGTGGGGCCTGGAGGGTAGAGGTGGCTTGTCCCATAGTGCCCTAACCACCAGCTGTGTTAAGCCCTGGCTTCACAGGGAGGTGCTTTGTCACGAGTTCTCTGAGAAGTAGTTCGGTTTTGGTCTTGTCTGTGTGTGCTGAATTGGAGAGGATCAGTGACATCCCATGCATATACAGGGAGACATATGACAGATGCACATCTCCAAGTGTGTGATGGGGATGGACTGTCGTCCTTTTCAAGAAGGAAGAGATGCAGAATAAGTCTGAATAAGACTAAACTTACTTTCCCGGATGTTCCCTTGGCAATCCCAGGGGAAGAGGTTAGCTAAGTTGGGCAAAAAAAACACATTTCTCTTGGCCTGACGTTTTAGATACTGAAGAGAAGAAAGATATGGTGTCTGAGCTGGAGTTAGACCCCTTCGTAATTGGCTTTGGATGCAGCCCCAGTGGAGGGGAAGATGATAATCAAGTCTTAGTGTTGCTGATGGACTCAACTGGACAACTGGGAGGAGAAATGATGAGGGAAACGGCGCTGGTGGGCTGGGAGGGCACAGCAACGTGGCAGCCTTGGCAGGGAGCACCACACAGAGAGCGCAGCCGAGCTGTGTGCCTTCTCCAGCAGATGATGGATGTGAGGGACGTGGAGACCAGGAGGACCCCAGAACTGCTGCTCATCTCTACGGGGCCCTCTCCGGCTTTTCTCCCTCTGCTTTCTGCCCTCTAGTGTCGCCAGCAAGTACGGCGTGGTGCTTCCCATGCTCACAGTCCACCAGCTTGCAGGAAGAATAATTGGATCTGTTATGTAGCTCCACTGGGATGACTTTGGCTTGGATGAACGGAAAAGATCTTCCAGAATGTGACAACCTAAATAAAATCTGCCTTTATTTTATTCCCGGACTAGGAAGTTGCAGTGCAGCCATGTGTCTTAGGGGAAGCCATGCCCAAAAGCAGGGTGGGATGCTCTTCTGTGGCATCTCTTTCTACTGCGTGCCTCTGGCGTTCTCCAGGATGTGAGAAGTCATGGGTAGGATCATAGCTCTCCTCCATTCATAATCCAGGTCTGATTACCTGTCTGCTGGCTTCATCATCTTGACTTGCAGGAGGACAATGAATCCATCAGGGAGGCATCAGGAACTGCTGTAGCTGAGGGAAGAACTCGTGTCATCATTTGGGGCTGTCATGGCGGTGATGGAGGCATTGGCCTGGGCGTATGTGCTGCTTTGTGGTGGATCCTTGGCCTGGGATGTGGCTTCATGGCTGGACTCCACTGGGACCTGGTAGTCACTGCATATAATGGAAGCAGGGTTCATAGCAAGTGCTTGCTGCTGAAGACGGAGGCCTTGTTTGGGTGAAATGAACTAGGTCAGCTTTGCTTGCAGCATTTCTTCAGCATCGTTCCATGGCAGAAGCAGTCTCAGCATCGAACGCCCACAAACCCTATCTGTGGGCTGGGCGTGCCTGCATGACCTCCCTGCGTAGCACCCATCTTTCTGCTCCAGTTGTCCCCGAATTGTCCCTGGACATTTTGTTATAGCAGGAGCAGGCTTTGCAGAGTGCTGTGCTGCTGGAACATTCTGGGGGTTGCCAAGGCACTGGATACAAGCAGGCAGACAAGATACCTCCCTGGATATCCCACTGCTGGTGGTTTGCACAAGGGTAGAGCACGTTGCAAGTGCTTTCTCTAGAGCCACAATCTCCCTGCCCACCCCTGCTGCAGCTTTGGCTTCCAGTGATCCCACCTCATTCTAGCTGGCAGCAGAGCCTCGGCTCTTTCCAGGCATGTATTCTCCTGCAAAATATTACTAGAGAAGAACCAGAATCTGACATGAGCAAATCGTTCTCTTCTGCACCAGGACAGTGGAAGATTTACCCTGGCCTGAAGATATGTCTGGTGAGGAGGGGCTGGAAGAAAGAGAAGGAAGTGTTGGTTCCAATGGATTTCCAAGGAGGGGCTTTGGGGATGGCTGAAGAGCCCAGCTTCCAGTAAGGAAGGAAGCAAAGGTGACACTCTCTCTGTGGTTGCTGTCCCCTAGCCCTGGTTGTGCAGCTGAGTGCCCGATTCAGTTTTGAATTGCACTTTGCAGTTAGGACCAAATCTTGCCCCTGGTGCCATTGGAGCAGAGGTAGAGTGATACAGCTGGCAGCTGTGGTGGTGCTCAGGTTCGTACAGGTCGCACAGCAGAGTGCAGCCCAGGTTGTGCTTTCAGCTCCCCCAGAATGCCCCATTTCTCCACGGTGCAACACAAGGTCTTTGGGGAACGAATGTCTTTCTGTTCAACTCAAAGCTGCTGGGCTGGCAGGGAAGCCCCATAGGCAGGTCAGCAAAATACCTGTCCCTGCTGCCAAAGTGTGGGCTGTGGGGAACGGTGAGAGCAGTGCAGTCGCCATATGGTCTCTGGAGGTACTCAGGTTGATGGATGGGCTTCTTGTGGGACCATGCATTGCACAAACTAGACGAGTTGATCCCATTGCTGGAAGCTGCTTTACAATGACCTTCCCTTCTGTTTTCTCTGCAGCACTTTACCCGACTCTCCCCCTGACTCTGGATCAGAAGCCTACTCCCCTCAGCAGGTGACTGGTAAGTGCTTTAAGGAGAGAGAAGGAGGGGGGGGAAGTATATATATATATAATAAGGAAAACCCCAAGCCCAACATCCTCCCCCTCTTTGTTCCATGAAAGTGGTTGGCTCTGCAGTCTTTATCAGACGGGAGAAAACAGGCGGCTGCAATACGTGGGGAGATTATCAGTTAGTAAATATCCCTGGACTGTCGCCTATTGTTCTCCTGCTGGTCTTTGCAAGGGGGGAGAGCGAGCAAGAGAAGGGAACGGGAGGGAAGGAGAGATGTGAACCCACACACACGGGGAGCGATCGGCAGCATGGCTCGTCCCTGGGAGGGTGGGATGTGGCAACTGGAGCCTCCCTGTCCTACCCTGTGCCCTGTGTGAGCCAAAGGCAAGGAGAACGTCCCTGAAATGGAACCCGGTTCGGGGAGACCAAGATGAGCCTTCCATTCAGCAGTAAGTTCCTTCCATGCCTTCCCCTCCCCTCTGAGCCGGGGATCCCCCTGCAAAGGGTGAGAGAGAGCCTGTCCCACCCCACGGTCACTGCCAGCCCCCCGGCTCCCTGCTGGGAAGCCACCCAGAGTTGTGGTGACCTTCGTTGTGCTTTGCTGGAAGAAACTCCTTGGTGAGGAGGGAAGGTTGTCCTGGGCTCCCTTCCCCCTCGCCAGCAGCACCCTCTTTCCCAAGCTCCAACCGTTCCTCACCAGGAACAGCACTTACTCTTTTTTTTTTTTTTTTTTTTTTGATGGAAGAGGTCAAGAGTTCTGTTTATCTTGCTAAAAAAAAATCCCTGGAATTCCTCCTGCCCCTTCCTTAAATATAACAAAGAGGCCAAGTTGCTCACCGAGGGGAGAGCTGCTCCAGCGCGCTCTGCCTAGGGAGAAGAGGAGGCAGCAGGGAGCTCTTCAGGGCCCTACATGCAGCACATGCACTGTAGATGTTGAGAAAACCCATTCCTCGCAGTGCTCTGCAGGGCAAGGCACGAGGGCTGCTCTGGAAGCCCTGAAGCAGCCCTGCGTCTGTCTGTGCTTGTTGTCCAAGGGTGCTTGGGAAGTTTGCCTTCAGATCCTCATTTGAGCGCTGCATTTATTCGTTTCGACTGTAGAAGGGGGTGGTTCTGCCAGCGAAACGTGTCCCAGGTGGAAAGTTTCTCCTCTTCCCACTGTTTGTTTTGGGATGCAGAGAGGATGGAGAAGCTGGTGTAGAAGATCAGTGCAATTCACCAGACTCCAGTCTTTGCTTTCCACCCACATAGCATATGGCACATGCCCATTCGTTTCTACAAAACATAAAAATAAGGTGCTGAAATGGTGCCAACGTTGACTCATCCTTGAGGTCCCTTCCAACCGAAGCCATTCTATGGTTCTGTGATTTTCTGCTCCATCTGAGAGGAGCTTGCTTGAGTCTTGCCTTGCATCAACTTTTGTACCAGTGTCTTTGGTTCCTGTAGTAAATTTATGAATCCAGATTCCAGAAGTGTTTTGTTTTGAGCTGAAGCCCTCTGCTGTGCACTGGCATTGCCACGCATTGAGCTGGAGCCTAGGCAGCTGCAGAGGATTTGCATGCCTCTCCACCAGCGTTTATTTTGATGGCGGTGTAGTCAAATCAATCCCAAGCCTGGCATTTCTTTAGTATCCCATTCCACAGAGAGGAAGAGGAAGATGGGATCATTTGAATGCTTCTTTTTGTTTATTTAAATGTGGAGGTCAGAGTCACCTCCTGGCTCTGTGTTTCCAGGCACAGGCTTTCGGCAGGCCCCGAGGTCGGATCTGTCATCCCACCACTCTTTCTTGATCCGTGTAGTTCCTCGGTAATGCAGGAACGTTCATCAAATCAGCAGGGTTGGAAGCCTCTTAAGGCCATCAAGTCCAACCCACAGCCCATCCCCACCGTGCCCACCAACCACGTCCCTCAGTGCCACATCTCCGTGGTTCTTAAATGCCTCCAGGGACAGTGACTTCACCACCCCCTGGGCAGCCTGTGCCAATGCAGCACCACTCTTTGCAAAGACATTTTTCCTAGTATCCAGCCTGACCCTCCCCTGGCACAGCTTGAGGCCATCACCTCTCATCCTAACTTTCTGCCTGATGCTTCTTCCCTTTGAAGGGAATTGCAGAGCTGATACCAGACAGAATTCCTTAAAGCTAGGTTTTCAGTATAGAACATTGGGCTACCTAAGCTTTAGGAAATTTCAGGAGTGCTTGTAATCTTCCCTGTTGTCCCTCAGCCTGAGAACCTGTGTGCCCTTTGAGTTCTTTGAGTGAAGCTCGGTTCTGATGGCAGAAGAGTGCTCACTGGGAATTTCTCGTGGCTGGGCTTGCAGCTGAAGCTTAGACCTCGTCGTGGTCTCACAGGCGTTCCTTTCTCTATTCTTCAAGATCCTCACCTCCTTCGGACCATGACCCCTGAGAACATGTGCCATGTCATTCCCCCATCTCGCCTGGAGCATCCCCCGCCGCCGCC
>JAPSGF010000001.1:36594350-36604772 GCA_035772895.1 Perdix hodgsoniae
GCAGAAGGTGGTGATGTTGCAGGGTTGTCACCTCCCCGTTGTCCCACAGCCTCCCGGTGCACCCTGCCAAGAAAAGGAAGCACTCTGAGTCACCCCCAAACACCCTTAGTGCACAGATGCTCAATGGGCTGATAAAGCAGGAGCCAGGCATGGGGTCTGTGCCACTCAACCCTGAAAGAGTTCCTACACCTCCTTGGCACCAGCCAGGACCTCTCTCTCCAGGTACGTGGTTTTCAGCCCCTCATCCCTTTAATCCCTCCCCAGCAAGCAAACCTGGCAGTGCCAGGGGAGAGTGTGTGAGTTTGCAGGAGCAGGTCAGGGTCCAGACCTTGAGCCACTGCCATGCCCTGGCAGTCAGGAGACGACTTGCTTCCTTATGCTCGTACCCAACTGAATGCTGCATCATAGAATTATCAAATCATAGTATGAAGGGACCTCAAAGATCATCTGGTTCCAACCTCCCACCATGGGCAGGGTTGCCACCCACTAGGTTGGACTTGCCAAGAGGGCCTCTTCAGGGTGTCTGAAACACGTCTTTCTCCCTCTGCAGGCCTGATTCAGGATAATGACAGCTTGAATGGCTCCTACCTAGACCCCAACTACCAGTCTATAAAGTGGCAGCCACATCAGCAAAACAAGTGGGCAACTCTCTATGATGCCAACTATAAAGAACTGTGAGTAATTCATCCAGACTCACATCCGGCCTTTCGTTCAGCGGACTTTTCATTCAAGGGCTGAGGTTCGGGAGATGCAGTGTGTTGGACCTGCCTTGCCTTTTAACACCTGCTGGCCTCTTCTTGCCTGCTCTGTGTTTTAACACCTGCTGGCCTCTTCTTGCCTGCTCTGTGGTGGAGACGCTTTCCCTGCTGTAACCTTTGCCATTGGGAAGGTTGTTTCTCTGCACTTCTGAGAGAATGGTGGGGGATTAAGGAATGGGTCTGGTTCTGCAGGATTCAACAGTTCAGCAGCATTGGAGGCAGCCACTCAGACCTTGGGCTGCCACTGGGGGGTTCTTTTGACAAACACACCTTGTGCCTGAGCACCATTTGGATGTGCAGCACACTTTCCCCCTGGCCAGGCTTACAAAAGCTTCAGGGTTTTTAAAGGTGTGTTAGGATTTCCAGGACAGTGCATAGCAGGAATGACTGGGGATAATCCATAGCCACTTCAGCACACAGTTGAGAGCAGTGCAAAGAGGAACCTGAGGAGGAGGAGGAGTGGTTGGTGGGTGGAGGAGAGGAGAGAAAGGAAGAGGGAAAGGTTGGAGGGAAGCTGGAAAATCAGGAGGAGTGGAGAGACTAGAATTGCAGGCAGAGAGGAAAGCTGGGGTAGAGGGTGGAGGCAGTGTGAACAAGCCTTGTAGGAAAGAGTGTTCAGGAGGAACCCACTCTGGATCCTCCCTACATTCCTCAGAGGTGATTGAGAGCAGGCAGGCAGCAGGCAGGCTTCCAGGAACTAAGCAGACTGCCCTGTTTCCCTTCCTTCTCTTTCTGGACAGCCAGAGGCTGGTAGAGTCCTCCTGGGGGACATGGAGGATGGAGTGCTCTGTGTGCGATGCCAAATAACCCAGGGCTGTCATCATAGCTTGCCCAGATGGTGCTCAAGGTAGAGGACAAGGACATGTGGCTTGAGAGCTCTGCAGAGACATGGCTGATGGTTACTTCTTTGGTGACACCCTGCCATTTGCAAAGGCCGTATTTGTGGCTATTTTCCTAGCCACAGCAGGAGCGGCTTAAGTTGGGGAGATGTTTGCTTCTGTTTTACCAAACTGTTTCCATAGTCCTCTGCAGACCTCTGCTTCAACTCTGTTTCCTCTGTGGTGTGAATCTTTTCTTTAGCGTGTCGTGGCCTGGCAGCTTCCCAGTGGGCTCCCTTTGCCAAACTGTTTTCCCATCTTTAGTGCTTGGTTCTCAGCCAGAGCCTTGACATCACTGAGCAGCTACAGCACTGAGCTTTTCCCACCTGACAGAGCCACCTTCCTGGTCCCAAGAGTGGCCTCTCATCCACTATCAGTGCCAGCAGGAGTTTCCCTGGGTGACAGAAGCACAAACGCACCTTTTGTAGTCAGCAGGATCCAATAAGCTCCGTACGTGGCCTCACTTTTCTCTTGGACACAATGAGCCCTCCTTTGCCTTCCACCTCTCTGTTTACCCAAGCTGGGCAAATGGTCTCTCACCTGAAACACGTCTCAGCTCCTGTGACAGAGGTTTGTTGCACACCCTGATATTGCACAGGCACACTGACACTGCACTGCTGTCACTGGAGTGCCGCAGAGTGCAGCTTTCAACTCCAACCCCGCACTACCACCACCTTCAGCTCTGTGCTCGGGGTCACTTGCTAATACCTGCTTTTGGGATTTAGGGTGGAAGCCAGAGCAAACCTACTTTTGCTGCATTTAGGTCGTGTCCCGGTTGCGTAATGGCTAAATTCCTTTGAAATGGCTTCACCTCAATTTTAGGAACCAACGTGTGGTTTGTTGTGGTGCTGGATTCGACCCAAAGAAAAGAAGAAGGATTGATAAAGCTGCGTTTTCTGCAGCACACAACCTCAGTGGTCTCTTCCCTCTTTGTGGCAGCTCAGCAGGCAGCTCCAGGAGAGGTTGTGCAAGTTGAGACCACATCTCTTTCTAAGTAGAAGATCATTTAAATGGGTCTCTTGGTGTAGCACTGCACCAGAATAGAGCTGGGAGGACCTGCACAAGCTCAACTTTCTCTTCTTCTAGAAGGGCTTTTTTTCCTTCTTCTTATTATTTTTTTTTTGGGCAACTAGTGTTTTAGCAGGCAGAACTCTCTTTCTTCCTTTTTGGTGCACTCAACAAATGAGTGTTTCTTTGAGATCTGTGAGTACTTCCACTTTAGTTTCCTCTGGGATCATTAAGCAAGAGCCAGCCTGTTTTAGCTGTCATGCACTTTATGTGTGCTGTTATAGCTTCCTGCCCCTAGGGGAAGCATATTTTCTCCCCTGTGATCTACGTGCCCACAACCTACTCACAGCCCCAGGAATCTGAATCATCTGAATCACCTGATTTTTTTCTTACCCCTGCTCTCCAGACAAGACCAGAAAGGCATGTTAAGGAGAGAAGCCGAGCCGCGAGCCCATAGGAAACTCTTGAGTTTCTTATCCCAGTGTGGTTTCTCATCATTCGAGAGCTTGCCAGCATTTCAGCAGTGACTGCTGCACCCAACAAGCAGCTGTGTGCCCTGTGCAGGAGGCTGAGTTCTCAAAAGCTGTAGGCCCACCTGGGTATGTGGTGGAAAACCCGCATCCAGAAACAGCCAGTGTTTCTCTATGGAGCAAGAAAAGTGCTCGCAGCCCCCGTGGAGGCAGATTTCTCAGGTTTGTAGTGCTTGGTCTTCCTCCTGTTCTGCCTCAGAGATGTGAGGAGGCCTTTTCTTCCATCATTTCCTACTCGTGCTGCGCTTGGTGAAGGCACTGGTAATCAGTACCAAAAGATTTTTTGTTCCTCAGGTGTATCCAACCGTGCCCCTCAGCCATTTCTCATTCACTGCTGATCTGGGCTGTAACTCAGAAGCCAGGCTTCTTTCCAGCTGCTGAGCTGTGCTCAGCTCAGGGAGAATCTGAGCAAGTTCTGCAGTTCCTGGGTAGCTTTTCTGCCTTCTTAGAGATGTGCCTGGTACCAGTGAACCTTGTCATAGGATGATAACACATTCCTTGTGGCTGTGACCAGGAGAAGAGTGAAGGGAGCTGAGCTCTCCGGGCCTGCAGGTGTAGTTGTGGGACTGCAGGCTGTAGTTTTCTTAGAAGCAGTTCAAGTTAAGGAAATTGAGGAGAGGACAAAGGGAGGAAAGAAGGCTCCTTTATGGATTGGAGTGGAGGTGCCTGGAAATCTGTGCCTTAGCATGCTTGGTTTATGTCTCAGGCTTTGGTTATGTGGGCTGAGGAATCTGTGTTGGTTGAAGGAGACCTAAGTCTCTGGATTAGTTTTATTGATAGTATGTTTCTCCTTGGCCTTTTGCACTGGTTTTGTGGTTTCAGACTTGCTGAACCTTCAAAAGGGTTAGGTGGTTTCCAGCAGCGGTGCCAAAGAGGCCTGGAACCAGGCAGCTCACTAATTTACTCTCAGGAGCAGAAGTAATCCATCTCCCTGACAGTGCAGTCTGATAAACGCCAGCAGGCTCCCTCCTCCCTCTCCCCAAGTATTTACAGTTTGAGGTAAGGCAGTTTGAGGGGAAGGCTAGCTCTGCAGTCTCTTCCCATCAAGCAAGCTTTTGGAAGCCTGGTTTGGAATAAGCGACCCTACAGCCAGCACCAACAGCTGCAGATCCCACAGGGGACAGAGAGCAGCGTGATGTGGTCTAATCCTGAATGTATTTCAGGTGTTGGTGAAGATGGGCTGAGATGGTGCTGGAAGCCTGGAAGGAGAACAAAGCAGGAAATTACTCAGCAGACCCTCAGCTATGGGGCGTTCCAGACAAGATGGCTTAGGAATGGTTGAAATAATGGGGAATCTGGAAAGAGGAAAGAGGTGGAGGAGAATCTCCTTCCATAAACAAAACAGCTGATGGCATGAGAACTTCCCTCTGACAATCCTGTTTTCCGCAACAGACCTAAATGCTGATCCCCTCATTATCAGAGACATTTTTCCTTGCATTGCCTTTCCCCTAGAGGATGAGCGCACTCCCCACTCCTGTAAGTGTGGATCCCAGCATGAAGAGTTGGTAACCCCTGAAACCTCCTCTCCTCTGATCCTGGCCTTCCGAGCCCTGCGTTAATCTGCTTTTGTCAGCAGGGCATTTTGCCCAAAATAATCCATTTGACCCTCGACCTTTTCTTCCTGATGCTTTGCCCTCTGGCCCTCACTCTCATTGGGAGCTAGCCTTGCTCTCGCTGCCCCCAAGCCATTGGCTGCTGTTGTCCCTGACCCCAGGAGCTACTCCTGCCTTCCCCAACCTCCGAGCAGAGGGATGGGGTGGCAAAGGCACCCAGGCCCCCATGTTGGCTGCATTCCCCATGGGTTAAGGTGAAAGCTAGGATGTGTGGCAGGAGATGCCCTCCAGTGCATCCCGTGTTGGGGAGTGACATTAGTCACAGCTTGAGTCCTTTGGGAGCTCAGGGAATGAGACTCACCCTGATGGTCTTCCTCTGTTTTGGCATATGTTTAGCAGCCATCAGTTTGAGTGATGTTAACCAGAGAATGGTTTGGAAGCAGATGTGGTTTGGAAGTACAACCTGCCTTCAAGTGGAAACAGCTGAGGTGGCAGAGGGGTGAAAGCAGATGGGAAAAGGGTTCCTCCATCTCTGGATGAGCACAGAGGTCCTAGGGCCTGATAAAGCTCTGGCTCCTGAGCCAGAGGAGCCAAATGGAGACCTTATGGCTAAGGCTGGGAGATGAGCAGCGATAGAAGGGAATTCCTTTTGTGCTTCTGGGCTAAGACAGTGCTGCACTTCCACCATCTGGCCTGTGTTCAGGGTCCATGTAGTCCCTCGGGTGCAGGAGTTGAGGAATTGCATCCCAGTGTTACTGGGAATGGGCCCCCATATCTCCTCCAACAGTAACCCAAAAAGTGCTCAGTGAGTTTTAAGGCTGACATCAGAGGCCAGGCTGAGCCACCTTTCGCCTTCTGAATATTTAAGCACAAAAATAAAGGGGAAAATGTGGGATTTTAGTCTTCTGCTGGAGATTCTCGATGGGCTGAGATGCATCCCAGGGGCCCCCCCTCCAGGTCTGAGTTCTTCGGTGGTGAGAGAAAAAGGGACTTGCTTAAAGGCCACATATTTCTCTCATTCCCATGGCAACCAGCCCATTAAGGAGATGGAGATTAAACGAACCCAGCTGGTGTGTATTGGCCAGGCAGCATCCTCCTCCTCCTCCCACTCAGACCTTGCTGATTCCACAGGAACTAGGCATGTGGGCAACATCAAGAATGTGATGGGTAAAACCAATGGGCCTGTGGGACCCCTGGCCTCGGTGTTGCTACATGCCGTGCCCTACAGACCCTGCACTGCCTCTGTAGCTGGGAGCTTAGGCCTCTCATTATGTGCTCAGGGCTCTGGCCTAATGTCTGCTGCCTTTTCCACAGCCCCATGCTCACCTACCGCGTGGATGCTGACAAAGGGTTCAACTTCTCTGTGGGCGACGACGCCTTTGTGTGCCAGAAGAAGAATCACTTCCAGGTCACAGTCTACATTGGCATGCTTGGAGATCCCAAGTATGTGAAGACCCCCGAGGGCCTGAAACCCTTGGAGTGCTTCTACCTGAAGCTGCACGGAGTGAAGGCAAGCAGGAGCTGAGCGAATGCAGCAGGGAGAAGGGGAGCTGGGATCAGGCAACACCCCATCTTTCATGTGCTGAGTTGTAGGGGTGTGTGCAGGAGAATGCTGAAGGTGATACTTGGTCTTCAGCTCCTGAGATAGGACTCTAAGATGGATTCAGTTGCTCCCTGGGCATCCCCAGGGTTTCCCCTCGCTCCTAGAGGCATTTGGGAAGATCTATTCACCCTCTGCCAGGGCTGCACCCAAGTTAGGCACTGCGTGTTGGTTGTGCAGGAGGGGTTGGGGAGACAGCGGGAAGGGGAAAGTCTCGGCTTTCCACTCTTCATCACATCCCCAAATCTTTCTCTCCAGCTAGAGGCCCTGAACCAGTCGATCAACATCGAGCAGTCGCAGTCCGACCGCAGCAAACGGCCCTTCAACCCTGTCACGTGAGTGTGGGCTGGAGAATAAGCTATAGCAGGGGTGGGTGGGGAAGGTTCATGGGAAGGCTCAGGATAGCACTGTAGGTAATACACCCTCCAGTTTTACTGCCCACAGCAGAGTTTTCCTCCCTTTATGCTGCCTGCTCCCTTTTGTGCCCAATTTGTAGCCCTACCACAGTGGGACGGGACAGGAGATGGCCATATTCCTCAAGGAGTCTCATCTCCAGAAACATCCTCACTTGCTCCTCTGTTTCCTCTTCCACAGGGTCAACCTGCCTCCAGAGCAGGTCACTAAGGTCACTGTGGGGCGGCTGCACTTCAGCGAGACCACAGCTAACAACATGAGGAAGAAAGGAAAACCCAACCCAGACCAGAGGTGAAGAGCAGGGACACCTTTACAAACTGTTCTGTGCACTCAGGGCCTGTGGATGTGCCAGCCCTTGCTTTGAGAAGCAGCAGGTCCTACGCTGACCATCTTTTTCTCACGGAGGAAAGGAGATGTCTGCTGTGGCCACTGTAGTCTTTCCCTTTTTACAAGGGGTTGTGGACAGGGGAGAGGGGATGTGTGCAGCTCTCTGTGACAGCCTGGTGCCCTGTCCTTGAGGCAGATGCAGCAGTTTGCAGTGCACGATGGCACCCTGACCTCTCTCCCCTCTTGACAGGTATTTCATGCTTGTGGTAGCCCTGCAGGCACATGCACAGAACCAGAACTACACACTTGCAGCCCACATCTCTGAGCGCATCATTGTCCGAGTAAGTCCTCCTCTCCTCCCATAGCCCTTTGCTGGATGAACTGGGCAGTTCCCCTGCACCTCTGTAGCTTTTCAGTGCTTTCCCCTCCCAGCCCTTTCTTCCCTTTTCCAACTTGCAGCTATCCTTGCCCATGGCTGTCCCTGCCCATGCCTGCGTTCTCATTCCAGCCTTTCCACACCTGCTCGGTTGGAGCAGCTTCAGGGCATGCAAGAGCTTGTTGCAGGACAGGGAAGGTGTCTCCTTGTCCTGACCTTCCACTGGTGCTTACAGTAGAGCTGCTAGAAATGAGGGAATGGTGTTGTTAGGATTCCACAGCAGGTACAAGACCTCCAGGTTCAGAAAGACTGGGTGCCCTGCCATGGCTGCACTTTGTGCAACAGCATTTGAATGGGAATGCAGAGCAGCAGGAAGAAGTAGGCATCATCCCCGGACTCTCCCAGAGCTCTTTTAATGAGTGTTTAGCTCTGTGGGCTGAAGGTAGCAGGTAAAATGCAAAGAGAAGGACCTCGAAGTCTGCAGACATATGTAAAAGGAATCGTGCAGCCTCCAGAGTGCCCAGAACTGCAGGGAATTGCAGGCAGCCTGTGCTGCTCCATCCCAGCAGGTTGCAGAACAGTGGGATTTGGGGGACTGTGGAGGCAGGAACAACAGCTGTGTCACTTATGGACGCCAGATGTCCTTGTGTTGAGTTGGAATTTTAAGAGCTCTGAGGACTGAGATAACACAGCTCAAGAAAGCAAGGATATTCCTTTAGGGAGAGGAGAAGAGCAGGCGTAACCTTGGTTCCTGATGAAAGAGGTTTGGTCAGGGCCAACAGATGAAAGCCAAGACTGCAAAAGCAGGCTGGGAATTTTTCCCAGAGCTGGCAGTGTGTCCCTGTCACTTTCCTTTGTGCTGCTGCAAAGCTCTGTCTAACACCTTCACAGCCTCGCTTGTCCTCTGTTGTGCTGTCTGTCAGCTCCCTGCTGTAGGGCAGGTGCTGTTGCAGCTCAGCCTCCAGGTGTTCCTAGAGCTGTGTGCTGTAGAGAAGGCACCTCCACCAGGGTCCTGTGGCATGAGCTTTTAATCTCAGAAGTCCCCTCCAGTTTCTCAAGCCACTTGGATCAATCTGCCCCCGTTTCAGCTGAGATCTTCCCCATCCCTGACTCCCATTTGCAGATCAAGGACACAGCCGTGTGATTGAGGTGCATCTGCTTATCTCTGCCTTTTTCTCCTGTCTCTTCCCAGGCCTCCAACCCTGGCCAGTTTGAGAGTGACAGCGATGTGCTCTGGCAGAGGGCTCAGCTCCCTGATACCGTGTTCCACCACGGTCGGGTGGGCATCAACACGGACCGCCCTGATGAAGCCCTCGTGGTCCATGGCAACGTGAAGGTGATGGGTTCCCTGATGCATCCATCAGACGTCCGAGTGAAGGAGGACATCCAGGAGGTAAGAGCTGTGCAAACCAGGCTGGGCTTCGCTGACATGGCTCAGTACAGGCCTCAGGGCCCTCTCAGACAGCGCCTCTTGCCCTTGGGACCTGTCATAAAGGTGAACCATAGTGAGTTTTGTCATCTGGGGTCAGAGCAATGGGATGTAAGGAAGCAACACCCCGCTTAGGAGACGCACGTCTCTGTTTTGTCCCAGGTGGACACCACAGAACAGCTGAAGAGGATCTCACGGATGCGGCTGGTGCACTACAACTACACACCTGAGTTTGCAGCTACGGTGGGCATCGACAACACCTCTGAGACAGGTATAGGCCCTGCATTGTGCTACCCTGCTTGTGTCTGCAGTGCCGGAGCTGGGCTTGTTCAGCCTGGAGAAGGCTCTGGGGACACTTCACTGTGGCATCCCGTGGTTCCTCTGCTGAGACTCAGCGGTCTGTGGGCCTCTGATGAGCTCTGCCCAGGATAGAGTGTGCACCTTGTGCTGTCCCCAGCATAGAGAGCTCCTGTCAATAATGTCTCGGGTCAGAGGAAGGGCTGTGGCAGGAGGAGTGCTACCCAGAGTCCTGAGAGCCACTGTGCCATTTTCACACAGGTGTCATTGCTCAAGAGGTGAAGGAGATCCTCCCTGAAGCAGTGAAGGACACCGGGGACCTGGTCTTTTCCAATGGGAAGACTCTGGAGAACTTCCTGGTGGTGAACAAGGTCAGTGGCAGCCTGAAGGGACAGGAAGGGCAGGAAGCTGGAAAGGCTGTCAGACCTGGGTCAAGATTGTTGTAGAGCTGGAACAGGGAAAGCGTGGAACAGGGAACGCTTCTAAACCAGTCCTATCCATATGAGTTTCAGACTTGGCTGATCTTTCAAATGTCAGGAGCTGACCTGAGTTGACAGCAGACATCTGCAGGGAGGAGTTTGCCTGATGTTGTTGAACGTTGTCAGCATCTCCCTCAGGATAGGCTTCTTGTTGGCAGCCTCCTGCAGGGAGACTCTTGGTCATAATCTCCTTTCTAGATAAGATAAGGTGGTTATGTCAAGATAACCAAGAGCACCTGGCTGCCTGAACTCACTGTAACCCGTGGCAGCTCTGTTTGCTGCTCTGGGTGTTGAGGGGATGGAACTCACTGCTCTCCCAAAGCTGCCAGCTTTCTCCTGCATCTCTCCCTCCTCAGTGCCTAGAGTGAGAATAGCCAGGGCTGAACTTAGTGCATCAGGGATCCTTTGGTTTTTAAGAGAATCTCTCTTGTTCTTGCTGACCTGTTCTATGGCAGGAGCGCATCTTCATGGAGAACGTGGGAGCTGTGAAGGAGCTGTGCAAGCTGACGGACAACCTGGAGACACGCATTGATGAGCTGGAGAGATGGAGCCACAAGTTGGCCAAGCTCAAACGCCTTGACAGCATGAAGTCAACTGTGAGCTCTGGGGCATTCAGGTATGGGCACACTGAGGGCAAGAGTCCAAAGGGCTCTTTTCATAGAACCATTAAGGCAGGAAAAGACCTTTAGGATTACCAAGTCCATCATCAACCCATCCATGCCCACTAACCGTGCCCTCAGTGCCATATCCACACATTTCTTGAACACTCCAGG
>JAPSGF010000001.1:36604782-36649509 GCA_035772895.1 Perdix hodgsoniae
TGGAGTTGTTTTAGAGAGCTGAGGCAGATCTGGCATCCACATACGAACTCTGTGCTCTCAGACCAGTTTCCCCCCAAAATACTATAAAATGGTTACCACATTTTTCGAGTTAGTGAGTGCCTTTCTCAGAGCAAAGAGTTTCCAAATTGTTTTACGGATCTATGCCAGCTTATGAAGGTTTGGAGCAGAATTCAGGCTTTGTACCAGCACTGTGTCTGCGCCCTGGAGCAGGCTGGGTGGCAAGACTTTGGTGACTGTCGCTTCACACAGAGTTACCTTTTTGCCTGAGAACCTTTTCTTCTTGCAGCCAAACGGGAAGCCAGTTCAGCCGTGCAGGAAGCATGCCTCACAAAAAGAGGCCTCACAAGATAGCCAGCAAGGTAAGGGGCTGCTCCCAAGCCTTGCTGTGTGGGGGAAGGTGAACTCTCTGGGAACAACATTCTGCATAGTTCTCCTGCACATGCTGCAGAGGGAGAAGCCCTGTCTCCTCCCATTTTCCTGATCTCTCCTTCCATTTTGTCTTTACCTAATGGAGGTGTTTTCTGGCTTTGCTGTGAGGGGGCTGGGGGCTCACAGGGGAGCAGGAGGAAAGCTTCGGATGTGATATGCTCAGCAGCAGAGAGGACCAGAGCCCTGAACTGAGCTTGGGATTTCTCTCTTGTAGTCGCCGTCGGTTGTCCCGGAGCAGGCCTGCATCAGTCAACGCTTCCTGCAAGGCACCATCATTGCCTTGGTGATCATCATGGCCTTCAGGTGGGACCACACATCCAGGTCTCCCTCCCTCCATCTCATCAGCTCGATTTAGGCTGAGCCAACCAAACTGGCAGTTCTTTGAAGCACAGTTCCCAGGAGTCTCTCTCCTTACTGCATCCTCAAGGCTTCCTAGCACCGTGGTAGGAAAGCATATCAGTGTCTGAGAACAAAGAGGTCCAGCTTATTCTGCCATCCCACGGGGAATGGATCCTACAGATCCATTCATGGACTGAAATCCTTTGGCAGCAGGGCAACTGCTCCATCTTCAGCCTGGACCTTTGTCTTTGCAGTGTGGTGTCCATGTCCACGCTCTACGTGCTGAGCTTGCGCAGCGAGGAGGACCTTGTGGATATTGAAGGGTAGGTATCTCTGGGCTCTGTGGGATGGATGTGGTTGTGGTGCCTGGGGCAGTCTAAGGCAAGAGGAGCAGCTGCTGTGGGGTTATTGACCACAGCTGGAAAGCCAGTCAAATGCATCATGTGCCCGAGCCTTAAACTGTTTGCAGCAAGAAGTGAGGAGCAGAAGAAGAAGAAAACATGCTGATGGTTGGCTGCTGACATCACTCATGGTCTGTCTGAATGTTATTTGGGTGCCTCTTCTGCTGCACTAAAACAGCAAAGTCCCACCACTGAGTTGTGGGGTTGGACTGGTCTGTATGAGGCAAAGGTTTTCTTTAGTGTGGAAATAATGTCAGGCATGCACACAGTCAGTCTGTGCTGGGCATTCAGTTTCAGCACACTTTGCTCCTTCAGGAGCTCATGGCACCATATAATGAGCATCTTTCTCTCTTTCTTTTCCCCATCCTACTTCTCTCCCTTACATTCTGGTTACGCCTTCCATCCGACTCATTTTGTTTCCATTTTCTCTTTAATTTTCCCTTTCTTTTCATTTCCATTATCCACACCCTCTTTCATTGCCTCCCTTTACTTCCCTTCTCACTGCCCCATAGCTCTTTTGCTGTGCCCACTGCCTGTCTCCTGGCCCTCTTTCGGCACAGGGGTCCCGGGGTCCCAGTTGCTCTATGCCCACGGTATGTTACTCTTTCATTATACTGTTACTTAATTGCTGCATCCCTTCTCTTAGTTCCCCTTCTTTTTTTTTTTCTCCATCTGCACCATAGAAGACAAAACCTTGAGCAAAATGTGGCGGCTCAGCAAGTGGGGTTCCAGGAGTTATGTCATAGAGCCCTTAAGGTTGGAAAAGACCTGTAAGATCATCAGATCCAACCACCCACCAGTCACTATCGTGCCCATCAAACCATGTCAGGCAGTATGGAAGGGGAATTGTGATCAGCAGAATGAAGAACCAATGAATCAAAGGCTAAATAAACAAGTTGCACATGGCAGGTAGAGCAAGAACAGGCAGTACTTAAAAAGGATGAAAATTAAAGAATTAGCCCCAGAGGTGTTCCTACACTCTCTTCATATATGAGAAGCTTTATTTTGAAGGGTCACTCAGTTACAGGTGAGCTTAGTGTGCAAAAAAAAGGGCAGGAAAAAAACTACATTAATGACTTCCATTTATGAGCCATGACCACTGAGAGAACTTGGAAAGGCACTGACCCACTTCTGGTGCCTGACTCACTAACAGGCAGTCTGTGAACTCCTGTATATTGGCACCGCAGGAAAACGTCTTCAGAAAAAGAAGCAAACAGAAAGCAGTTTGAGAGGCATGGCCTTTAATGCAGCACTGCAACCCAGTGGAAAGCTGGCTGAGTTAATAATTAGGAACAGATGTGTAAAGCAGCGTTGCCAATGTGATCTGTGGCAACATACTTTCCTTCGGAAGGAAACAGGTCCTATTTGTCTATCAGCACTCTTTGAAGAAAATACTGTGTGAAGAGCAGCTCAAGGTATGGCTAATTTGTTCTTTTAAGAACGCCACGAGGTTTACAAGAGGCTGTTAAGAAGTAATTGCTGATGGGAGGCAAGATAAAGCTGGGCATGGTGAGTGTTGACAAGGCGGTGGAGGGATGGAGGTAGATCTTAGCTGGGATAAAGGCTGGCTCCAGAGGCTGGGTCTGCTTTTCCTCCAGCAGTCCAACACCATGTTTCACTAATGAAAGAAATATGTAATCAGGTGCTTCTTGGAGGTGACAGTGTTATTTTGCTGTCTCTAAATGAACAAAGGCTCTTTGAGAAACCTTGAGCAATGCTAAAGGACAGGCAGGACATGGCTTCAGGACAAGCAAAACATGGGAAAGAGAAAATTGAAGTGAGGAGGGAAAGGACAGGTTGGGTCTTCCATTTCTTTGCTCTGAGCTCAGAAGAAATCTCTGCAGTGAAAAGCTACAGCTTAGACTCATTCCTGCCAGAAGCAGAACTGTCACCTCATCCATTGTGGCATCTCCCAGCTCTCCGTGCTGTGTTTGTGCCTAGTGGTGTTCTCTCCTGCCTGGCTTTTCGCAAGTCGCTGCAGGCTTTGCCCCTCTTCCCCTGCCTGCCATCACTGTTTGCTTGTTCCGTCCCCCCTTTCACTGCTACACCCACAAAGTGGTCCCCCGTGGCCGAGCTTCACCCTTGCTTTCCTACATTTCAGGTCAAGCCAGAATATCGACAAAACACAGATGGTGCGCTCCACAGCTGCGTCAGACAGAGCCAGCAGCAGGACCCCAACACACCACGGTAGGTCACAGCTGCACCTCCAGAGCTGCACCACACCAGAGGCCCATGGCACGGAGCTGCCTCCATGCTGGCAGCTCCTCAGAAGAGCTGCAGAGGGTGCTCGCTGCCCCCGCTGCTGGCTTACTCTGTCTCTCTGCTCTTTGCCCTGCAGTCACGTCAAACGTGCTCGACTTACTCGATGCTTTACCTGGTCACAGCGTGCTAGCCTGCTTCAACCCACCGTGTTTCTCCACTTGCTGCTCTGCTGCTCCCACCAACGCGTCCTCTGTTGCCCTCTCTGAGGCCAGCCCTACTCATGGCACCAATCAGACAGGTAAGTCCCATGCCAGCAGGAGGGAGATGCTGGGACAGTGCAGAGCTCTGTGTCCCACTACTGCATCGCTTCGTGGCCCCAGATTCCTCTCACCTGGTTTCCTAACCCTGCACCTGCCCAGGGACTGCTGGGCTGCCGATGTGGTGTGGTTTGTACATCCGTGATCCCGCTTCCAGGGTAAGTGGCAACAGAAGAGCTCGCTCTGCCAGTATGGAACCGTGAGAGCTGGCCAGTGTGCCCAAGCGACTGCAGTTTGCAGTGCAGCCTCGGTGCTGTTTGCTTTTGGCAGGCCAGGAGCTGTGCTTTACAAGCCCACTTATTATGTCACTACTGCAGGAGGAGCAGCAGCATCTCAGGCAGTCACTGTCCAGCCATAACACCCCTGGAGTCATAGAACCATAGGAATGTTGGCTTGGAAGGGACCTTAAAGATCACGTGGTTGGGTTGGAAGAAACCTCGAAGCCCCACCAGCCCCACCCCCTGCCCATGGGCTGGATGCCCCCTACAAGCTCAGGCTGTGCAGGTCTGGTCCTTGGACTTGGACATCAAGCCTGGCCTTGGACACTTCCAGGGATGGGGCACCCACAGCTTCTTTGAGCAGCTGTGCCAGGGCCTCACCACCCTCTGAGTAAATAATTTCCTCCTTACATCTAACCTAAATTTCCCATCTTTTCCATTCCCCCTTGTCCTATTACTCCATGCCCATGTAAAAAGTCACCCTCCTCCTGTTTATCAGTTCCCTTTAAGTACTTGGAAGGCCAAAGTGAGTTGTCCTGGAGCCTTCTCTTGTCCAGGCTGAATGAGTCCAGCTCCCTCAGCCTGTCCTTGAAGGAGAGGTGCTCCAGGCCATGCCTTCACCCTGCCTTTAGCTCTGCACTATGCAAGGGCTGTTAAATGCAAGGGTGTGACACAGGAGTGACGTGGGGACAGGACAACCCCAGACCTTCAGCCTCTCAGCATAATGTCTCTCCCTTTCCTTCACAGACCAAAGTCAGACCTCACTGCAGCCAGTGACCAATATCAAAGCCAAATCCAGGGGCATCACCAGGAAGGCAACCTCCTACACCAAATGGCCAAAGACGCCTGACAGGTCTCAGAGCTTCGGCAGCCCCAATGCCAGCCCCTCCTCCCCCTTCACCCACCTCCAGGGCAAATCCAAGTACATCTCCAACCTCTCGCTCTCCCGCAGCAACTCCCCACTGGGGCAGGCCAGGCCGCAGCGCAGCATCAGGCAGCTGGTGAGCGAGTGGCCCCACACACAGGACCCCAGCACGGATGGTAGGTGGGCCTCTGGCTGCCTTCTCATGGCTCTTCCTCACTTGCCAGCCTTTTTCTGGTCCTACATAACCCATCTCCCACCCACAGGGCCAAGCCCAGTGCTGCGTTCCATCCGGATCCTGGAGATTGATATGGTCATCCAGTCACAGTTCTGTGCAGCCAGCAATGCGTGCAGGTGAGGAAGACAGCAGTTCTTGAGGAGCTCCAGAAGCAGATGGGGTATTCCTGTATCCCTGGACCTTCGCTGGCCATCATTCCAAGGCAGCCCTTGGGCACAGGAGCTGGGGCTCCTGCTGAGCCCAGCCCTGCTCCTTCACCCAGTGTGCAGGAGGACTGGATTTAGTGATTTGCTGGCTTGGGAACTGGCCTGGGGAGCCCACCCCTCTGCAGTCCCAGCCCAGAGAAGAGCCAGTCCTGGCCATCTCACGGCCAGCTGGATTGCTGCAGTGAGGACTTTCTCTGTCTCCCTAGGACTGGAAACTTCACCTACCGCATCCCCATCAGCCAGCTGACAGCAGTGAACACCAACCTGACCCTGGAGATGAAGTGAGTGGGCAGGGCTCCTTGGTGTTCCTACATCCCTCAAGTGGGCTGGATACTGTGCCATGTCACCACGGTGTCTCCTGCCCAACCTCATTAGAGACAGCAGTGCCTGGCACCTTCCAGGGCTTTACCATCTCTTGTCTCCCCAGCTCCTCATCTGTGCTGTCCATCTCCCTTTGTGGCCTTGTCTCCAGCGACCCTTGCCAGGATGTTGCAAGCACAGACGGCTTCAGTGATGGCACAGACACGCAGGTAGGGAGGGGCTCAGTTCACACTACCCACATGTGTGAAGCATGATACTATATATCCCAGAGCTGATGCTTTCAAGGCCCATCGGGCTGGATAAAGTGTTTAAGTGCTTTTTGTCCTGCCAAGCCTGTCTCCATAACTGAACATGGAGATGCTGTTCCTCCATAGACTGCTGTATCACTCAATGGAGCAGAGATGTGCTCTGCTTGCCATGGCGGCCTTGGAGACATCCCAGGATGCTCAGCCCTGCTCTCACTGCAGATAACTCTGTTTTCTTCCCCAGGAAACGACGCACCGCTGGCCTCTTGTGATGCTGTCTTTCAGGGAGTTCACCTACCACTTCAGGGTGGCACAGACTGTGAGTACAAGCAGCTGCTTTGCTCCTCTTATCCAGGGCTAAGTGGGAGGACGGCAACGGGAATGTGGCATCATGCATCCTACCCCGACCTGTAAGCTCTTCTTGCTTTCTCACACAGGGCCGAGCCAACTGCAGCACTACTCCCGAACAGATGGGACACCTTTTTACTGACTATTATTTTCAGTTTTACTGGCTCTGTGAGTGAGTCCTGGCAGCACCAGTGCCCTTTGGTTGGAGAGAGGAGGGGGACTGGTGACACTGGGGAACCTCCTGTACACCCTCCTCCGCTGACCCCCAGCCCCACCTCAGCCCCATCACCCTCCTTGGGGGTGGAGATGGTTTGGTTGTGGCTGGCAGTGCTGACACCGAAGTACAGCACACACAGAACACAGGACCTAAGCCACAGAAACACAACCAGCCCTGCGCCATCTCCTGGGCTCACCTAGCACCAACACTGCCCCAAACACCCCTCCTTCCCTTCTGGGGATGCTTGTGTCCCCCAGCCCCTGCAACACTGGATTTGAAAGCATTACACTGGATGGAACGTGGATGGATCTGCCACATCCCAGAGCATGGGACTTGCCAGCTGTGCCACGTCAGTTCTCCACAACACTGGAATTGCTCAACACTGGAGCCCTTTCCAAGAGGGAAAAGCTGGAGTTTCACCTGGAAAGGAAAGGCTGTGCCTGGACATACTGGAAGTTGTGCACTGGAGTTGCTGTTCCTTCCAGCTGGACCTGCAGCCCCGCTGGACCCCTGGAGACCCCTGTTCTCCACAGAAGGTGCAGCTTCCACATTTGCCCCCCTCCTCACTGTGCTGTCACTAGATCCAGGTCAGGATGGATAAACTCAAGAACCCCACTAAAGATGCTGCTCAGGCTGTGCTCAGGCCAAACTACACGTGGGGACACTTAACCATCAGTCCCTGGGAGGAAAACAACCCCAAGCCACCTGTGTTAAGTGTTGGTTAAACACTGCAGGACCCATTTTCTTCACTTGCCAGTGGTGCTTGGCCACTTGTGGTGTGCAGAGAGCTGCCCAGTTGGCTCTGGAGAAAAAGATGACTGGCCAAGCCCGGTGTGCCCTGCAGAGCAAAGCTGGGCTGCTGGGGATGTGAGGTGTGGTTTCACTGCACAACCAGTGGGGGAAACAGCAATGACAGTGAGTTCTCACTGTCTCTGCTCTCAGAAAGCAGTTACGTTGAGTGTACTCTGGGTATTTTACTGTTACAAGTTCTTAACTTGCTAAACTACTGAATTTAATTTCTTTTTTTAAGCCGCATAAAAATGGGTCTCTTAATTCTGTCCCTGTTGAGCTCTGTGCATCTTGAATAGGAAACTGAAGGGGGGCACTGCTAAGCTCCATGTTAAAGTCTGATTGCTGCAGCAGTACTGGGATGTCAGCTCCCACTGTTCCCATGCCCTCCTCCCTGTCCTGCTCCAGCTAAAGGAGACCTCTGTGCTCCTGGAGGCTGAAACACCACCAGCTCCAGAAAATGGAGACTCATTTTCCTAAGGAAGCAGCACTGGGGAATGGCAGCGAGGGGGGACGCTCCGGTCCTGAAGGAAACCCTAAAGCTGATTAAGAGAAGAGCACACCTTTTGGGAAACAACATCAGGATCTGGTTGCTGCACTGCATTCTGTCAGTGGAGGTGGATGCAGAGATCCCTTTGCCAGCTGCAGGCCATGCTGTTTCCATCGCTGAGGAGCACAGGGCAGGAGCAGCTCTCAGCCACCAGCAGCAGGCTCTTCTGCTCTGGAGAAAGGAGCTGCAGAGATGTTTTACCTGATAGATGCTTCCTACACGCACCGCTTCTGTTCCAGAGCTCCCTTCTGAGGCTGTCCCAGCAGAGCAGCCACAGCCTTGCAATTCCTTGCAGCATCACTGGGATTTTGCATGGCTGCCCTTCCAGAACCTTGCCCTTCCCTTTATTTGCAGGGCAAGTTCCAAGGTCAGATGTCTACTCCAATGCTGTGCCCATGGGCAGCAGTGAATGATATGGGTGATGCTCTCCAGCGAGCACGATGCACTGGAGTCTGGGCAGCCAGGAAGCAGAGGGTGAGCAGGGAATGCCAGGCAGCCACAAAGGAATGAAGTTCAGGGAGGCCTCTGGGGAGCTCGGAGGGAGAGCAAGAGGCACGGGAGTGCAGACACACAAGCAGGTCAGCTCTGTGCTCAGCAGGATTTTCTGCTTCTGCGAGGAAACCCTCTGGTGGAGCTCTCAGAGAGGATGCTCAGCATTCTTCTTTCCACCCGTCCTAAGCGTTGTGCTCAGCCTTAAACTGAATAAGTTACTTTCTTGGCAGCTTTTACTCTCCACTTGGCAATCAGTGGCTCAGCCAATCCTCATCCTGGCGAGCGAGCGATGCCCTGTGCTCTGCCAGCTCTGCTCAGCTGAGGGGCAGCCTTCTCAGACCCCACTGCCGTTTCTCCTACCTGCCCATGCTCTCTTTTAGCCCACACAGAGGTAACAGGCAGTGCCTTGACGGCTGGAGCCGACAGTGCTGCCTGCAATCACTGCCACCAATCCATCCTTGCCAACGGAGCCCAGAGCCACACGTGTGTCTCCAAGGCTGCAGGCAGGGAGGGAGAAAGCAATCAGCCACTGGACACATGCCAGCCCAAGAGGAGAGGGGGTCTCTCAGGTGTCCCTGTGATGCTGAGCCATTGGGTTACAATGGCCTCAGCGAACCAAGTGCCTAATGGCTACGGGAACATCTCTAGTGCCTTGTTCTGCCAACTGGGTTCCCTACGCCTGTGTATCTCAAAAACAGCAGTCTGTTAGCTTGAGAAACAAGATAAGGCAATACCCAAAGTGCAACAGCTGCCCCTGTACTGCTGTTTTACAGCAGGAAAACAGAAGGGGCTGAGAGCAATCCATGGTATCAGAGGAGAGATTCAAAACATCATCCTCAGCACCTTAAGTTACAGTAATTTGTTTTAATGTACATCACAAATCACACATCTGTTCCACCAGCAGCCAAGCAGGAATGAGCTCAGAAGGGTTTTGTAACACAAAAAAAAAAGTCAACAAGATTGCTCGTTGCCATGGAAACAGCCGTTTGCACAGACCACCCCTGGAAGGCTCTCTGCCCTACCCATCCATACCTACTGCCGTGTTCCCCATCCCCAATCAGTAACCAGAGAGTTCACAATCAGGCCTTTACCTGCATGAGACGGAGGGAGCTCTGAGCCAATGTCTCCAGCCCTGCAGCTCGGGGAAACCCTTCTTCAGCTGGAAACAGGAGCTTCATCTCTCTAGACATTCTTGGCAGAAAGGAAGACAAGCATGGAAACGAGGCCACTTGCCAAAGTTTGGCTGTTTCGGAGTTTGTTTCAAAAGCAAATTCACAAACATTCTGTCCTACTGTCAAGAGCTTAAAGCCTGTAAATAGAGACTATACCACCACAAGAATTAAGGAAAAAAAAAAGTAAAGCACTAATTTGTTTGGTTTAAATGTTGCTGTCACTGCTTTAATCACTGTATATTGCCAGCAAGTTCGTAGAGTTGCCTTCTTAGCAGGTATTATTGATTATAGGTTTTTATTTGTGGGGAACAAGTGTGGTTTCCCTTCCTTTCTTTCTGATTTATATTTATATTTTGCTAAATTGGAGTGCTGAGTCTTCGGATTCCCCACTTTTATGTTTGGCTTATTTAGACTTTGTTTTATGCTGGAGGTAAATATGCCTATATAAATAAATATATGAATATTGCTTTGTATTCAAGGATGGCTCCTGGCTGTGTTCCTCCCTTACTGTTCTTTCCCTTTCAGTTCACAAACTGCTCATCACAAGAGCGAGGAACCCCAGTGCGAATTACTCAGTGTGAGCTTCCAGACATTCCAGCCCACAGCGGGCTCAGGACAGCTGCAGGTGTCCTGTTTTGGAACAGATGTAAAAAGAGCTGTGGCTGCTCACATCTCAGAGGTCAAGGCCAGATCCAGAAGGCATCTGAGAGAACCTGCAGAGGGAAAGTTTCCTCCGGACAGTATATCAAGGCTTTAAGTCTGCGTGGTACCTGCCATTGTAATTTTTAACTCCAAGTCCTAATTGCTTTGAAAGCGAGGCTCCAAATGCAAAGCTGCCTTAAAAGTATAGCGATGTGTGCCATAAATAAGTGCTTTCAAAGCATTAATTCAGTAATGCTTGAACAAAGGACACAGTCAGCTCAAGCATTCCTCCAAAACCTCACGTCCCACAAACACAGTTTGTGTCACCCGAGACTTCTAGACTCCAGCTGCAGCAGGGCACAAGGCAGCACTGAAACCCTTCTGGGCACACACAGCAATGGACATCCATGAGCAACAACAAATCTCCAGTTGGAGTTAAAACTTCTTTCAGATAAAGCTCTAGCTCATTAAAAATGCTCTTTGTAACTTTTCTGCAGTGCTGAGCGTGGTCTACCCAGACACCACTCACTGCAGCACAGGAACTCTATTGCCGAGACATCTAAGTTTGATACCAGGGGTGCTACACACCACCAGCTGTGGTTTCACAGCATTTGTTGCTCTCTGCAGTAGGATGTCTAGCTAAATTCCACTTGTGTTTTCAACTGCTTAGAAGGAAATATGAATTATGCTTATCTCCTTACAAAACAGCTGCTTCTGCTGCTCCAAACAGCTCAGGAAAAGGCTGTGTGTACAATAAAGGGCCCATACCAAGTCTTATGGGTTTTGTGTAGAAATCAGAGTTGGTTCCGAAAGTCAAATACAAGCATCTAAGAGACAAACTGCAAATCCAAAGGCAGGTGCATCACAGAGCCAGTTTTATTCAGGTTTGGTTTGTTGTGCTGGCAGGAGTCACCTGACAGGAGTACAGTCCATGCCTGAAGCAAGCTCCCATGCTGAAGTATAAAACAGATACAAAAAGAACTTATCCGGAGCTTCCCACCTGGAACCAAAGGGGAGAGGAAGGAGGTAAGACAGATTTCCCCAGAGCAGCATCCCCACAGCATAGGGACACATCCTCTACCAGGTGCTGTGGGGTTGGAACCACACCTTGAGCAAAAAAAGAGCACACAGCATGCATAATCCTCACTGCTTCACACCAAAATGAACTCATTCTGTTTGCAGTTTACAGAAGGGCAGAGAAGCCCTCTCTATCTAAATCGGCCAGCAGCCTTATCCTGTCACTGGGCACCTCCAAAAACCTGTCTGGCAACAACCACTTGACTCCCACCCATTAGATATTTATAAGGTTTGATCAGATCACCTCTCAGCCTTCTTTTGTCCAGGCTGAACAGCCCCAGGGCTCTCAGCCTTTCCTCATGAAAGAAATGCTCCCCGCCCCCAATATCTCTGCCCTTCACTGGGCTCTCTACATCAGTTCCCTGTCTGCCCAGAACCAGGAAACCCTGCACTGGACACACTACTCCAGATATGGCCTCCACAGGGCAGAGCAGAAAGACAGAACCTCCCCCACCCTGCTAGCCGTACTCTTTGTATCAGACCCCAGGATTCCATTAGCTTTCTTGGTCATGAGGTCACACTGCTGGTTCACAGTTAACCAGTGGTCACCCAGGACACTCAGGTCCTTCTCCACTGCAGCATCTCTGCTCCTCACCTGATACACGTGGTTATTTCTTGCTCTGTACAAGGCCCTGTACCTATCAGGGTACAGCCCTTTGTGTGCCCCAAATCCACCCCTGAAGAAACATGGCTTAGAAACATAACCTGGAGTTACGCTTTGCAGGCACCTCACACACATGCAACATGCAACACAAAGCTCTCATCCTGCTTACAGCCACTGGGGGTCCACACATCACTCCGCCTGGGCCTCACACATAGATCCCAACCCACAGCAGCAGGAACAGGACACCAAACCCCATGAAGAGCGATGCCACCAGTGAGATCAGCAGCTCCTTGTAGATGTCTCGCGTGTACTTGGTGGATGTAACCTCATAACTGCCAGCGGAGGGTTAAGGTGACAACAGGGTCATGGCAAGGTGGGTCCCCCCACTCCCAGTGCCCAAGGATACACGAAGAACCATGCGGTGAAGAACATGCCAATGGCAAGCAGCACCACAGTGAGGTGTGGGAATACAGCCGGGTTCACTGGGCTGGTGTACCTGCTCATTGCCTCTAGCTCCTGTGGGGGCATGGCATGGGGCAGCAGGGCTGTCAGGCCCCACGCTCAGTCCCTGATCCTAATTCCCGGCGTTCCCCACCCCAACTATCCTCCCTCTGTCGGCTCCTGCTCCCAGCCCTGTTTCCCACTCCCCAGCCTCCAGCTCCCATTCCAGGCCCCAGCCCTCAGTTCTCATTCCTGGTCTTTGTCCCTACGTCTTGTTTCCCTCCTCTCTCCCAGTTCCAGCCCCCAATTCCCATTCCCTATAGCGGTCCTAGCCTCTGGTCCCAGGCCCCACACTCCATTCCTGCTCTAGGTTCTCCTTCCCATTCGCAGCTACTGACTCCAGTCTCAGCTCCCGGTTCCCATTCCCGGTCTCAGTTTCAGGTCCTGGCCCCAACCCCAGCCCCAAGTTCCCAAATCAATGCCAGTCCCAGCTCCCAGCTCCCAGCTCCCAGCTCCCAGTCCCAGTCCCAGTCCCAGTCCCAGTCCCAGTCCCAGTCCCAGTCCCAGCCCGGAGCCCACGCCCCACCATATTGCCCCAGATCCCGGCTCCCGCCGCGCTCGGACACGTCCCCTCGCCAACTTCCGCTTCCCGTCGCCGGCAGAAGCGGAAGTGACGCATTCCGGATCGGGTGGGCGGGGCCACTGGGAGCCGCTCGGCATTGGCTACCCAGCAGGTAGCGCGGCCTGGCGCGGGAACGGCGCGGGGTTGGAGCGGAGGGGTAATGACGGCCGGGCGCCGCGGCGGGGACGGCGCCGGATAACGGCGGCCGGAGAGGGCGGAGGGGAAAAGCGACGGCGAGAGAGGGCTGAGGAGGGCTCGGAGAGGCCGGAGTGGGGCCGAGGGTGGAAGTCGGGGCGGGCGGCGGGAGGCCGCGGTGCGTGAGGCCTCCGTTCTTGGGACCCGTCCTCCCGTTTCTCTCAGCCGCGGTGGTTTGCTCTGTGCCCGCAGGATGGGGATCCACGGCTTGGCCAAGCTGATCGCCGATGTGGCACCCAGCGCCATCCGGGAGAACGACATCAAGTCGTACTTCGGGCGGAAGGTGGCCATCGATGCCTCCATGAGCATCTACCAGTTCCTGATAGCCGTGCGGCAGGGTGCCGAGGTGCTGCAGAACGAGGAGGGCGAGACCACCAGCCACCTAATGGGCATGTTCTACCGCACCATCCGCATGGTGGAGAACGGCATCAAGCCTGTCTATGTGTTCGATGGCAAACCACCACAGCTCAAGTCCGGGGAGTTGGCCAGGAGGACGGAGCGCCGCTCTGAGGCTGAGAAGCACCTGCAAGAGGCTCAGGAGGCTGGTGAGGAGACCAACATTGAGAAGTTCAGCAAGAGGTTGGTGAAAGTGACCCAGCAGCACACTGACGAGTGCAAGAAGCTGCTGATGTTGATGGGCATCCCCTACGTGGAGGCTCCAGGGGAGGCGGAAGCCAGCTGTGCTACACTGGTGAAGGCAGGGAAGGTGTACGCAGCCGCCACGGAGGACATGGATTGCCTGACCTTTGGGAGCCCCGTGCTGATGCGGCACCTCACTGCCAGTGAGACAAAGAAGCTGCCCATCCAAGAGTTCCACCTGAACCGGATCCTGCAGGACCTGGGGCTGACCTGGGAACAGTTTGTGGATCTGTGTATCCTCCTGGGCTGCGACTACTGTGAGAGCATCCGTGGCATCGGGCCGAAGCGGGCAGTTGAGCTCATCAAGCAGCACAAAACCATTGAGGAGATCATCCAGCACATTGACACCAAGAAGTACCCCTTGCCTGAGAACTGGTTGCACAAAGAGGCCCAGAAGCTATTCCTAGAGCCTGACGTTGTCAACCCTGATGATGTTGAGCTGAAGTGGACAGAGCCAAATGAGGAGGAGCTCGTGCAGTTCATGTGTGGGGAGAAGCAGTTCAACGAGGAGCGCATCCGCAATGGGGTCAAGAGGCTGAGTAAGAGCCGCCAGGGCAGCACGCAGGGCCGGCTGGATGACTTCTTCAAGGTGACGGGCTCCATCACATCAGCCAAACGCAAGGAGCCTGAAACCAAGGGGTCAGCGAAGAAGAAAGCCAAGACCAACAGTGCCACAGCCAAGTCCAAAAAGGGGAAATAACTGGACTGGCCAAGCACAAACCTCTGTTGTTAGTTTTCATGCTCAGCTGGGAACTTTAGGCTAATAATAGATAGTCATCTTAATGTTCTGCAGGTTACTGCTGGGAGGGGTGCTGTGTGTGTTGCTGTCAAAGTCCTTCCAACATGGCTAGGCTAGTGAGTGAGATGCGAGTCTGCTTCTTCAGGGGCTGTAATGCATAAGGGTGGGGGAGGGGCTGAGACAACTGCAGGTGAGGGGAGCTGGCAGAAAGTGGTGGGTGAGGAATTGAAGCAGATGCCTTCAGCAGTTCAGCTGCAGCATTCGTCAGTTGGAGGCTTTTGACAATGAGGCCACAGAAACTGGATGTCACATCTAGTCAAACACCCCTCTGATATAACCAATAAAAAGTTGGACAGCTAGAGAGCAAATCAGGCACAGCTGTTTGAGATTTCTCCCTCACACAGCTCATCCATATAGAGGCCAGATGCAAGCAACAGGAGCAGAAAATGGGAAGAGGTGAATACAGGCAAGATAGAGTTGGGAGGAGAATGAAATAATGAGGTAAGATGCTTCCTTTAGTGAGGTTCTCAAGCATGGGCTGCCTTCCTTTTTTGTAATTTTTCTTTGGTTTTTAAAAAAAAGAAAGTTCTGGATTCAAAAGATCTGGTTTACTCTTAATGTGTATAAACCAGGGACAAACTGAGCTAAAACTGCAGCACTGAAGCACTAGCCTTCCTGCTAGGCTCCATTTTATGTTTAACAAGAAAAATGGCAATAAAACTGAAGTCAGTAAAATTCACCCCTTACTTTCTTGAGGCATCCTTTCACGTTGTACACACAGGCACACAAGTCCCAGGCTAAGGAAAAAAGAAAAAAAAGATACTACCTTTTTAAATTATTATTTTGTTCTGTACTAAGCATAACTTTTTACTTGTCAGAGTGATCTGCTTTTCTGTTATCGTTGTAGTTTTGTTTTAGTTTTTTAAAGAATAAAATGTGTATGCAAATATAACATTTCTCAAGTTCTCTGGAGTGGTAGCTTAAATCTTGTTGGTGAAGGGTGTGCAGGTAACAAACTCCTGATTTCAAATGGAAACCCATTAGTGTAAATCAGTGGCAACAGCCAACAAACGAAGCACAGGCTTAAATGTGGGAAATTCATGTTTTAACCGGTGTTAATAGTGGCTTTTGGGTGCTTTGTTGATCTGTATCAGCTGGTTGCTAAGTTATAAAAGAAGCTGAGTTCGTTTCACAGGGGAATTCCATTAATGTTATGAAGATAACCCCAGATTTTAAGCCCTCTGATGTTTTTAATAAGTACACTGTAGCCAAGAGCAGCAAGTATTTCTGATTTTAAGATCTTTTTAGTAGAAAAATGTGAATACTGATGTACCACTGTGGGACGCTGCTCCTGGACGGCTGTGGCTGGTGTGCTTGGAGCTCGATGGCTGTGCTCTCCGTGAGTGACGTCACAGAGAAAAGCAATGCGGTCTGCTCCTGTCGCTTACAATAATTATTACTGTGGGAGAATCTTCACCCAGAAATCCAGGAAATTTCTGCAGAGAAGTTTGGATTTCAAGATGTGTGTGAGGAATGATGTTGTCAGTGTTGGTGCCTGACAGTGCACAGCTCATCAGGGAGGTTAATCTGGAGCTTCATTTCTCTGTCTGCCTGCTGCTCAGAGCTCATGTTATACCTTTCAACTGGTAGAGCCACTGCTTTGTTGCTCACATGCACAAAACCACAGTGTGTGGGGGACTGGATGAAGGTTCCCATGCAGATCTCTTTGGATGCTGCTCCATCTTAAATCATGGGCAGGTGCCCAGAAGTGATTATTTTCACCTTGAGAACACACCTGCCCAACCTTGGCATCCCATTAAGCTTTATTTGATGCTTTTTTTCTCCCAGCTGTGGCTTTGCCAAAATGAACTTCCCCCACAGTCCACAATGGCACTGAGCAAACTAATGTTAATGAGCCCTTTCCACGTGATTAGCCGAGGAGGGGACCGGGCCCAGGTCCACGCTTACCAAAACTCTTTGGAGAGTTTCTAATGATCCCCTCTGTGGCGTGAAACTTCTGAGCCACCATTTACTTTGGGGACTTTGCTGTTGAGGGTCGAAGCCATAGATAAGCACTGCAAATGTACTGATGCAGAGAAAAAGCTTGTTAGCTGGAACACACATCTTCCATGCAGTAGATGTCCCCACTAACTCACGCTACCCTCACTGGTAGCCGCTTTGTACACAAGCTAAGCCATTACTTTTCTTTCTGCACGGTTTTCTCTCCTAGCAGCAGGCATGCTGTGCTGACATACGGTGGTATGGCTGAAGGCAACGGCACGGTGGTGAGTCAATTTGTCCTCCTAGGACTGACAGGTGAGCCTGAGCTGCAGACTCCTCTCTTCATAGTGTTCTCAGTGATTTATTTCATCACTGTGCTGGGTAATGTTGGGCTGATCACACTGATTGTGGCAAGCCCCCAGCTGCACACTCCCATGTACTTCTTTCTTTGCAATCTCTCTGTTGTTGATCTTTGCTACTCCTCTGTCTTTTCTCCAAGGCTGCTTATTGGTTTCTTGCTGGGTAATAAAACCATTTCCTACTCTGCCTGCTTCACCCAGCATTTCTTTTTCCTCATGTTTGTAACCACAGAGGTGTTCTTGCTGGCCGTGATGGCATACGACCGCTATGTCGCTATTTGCAACCCCTTGCTCTACGTTATTTCCATGCCCAAGAGCCTCTGCATGAAGCTGGTGGCTGGCTCGTACCTGGGAGGCATTCTGAACTCACTAACCCAGACGTGCTGCTTGCTGTCCTTGCCGTTCTGTGGCCCCAATATCATCAACCATTACTTCTGTGACACCAATCCCCTGCTGAAGCTCACCTGTTCTGACGGCCACCTCAATGAGCTTCTGCTTGTCACCTTCAATGGGACCATTTCCATGACTGTGCTCCTGATCATCATCATCTCGTATGTATACATCCTCGTCTCCATCCTGAGCATCAGGTCTGCCAGGGGACGACACAAAGCCTTCTCCACTTGTGCCTCCCACCTGCTGACTGTCACCTTGTTCTACGTGCCTGCTGGCCTCAGCCACATGCAGCCAGGCTCCAAGTACTCGCTGGACATGGAGAAGATCACGGCAGTGTTTTACACCTTGCTTGTTCCTATGCTCAACCCTCTGATCTACAGCTTGAGAAATAAGGATGTCAAGGACACACTCCGGAGAGCAAGAGAGAAAATATTCTCTCAAGCTGCTCACTGTGTATTCTGACTCTCTGTTACTCAGCAGTACATCCCCTTTCCTTGGCTGCATTTCTCTTAGAAAAAACCCTGGTTTACAAAGATGCTCACTGTAAGGCACACAGTTAATTCACTTTTGCATTTATGCACGGAATCGTGGCTGTACGTGTTCTACCAGAATTTACACAGTTCATGGAAGGCAAAGGATGTGTCTTGATTAGACATTAAAAAAGCTTTTTGCCAATTGTTTTCCTCAGGGCATCTTTCACCCCAGGCAACAAGCTGTTACCTCAGGTTGAGATTGAGGTCCAAATCCATCAACAGTGTTAAGAATGTTAATTCTTGTCCGGTACTTAAGTCAAAAATATTCTCTGAGAAGAAAACCTCAAGGTCCTGAAGGCCATCTCATATGCAATAATAGATGAACGCATAGAAACATCAACAGAACACCCAGAAGTGAATGCTCATTTCGAGTCAGTGGAAGGTGTGCTTCCACCCAGCACAGTTCCCCAGTTTTCAGGGATGATTTCCAATAACATTCCATATTGTTCAGAAAGGAAATAGTACAAGTAAATGTGAGAAACGCCATATCAGAATAAGACAATTGCAGCCATTTACATAAAGCCCGTGATTTTCACAGTGGCTACTGCGAAAACGAAGTAACTCCTTGTATTGTTGGTCAGATCAATACAAATGTTTTTAATGTTTAGAGCTGAAATTGCAGGAAGGGCCCAACATGGGTTTGAGTTGGTAAGCAACTCAACAAATAACAAGGCCTCAACTTGTTGGTAAACAAGCCAACCAACAGACAAAAACTAACAAAACAGCAGAAGAGGCAGGTAGAGAAAGCATTCACTATTTGGCTAAAGTAACAGTAACGCTCATTGGATTTGGGGCAAATTAGAAATGGAATCTCATAGTGCTACCATTTTAATTTTACAATTGTCCTTAGGCACATTCTAAGAGAAAATTCTGATTGGTGATGAGTGTTGTTCCCCAGGGATCAGAACTGGGACCTGTCCTGTTTCATATCTTTATTGATGACCTGGACAAGGGGACTGAGTGCACCTTCAGTAACTCTGCATGTGACACTAAGAAGTGTTGATTTGCCTGAGGGTAGGAAGGCCCTACAGAGGAGTCTGGACAAACTGCATCAACCAGACTGAAGCCAACTGTATGAATGTCAACAAGACCAAGTGCAGAGGTCTTGTTGAAGAGAAGAGGAGGCTCAGGGTAGACTTCATCACTTTCTATAACTCCCTGAAAGGAGGTTGTGGTGGGGTGCAGGTTGGCTTCCTCTCCCAAATAACTAGCAATAGGATGAGACAGAATGGCCTCAATTTGCTCCAGGGGAGGTTCAGGTTGGATATTAGGAAAAACTTCTCCAAAAAAGTGGCCAGGTGCTGAAATGGGCTGCCCAGGGAGATGGTGGAGTCAATGTCCCTGGAGGTGTTCAAGAAACATGTAGATGTGGTACTAAGGAATATGGGTTAGTGGGCAACACTAGTGGTAGGTGGATGGTCAGACTGTATGATCCTGGTGGTCTTTTCCCATCTTGCTGATTCTATGATTCTGTGACTCTCTCGTGCCTTGTGATTTTGCAGCAGCCACGTGTTTGAGCACCCTGTGCTCAAATGGCAGCCAGCTTTTGGAAGACCAACTGGTGAATTCTTCTCCAAAAGAAAGCAAAGAAATGCATTGATAATTGATTGATTTTGCAATTTTGTCAAATTGGATTGATAAAAATCATTGATAAGGTATGAAACCAGGCAGCTCTTCAGCCACAGTTCTACCTGAATGAGACCTGGAGCTGCTTCACTTCTCTTCGTTGAGATGGTGCAGCTCAAAGACCAGGAGATTCTGTGGGCCCACAGTTTTATCAAAAGCACCAAGGAAATGGATTTAACTGTTGGATAATTTGTATACCTTCACTTAAGCTAAGAAAAGGGGAAAATAAAAGTAACGAGTACAAGTTTGGCATATAGTAAGGCACACATGCTACACAACAGTAGGCAACGTTCATTCAGACTTGACATGGACCATATACCATGATCAAATCAAGATGATGGCTTAAACATTGTTTCTGCTGAATAAATCTAACTTTCAGCATGCTGTATGTTTAAATGTGTCTTTTCTGATGATGACAGCGTCAGAGCCTTGGTGGGAACTCTGTATCCTAGGAATTTGGGCAGCAAATCTTCCAGGAAAGTCATATCTAGTTGAAAGGATCAGAAAATGTGACTTCTCTCAGTGTAACTTGTCCTCATGTAAAATGGAGCAGTAATAAAACCAAGATTTTATCCTGCTGGGCTTTTTTTTGGAATTGATGCCAGAGCTGGATATAAAAAGTAAATTCAGACTCTCTCTCAACTCACTCACCAGAGATAAATCAGCAGCTCCTAAAATGACGGTCTGCAATGCGTGGAATGAAAAAAAACAACAACAAAACAAGCATCGATTTTTTCCTGGATAACATTAATCATTACTTGACAGGGTTATACCAGAAAGCAGAGAAAGTGCACATCTTATCTGGTATCTGACAAATGGATGCACACTTAAAAGCCATTGTGCTCTTCTAACACTTCACTCTGGGGAAAACTTCAGGTCCGCAGCCAGACACCTCATTTCAGATGCCCTGCAGGTGATGTGCATGGCTTTCTGTTATTATTAATGGGGATTTAGAGCTGCTTTTCACTCTGACAGAGGGGAAGCAGTGTGGTGCAGCACAGTGAACTTTTGTGCGTCCTCCTGTCAGCAGCTGCTTCATGTCAGGGACCCTGAGTATTGAGCTAAAGCCCAGGGGCATGGACTCCATCTCAGAATGGGCAGATGAAACTCCCCACCAGGAATTACATCTTTTGAAGCCATTGTCCAGAGCAGAGAAAATTGAACTGCAAGCCATACCCTGCAGCCTCAGGTCATGCCCTCTTCATGCTCACAGCTCCATGTTCTGCTAAAGCAGCTGCCAGCAAACCACCAGTATTCATCCATTTCCTCCTAGGGAAAGGACCTGCATTTGTGGCAGCTGCTTTCCTGCTCATGATCAGTAAGACCTTGCATCTCTTGGGCAAACCATTGCAAGACCTTGCAGTGAGCCACCCTGACCCACCAAGCAGCTCTTAGAGTTTTCTGACATTACAACCCCGAAGTTATAGCTGTGAGATCATGGCTGCAGAGCAGCACCTTGCAGAGCAGCTTATTAAAGGCTTCAGCAGAGATTAATCTGCTCTCCTTATGGATGTTATCCACAAAACCTACTCAACTCTCCATCTGCTCCAGAGAATAAAAAGTTGAGAATAATCCCATCTAACCCAAATTTAATTGTAAAAGGGGAATTTCTTCCCAGGGAAGGTCAACAGGATGAACTCAAAGTCCTTACCAAGGAACCATGCAGCCTAACCTATTTAATTCAGCACCCGAGAGTATTCAAGGACAGCTGCTCACCTGGGATAATTTAGGTAGAAATGTATGTAAATTACATGAACCACAGCAATACTTTTGAATTATTCACCTGCATGAGATAGTAGATCTCTTTATGTATTTTCATTTCCTTTATTGTAAAATCTGGAATATTTATGTCAGGATAAAGATGTGCATTTTCAGATAACATTTTCAGATAACAGAAAAAGGAGCATCTCTTTCCAGTGGTGCCTGGTAGACAGTGATGATGTACAGGAAATACTGATCGTGTTTGAGATGGTGCATCTCACACTGAGTCCTCATCCAGTCTATGTCTCAGACTTCTCTATCTCAGACAGCTTGGCTAAATGCTGGAGGAACACAGAAAAGTTTTCAAGGGGTGGGGAAGAAATAAATGTGGTCACCATTCCCCTGGTGGGAGTTCACAGCACACAGCAGTTTCCAGCTAGAATGGTGAAAGATAGGAGCTGTAATTTCTGCCAGGACTTACTTCTTGTGTAAGAAATAAAGACTTTGCTGTTGTTATTATTATCCTCCTTTTTTTTTTTTTTTAAAACTCCTTTTCCCAAATGCCTCTTGCCCAGCTGAATAATCTCTGTATGCACCCTCTACTGAAAATATTTGTTATTCTCCTTGTATCTAACAAGCCACTGTGGACATAAATTAGAAAGCCAATTAGGGCTTTGTTTCTTGCCTTTGAATGGCAGAAATAGAAAATGGAAAGGAAGGGAAGCGAAGGGGAAGGGAAGCGAAGGGAAGGGGAAGAGGAAGGGGAAGGGGAAGGGAAAGAGAGAAAGGCTTATGGCCACCCAAGAAGAGCTAACAAATATCAGTTTAACCCTACAAAGTTTCAGTAACCTAGCAGCCTGTTTTCAAACATTTCCTTGGCTTATTCACCATTTCCCCCCACTACATTGAAATTTCAACATTTGCCTGCTCAGGGGTTTGCAGGAGCCATCTCCCAAATGCCAATACATCTATCAGCAGCTGCATGCCAAGCAGGGTGGGATGTCCAAGCTTCTCTCCAACCCTTATGGATAATGGAACTATTTTCACTTTCCTATCAAGAACACATCTGCCCAGGTTAGCCCTAAGTAGGAGAAATGCTGATTCCAACTCATAGAATCATAGGACCACCATGGTTGGAAAAGGTTACCAAGGTCTTTGGAGGTCCAACTGTCCATGGCGTGCTGCAAAACTCTGTGGGAACTTGAAAGCTTCTGTGCCGTAATTTGGCATTTCTCTGGTATAAGCATTTGCCTTCTAAACCCAACAACAGCATGTCCCGCATTCCTTCATTTGCTGAGCAGGGGCTACAGCTTGATGTTACAGCTAATTTGAGCTAGGGGTTGATAAAGGCATCGCTAACAAATGTGTATGTGAACACAAAGGAATATGTTGTTATTATGTAGGTAGATACATAGTATGTATGTAATTCTATGCATACATACATGTGTGTGGGTGTCATTTGCCTCCCGTAGGACCAGAAACCTCCAAGAAGTCCTTTCTGCTCAATATGATCCCATTCCTGCTCAGGGCAGGGCTGACATCACAGCCAGGCCAGGTTGCTCATGGTTCACCCAGGCATATATTGAATACCTCCATACCTCTGTGGAGGTCAGAGCCTCCACAGCCCAAGATGAATCCCTGTAATTGGGTAGCCTGACACCTGCCCTATGATACTCAGAGCATTTGTGGTTTTCAGGATACTCTTCAGCTCCTGTGTCATCCACTCTGCTCAGACCCTAACTGTAATCCTTTCTACTACTCTGCTCAGTGCGCCCTTCACCTCCTGGTTCCTCAGGCTGTAGATGAGCGGGTTCAGCATCGGAATCACCACTGTATAGAAGACAGAGACCACCTTATCTGTGTTGAGGGAATAACTAGAGCTGGGGCGCAAATACATGAAAATTGTTGTTCCGTACAACAGGGTGACAGCTGTCAGGTGGGATGCACAGGTGGAGAGGGCTTTTTGCCTGCCTTCAGCTGAACGGATCCTCAGGATGGCACAGGAGATGAAGATGTAGGAGACCAGGATGGTGGCGACGGTGCTGAGTTCAATGATTCCAGCTAGGGAGAAGAGGATCATCTCATTGACGTAGGTGCTGGCACAGGACAGGGCCAGGAGGGGAGGAACATCACAGAAGAAGTGGTTTATGATGTTGGAGCCACAGAAGGGCAGTCTCACGATGAAGGACATCTGTATAATGGCATTGAGGATGCCCCCGATGTAGGACCCTACCACTAACTGCACGCACTGCCTGCGAGTCATAATGGTTGAGTAGAACAACGGATTGCAGATGGCAACGTACCGGTCATAAGCCATGACAGCCAGCAGGAAGCACTCAGTAGTCACAAAGACAATGTAGAAGAAAGTTTGGCCTGTACAGCCAATGAAGGAAATGGTCCTCCTCTCTGATAGGAAGTTCACCAGAGTCCTGGGGGCAACCACGGAGGAGAAGCAGATGTCGACCGCCGAGAGGCTGCTGAGGAAGAAGTACATGGAAGTGTGGAGCCTGGGGTCAGCTTGGATGAGAACGATTATCCCCACATTGCCCAAAAGGGTGATGACGTAGATGAGCAGAAACACCACAAAGAGGGCTGCCTTCATCTTGGGATGATCACTAAAGCCCTCAAGAATGAACTCTGCTGCCGAGGATCGATTCTCTTCCGCCATTCAGAGCCTCCTCTCTACCAACGGGGAGAGTACAAAGACACAGGACAGTGGAAATTATGCTTTTTAGTATGTTTTTTTTTTTTTAAGCTGAAATCAGATAACTTGATGATTCACACCATATGCAGCTGGGGTACCCAGATCAATCATTTCTAGGGAGCTAGGAGAGGCTGGGTTGCACGTTAACTACAAGAAGTTAGCCAGCTGAGCTGGGCTCCTCTTTCTTCTCCAGACCAAGGGAAAAGGAAGCCCCTTCTAAAGTGAAGGCATCCTAGGTTTCCTAAACACCCCTCCCAGCCTGCAGTGAGGCACTACCAAAGGCATCTCACTTCTCTAACTGTATAGGTCTTAGGGAAGGTCTGTTTCTTTCTCAGGATCTTATTTTGAAACCTCCAAGTTGATGAGATCACAGGACAGAGCAGCAGATAACAGACTCTGTCCTTGACTTCTTGTGATTATGGCTCTCTCTGAGTTTGTTACCCTTCCTTCCCACCTCGAACAGACTAGAAAGCACCCAGGCCTGGAATTCAGGAGGAGATTCAGGCTACAGCTGTAGTAGTTTGGAGTAAAGGTAAAAATACAATAACTTTCCTTCCTTAGTTTTGGACAAGACACTGTGGAAAAGTGAGTCTCTGGAAGGGACAAGGGGATGTATCATGATCCTGAAACTCACTCAAGAAATGAGTTTAACATTACAGCCTTGGAAACCTTGGGAAGATGTAGTCAGGGAGATCACGAGAGCAATTTGGATTTAAAGTTGTTAATTTGAACTAAGGTAGGCATCAAACATTTCCTTAGTATAACTTAGAGAATATAAAATTAAGTGTTAAACATAAAATTATAACTTGATTGCCTCGTGACGCTGTGACCAAATGCATTACTCTGGGTGCTTAGTTCACATGTGTAAAGAGTTTATGTGAATTTAATGAATGATAAATAAATGAATGCTTGTGTCCCAGCTCATCTCTTCCCCATTAACCACTACCACATGCTGACAGCATTCATCACACCTTGTGTTTGCAGGAAGAGGCTGTGGAATGAAACCTGATATGCAGTTGTAATTGAAGTGTTGGGATAGAGTGCTGTGTGTGTTTATGAATACGAGCCAGTTGTGGTGTAGTGACTGCAGCCAGGTAGAACTGGGGCCCACCATGTCCTGGAACACAGGGTAAAACCCAGTGTCTTTCCTAGTGTGCTCAGGCAGCAGCATCTGACTGAATTGCTCCTCATTTCCAGGTAAGAACAAGGTATGTCTTGCAGATTTGGCAGAAGGGAGGGAAAAAATATGGGGAAAAACTGGGGGGAAAAAATAGAACCACTGTAAAAATTCACCTCTTCAATTGGCAGCCTATGGAGAAAAGCTTTCACAGAGGAAACTCTGTGGCACAGCAAAGCATCCTGGTGATGAGGACACTGACAGAACTTCTCCCATCCCATTTTTCAGAGGGCAAAGCTCATCTCCCTCCAGCAGCTCCCACTGCTCACCTTGGCCAGGGAGGAGACCATGGAGCTGTGCTGAGCCAGGCTCACATATTTCCAGCTGTCTGAATTTAGACATCTATTCAAGCTATTCACCTTAGTGAACAGGGAAAATATAGGTTTCTGTTCCTGATAGCATGAAGGTTTAGAATAGAATTATTACAGATTTACAGGAGTAAAGGTGAGGATCATTCTTACCCTGTCAGGTGAATGCTGGGATCGGAACAGTCATTACAGAATCCTTCTTCATCAGCTGAATGTGTGTGCACTTTATTTCAGGCTGTGTGTGAGTTAATCTCCTCTTGAGAGCGTTCTCTCTTTCCAGACTCCTTCAAGATACCACAAGTGCCGTAATTTCTGATCCATCTATGCTTTTGAGTTCGAAATACTGATGTGCACCTCAGCAGAAATATTTCACCTTTAACTAACACAGAGGAGCGAACCATTAGCTGCTGTAAGTAGCAGCCTCCCCAAAGGTAGTGTTGCTGCACTGATTTATACCAAGGGATGGTCCCCATGGAGCACACCCTTACCATTCAGCTCACACCTCCCTGTGGATGGAGGCCACTCCTCTGACCGGTTGCAAAGGCTTTTCCATTTGGAGTGTAACAACAGGCTCAGGAAACTTGCACAGTAAATTTGGGGCATCATGATTTGAAGCCGTCCTCCCTGCCCCCAGGTGAAGGAGAACATAACTCCCCAGCTTTCAAGAGCCTTGTGCACATTTCCACTGAATGACATTCTTTGATTGCAGCTACTTGCTGCCTTTACACAGATTTCTGCAAGTCCTTGTGGTCACCAAGGGATGTTTGTCCTTGCCTTGGCTACAGTTTGGCTTCCTAAGAGGAGTGAACCTTGCTTGTGTACTACTGGTTCCTTAATAAGAATCAGTGAGTCATAACAGCCTGAACTTCTAACAGAGATTTAGCTACACACACAGCATGATGCAAAATCTTTTGCTAATTGTTGGTCTACAGCAACGTTATTGTCACAGATATGGACAGCCCATGACAACACTTATCAGCCTCAAGAGACAGAACAGGTAGAGGTCCTGATGAGTGCAAGATATTCTTCACCATCCACTCTGAAAATCAAACAGGAGATGGGAAGGGGCATTCAAAGGACAATTTACCGCAGGCATCTCTTTTAAAGAGTTCCCAATTCTTAACATGTCTCGTTTGCTACACATTTTTTTTTTTCCTTTTAGTAATAAGAGTCCATGCTCTAAAACAGAATGCATGGATACGGTCACCATATAACTAGGAGTTCATGTTTGTATCCCTGACTTCTGCAGACTTCATCTGTCAGTTGAGAAAATTATTAAACTGGTGAGACTGCCTCTGTACTTTTCACAGTCAATAGGGATGAAGGTTGTGGTTCAATAAACGTGTGTGTGTCCATTCAGACCCGCCATGATTTTTCCAGTCTGACTGCTCCAGCCTGAAGAAGCCATTATCTACAGTGCAAAGGAGATCATCACAATGAAGTTGGTGGCTTTGTCCCATGGAAAGGACCATAAAGACTTGTAAAGCCCATTGCATTCCTAGCTAGAGTAGGCGATCCTGGGCGTTTTCTCAGCACATCAGCCTCATACCAAGTGTGTCAGGGAACACCTACCCTGACTTCTCCAGTTTTCAGCTGCTGTGAAAGCTTTTTTCAGCGCTGATGTTCACCTGAATTTCATAGGTTCCATGTCAGATCTGGAATAGAACTTATTTGACATCTAATTGACCATGCTAATAAGCAATATCCAAGCAGTTAGAAGGGGTCAAATATGAGGTCAAAATAAAGGTCAAAAAGCAAGCTTTCCTTTTGACATCATTCTGGACTTCACCACATGCGTTATTTCCTTCTATCTTCAGTTTTCACCAGATTAAGGAAAGGAAAGCCTATATTCATTAACATTTATTCTGACAATACTACTACCCCATACTAAAGATTTCTTCTGTACGTTTGTCCCAACACTTGGCAAGGATGTTTTCATATAGTGGCAAGTTTTGCTGCTGTCACTTACTGCTACTTCTCTTTGACATTGCCTCTAACCTGATCTCTCCATAATTCACAGTCACTGACTTAAAAAAGCATTTTTCCACCATCCAGCTTGCTATATAAATCAGAACTTCAGAGAAGCAAATTTATTCTTAAACTTTATTCTTCATTTTCTTTTCTTTCTTGATTCCACATGGCCTTGGATGTCCACACATGGATGTTCCTCCCTGAGGCTATTTCTTGTCTTCACCGTTTATTACTTCCCAGTTTAGACAGTTGGGATAAGCTGCCAAAAGCCTCATTGGGCATACCACCCCGGGTCAATCTCTATTGCTTTTTCTACGCTTCCCTTAGTGATTTCAAGAGAAGCAGAGATGAGGAGCTATTAATTCCTTAACTCTTGAGGTGGGCTGTCTTCTGGGAGCAGGAGTGTACCAAGATCAGCAAGTGGTGTTATTGAGAAACAGCCTCTCTCAGAGGCAGCATCTCAGCACCTCGTAATTATGGAAACACTCCAGCTGGAAAGATTCACCAAAGTTCTCCACATCAGCAATAGGGAACCAGCACTGATGTATGTGTAAAACTGTGTATTTGTGTTCAGTTTATGCGATAAATCATTATAGGTACCTACCTAATTGGAACATCTACACTGCAAATGAATCTAACATGGGCTATGAAGGTCGATATCTTTGTTAATTTGGAAAAGCAGGGCTTCTACTTTTCTTCTACTTTTCTTTACGCCTGTCTGTCTGTATTATTACTTAAGTTTATGTATTAACGCTACATAAATTTGAACTTGCTTAGGCATGACTATCTGTCATGATATTTAGAGTACTTACACTGCAACTTTACATAGTGATGTTATTACCATACTGAAGCTTTGGAAAATATGCTTGTGATGGCAAAGAAGAAAACAATTCAGCCTTAAAAGTCATAGGGAACGTTCAACCACATTCAGAAATAAGATGTTGCCAACTTCCTGAAGACAATAATCAAATCAAATCAGTAATTGGAGGACATACTAGGGCACAACGTTCTTCAAAGGAGGAATGCATTCCCAGGCTGAGCACCGTGGCAAAACAAAATCCTTCCTGCATTTAGGCAACAGACTTTCTTGCTCATGTCATTTTACAGCTTTTTTACGGGCTCCTTCAGCTGCACCACAGTGGATTTTCTTTACAGTAAGAGGAAGCAGTGACTTACACAAATTCTTTTTCTTTCAGTTTGGCAATGATAGTAAGATGAACTTATTTATGCAAGTATTAAACAAGGTAGTGTCTTCTTTTCTTATAAAGAAAAATGACATTTCCAGTTGTCAGCAGAATAGGACTGTAAGTCAGTAACAAAACAGCCTTTGGAATCAGTACATTTTAAAATTTATTCAGTTTTCAAGAAAGTGTCTCATCTTAATGGTAGTATATTTAAGATGCCTTGATGTACCAGAGCTCCTAAAGATGCACATTATGAATCTACCAACATGAATCTGCCCACTGTAAGTAATATACAATAACTTGATAAATACAATTTTAAGACCAGAATAATAATTAAAAGCCAAAGGAGAATGTCTGAATAGCATTATAGTCAGTAATCTGTGACTTTTCCTTGCTCTAGGTCTACTTGCACATCTATGAGGCTGCTCTGAACCATCCTATAAAACAAATCAAATGATCAGCTGAATGCTATCAAGTAAAAGCTCTAAAAGTACATGATGACTTGAGGCTTCCTCTTTAAAGCTGAATCATAGTTTCCATTTTGAGATTTGCTAACTTAGAGCTTTCCTGGAATCCCTTGCAGTAACTATCATACCATCTGCAGACATTTGTTCCATCATGTGAGAGTTCCTTTCCAACTCATCTGTGATCTGTGGGAATTCACAATTTCTTTCCACATGAGAGTGAATGAAGACCTGATTATTTGCTTAAAAATGCAAGTGCTAGGAAAATAAAATACAGAATTTTAAGTATCGAACCGCAAAGATAAGAATTGACATTTGTTCAACTCTCCTTGTTCATTTTTAAACACCTCAAAAGAAATACATATATGTATGTATATATATACACAGCTAGGGTTTAGAAAATACAACAGAATATGAAAAAAAAAAAAAAAAAGCAGTAGTTGAATAGATGATTGATTGCTTTGAAATAAGGTCCAAAGTTCTTTTTTTTAAAAAAAACCAAACATTTTTATGTTATTCTTCCTTTTGCTGGAAAACGTAACACATGATCATGGGACAAAATCACACACGGACCAAATTCATCCTCTTGGGACAAATGTTCTGAAACCCGTGTGTTCTGACACCTGAAGCAGTGAGATGGTCATCTTTGTCTTTGCAATCAAACACACGTTGGGCACAGCCATGGTTATCTTGCTCTCCTGCATCTCTATCCTCTGCACCACACTGAGGATGGAGTAGATCCACTCATCCACTCCTCATGGAGTAGATCCAAAGCCTTCCACACCTGTGCCTCCTATTTGATGGCTCTTTCCTTGTTCCATGGGATGGTTTTCTTCATGTACCTATGTACAGAAGTCTGGAAAAGGTAGCCTCTGTCTTCTACACTGTGCTCACCCCCATAATCAACCCACTCATCTACAGCTTGACGTCTTCTGAGAGTTGCAGTTCATTCTTTTCTGAGACCACAGTGAGACTGTTAGAAACCTGGAGACTCCTTCCCAGGAGGAGCTGCCTTAGACCACGTGCCTGAGTTGAAATTGACCTAATGTTATCTCCTAAAAGCTAGTTCTCAGACCTTAAGCTTTAGACATCATGTCTAGCTCTCCATTTTGCATAATGGAGAGGGCAGTGCTTCAGAGCAGTGCATAACACAAGTGAGAGAAACATCATATTTTCTTGTAAAACAAGTTTCTCATTATCATGACCAACAAAGTATAAATGCTTTGCACTTATCAAGGAGGGGATGTTTCAGTTAAGATATTATTTATATTATCAGGGCTCTGCAGAACAGACCATGGAAAGGCTGATCTGAATATTCTTTAAACAGAACACCAACTGTTCAGGTGAATATTTCCTATTATCAAGCATATGTCAGACTCATGTTTCCTATAGCATCTTTCTAAGCATATCTAGGGGAAGAGCAAACAGGTCTAATTGCTTTAATAAGACATTGTTGAACAATAATTTTTTTTTTCAAATGCCATAGCTGTACTTTTAATGATATACAGATACGTGGAGAGATACTCCTGTCTGTAATGCCGTGTGGTTTGTTTGCACTGGTGGTGAAATGCTTAATGCACTCAGTATATTTCATTGGAATATTTGATTTTGACAAAATACTTTGATTTAGGCAAAGCTACTTTTTTTTCCCCTCTGAATAGAAAGCTCTGTAATCAATAAATATTTATTGAAGGGAGCATTTAGATGGGATAAGCATGTAGTGTATGTAGGAGAGGATCTATTTTTTTCTTCTTCTTTTTACAGTTCTTTGTGAAAGTCCATCTTAGAGAAGGAAATGTTCATGATATTAAAGTGTACAGTCCACAGTTTCATCCTCCTGGGATGAAAGCCTGGGCATGCAGCTCCCTCTCTTTCAGGTGTTTCTGCTGATTTATATGCTAACATTCCTGGGAAGATTGGCTCAGGTTGGGACCAACCAGAGCTTGCATGCTCCCCTGTACTTCTTCCTCAGCAACTTTTCCCTTGTGGACCTTATTTAGTCCACAACCATCACACCCCAACATGCTGGGCCCTTGGCCTCATGGAAAAAGGACATTTCCTCTGATTGAGCAGCGTAACTTTAGAGCTTAACGTTCTTTGGGATTGCTGAGTGCTGCCTTATGACTATCGTGGCATAAGACCACTACACTGCTATCTGTATCCCACTGTACAGAGTGGTCCTGCTGCCAAAGGAGGCCTGTGTCCAGCTGATCTCAATGGCCTACATACTCTTTACATAGTGATATACACCACTTGCACATTCTGGGGATCTTTTGGGAAGTCCAACATAACTAACCATTTCTTCTGTGACCTCAGCCTCTTGCTAAAGCTTTTGGACTCTCATAAACTCACCAGGGAGAGGGTTATCTTTGCTTTTGTTAGCATAAACAGGATTAGCCCTAATGGAATCATGGTGATCTCATGCCTGTATATCCTCTCCTAGTGTTCTGAGGATACACTCCTCGCAGAGCAGGTTCAGAGCCTTCAACCCACGTGCCTCCCACTGCCTGTCTTCTCCTTGTTCTACACAACAGACTTCTTCATGCATCTGCTGCCCAGCTCCAACCAAAAGAGCCTGAACAAGGTGGTCCCTGTGTTTTACACAGGGATGGTGTGTGACCCCTCTGCTGAACCCCCTCATCTACAGTCATTGATCAGAATGTTGCTATACCTTGTAAAAAAGTTCAGAGCAAGGATAGAATCAGAGAATCAGAGAATCCTTAGAGTTAGAAGGAACCTTTAAAGGTCAGCTTGTCTAACTCCCCTGCAATGAACGGGACATCCACAGCTTGATCTGGTTGCCCAGAGCCTGACCCAGCCTATCCTTGGAAGTCTTCCTGGACAGGGCATCCACCACATCTATGGACAACCTGTTCCTGTGCCTCACCAGTCTCACCATAAAAGACTTTTTCCTTATAGCTAGCCTAATTTTTCCCTCTTTAAGATTGAAACCATTTCCCCTTGTTCTATCATAACAGACCCCGCTAAAGAGTTGGTCCTCTTCTTTCCTGTATCTCCCCTTTAGATTTGAAAGGCCACTATCAGATGACCTCGGAGCCTCCTCTTCTCCAGCTTGAACAGCCCCTTGGTGCAAACTTCTGCTCTGCAGCTGATCCGCATGAAGTCTTTGCTAAAATGCCTTGATCCAAGCTTACACTTTGGTTGGCGAGCCTCATGAGTTTCACAAGGCCCAGCTTTAAATTTATCAAGGTCTTTCTGGATGACATCCCTTCCTTCTGCCATATTAACTGCACCACTCAGCTTTGTGTCTGGTCCACAAACTTGCTGGGGGTGCACTCAATTTCATAATCTATGTAATTGATCAAGATATGAAAGATTACCAGACCGAAGAAAGACTCCTGGGGGACACTGCTCATTACCAGGCTCCACCTGGGCATAGAGACATTTACTGCTACCCACTGGGTGCAGTCTTTCAAGCAATTCATTATCCACTGAATAGTTCACCCTTTAAATCCATACCTCTCCAATTTAGAGACAAAGATGTGGTGGGGAGACTACGTCACATTCCTTGACCTCCCAGTTTCCAGGCTGTGCTGATCATTTGACCTATGCTTTTCTGATCAGAACCAACTCCAGTTTTCAACATGTTGAAGAGGGTTGGGAAATAAGTACTTTGTTTTGGTGTTTTATTTTGTTCCATGGATCAAAAAGAGACAGGAACAAGTTGTCTGATTAGTGGGATATAACCAAAGCATGTTAGCCTGACTTACAGAAAGCTCTCCCAGCAGGCCTGGGCTCCAGGCTCTTGTCATCCAGCTGGTTGAGGCTATTCCCATCACAAGTGATGACGCTCCCCTGCTCAGAGCAGAAAGTGTTCTTTGGAGACCAACCACCCTTCAAGGAGTCAATGGCTTAACAAGCCCTTCTGGGGCTCACCAAGAAAGTGTCCTCATCCTGAGAGCTTCTCAGCTGGCTTGCAGTCAGCTGAACTGATCTTTCCTAACAAGCCCTGAGAGACTCATTAGTGGGGAGCAGCAAGAAACTTTCAGCAAGGAGCTCCTCTACAGCCACTTTCTTTGTCAGAGTTGGTCCAAAGACAAAGGGGGTCACTGTACTGCTGCGTGAAATGCTCAGGGCAATCATTTGGGCATGGCTGGCAGCAGTTGGATGCTAATATTCAGGTTCCCCTGATTAAAGCACCGACACCCCACCCCTCTGGCCGAATCTCTAACTCCAGGTCAAGGTGTTTTGCAGGACCCTCCCACTCAAAGACACTTAATCTCTTCTGATTGGTTACTGTTTTCTACTTGTGCCTTAACTTGAGGATGTCTGTCTTCATAGTACTTACTTATGGCCACCTTGCTCCCTGAAAAGAAACTTCCCAACAATGTTCCTTATCTAATTTAAGGTACCCACCTTTGACTAATAATTCCCCACCTTTGACTAATAAACAGTTTTCGGCTAACTTTGCCTGTGAAAGTGCTCCCCTACTGTCCTGGGCTTCCTTTTAACTATTAAAACTCCTTGTCTTGAAGCATTTGCAAGGCTTTCCACTAGCCACTGAAGGTTGCATTCTCAAAAAGCCTTAGTTCCAGGTGCAAACAAGGCTGGAAATCCCCAACCTATATGAACCCTACTAGAAGGCCCATGCAAAATGTCCGTATTTTCCAATCCTTTTATCTTTCCCCAGAATTTCATAGATAGTGGACTCATTCTCCATAATGGGCAAAGGGTTAAAGCTCCAGTAGTAAATCAATGGTTAGGTGAATTTATTTTTAAATTATCCATCCAATTTCCATCACTTAATACCCAAGCAATGGAAGAAAAATAGTCTCACTCTGAATTTAACCTCCTAAGCAACCTCCAATGTATTCTAAATTTCTACAATTACAATTGCACTCATGGTTTGCCATATTTCAGTAAGATTCCAAACCCATTCTTATCCGAAGCTAGCACAATTATATTTCACTATACAATCTCTTCATGTATAATGGTCCCTTTCTTTGGACTAGTAATTATTCCTTTGTATGTTGGATTTGAACCTGATTCTGAACTTCATTCCCATTGAAAACACCACTGGACTTTCCCCAGATGTGTCCGTCCATTTCTTAAGGGCCCCTTTCTGTGAGGTGAGGTGCCTTCTTGTTAACCTCTGATTACACTAAGAGCCCTCAATTCAGTGGCCTTCTTGGGGCTTAAAATCCCCCCACTGAAATGAATCTTTACATGACTTTGGTCTTTATAGGCAAGTGGTGACACTGGTAATATTCTGTAACTTCCTAAATCCATGCATTCAGTATAAGACCAGGTTGTTTTCCAGCCTACTGACCTTTAACATATATAACAATATAATTAAAACTTTAGCCTCTGTATTAATATCAATAGAAAAATTAAAACCACATTAAAGAGAAAAATAATCAATAAACCTCAGGAACACTCCAATTCAGCACAGACCAATGGGTGGTCCAAGGTACAATTCCTTGTATCTCTTGTGTTAGTTTAAACGTCAAAGAACACCTCTCAAGTCCTTTTATTTTCCACTTATCCTTCGGAGGTTCTTTCTTAATTTGGGTATAATGGATCCAGGGTCCAATTCCCTTCAATTTCACTGCACTAATTGTGATAAGAAGAATCTGAGTAGATCATTTCCACCGTTCCTTTAAACATTCATCCTTCTAGGTTCACTGATAAATCCAATCTCCTGGTTTAAAATAAAGTACTGAAACATCCGATTCAGTGACCAATTCATTCTTTCCACCTTACCACTGGACTGCGGACACCAAGAAGCATGCTGGTTCCACATAATTCCTAAAGCTCTAGTATCCCCTCAGCCACAAAGCCTGGTCCTCTATCTGATGACATTCCAATAGGATCTGTTGGTAAAACTTCACTTACTTCTTCTGTTTGTTTAGTTCACATGGGAAATGCATCCAGCTGTCCATGAAAAGCACCAACAACACCAATAAATATTGATACCCATTACGTTTTGGATGTTTAGAAAGGTATACTTGCATATAATCACAAGTATGTGCCCTTTTAATTTGCCATAGTAGGGTCTTGGCTGTATACAGGGGTTATTCTTTCAACAGATTTCACACTTTTATACATTGCTCTTACTTATTTTACCCATTCTTTTTCCTAGCATGTGGGGTTTAAGTGCACGTGCTTTTCCTCTCCCGTGACTGCCCCAGTGCTTTGCACTCATTATGTTTTTTCATCACACCTTTCGGTATTACTACTTGACGACTTTCAGTAATCCACCTCCCACTCTCGCTCTTACTTGGCTGCAATACCTGTGCCAAGTGCCCCTCTTTCCTATTGCATCTCTTGTTTTTCAGGCCATACCCCCATCGTTTGTCTGCCTGTGGTTTTTTTTGTAGCTTGGTCCACTTGGCAGTTACCTAAAACTTCAGAAGTATCCCCATACTGACGAGCTTTACCACAACATTCCACCTTAGTAGATGTATAGTTTGTAACAGTTTCTGTATTAACTCCCCGTATTTAATTGGACTCTCTTGGGAGCTTAGCCCTCCTTCCAAATTGCTCCACTTGTACGTACCATGCTAAATCTGGAATCAGCCCTTGCGTTGGCTGTCTTTCCTTCAGCCATTTCCAAAGCTCTAATTTTTGTGTAGAATTACTTCCTGGGGGAGGCTGGGCTTGTATCTCTCCACCAGATGTCACTATTGCATAGCCAGCTTGATGGCTACCATTGAAGTCAATCAACCCATAATTTGGTATCAATCATCTAGGCCATCCTGACATACCTAAGAGATCTTGCAGCTCCCATTTTGACTTCAGCTCTGGTGTTTGACATACCACCTCCCTTCAACCTTTCAACCTCCAGACTTTGGGATCCTTGAGTGACGGTAAAACTGGTTCAGATGCTTTGGATCACCTTGGGATTTCAGCAGCCCACACCAACAGATTCACAGCATCCAGTACTTCAGTAGGGGTCTTTGATTTCTGTTCCTCTTCCTGTAGCAAATATATATATATATACACATATACATATATATATACATATACATACATATATATATATATATATCCCTCAAGCTTCTAAGAATATATTTTCCATTATCTGTATCCTTATTATTCCTTTATAAAAAATTATCTGTGTGTTCAGCAAATCTCTTCCTAATAAAGGTCTCAGACAAAATGGATTAAATAGTAACTAGAGATATGGCAAGACACTTGGGACACAAAAGAGTGCTCAGCTCTGCTGCTTTGTAGTCTGACCTGGAATGCATAGGTCAGGGCTAGCATGTTGATTGTGTCAATAAATCAGCAGATCGCTGTCACCCTGATTTGGTTTGATCCAGTTTTTTCCTTGTCTCACCACCGGCCCAAATTATTGCATGGCTCTGGGGGAGCACTAAGGTTCTGGGCTCATCACCATGCTCATGGGTCATAGAATCAATAAGGCTATGAAACATCATCTAGCACTCACCTCTGGGGAGTATCATCATGGCTGTATCTCAGACTGCTTTGCAGTGCCTTCATTCACAACAGAGGTTGCCCAACTGCCATCCATAATTTTTTATCTGTTAATCATTGAATGATGTTTCATGATAAACAAGGAAGAACAGTTCCCATGTAGTGTATCAGTTACTGACTGTCATTTTCGCTTTTCTTGCTTATAGGTGTTCGTGTCCTGAGGCCACACTTGATGTCATTTAATGACTTTACAACATTTCCTTGGTTCCCTGGAATGACAGTATCTCTTTTGTCCCTACTTGCTAAGCAGAAGGGCCAGCCCATGATGTGAATATTTTGATAGGTAGCAGAATATGGCAGGGACTACTGCCCCCTGTCACGGGCATAGACTGATCTAGTTCACTCCGTGACAAGTCCCCAGGAACACCACCCGTATGGGATATTTAAAGGTATTTAATGAAAAAACTAAGCACATCACCCACATCTTTACCATTTCTGTGAGTCTCCTCAAAGCCTCCTTCACCTCCTGGTTCCTCAGGCTGTAGACCAAGGGGTTCAGCGTGGGGGTCACCATGGTGTAGAGCACTGCTGTCCGTTTGTTATCCCTGGAGCTTTAAGTAAATAGTGATGTACCATGGAGGAAGATCACAACAGTCAGGTGGGAGGCACAAGTGGAGCAGCATTTTGGGAATACGATGAATGAATACAGGAAGGGATGGCAAATGGCTGCAAAATGGTCTTAAGCTATCATTGCCAGCAGGAAGCCCAAAAAGTCATAAATGAACACCTGGGCTGCACATCCAGGGTAGGCAATGCCCTGCTTCTCTGACACGGAGTCAGCCAACACCGTGGGGACGATGATGGTGGAAGAGCAGAGGTCTACAAAAGCCAGATTGCCTAGGAAATTATACACAGAGATGTGGAGTTGAGGGCTGGCACACCGATCATCACCAGGTTCCCCATGACAGTGACAATATAGATGAGCAGAAATAGAAAGAAAAGGGGAACCTGACTCACGAGGCCACCCGTGAACCCTGCTAAGCCAAATGCAGTCACCTGGGTGCAATTGCTTTCTGCCACTGGCTTGGTGCACGCTTTCTACACGAAGCAGGACAGAGAGATTCTTGCAGTTCTTTCTGCTGCATGCAGATGTCCCCCAGGCATAAAGCCCTCTCTCCAGCAGGCCACAGGGATGAGATCTAAAGGAAGACTTCAGGCATGAAATGTTAGAAACAGCTTGCCAAAAGGTGCAGCACCGTGTGGGTAACATCGAATGGGATTTTGCAATGCTTCTTTCCTGAGAGAAAGAGGTTTCTCTTGGCTTCCTGAGACTCTCTTTCAGCTATAAAGCATTTTCTGGTTCTCTAACCTGTTTCTAGAGTCTTCAGAAGGAGATGGGCATCCCCAAAAGCTGAAAAATATATTCTTGAAAGCATGTTTCGGAGAAAAAATCTTGCTCTCTGCATTAGAACTCGATAATAACTCACTTTCAGCAAATGCCCTGCTATTTCATGTAGCCTGGGGATTTAGGAACTGAGAATCTCTTCAAGCCTCAGGAATGGAACAAATCCCAGAGCAGGTCACCCTCTTTTCTCCGCTTATCTTGTTTTGGATAAGCAGCACACCCAAAGCAGACAGCCTCAGATCAGATGAACAAAGGGGCTTTGTTGCCCCTCAGAGACAGTACCTGGCAATACACATGAACTTTGTGAACATTTCAGCTTCACCATGCACTTAGACGGGCACTGGCGGGGCACAATCCCCCATCCACCATGGGTGATGAAACAACTTACTACCCATTTTAAACCCCTTGTATGCAAACCATGGCTCTCAAATTTGATTAAAAGGAGCCAACGGTATCAATCAGGTACCCACTGCTGCCCTCCTCACCCACATCTGCCATCACCCCATCTTGCACTATGTCCAAGTTGGTCAGCTGTGGTTTCTCTCTGGTAAAATGCATGCTGGACGCACTCTGCCACCTCCTTGCCCTTGCTCTGCCTGGAGAGGGCTTCCAAGGCGATTGAGATCACAGTCCCGCTGAGGAGTGCCCACAGTCCTCCTGCATCCCTTGGTGCTTGGGATGACACCTACCTTCAAAGCGAGGAGAAACTCTGCAAAGCAAGGTTGGGTTCCTCTTTCTCAAGGCAAACTAGGGTTGGACAAACTCTTGGAACTCACGTTTTACAGATGTGGTGCATCTGGGGCATCATCTCTGGCCATCAGATGGTGATGCACAGAGAAGGCAAGACCAGGCCCTATGGCTTCATCTCTGTCATGCCCCAACAACACCCTCTTTCTGGTGTTTGCTGGTGTGATAAAATGGACTGATTTATCTCAGACTCAGATTTACCACCTTCAGACCCTTGGTCTGTAGGAATTCTGCTGAGGGACATCAGCAGGTTGCTATCATGGTGCCAGCACAGTCACTGCATTCATTGCTTGCGAGTAGGAAGTTGGCAGCCTTGGGAAGGAAGAAATGAAACAGCAAGTGATGCTGAGGCCCAGGAGCAGCCATTTTCACATGGCATCATGGTTTTCAAGCAACCATCCCCTGTTCAGAAACCTCTCTCCCAAAGAGCATCTGCCCCCAAACTGGGGGTCTCACTCCCGCCCCTATGTGGGAAAACACTGCTGATGGAGACCAGAGAGGTTCAGTAAATGCTGAAAAGCAGAGGAAAGCAGAAAAATCGACTATGAGGACTGCAGTGCTGAGCCCCACCCTGGCTGTCATATCACCTCACACCTCCTCATCTCCTGCTCAATGCTGGCCCTGCGGCTGACAGCAGGAGATGGATGGGGCCATGCTGCTGCCGCAGGGGATGCAGGCAGCAAGGTGACGGATGTGGGGGCTTGAGGAGGTGGCGGCCCCCCTCTTTGTCTGCACAACCAGTCCCATTCCCCAAAATCTAGCGCTGACCCAAAACGCAGGGACTTCACCCCCTGGTGTCCCCCATCACCCCAGCTGTGCTGCTGGCCCCATTACAGTTCGGGAATTGCCCCCCATCCCCAGGGTCACATCCCCACCTCAGGCACACCCAGACCCACCTAGGGATCCCAAAGCCATTGCTGCCCCTCCCGTCCATCACTGGGGTGCCAAGGCGTCAAGGCAGAAGAGGGAGGAGGGGCTGTGCTCCCATCAAGCTCCATCCCCCTTGTCTCCTCCCCCATGCAGGGAGATAAAACCCCTCAGTGTTATGCGGAGGCTGCAGTCTGGAGCTGGCGGAGTTGCGGTTGCTTCCTACCCACCCATGGCAGGTAAAAGGCAATCGGGTGGGATAATGCTGTGCTACACTGGGGACCCTCAGCTGGAGAAGGATGCAATGGGTGGCTGAGGGTGCATAGGGTGGCTTCCAAAAGTGGGATGCGGGAACCTCAGCACCTATTGCACCCCTCCACAGCCTTCCTGGCCATTCCCAGCGAGGGCTTCTCTGCAGCCAATGCTTCTGGGTGGGCATGTGAGGGGCCAGGGGCCAGCGGCAAGAACCGTCGCGTGTGCCATGCCATGGCACGGCTGGAGATGGGCAACCTCTGGGAGGAATTCAACCGTCTGGGCACCGAGATGATCGTCACCAAGGCAGGCAGGTAGAGACAGCAGTGGGTGCCAGAGGGGTGATGGGGCAGGGGGCACCCCTGTGGCCTCCCCCCTCCCCGCAGGAGGATGTTCCCCACCTTCCAGGTGAAGCTGTCAGGGTTGGACCCGTTGGCCGACTACGTTCTGCTGATGGACTTCGTGCCATTGGATGACAAGAGATACCGGTGGGGATGGAGAGGGATGGGGAATGTGATGGGTGTATCCCAATGGTGCTGAGATCCCTTGGCTCCCCAGGTACGCCTTCCACAGCTCGTCCTGGCTGGTGGCTGGCCGTGCTGACCCAGCAGCTCCTGGCCGTGTCCACTTCCACCCTGACTCACCAGCCAAGGGTGCGCAGTGGATGCGGCAGATCGTCTCCTTTGACAAGCTCAAGCTCACCAACAACCTCCTGGATGACAATGGCCATGTGAGGACAAGGTGCTGGGGTAGGGATGGGGGGCACATGTGGGGTGAGAGTCCCGCCGCCCACTCTCTGCTCTGTCCCAGATCATCCTCAACTCCATGCACCGCTACCAGCCCCGCTTCCACGTGGTGCTGGTGGACCCCCGGCGTGACAGCGAGCGCTTCGCCCACCAGAACTTCAAGTCCTTCAGTTTCCCAGAGACCCAATTCATGGCGGTGACGGCATACCAGAACCACCGGGTAAGCTGGGGAAGGGAGGGGGAGGACAATGGGGTGCCCCCCATCCCATAGCCCCCTGATCCCACTTGACCTCCCTTCCGCTGCAGATCACCCAGTTAAAGATCGCCAGCAACCCCTTTGCCAAAGGGTTTCGGGATGGCGAGCCTGAGCCATGGTAAGACACCCCCCTACTGCCACGGTGCCCTGGTGATAGCCACATCCTCAGCACCCCCCTGCCCTCCCTCTTGCAGGTGTGGCGCCACGCTGTCCCTTCCCCAGGCCACCACGCAGAACAAAGGTAGGGGGGCCAGAGGCCGTGCTGGCCCCCCACTGCTCCCCTGCAGCCACGGAACGCTGGCTGCTGTGCCCCCCCCAGGTTTATCTGCACCCCACTTCCAGCCCCTCCCCTACCCACCCCACAGTGTCTATGTGGGGGCCAAGCCCCGTGCCAGCCCCTACCCCCTCCCTGCCCTGCAGCCAGATGGCTTTGGCTATGGGCAGCAGTAAGGGGTCCTCTCTGTACCTCCCACTCAAGGACTCGCGAACAGGCAACGCAAACAGGGAGCCAGGAGGCTTTATTTACTGCAGAAACCTCTAGGCTTGGAAAATGAGAGGACGGGGCCAGGGAGCATGCAGCCAACCACCCTGTCACATGGCACTGGGGGGTCCCAGCAACATGGAGCCCTCCAGGTCCATGTGGCACAATTCAGTTACTCCCAGGGATCGGGTGCAAAGGTGAAGGGGCACAGCTTGTAGCCAGCACCCATGTAAAACTTATTCTGAAACTCCACCCTGCCAAGGAAGGAAAGGAAAAAGGCATAGTGAGGGCTGGGTTGGGGGGGGAGGGGGTGTGGGGTTCTGTCCCCTCCATATCCACTAGGCTCACCAGTGCAGGCGAAGGGCATGCAGGAAGGCGGAGAGCCCCTCCATCACCAGCAGGATGGCCATGGTCAGCACGGCGAAGGCGGCGAAGACGGGCACCAGCACAACACCACCAACATAGCTCAGCCTCACAAAGCCATTGTGCATCACCATGGTCCACAGAACCTCAGAGAGCTCTGCCCATGAGGTGGGGGACATATAGGGGACAGTGAGGCTTAGCTCAGCCACTGGGGTGGGTTTGGAGGGCATGGGGGGCACTCACGTGCGTGGGCAAGACTGAGCGCCCAGAGCCGCAGGTAGGACGCGGTGTTGGAGATGCAGCCCAGGCAGTACTCGATGGTGTGGATGGCTTGATGCATGAAGACCTCGGAGAAGTCCATGTGCTGCAGGGACAGAGGTGGGATGCTGTATGTTGGGCTGGTGGGGGGGGCAAAGACACCAGACCCCCCTCACCAGCCCCCAGCCCCTCACCTCGGCATCAGGGCCATGCCCCCCACTCTCCACATCTTCCTTGGTGGCATTGACAGAGTTGCCAGCTTCCTGCCCTTCCAGCAGCGGCTCTTGCTCCACCGTGGCTGCAGGCTGCATGGGGACATCAGTCCTGGTCAGGCCCCCCAACCTCAGTCAAGATCCCCAGCCTCATCCCCAGCCTCACCGGGATTGAATTCGCCCTCCGTCTGTTCTGCTGGCTGTACAAATATAGAGGTGTCCCCAGGAGCAGGACAGGCACCGACACCAGTGCCAGCACCACCAGCACCATCTGCACTGGTACCTGCAGCACACAACAATTCACGGTCCCTTCTGGCACTGGGACACCCAACATCCTACACATCCTGAACAAATGGAACCGACGATGCCCCTGCTCATGACATTGGGACACCCCAGTCTTGGTGAGGAAACCAGAGGTGCTACCTGTCCCCGGTAGAGCGGGAGGTTGTCAGCATTGGAGGTGAAGAGAAACATGTCGATGAAGTGAATGAGGATGCTGGGGGCCACCTGGGAGTCAGCGGCGCTGAACTTGACCCACTTGTAGAAGATGAGGAAGACGAGGTAGCCAAAGAGGGCCAGCAAGAAGACTACCTCAGGCAGGAGCTCCAGCACCAGCCGGTGCCACTGTCGGAAATGCCTGAGCAGGAGTCAATGATGTGGTTTGCACTCAGCTCAGCTCTGACACAGGACCCCGCTCGCCCAACCCATCCTACCACCATCTCCTTAACGTGATCCAATGGGGGACTCACACGTGGTTGAAGATGCCTAGCAGCACGCCGAAACCCATGTGCACAATTCCCAGCACCACTGACATCTTCATCTTGAAGGAGTTGAGAAAGTTGAGGTGGTTGGTGGCTAAGCTCCAGATCTGCCGAGGACAACATGAGCGAGATGCCCAGCCGCTCCAGCGAGGGTCCCATCCTGCCCTTGCCCCCACGGGATACTGACCGGGTCGATGCCAAAAGGATAGGGTCCTCGGAACACACCAGTGACATTGGGGTCCAGGGTGAGGGATTGGTGGGTGGCGAGGTAAGCAGAGCTGTGGGCAGAGCGAGGGGTCAGCGTGGGCAGGACCAGGGTTACAAGGAAAAATGGGGACCCACCTCCAGGAGGAGTGGTTGGCCATGGTGGCCACGCTCCAGGCCGAGGGGAAGATGACAGTGGCTTTGCTGAAGCACTCATTGTAGATGAAGCCAGTGTAGATGGAAAAGGCCCCCATGAGAAGGATGAGGTAGCGTCCCTTGAAGAACATCTGCCAGATCTGGGGGAGGGAACAAAACGTGGCTCCCATGTCCCACACCACTACCCCCAGCCCACACTGTTCTCAACCCACCTAGAACTCCAATTTGCCTCAAGCTAGCCCTGTGCCACAGCAAACTCCATCTCACGCCTCCAACCTCATCCTCTACTTCCAGCCCCTACCCCCAATGCTTGCCCTCTACCTCCAACCCAACCAGCCTTGCCCCACACCATGTCTCACTCACCTCGTTGCTGCCCTGCTGCAGGCTGGGGCTGTTCTCAAACAGCACCATCCAGAGGGCGAAGAGGAACATGAGTAGCCCATGCCCCACATCCCCAAACATGATGGCAAAGATGAAGGGGAAAGTGATGATGGCATAGGGGGCTGCAAGGCAGAGGGACCACATCACACAGGGCCCCCTCAGCAGTGGGATGCAGTAGGGGGACACAATGGTCCTTACCCGGGTTCACCTCCTGGTAGCTGGCCACCCCATAGGCATCCACGATGCTCTGGAAGCCAGCAGTGAACTTGTTGGTGCGGATGAGAGTTGGGGGGCTCTCCAAGGTGGGGATCCTCTGCACAAAGCACTCCACGCTTGAACCACTCTTGTACTGTGGGGAGGGCATCCAGAGCCTGACCCATGGCACCCAACCCATGGCCATGTTGGAGCAGTGTGGACGCAAAGTGGGGGTGGCACAGGGAAGCAGGGCAGCAGGAGTGGGGGATAAAAGCTCTCCCCACAACATGTACCACCGTGGGGCACGTCATGGGGGTGGCACCTTTGACACTGGTGGGAGCACACCAAGCAGCTCTTGACACAATCACACGGGTCAACCAAAGCAACCTTGGCACGAGGACATAGAGCCAACCAAGCAACCCCACAAGAGGACACGCACCGATCCTTGGCGCAGGGCTTCCTGCACCTGGGTAAGGTCCTTCACGGGACACCAAACCTCAGCAATGAGGCACTTCTCGGTGACATCCAAGCTGCACTGGTTGAGGACGAGGTAGATGGCCTTCATCTTCTGCACCTGCACCCGCCAGGAGGGCAGTGCCAGCACCACCTTGTCCAGCACCTGTGCCAGGTACTGCTCTGTCTCCTCCAGCACCTGTGGACAGCCAAACGGGGCTCAGGGATTTGGAGTCCCGGTGTGGTCTCTCTGTCCCCCAGCTCACAGTGCCCAGCTCACCACACTGAGGTCCTGGATCTGGCTGACCAGCCCATTCAACGTGTCAGCCCGGCTGGCCTCACTCTCCGGGTAGGGGTATACATGGCAGTGAAAGCTGGGATAGATGGACATTGCCATGTTGAAGGCTGCTGCTCCCTGGTACTGCAGCGGGTCTCACTAAATAAACCTTTCCTGTGTGTCCAAATGACGTGGGGCTGCTCACTCACCAGTTTGAGATCTTGTGGATCTTCTGCCCGATCTGCTCTCCCCAGTAGGAGATAAGGAAGATGACCCAGGTGACGTTCTCACCCTGGGGACACATAGGTCACATTAGCACCAGCTTGTCCCATCTCCCTTTCCCACCAAGCCCCTGGTGCCCCAGTCACCGTGTTTGGGTCCTCCAGAGGCTCAGGCATCTCCACAAAACTGGCCACCAGGTAGCCACGGCAGGCTCGCCACAGCAGCCGTTCAAAGGCACTCACTTTCCACGGGTGGATGACGCCGGTCACAAAGCTGTGGGGATGCAGCCCTGGGCATTGGGATGGGCACTGCTCTGCTGTGGCCATGCCCCCACCCCATGGCC
>JAPSGF010000001.1:36670560-36707064 GCA_035772895.1 Perdix hodgsoniae
TGGGAGGGCTCTGTTTGGGGGGGTCGCTTGTGGGGTTGTGTTTGGGGCGGGGGTCAGCTGTGGGGTCCAGTTTCGGGGGGAACACCTGCAGGATGTGTCTTTGGGAGGGCTGCATGGGGAAGAGGGGGGCTCTGGTTGGGGGGGGGATGGGGGATTGTGGTGATGGGAGGGCTCTGTTTGTGGGGAACACTTGTGGGGTTTTGTTCTGGGGGGATTATGTCGTGATGGAGGCCCTATGGAGTCGAGTTGGGGGGAGACACCTGTGGGATGTGTCTTTGGGGGGATCTATGAGACTCAGGGTGTGCAACATGTCTTCGGGGGGGGGGCTGTGTCATGGGGGTGTATCTGGGGCTCTGTTAGGGTGAGGGTCTGTTTGGAGGGAAATGGGGGGGCTGTGGTGATAGGACTCTCACAGGGATGCTTCTTTGGGGCTGTGGCTTTTGGGGGAGGGGGACAGCTGTGGGATTGTTTTTGGGGGTGGGGTTGTGTTTGGGGTGTGGCTGGAAGGCTGTACTGATAAGAGGGTAGTTTGTTTTCGGGGGGACAAAACGGACACAATTGGGTTTGGTTTGGGAGGTCGGAACAGACACCTGTGGGGCCATGTTGTGGAAGTGTCTTTACTTTGGATGGTAGTGGCACCTGTGGGGGCTACGTTTAGGTGTCGTCTGGGGGGGCTGTGGCATTAAATAGGGGCTGTCAGGTGGGGGAGCAGGAGGGCTGTGCCTGCTTTATGGGGAAGATGCAATGAATTTGTGTGGTTGGGAGGGGGGGTGTCTCTTTTGGAGCCATCTCTCTGTGGGCTCTTTTTGGAGCAGAGGGAAGCGTGGGGTTGCCTCTTTCCAGAGAGCTACCTTGGGGAGAGGAGACACACGTGGGGCCGTGCCCTTTGGGTATAGGCAGAGGCAATGCTGTGTGCTGCAGGGGCTGTGATGCATTCTGGGGGTGTGTGAAACTGCTTCCCCCCCACTGGTCCCCACTTCTATACCCAGTCCCAATTCAGCCAAAGCAGGAAGCTGCACCACGGGGAAACCGAAAGCACCATGCCCCTACAACCCCCCCCCCCCCCCCCCCCCCCCCCCCCCCCTTCCTTCCCCCCTCTGTGTGTACGTGTGTGTGCACGTGCCCCCCCACTGCAGGCAGACAAGCGAGCCCACCACAATGCACTGGAGCGCAAACGGCGGGACCACATCAAGGACAGTTTCCACAGCCTGCGTGACTCCGTGCCCTCCCTGCAGGGCGAGAAGGTGAGGTTGTGGAGCGCGGCGGCACGCCCCACAGGGACCTTTTTGACTTCCCCCTCCCTCGGCTACGCTGAGTGGAGCAGTGCTTCCTCCTGCAAACGTTGCCCAGCTCTGAGGTTTTGCTGGTGGAACCCAATGGTGCAGACAGTGAGAGGGGCTGTGGGTCTCTGTAACGGTGCCACACACATCCTGGGAGCCTCCACCTCACGGCAGAGCTGAGGTCTTTATCTGGCCCATGCCTTTTCCCACTATTGCCACAGGCATCCCGGGCCCAAATCCTGGACAAAGCCACAGAGTACATCCAGTACATGCGCCGGAAAAACCACACGCACCAGCAGGACATCGATGACCTCAAGCGGCAGAATGCACTGCTGGAGCAGCAAGGTGAGCTCCCCCGCCCAAGAAGGGGGTATAAAGGCCGTGCCCCTCCCCACCCCGGCCTGTGACACCCCCTGCCTTGCAGTGCGAGCCCTGGAGAAGGCGCGCTCGAGTGCCCAGCTGCAGGCCAACTACCCAGCAGCGGACAGCAGCCTCTACACCAACCCCAAGGGCAGCGCCATCTCCGCTTTTGACGGCGGCTCTGATTCCAGCTCTGACTCAGAGCCTGATGAGCCACAGAGCAGGAAGAAGCTGCGCATGGAGGCCAGCTAGGCCCCCCCACATCTGTCCCCTGGCCCCCTAAGGACTCACCCTTTTCTCCTCAAGGCTCCAGGGCTGCACACTTGCAGCCCTCCGTGCCGGAATCCAGGGGGGGGCCTGGGGGACCCCGACTGCGTGGAGATGCCCCCAACATCCCCCCTTTCCCCTCCCCCCTGCCGCTAGCAAGCCCCTTTCTGCGCCCCCTCCCCCCCTTCGATTTTATATGAGCATTTCTATTTATACCCAGGGACCACTGCAGCCCTGAGCTGAGCACGAGCCTGTGCAGGAGGCGGGCATCCCCCCCAGCCCCCATTGCCCACCTGTGGGCACCCCCAGGGGGTGAGCACAGGGGAGGGGTCTCGCTATTTATTTCCTGCGTGTGTAAGGCACCCCCCTGCCCTCCATGGCATGGAGCTGCAGGGCTCGGGCTGGGTGGTCTGCGTGTGCATCCTGCCCTATGTCCCACCCCTCCAACACACAAACTCCAGAAGCCCCCTCCCCACATTTGTGGCATTTCCCCACCTCTCCTCTCCCTGTAGGTGACCCCATTTTAATGCCATTCATTCCATGGATCTAAAGTATGTTGTACATACTGCTCAGAGTTGTCTTGCAAGTTAAGGCTTCCCTTTACTATAAGACTTATAAATAATAAAAAGGAAAAAAACCCAAAACTTATTTTATCCTTCCCCATGGTAACTGTGTTTTCTTGGGGTTGGGGAGGGGGGAGCAGGGCTGGGAACCTTCCCATGCTCCTTACTCACCCTGAGGGCAGGTGGCAGCTCTGCTTTATGGCCCCCCGGGTCCTTTTTGGTATGGCTAACACCCTGAGGGCCTCACTCTGCCCACATGGGTGGAGTGCAGACCCCTACCCTGTTGCCTCCAGGCTGGGTACAGGCTGCTGCAAGAAGTGCATCACTGCCTTCACCACTTTTTCCGGCACAATGTTGTAGATGGGATGCGTGGGCTGCTGCCAGAGTGAAGGAGAAAGCACTTTGAGCCTGAAGAAGCCCCGAAGTGGGAGTCCCGTATCCCCTCCCCCCCACCTACCAGGCGGTTTTCAGGGATGCCCAGGACCAACTCGTGGTGAAGATCTCCACTGCCAAAGTGCTGGGCAATGGCCAACCCGCTCAGGCAGTAGCAGGTGTGGTAGAAGTCCCGTGACCTGGGGCAGGGTGGAGGGGCACACTGAGCAGAGAGGTCTGGGGGTGCGTTACCTCCCCCACAACCGCCTCAGTACTCACTTTCCTGGCTTGTCCAGCAGCCCTCCAGCTGGGCACTGGCAGCACAGCAGGATGTACTCCTGCAGGGCCGACTGGTCGAACATCCAGTGTGACATGCTGAGCGCTTTGTCACCTGGACAGAAGGGGGGGAAAGAGGGTCTGTTAAAACACCTCAAGACCACCCCAGGGAAGCCTCTTTCTAACCACAGGTCCTGCTTCACCCTCCAGGGCTATGCCACGCTTTGTTTCCTTGCTCAAGCTCATTCATTCCCCTTCCACAAACATGCTTCTTAGAGGCAGATGAAGCCCTAGTTTTCCCCGTTCTGGCCACTCACCCTGTGTATGAAGGGCACGGTGCAGCAGGGGCAGCAGCCCTGCCTGCCAGAAGGAGTAGCAGCCATCCACAAGCTTGTTGCAGCGGCCCTGGAAGCCACCCTCGAAGTGCATCTGCCGCCCAGTCACCCAGTGCTGCGTGGGACAGCAGGTTTCATCACCAAAAGTGGGTTTCATCACCAGGACCGGGACCCTCCCCAGCATCATGGCACCCTGTGACACCCACCAGCAAGCTGCGCAGGTTCAGCAGGTGCTCCTTCTTCAAGATGACCAGCGCTGCCAGCCCACAGAAGGTGTACCCACCATGAGCCTCCATGCCCGGCACCCCGCCGATACCGCCTTCCCAGTTCTGGCACCTGCACGAGGATAACACTAAGGATGATGACAGAGGGGCCACCAACCCTGTGCCCACTCTGGGCCAGCACTCACCTTGCTATCCACTCAGCTGTCCCGGTGAACAGCGCGGGTGTGAGGACATTGGTCAGCGATGCCACTGCAGCAGCACAGTAGGCACTCCTGGGGGAGAAGGGGGCAATGTCGCTCTGTCCCCAGCCCCAATGAGGGCTACAGAGGGTCAAAGAGGGGATGGCTCACCCACCTGACATCCACCTCACCGCCTACATGCATAAGGAAGGAGCCATCGGGCTGCTTTAGCGTGTGTAGGTACTCCAGCAACTTCTGCCTGTGGAGGAATGTGTGTGCATGGGGCAGTGTGGAGCTAGAAACCCCCCCACACACTCCAACCACAGCCCCACACCACTCTCCTGTACCTATCAATGATGCTATATGCTTCTTCTGTGCCAATGATGCAGAGCGCGTTGACAGCAGCATAAGTGGGGGCAAGGTGGGGGTGCTGGCCCGGGCCCCCCCCAAAGCCACCCTGGGGACTCTGGCAGCAGCTCAGGAACTGGCAGACACTGCAGGGACAAGGGGGACAGCTGGGGACAGGAACCAGGGAAGGACACTGGGGCAAGGTTGGCAGGAGGGTGAGGGTCCCAGGATGGCACTGAGCCTTCCCTTAGCGCGTCCCATAGCAGCAAAGGGTTCCAGCCCCAGCTCAGCGTCCCCAGGTGTTTCCAGGGGGATTCCCACCTTGGTGATGTGTCCCAACCACCTCGGGGAGCCCCCCACTCCAGGAGGTGGATGCTGACTCCTGTATCTCCCCCACCTCCCTCTGTCACGAGATGCTGGCCAGCAAGAATAGGCAGCATTGAAGGCTCCACAGGACACAAAGCACCGTTGTGCTGGCGCCAGGGACATGGGGACGGCGGGAGGTGGCCCCAGAGGACAGGGCAGTGGGCACCTCTGGGAGCGGGCGCACCAATGCTGAGCAGCTCTGACACAGCTCATGGGGTGCACCCCTCGGTGCCCCCCAGGGCTGAGGAAGGACTTACTCAGAGGCGATTGACTGGGGAATGGGCTCCTCCAGCAGCTCCAGGCTGTGCAGGATCCAGTAGCAGAGCCAGGGGCGGCTGGCATCTAGACACTATAGGGACAGGGGGGACATGAGGGGCTACATGAGGGACATGAGGGGCTACAGGGGGGACATGAGGGGCTACAGGCACCCTGGGAAGGGCAAATCATGAATCCACCACACTGGGGCACCCCATGGCACAGGAGCAGCCTCCAGGGCAGGAAGAACACGGTGACAATTGAAGGGTTCACCAGGGAGCCCTGGGGCTGTTCTCAGTACCTCATATGCTTCACCCAGCTGCCGGAGGCCTCTCTTCAGGTAGTGGAAGTGCTTCTCCCTCTGCAGGACGAACCTGCAAGGCAGCAGGCAGGGCTCAGCAGAGCCCCAGCCCAGAGCATGCTGTGGGAGCACTCACGGTGAACTTACTGCACGGCATGGTGGTTCGTCTTGTAGGCATCAAACACTTCCTGCACAATGTCCTCCACTTTGCTCTGTGCCACAAGAAGTAGAGCACACAGTCAGTGCCAGGAGCTGCCACACCATGCGACCTCCACTCACTTTAGGTATAGGGTTAAAATGTTTCGACCCCTCCCTGTCCCATCCCAGCACATCAGGGGCCAAAGGAGCTGATGCAAGAAGTACAGCTGGGGCTTCCTGGTCCCAGAGTTAAGCAATGCACCCTGGACTGGAGCTGGAGCAGGGGAATTCACCCCCTCACTGCCTCACACCTGGCCCCATGGTACTCTCTGATCCTGGCACTCAGATCCCAGACCCACGGCACTCCCCAACCACTCAGAACTCAGTTCTTCAGGCTTTGGCCCTCTCAGACCCCAGTCTCAGCCCCTGCCCCTCAGACCCCAGCTCCCTCAGACCCAGCTCCACGGCTCCGTCACAACCCCACGCTCTGTAAGCTCTCAGTCTTAGGCCTTTCCATATCTCAGCCCCACAGCCCCCTTACACCCCAACCCCTCAGCCGCCAGTCCCACAGATTCCAGCCCCACAACCCCACAACCCCACAGCCCCCAGTCCCTCAGCCCCCCTCCGATCCATGCCCCCCAACCACTTCCACACCCCAACCCTCACACCCCTCACACAGCAGTACCTCAGCCCCGGCCGTACGCCCTCTCAGACCCCAATCCCTCACTCCCCGGCCCCACGGCCTCTCTCCCCGCACCTGCTCGGCGGACGTGTGTGTCCTCACGCCGTCCTCCCGCAGCCGGCGCCGCCCGCCGGGGCCGTGCGGACCGGGGCCGTGCGGGGAGACCCCCGCCATGCTGCTGCCGGCCGGGCCGACGGCGGCCGGGCGGGGACATAAAACCACGCCCCTATTGCGTTTTTAGCCACGCCCCACTCACCGTTGGCCACGCCCACTCCTCTCTAAAGCCCCGACCAGCCCGGGCCAGGCGGCGCTGCGTGGCGGCGCGCTGGTGTTGTGGGGTCACGTGATGCCGTGTCGCAGTGTGGCCGCGGTGTCACCTCGTGGCGCTGCGACGCTCGGGCCGCGCAGGCAAACCCCCAACCTTCGGGATGTTCCGTGGGCCGGCACTGGGTGTCCCCACCCCATCACCCCACTCGGGGCGGCCTCCCAGTGACCTGCGGACGTCTCCCGTCGTCCCCACCAACGCCCTGTGCAATGCCCCATTCTGTCACCCACGTCCCCCGCTCCAAAGCCATGCGTGTCCCCACCCCGTACCCCTGCTGCATCTCCCCAGTGACCCAGGGTGTCCCCCAACGCCTCCTCCAACGTCGCCCATTTGCACCCCTATGCAGTCCCTGCTGTGTCCCCGGCTGTTGCCCACGTCCCCCTCTCCAAACGCGTGTCCCCCTCCTTGTCCCGTATCCCCCAGCTCCTCCCCATGCTGCCTCTCAGTGACACAGGACGTCTCCCAGTAGTGTCTCCCATTGGTGTCCCCCGGTGCATCCCGGGATGTTCCCTGCCGTGTCCCCACCTGTCACCCACATATCCTGCTCCAAACCCGTGTGTGTGCCCCCTGCACCTCCCTGGTGCATCTCCATGCTGCCTCCTCCTGGTGACCCTCAGTGCATTCCCAGACATCTGCTGCGGTGTCACCCGTGTCCCTTGGGTCCAAACCTGTGTGTGTGTGTCCGGTACCCCCTTAATGCACTGTGGTTCCTCTCAGTGCCTTGGCTGCAACTCCAGGTGTTCCCACTGGCAGCCCACGGTCTGCTGCATACACCCCATTGCTGCCTCTAGGTGCCCCAGGACGTCTCATGTTGTCCCTGCTGGTGCCCCCCACTGCATCCCTTTCTGTCCCTTGCTGCGTCCTCGTCTGTCACTCACATCCCCTGCTCCAAACTCACGACTCTTCATTCTCCCCTCCCCCCCCCCCCCCCCCCGCGTAACCCCATGATGCCTCCCAAAGACCCAGGGGGCATCTCCCAATATCCCACCGCACATCCCTGCATGTCCCCTTCTCTGTCCCCTACATTCCCCGCTCCAAAACCGTGTGTGCCTCCACCTCGTACCCCCATGGTGCATCCCTCATTGCCTCCCCCCCCACCCCCCCTCCATCCCTCCCGCCTCTCCCTCCCGGTGCCCGGCGCATCCCCGCGCCCCGCCCCGGTGCCATCCCGCAGGATCCCCTCCCCCGGCCCGGCGGCGGCGCGAGGCCGCCATGGCCAAGCAGTACGACGTGCTGTTCCGCCTGCTGCTGCTCGGCGACTCGGGCGTGGGTAAGACGTGCCTCCTGTGCCGCTTCACCGACAGCGAGTTCCACCCGGCGCACATCTCCACCATCGGTAACCGCACCGGGGATGCGCGGCGCCGAGGGGTGGGAGCTGGGAGACGGGAAACCGGGCGGGTAGCGGGAGCTGGAAGCAGTGGGAAAGCGGGGGTAGGAGGGGAGGGGGGGGGAGGGGGGGGGCTGGGAGCAGAGCAAAAGCGGGGGCAACGGGAGCTGGGAACACCGGGGAACCTGGAAACCGAGGGTACCGGGAGCATCGCGGCGCCGGGAAACCGGGAGAACCGGGGGCACCGAGAGCTGGGAGCGATGGGAGAATGGGAAACCGGTAGCGACGGGTAGTGGGAAAATGGGAAACTGGGAGCACCGGGAGGTGGGAGAATCAGGAAGAGGAGAAATTGGGGGCTGGGAGCACTGGGGAACCTGGAAACTGGGAAAGAGGGAGCTGGGAGAATTGGAAAAATGGGGAGACGGGAGCTATGGGAAAATGGGAAACTGGGAGCGCTGGGAGCATCGCAGCACCAGGAAACAGTGGGGAAGCCAGGGACACCGGGAGCAGCGGGGAGCTGCAGGGCTGGGAGCATCGGAGGGCAGCAGAAGGAGCTCCGTGGGGGCTCAGAGTGGCACAGCACAGCTTGCTGTGGGCCAGGAGGGCTGAAGGGGTCTGTGGGGGGGTGTCCCTGGTCCCAGTTGAATGTAGGGAGGGAGCATGGAACAGTCCCACCCCCCAGGGAAAAAATAATGATGATAAAGCTGCCCTCCTCCCATCCAGGGGTGGACTTCAAGATGAAGACGATCGAGGTGGATGGCATCAAGGTGCGCATCCAGATCTGGTGAGTGCTTGGGGGGGGCTGTGCCCATGGTGCCCCCCCTTGGGGTTCGTCTGAGGCACAGGATAAGGAATGACCTCTCCAACCCCCTCCATGCTCCCAGGGACACAGCAGGGCAGGAGAGGTACCAAACCATCACCAAGCAGTACTACCGGCGGGCACAGGTAATAGGGGCACGAGGGGGAGAAACTGAGGCACGGGGAGGTCAAAGTGCTGCCCCCTCCCCCCCTCCCTGGTGCCTTTCCTGCAGGGTATTTTCCTAGTGTACGACATCAGCAGTGAACGCTCCTACCAGCACATCGTCAAGTGGGCCAGCGACGTGGATGAGGTAGGGGCTTGGAGGGGGGTCCCTTTCATTTGTAGGTGAGGTGAGAGGTGCTGATGTGCTCCCTCCTCCCCCATCCCCTTTCTTAGTATGCACCCGACGGTGTCCAGAAGATCCTCATTGGGAACAAAGCAGACGAGGAGCACAAGAGGCAAGTGGCCAAAGAGCAAGGGCTGCAGGTGAGCTGGTGGGGCGGCACCCCCTGCGTGGCCAGGGTCCCTCCAGGGCACCAGGACCCCCCCCCCCGGAGCCTCCTGCACCCTGAGCATCCCCCTGCGTTCCCCCCTGCATCACCCAAGATCTCCCTCCAAACGCACCCCTGCCTCCAGCCTCCCCTAAAACGTCCGTTGCCCCACACCCCAATGCATGGCCATAGACTGTGCACCCCATGGGATCGTCTGTCTGCCCCATGATGTTGAGAAATGGGGGGGTGACCCCTCACCCCAAAATCCTATCGGCACCGCCGAGCCCTTTGCCTCGCAGCTTGCCCGGGAGTATGGAATGGACTTCTATGAGACCAGTGCCTGCAGCAACCTGAACATAAAGGAGGTGTGTGGGGCTGAAGGCGGGTGCCTCCCACCCCATCCCAAAGGCTGACCCCATTTCCCTGCAGTCCTTCACCCGACTGACGGAGCTGGTGCTGCAGGCGCACCGCAAGGAGCTGGAGGGGTTGCGCACTGCCACGGCCCCCCCTGAGCTGGCCCAGCTGGAGGAGGATGAGCAGCAGACCCCAGGGGGGCATGACAACCCCAAAAACTGCTGGTGTTGAAGCCTGGCCTCCCCCAGCCCTGCTACAGAGGGGGCATGGTGGGGGGATACAAGGAATGGGGACTTACCCCCATTCTACTGCAGCCCGTTGGTGTTTGGCGGGGTCCCAGGCACTGTTGGCACACCCTGCAACCCTGTTTTGCACACTGTTTCCACAATAAAGGAGATACTGGAGCCCCTTCACCGGGAACGGTGTCACCTGGCGGTGCCACCGTGGCGTCCCCGGCACTGCGGCAACCCGAGCAGTGATGAATAATGGAGGGGACCCACCAGTGTCCCCTTTCCCAGGGTGGGGACAAGGTTGTGAAGATGCAGCGGTAACAGGGGCGTGGGCACCACGCAGTGGGCACTGGGATGGGTGGGAAATGAATGGGTGGTGGTGGGAAGCGTGGGCAATAGGGTGATCATAGGCACTAGGATGGAGGGGCAGTCGGATGGTGGTGGGCATCAGGGGAGAGGTGGGCGCTGGAGTATGTTGGTATCAGGCTGGCAGTGAGCACGTGGTTGGGTGGGCAGTGGGTTGGTGGTGGGCATCAGAATGGTTGGGCATTTGGTTGCTTTCTGGGTGGGTGGGCATTCGGATGGTGATGGGCACTAGCACATGCAGACACTGGGATTATGGTGGGCACTGGGATGGAGTGACATTAGAAGGGTGGTGGGTAATGGGGTGCACGTGCATTAGGATGGTCACGGGCACTGGGAAGGGTTGTGCAGTGGGGTGGTGGCAAACACCTGGATATTTGGGCATTGGGATGCTGTTGCTTACTGAGACCAATGGACACTAGGATGGTGATGAGTGCTGAGATATGTGAACATCGGGATGATGGTTGGCAGTGGGATGGGGGGAACATTAGGACAGTGGTGGGCACTGGGATGGGTCAGCAACAGAACGATGGGCACTGGCACTTGTGGTTATTAGGATGGTTATGGACAATGCAACAGTGGGCACCAGGGCAGGTGAGTTTTAGGACACTGTCACTTCCTGGGATGAGCGGGCATTGGAATTATGGTGGGCACTGGGGCAAGCTGACATCAGAACAGTGGTGGCTGTGGGCATTAGGATAGTCACGGGCAATGGGACAGCACTGGACATCAGGATGGACGGGTACCAGAATGATAACACGTAGGCAGGATTATGACTAGCACTGGGATGGCGATGGACACTGGGACATGCGGGCACCAGGATGGCGGTGGGCACTGGGATGGGTGTGCGTTAAGGACAACGCGGGGCACACGCAGTCAGCGCCCTCCACCCACCCCCTGGCTGCTCCTAGCTCCGTGCTGTGGCAGCCACATCAATAATTGAGGCCGGTGGCGCTGCCCTGGCCTTCCCCCCGCCCTGTCCCTGGGCAGGTGCCAGCAGGTGGGCTGGCTCCGCTTTCCACCCAGTCACAGCGTGGATGCTGTCACGTGGGCACAGGGCAGCCTTTAAGGCGGGCAGGCGGGCGGCAGAGCACATCATCACCGGCAGCCATGAGCATCCCCATCGCCAAGTCCTTCTACGACCTCAGCGCCACCTCCTTGCAGGGGGAGAAGGTGGACTTCAACGTCTTCCGCGGGCGGGTGGTCCTCATCGAGAACGTGGCGTCGCTCTGAGGCACCACGGTGCGGGACTACACCCAGCTCAACCAGCTGCAGGCACGCTACCCACGGCGGCTGGTGGTGCTGGGCTTCCCCTGCAACCAGTTCGGCTACCAGGTAAATCTACGGGAATGAGGGGATGTAGGGTGGTGGATGACACGGCTCAGCCCCTCGTACCCTTGCCAGGAGAACGGCACCAATGAGGAGATCCTCAACTGCCTCAAGCACGTGCGGCCGGGGGGCGGCTTCGAGCCCAACTTCACCCTGTTCCAGAAGTGCCAGGTGAACGGGAAGGACACCCACCCGGTCTTCGCCTACCTGAAAGCCCACCTGCCTGCCCCTGTGGATGAGGCAGACCACCTGATGGCCGAACCCCGCTTCCTGGTGTGGAGCCCTGTGCGGCGCTCTGACATCTCCTGGAACTTTGAGAAGTTCCTGGTGGGGCCTGAGGGGGAACCTTTCCGTCGCTACAGCCCTCGCCTGCCCACCGCCCAGATAGAGCCTGATATCCAGCGCCTCCTCAAGCTGGCCAAGTAGAGCTGCACCTCCCTCAGATAGCCCTTGTCCTCTGCCAGGTGATGGCCCCCTCCGAAACCGCCATGGGGAGGGGGTCTGATGGGGTGGAGGGCTGGGGCTGTTGGGATGGGGCTGGCGGCAATAAATGAGCTGGAGGCAGAATCCAAACCCCCCATTTGTGCCCCCCTTCCTGGTTTTGGAGACACCGAGCACATGGGATGCAGGAAGTGGTTGTGCAGAATGGAACGGTGCCAAGCACGGTGGCAGCCCCATTACAGGGAGGGAGGGGGAGAGGTGGAAGCAATTTCTGCAGCCTCACAGCGAGGGAGTGCCACCCTGCCCAACCCACGACAGGAATGAGTGCCCCCAAGGAGGGCACAGCAGGCAGAGTGAGGCAACAGCCCTAGAAGGGCTTTGGGTGGTGGTGGGGGGGTTGTGAGCAGAGCAAGCACTGGGAGGTGGGGAACAGCATAATGACATCACCTCCAGCCCATTCCCACTGGGGGGGGAACAAATATAGAGTGCTCCTGCATGCAGCTCTGAGCTGTACCAAATTTACCTTTATTGCTCGCACTCCTCAGGCAGCTGTGCTGCACAGAACCGTTTCAGGGTGCCAAGAGGCTGGGCCCTCCCCCCTTCTTTTCTTCAGCACAAAGCAGTATCAGGTCTGGGCTGAAGCCCTCCCCACCCAGGGTTACAAACTGCCTTCAGAAGAGTGGGGTCATCTGACGTGGGTCGTCAGGCAGGATGCTGACCGAGTCCTCGGCGCGGCCACATAGCAGGCACAGCATGGTGTACTCCTGGAGCAGAACACGGTGCAGGAAGGGGGCTCAGGCCACACGATCCCCTCCCTCCACCACCAAGGAAACCTGAGCTGTGGCTGACACCTGATCCCTGATTGCAATCAGATCATTACAGATTGCATTTCATCCCCCCAGGACCCTGCCCCACTGGCTGCCCAGAGCCCATTTTCCAGCACTTTGCTGCTGAATGGGCAATGAGCCAGGGAAGAGGGACGGGGAGTGTGGGGTAAGCTGCTTTCATGTGTGCCACAGAGGCCCTGAGCTGTACACCTGTGACACCGGGACCAGTGCCAGCGCTGCAGGTGGCCCCAAGCTGCCGCTTACCTCCAGCGCCCTCCAGTGGCTGTGAGGGCAGGTGGGCACTAGCAAGGCTGAGGGCACCCCCCAGGGCTGGGAGAGATAGTGCAGCACAGCAGAACCCCCTGACCCCTGGAGGATGTACCTGGTAGTCGTCCACCACGCTGAAGGTGTACTCGTGGCGCGCAATCAGGTGGTGACAGTTCTTGCACAAGTCTGCAGAGGGGACCAAGTAAGGGCCTTCAGGGATGGGGACGTGCCCAGCTCTGGCACAGTGCTCACTGGGGACCCTTGGCTTCATCCCTGAACCCACCTCAGCACCTACATGAGGCAAAAGCCCCACCCTGGGGTGCTGAGCCCCCTGATCCCCAGGCTAGGTCTCAAAGCACCAACCTTCCCCCCCCATCCCAGCACTTCAGTCGGTAATCACCCCCATAAGGCCCCAAACCCTCAAAGTCCCCCTCAAGGCTCGACTCCCCCCAGTTTCCCCTTTAAGACCTCAGGCTCCCAATGCCCCCAACCACCTAAACACTCCCCCCACAGCCCCTAACATCCCCCATATATCCCCCCAACACCCCTCTTTGGCGTTTACACAACCAAACCCCACCAAATCACCCCCTTCAGGCACCAGCCTCGAGCCCCAAATCCCCCTCCCAGAGACCCAAACCCACCCTAAAGCACCAGACCCCCAACACAACCCCTACCCCCCTTCCAGACACCTTCAGAGCCCCCCCCCCCGCTCACGGTCGTAGGTGATGATCTCATCGTCGCCATGCAGGCCGGCGGCGCGGTTGCCCAGCAGTACGAAGTCCCGACGGCCGCACCGCGCGCACCCCACGAAGTTAAGGAGGAAGGAGCCGCCCTCCAGGCACGTGGTGCCCTACGACGGGACACCGCACGGCTCGGCACCGGGCTTCGGTGCTCCCCGCCTCCCCCTCCCCCCTCCGTCCCGGCCGCGGCCGACCCACCCGCTCGGGGTATTCCGTGCCCACGCAGCCCCCGCACATCGCGCCACTTCTCGCGAGACTTTCCGCCGCGCGTGGGGGCGGGGCCTTGTTCCGACGGGGGGGGCGTGGCTCCGTGAAACCACGCCCCCCCCAACGCGCGGGGCTGAGTGGGGCAGCTCTCGTTAATGAGGGGTAATGGGGGCGCTCGGAGCTACGGGATGTCGTTAAGGGTAGCCGGCACTGTGGGGCTCTTGGGGCAGGTTGGGCTCGCCCAGTACCCAGGGGAGCACTCAGGACCAACGGGGGGCACCCAGGAATAATTTAGAGGACAGCGAAAGCCACTGGGGGGGGCGTATACATTTAAGTGAGTGGGTCCCTAAGGCTAATTAGGGGCCCCTAGGGCTAGTTCGGGGCACCCAGCGCCGAATGGGGGCACCCAGCACTCACCTGGGGGAACCGAAGGCCGATGTGTGTCACTCAGAGCTAAGTGGGGAGTCACCCACGGTTAATTGGGGTCACCCAGGACAAAGTGGGGTCACCCAGCACCAGCTGGGGATGCTCAGCACTCCCGAGGCTATTGGGGGGCAGCCCTAACTGAGGGGCTCACCCAAGTCTAATTAGGGGCACCCAGCCCTGCTTAGGAGCACCCAGTGCTAAGTGAGCGGGTAGCCAATGCTACGGGGGGGACATCCAGCGCTAACTGGGCGGAATCATAGGATTAACTGGGACTCCCCCGCCATATGGGGGGGTGGGCGGTATCTAGGACCAACTGGGGGCAGCCAGCACTAACAGGGAGACACACAAAGCTACTGGGGGCTCACCTAACCCTAACTGGGGGGGCCCTAGGACCGGCCGGGGTCACCCATCACTAACTGAGAATGCTCCTCACCCCCCTTCATCTCCTCTCTCCCCGCCCCGCTCCACCCTCCCGGCGCTCCCGGTACCGGCGGCGCTGGCCGGGGGGGGCCGCTGTGCTGCATTGCGGGGCGGCACCGCGTCCCCGCCCGCCTCCGCCCGGCCCAGAGGGGGAGCGGGGCTATCGGGGCGGGCAGCGCCGGGCCCCGGGCAGGAATGTCCCTGCGCGCTCCGATAATGGTATTTATAGCGCGGCGCCCGGCGGCTCCGCTCCCCCCGCCCCGCTCCGCTCCCGCACCCGCCGCCCTTCGCCCTCCCGCAACCGCCGCCGCCCCGCGCAGGTGAGTGCGGCACCGGGGGGCGGGGGGACGACCGAGGGGGCGGTGGGGATGGACGTCCCCGAGCGCCCTGGGGACACCCAATGGGGAGTGGGGTTCCGCTCGGTGTCCTTGGGGGAGGATGCAGCCATGGAGCGTCCCGATGCGGGGCGTCCCGATGCGGGGTGCCCCAGTGTCGGGTGTTCCAGCGCGGGGTGCTGCGATTTGAGGTACCCCGATCGGGGTGTCCCAATCCTCTGGGTTCGGTTTTGCTCAAAGTGGGGTGTTTTTTCTCCACGCTCACCGCCGCTGTGCTGGGTTCTGTGCCACAGTGAACAGCCTCACTGTGGGATGTTGCTGCGGAGTTTTGGGGTCCCGTATGGCTCTAGTGGGTTGTGGGTGCCCCCCGCTCTAGAGAGAGTGGGGCTGAGCCCAGGCCTATTTATAGCTGGCAACGCACGCAGCGTGGCAGCACGTGTGTGTGCCACCGGCGGGCGACTGCAGGGACAGCGGGACGGGGACAGGCATGGTGGGGCCCCGGGGAGCCGCGCCGTGCCGTGCCGTGCCGTGCCACGCCGTTCTGTGCCGTGCCGTGCCATTCTGTGCCGTGCCATGCTGTGCCGCCGATGGATACGGTGCCATCCCTCCGCCCACAGCAGTGCTCTGAACCCACTTTGGGCATGGAGAGTTGGGGTGACACTGAGCGTTGGCACCCCACAGACTCACTCTTTTGGGGTGAATGGGGATCCCACGCGCTGCTGTTCTCCCATAGCCGTGTCTGGGATGCACACAGAGTGGGGCAAGGGCTCAGGGCACTGAGCAGCGGGATCACTGGGCACAGTATGGGCACTGTGGTGGCAGCTCAATGCCAGCCCCGGGAAGTGCTGATTCACCGCACCGAGCAGCAGACGGGGAAGACAGCAGGGGGCAAGTGGGATGCCCTACACTGCGACCCCACTGGGCTCTGTGTTTTCCTGGTGGTGGCGGAGGCAGATTTGAAGGGTCGGCGCTCCCTACGCTGCCAGTGTGCGCTGGCGGCACGTTGGGGGCCTTGCCAGCGTTGGGGAGGAGCAGGAGGATGCTGGCTGCCCGCTGGCATGGCAGGCGCAGAGACATGGCACTGCTCAGCAGCACATGCGAGAGGGTTCCCACATTTGGGATTCCCCACGGTTGGAGTGGCTTTGGGGTGCTGTGTGGCACGGTGCTGGGATGCTGTGTGCTTTGCCCCTGCACGCTCTGCATGTACACCCCTCCCTAGCCCCACTCACATGTGCACTACTAAGATTAGGGCACAGCACAGCACCCACCCCAGCGTGGCTGGCCCTGATAACCCCCCCTGTGTGCAGGTGTTTTCCCCCCGAAACCGTCACAGCCCCTGGGGTCGCCCCACGGGGGACACCTCAGTGTGCCATGCATCCCCATGGGTGCTGAGTCCCAACTGGGCAAACCCCTTAGCACAGAGAAGGTGTGAGGATTCTGGGTGCTGGAGGTGGCAGCCCCCAGCCTGGCTCCCCACACCCTTCAGGGGCCCCAGGGCGGCCGGCAGCTGCTGGCAGCATTTTTAGATACCGGCCGGTCCTATCTGTGGCTCAAATGTCCCCGAGGGCGGTCGTCCCCTCCCCGTCCCCCCTGAACCAGCAGCTGTTGCCTGCTGTCTGCCGAAAGCCCCTCCAGCGCAGGCGTGGGTCTGTGCCAGTCCCTTTGGGTGCCACCCTTGGATGCTGTGGAACCCATATGGGGTGACAGCGTGGGGAGCGCCCAAACACCTGGGAGCAACGCTAAATCCCGCTGAGCTGATTAAGCGGCAGGTCTTAGCCGCAAATCCTACAGCACAGCGGGGTGGTCATGCCTGTGCCCACATCGCACAACAAGGCTCCTTTCCCCGTAGCCGCCGGCCACACAGCCGCGGGACACCGGGACCATGACCTCCGAGAATGACTATGACCATCTGGAGCTGCAGCAGTCCTATAGCCACTGGGATGCCTCCGACGATGAGTTGGACAACGACAACAGTTCAGCGCGACTCTTTGAGCGCTCCCGCATTAAAGCGCTGGCAGGTATGGGGCTGGGTTTGGGTCACCGGAGTCCCTGACACTATGAGTTGGAGATGGTGCCACTGTGGTTGCTCCTGTTGCAGATGAGCGGGAGGCAGTGCAGAAGAAGACCTTTACCAAGTGGGTGAACCTGCACCTGGCTTGCGTCACCTGCCGCATCTCCGACCTCTACCTGGACCTCCGGGACGGGCGGATGCTCATCAAACTGCTGGAGGTGCTGTCCAAAGAGATGCTGGTATGAGTGCCCTCCAGATAGGAACCCTGGGGTCCATCCTGTGCCATCTCACGCCATGCCATGCTGTGATGTGCCATGCTGTGCCATTGCTTACCTGTGCCATGCCATCTCAACCTATGCTGTTCCATCCCATGTTCCATCACGTGCCATGACATCCCCTGCTGTGTGCAATCTCATTCTGTGTTATGCTGTGTCATGCCATCCCATCCCATGCCATTCCATACCACATTGATGTTTCCTCCTGTGCTGTCTCATGCCATTCCACTCTATAACATCCCATGCCATCCCATACCAACAACCCTTGCTATGCCATGCTATGCTGTCTCATGCTATCCCATCCCACGCCATCCCATCCTGTGCCATCTGGTGCCATCTCATTCTATGATATACCATCCCATGCCATGCCAAATCATGCCATGCCATGCTGTCCTATGCTGTACCTTTCCCTGCCATCCCATACCTTGTGCCATTCCATGCCCTTCCATGCCATCTCACCCTATGCCATGCCATTTTATGCCATGCCATATTCTTCCATACTATCCTGTGCTGTTCCATGCTGTGTAATCCCATGCCATGCCACCCCTTGCTATCCCATTTTATGCTGTGCCATGCCAATGTCATTCCATACCACGATGTTTCATACCCCGCTGTGCTATCATCTCGTGCCATCCTGTGCCATAGCATGCCATGCCAAGGTACTGTACTGTACTGTGCCATGACTGTTGGTCATGGCAGTGGGGTATCCCTGGGCAGGGCAGGGCATGCCAGGCAGTGAGGGCAGGACGCTGAGTGCTATCGTGCCCCAGCCTAAGCCCACCAAGGGCCGAATGCGTATCCACTGCCTGGAGAACGTGGACAAGGCATTGCAGTTCCTGAAGGAGAAGCAGGTGCACCTGGAGAACATGGGCTCCCATGACATTGTGGATGGCAACCACCGCCTCATCCTCGGCCTCATCTGGACCATCATCCTCCGCTTCCAGGTACCGTAGGCAGGTGGAACCCACAGACTCAGTGCCCCAGCAGGAGTCATTCTCTACCACCTTGGGTTGTCAATCTGTCCCACAGGTGCAAGATGTCATCAAGGAGATGAAGGAGGGTCCAGAGACACGCTCACCCAGGGACGCGCTGTTGCTCTGGTGCCAAATGAAGACAGCAGGGTATGTGGAGGTGGAGTGAGTGGCCTTGGGGCCCAGGGGTACACAGAGGGCGATGGTGACACCCTGTTGTCTTCACCGTAGCTACCCCCACGTGAATGTCACCAACTTCACCTCCAGCTGGAAGGACGGACTGGCCTTCAATGCCCTCATCCACAAGCACAGGTACGTGGCACAGCCGCTGGCATAGATACAGTGTCAGCGGTATCAGCTGTGTCAACGTGTCTCTGTGCTCTCTGTCCCCAGGCCTGAGCTGTTTGACTTCAAAACTCTGACCAAGTCCAATGCCCGGCACAACCTGGAGCATGCCTTCAGCGTGGCCGAGCGGCACCTGGGCATCACCCCGCTCCTTGACCCCGAAGGTGAATCTCCCTTCCTCATTTTCCTCCGCTTGGGACATACCCATAGAGGGATAGAGGTGGAACAACCCCAAAGGTGGCTCTGGGCAGGATGTGAATGTAGGGACCCATCAACACCATGGGATGGTGGCACCCCATTGTGCTGGTTGGGACTGACACCTCTCTGCCACTGCACAGATGTGTTCACGGAGAACCCCGATGAGAAGTCCATCATCACCTATGTGGTGGCCTTCTACCATTACTTCTCTGAGATGAAGAAACTGGAGGTGAAGGGCAGGAGGCTGGGCAAGGTCAGAACAGTGATGAGTTGGGATGGCATGGCATGGCACTGGTGAGTACCGGGATGCCCCATGCTCACCTCTGGCTGTGCCATAGGTCATTGAGCATGCCAAGGAGACCAAGAGGATGATCGAGGGCTATGGGGGCTTGGCCTCCAACCTGCTCACCTGGATCGAGCAGACCATCGTCTCCCTCAACAGCCGCAGCTTTGCCAATTCGCTGTCTGGTGTGCAGCACCAGCTGCAGGCCTTCAGCACCTACCGCACAGTGGAGAAGCCACCCAAGTAAGCATTTTTCCCCACACCTCCCGCCTGTGTCGAGCACCTATGGATGCCACAGGCTGAGCTCTCGCTGGGTCAGGTTTCAGGAGAAGGGCAACCTGGAGGTGCTGCTCTTCACCATCCAGTCTCGGATGCGAGCCAACAACCAGCGTGTCTACACACCACAAGAGGGGCGTCTGGTCTGTGACATCAACCGGGTATGGAGGCACATGGTCTTTTGGGTCCACGGGGGGGTAATTTAAGCCCTTGAGTCTGGTTGTGTCCACCTTGGGGTAGGTTGGGTCCATCTTGGCATGTGTGAACTTGGGGTAGTTTGGGTCCATCTGAGGGCATTTCAGATCTTGGGGTAGATTGGGTCTGTGTTGGAGCAGTTCGGGTCTTGGGGCATTTGGACTTGGTCTTGAGGCATATTGTGTCCATTCTGGGGCATTTTCAGTCCACCCTGTAGCTTTTAGGCTCTTAGGCCAGGTGAGGTCCACCTTGTTGCAGGTTGTGTCTATCCTGGGTGTTTGTGTACCTGGGTCAAGTTGGGTCCACCCTGGGCCAGTTAGGTGCCAGGGCATTTTGGGTCCATGTTGGGGCATGTTGGATCCATATCAGAGTCGTCCAGGTCCGGGGGAATCTGGGCTTCATCTTGAAACAGTGTGGACCCATCTTGGGGCAGATTAGGTTTATCTTGGAACCAATTCTTAATTAAGAACTTAGGTCATTTGGGTTTCCTCCTGGAGCAGGTTGAGTTGAAGCTGGGTCTACCTTTGAGGTAGTTAAGGTCTTGGGGCATTTGGGCTTCATCCTAAAGTAGATTGGGTCCATTTTGGGTTGGATTAAGTCCATCAGTGCAGTGCAATGTGGGTCCATCTAGCAGCAGATTGGGTTTCCGCATCAATATTCCCCCACCCTTGTGGCACACTGGGGCTCACCAACAGAGCCAGGCATGGCCAGTGGGATGCAGAACATGTGTCCCACCACCCAACTCTGCCTTTTCCCAGGCATGGGAGAAGCTGGAGAAAGCAGAGCATGAGCGGGAGTTGGCGCTGCGCAATGAGCTCATCCGGCAGGAGAAGCTGGAGCAGCTGGCACGGCGCTTTGACCGCAAAGCAGCCATGCGGGAGGCCTGGCTGAGTGAGAACCAACGCCTGGTGGCACAGGTGGGGCCAGCAAGCACCACTGTGTGGATTGGGGCACACCGACATTGCCTCACTGCTGGCTTTGCTCCCAACAGGATAACTTTGGCCAAGACCTGACAGCAGTGGAGGCGGCCAAGAAGAAACACGAGGCCATTGAGACAGACACAGCTGCCTACAAGGAACGGGTGCAGGCCATTGATGCAGTGGCAAAGGAGCTGGAGAGGGAAGGCTACCATGACATCAAACGCATCAGGGGGCGCAAGGACAACATCCTGAGGCTCTGGGAGCAGCTCCAGGAGCTGCTGCGCAACCGGCGCCAGCGTCTTGAGATGAACCTCACCCTTCAGCACCTCTTTCAGGAGATGCTGCACAGCATCAACTGGATGGATGAGGTCAAGGTGAGCTGCAGGTGGATGCAAGAGATTCGGAGTCAGCATGAGTACGGTGCCTTGGTCCCACCACACAGGAGAGCAGAGGGGCTTCATGGGGAGTCAGAGGTGGTTATGGGGTGTTTGGCTTCTGGAGAAAGATATGGTGCTTGGAGCATGCAGCTACCAGCCCCACGTTATGCCAGGAAGTGATGGGTGCAGGAGATGCGTCCATCGTTGGGTGAATGCATCACAGAGATAATGTTGGTGCTGGAGTTCTCACCACCTGCTCATAGCCTGCAGGTGACCTCCAGGTTATCTCACAGGTGCAGCTGGCCTCCTCCGAATCTGGGAAGCACCTCCTTGAGGTGGAGGAGCTTCTGGAGACCCACCGGCTGCTGGAAGGTGACATGGCCCTGCAGGCAGAGACGGTGCGGGCCATCAGCGCTGCTGCCCTCCGATTTGCCGACGCTGAGGGTAGGTGTGCTCCAAGGGGTTGGATGCTCCAAAGGTTTGGGGGTTCCAAGGGTTGGGCACTCTGTGGGTTTGGGTTTCCCGAGGGTTACTAAGGGTTGGGTTCTCCAAAGGTTGGGTGCTCCAAGGGTCTCTGGATGTTGGGTGCTCTAAGTGTTGGATTTTCCAAGGATGGGTGCTCCAATGATTGGGCACTGCAAGGATCTGTAATGGTTGGATGCTCCAGTGGTTTGGCATTCAAAGGGAGGGTGCTCAAGGGTTTGGGTCCCCCAGAGGTAGGGTTGCTCCAGGGATGGGTGCTCCAAGTGTCTCTACTGATTGGGCACTCCAAGGGATGGGCAGTCAAAGGGTTGAGTTCTCCAAGGGTGGGTACTCCAGTGTTTGGGTGCTCCAAGGTTCTTCAGTTCTTGAGTGTTCCAATAGTTGAGTCCTCCAAAGGTAGAGCTGCTCCAGAGGTGCATGCACAAGGGTCTTTGGGGTTGAGTGAACCAGGATGCTTCCTGCAGAACATCCTAGGAGCCCCACTAATGCATGCCCCTGCTGCTCCCTGGTCAGGCTACCGCCCCTGTGACCCCAGAGTGATCCGAGACCGTGTGAACCACCTGGAGATGTGCCGGCAGGAGCTGCAGGCACTGGCGGCGAGGCGTAAAGCCCTGCTGGAGCAGTCCCGGGCTGTCTGGCAGTGTCTGCAGGAGCTGGACGAGGCAGAGAGCTGGATCAAGGAACAGGAGCAGATCTACTCAGCGCTGGACTACGGTAAAGACCTGGCGGGTGTGCTGCTGCTGCGACGCCGTCACACTGCGCTGGAGGCTGAGCTGGAGGCACAGGGAGCCCGACTGGAGAAGGCACTGGTGATGGCTGAGCAGCTGGCAGCAGCAGGGCGTGAGGCTGGGCGGCTGCGGGACCGGGCAGCTGCCGTGCGGGTACTGTGGGACCAGCTGCAGGAGCTGGTGACCTTCCGCCGCCGTGGGCTGCGGGAGGCCGAGGGCTTCTTCCAGTTCCAGGCAGAGGCTGAAGAGCTGGCAGAGGTTCTGGCAGAGGCGCGGCAGCGAGCGGCCAGCGAGGAGCTGGGTCACGATGAAGTCCACACACAGGCACTGCTGCGGGAGCACCAGGAGCTGCTGGAGGAGCTGGCGGCTGCCCAGCAGCTCCTGGAGCGCTTGGGTCACCAAGCAGAGGGCTTCCCACCAGAGCTGCGGGCTGGCCCCGAGGCGCACAACCGCCTGGCAGCCTTGCAGGAGCTGCACCACGAGGTGAGCACGCTGGCCAAGACACGTGGCCGAAGGCTACAGGATGCCCTCAACCTCTACACTGTTTTTGGAGAGAGTGAAGCCTGCCAGCTCTGGATGGGCGCCAAGGAACGGTGGCTTGATAAGCTGGAGGTGCCCAACACGCTGGAGGACCTGGATGTGGTGAAGCACAGGTAGGGATGAGCTGCCACTTGCTGTCATGAACTGTGACCAGTTCTCAGCCTGGTGCCATGAGTTCTCTTTGGTACTCAGCCCAGTGTCAAGAGATGTGGCCAGTTCTCAGCCTGTTGTCATGAGCACTAGCCAGTTCTCAGCTTGATGTCATGAGGTCTGACCAGTTCTCAGCCCAGTGCCATGAGATCTGGTCAATTCATAGCCCAATGTCACAAGCTCTGAGAAGTCCTCAGCACAGTGTCACAGTCTGCAGCCAGTTCTCAGCCCCATGCAATGAGCTCTGGCTAGTTCTTAGCACAGTGTCACGAGATGCAGCCCGTTCTCAGCCTGACTTCCTGCAGGCTGGATGGGCTGGAGCAGGAAATGGCAGGCGTGGCTTCTCAAATCGACGCTGTCAACCACTCAGCTGATGGTCTGCTGGAGAGCGGCCACCCACACAGCCCACAGGTCCGGCAGTGCCAGCAGCAGCTCAATGAGCGGTAGGTCCCGGAGCAGCAAGGGCACCTCACCCCACCGTGCCCCCCACCTTGACCTTCTTGACCATGCAGGTGGGACCATTTTCGGGAGCTGGTGTCCCAACGGCGTGCAGCAGTGGGCTCGGCGCTCAACCTGCTCAGCTTCCAACTGGAGTGCGAGGAGACACGTGCCTGGCTGCTGAGCAAGACGCGGGTGGTGGAGTCCACGAGGGAGCTTGGCCGCGACCTGGCTGGCGTCCTGGCCACCCAGCGCAAGCTGTATGGCATCGAACGTGAGCTGACAGCGGCCGAGAGCCGCCTGGATGCCCTGCGTCCGCAAGCCGCCCTCCTGGCCCGGGAGCGCCCTGAGTTGGCCGAGGACACGGCAGGGCGGCTGGCAGGGGCGCAGGATGCCATGGACGGGCTGCAGGGTGCCCTGCGGGACCGAGCGGCTGCACTGGGAGAAGTGGGGCAGCTGCAGAGTTTCCTGCAGGACCTGGATGACTTCCAAGCGTGGCTCTTTAGGGCACAGAAAGCCGTGGCAGCCACCGAAGAGGTGCCGACTTCGGTGGGTGAGGCAGAAGAGCTGCTGCGGAAGCACGCGGCTGCCCATGAGGATGCTGAGGGGCATGCAGCTGCCTTCACGGCGCTGCTGGAGGCAGGCAAGCGGGTGACAAGCAATCAGGAGGACCCCGAGTATGAGCAGCTGCGGGAGCGGCTGCGGGGTGTGGAGGCAGGCTGGGGAGCCCTGCACAAGATGTGGGATGCCCGGCAGCGCTTCCTCGCCCAGTGCTTGGGCTTCCAGGAGTTCCTGCGAGATGCCAAACAGGCTGAGATTCTCCTTGCCAATCAGGTGGGTGAGGGACGTGGGGATGTGTGGTAGAGAGCATCCAGGGCACAGCTGTGCCATGCTCTTGCAGTTAGGTTTGTGTGCTTGAGGTTGGATCCACGCTTAGGGCACAGTTGTGCCATGCACTTAAGGTTGGGTCCATGTGTGGGAGAGCAGTCAGGGCATGATTATGCCATGCTCTTGGGGTTGGATCCATGCAGCAGAGAGCACTCACAGCATGGTTGTGCCATGCATTTCGGGTTGGGTTCAAGCAGTGGAAAGCATCTAGGGTACAACTGTGCCATGCTCTTGAGATTGGGTCTGTGCTCTTGGGGTTGGGTCCTTGCAGTGGAGAGCCCCAATGAGCACGGTGTCTCTCCCCATGACAGGGGAGGGCTGATGGCACCCTGTTAGGATGCTGAGCCCCCTGTGCCCTCTAGGAATACACGCTGGCCCACCTGGAGCTACCCCCCACATTGGAGGGTTCCACAGCTGCCCTGCGCCGCTTTGAGGATTTCCATACCTCCATGGAGAGCAGCGCTGAAAAAGTCCCTAGTGTGGTGACCACTGGCTCCAAGCTCGTGGCAGAGGGGAACATCTTCTCTGAGAAGATCAGTGAGAAGAACCAGGCCCTGCAGGAGAGGTGAGTGGGCAAGGGCCCAATGGGCAGCACTGTGACGTGGCAGTGGGGTGATGTCTGTGCTCGTGTCCCCATGCCAGGCACCAGGTGAATGTGGCCAAGGCACAGGAGGCAGCGGGCTTGCTGCAGGACAACCACAAGCTGCAAAGCTTTCTGCAGAGCTGCCGAGAGGTGGGTGAGCAGCACGGTTGGTGGCACAGTGGGGTACCCATGGCCGAGCCATGACACGCTCACCCTGCCTGCAGCTCACTGCCTGGGTGGATGAGAAGATGCTAACAGTGCAGGATGCATCCTATGGAGATGCGCGTGGTCTGCATGGCAAGTGGCAGAAGCACCAAGCGTTTATGGCAGAGCTGGCAGCCAATGAGGCATGGCTGGAGAAGATCAAAGCGGTGAGTCCTGTTGAGGCGAGATGGCCATGTGCCATGGCTTGGGGATGTGTTGCTCACTGAGCTCACCACTGTGCCAATAGGAGGGCATGGAGCTGGCGAGCTGCAAACCACAGTACGGTGCAGTGGTGGGCCGGCGTCTGGACGAGCTGCAGGCACTGTGGAATGGGCTACATGACGCTGCCAAGGAGAAGGGCCAGCAGCTCTTTGAGGCCAACCGCACTGAGCTGTACGCCCAGAGCTACAGTGATCTGGAGCGTTGGCTGGGGCAGGTAGAGGGCGAGCTGCACACCACGGAGCGTGCCAAGGACCTCACTGGGGCCAACTTACTGCTCAAGAAGCTGACGGTGCGTGGCATGGGGACGGGGTGTTCTGGCATGAGGAATGACCTCAGACATGGGAGCTGATGGCATTCCCCTCCCAGCGGCTGGAGGAGCAGGTGGCGGCACGACAGGAAGAACTGGTGGAGCTGAAAGCACCGCTTGCTGGGGTCGCACCAGAGCCCGATGGGCAGGAGGAAAAGCTCCAGCAGCGATTCCTGGACCTGCTGAAGCCACTGGGGAAGAAGAGGAAGGAGCTGGAAACCTCCAAGGCAATGTACCAGCTGGGGAGGGACCTGGAGGACGAGATGGTGAGCACCATGGTGGCGGCGGGGGCTGCAGGGCTGGGGCTGCAGGGCTAGGGACAGTGCTGAGCAGGTGCTTTTGTCCTCAGTTATGGGTGCAGGAGAGGATGCTATGGGCCAGGTCAACTGAGCACGGCACCAACCTGCAGAGCGTGCAGCGTTTGGCCAAGAGGAATGAGGTGAGTATGCCGCCATGGCACCCACTGTCCTACCCAGGGGTGTGCGGTACCGCAGACAGCCCATAAGATCCTGACCCCACTGCAGACCCTTCAGAAGGAGCTGCAGGGCCATGCCCCCCGCCTGGCCGAGGTGCTGGAACGTGGTGAGGCGGCTGCCGAAGGACCCTGCCCGGAGCTGGCGGAGAGGGCACGGGAGTTGCGGGCGCAGTGGGAGGCGCTGAGGGAAGAAGTGGCTGCTCGGCAGCAGAGGCTGCGGGAGGCCAGCGAGGCCCAACAGTACTACCTGGATGCTGGCGAGGCTGAGATGTGGGTCAGCGAGCAGGAGCTTTTCATGGGAGATGAGGAGAAGCCGAAGGTGAGGGTGGCTCTGCGTTGTTTGCCAGTGTCTTATGAGGATTCTGTGCCATGCAATGTCCTGCATGCCATTCTGTGTAATTATGCCCCATCCCGTGCCATATCGTCCCATGCTGTGCCAGGACATGCCATCTCATGGTATGTGTCATTGTGTGCCATCTGTCCATCCCATGTCAATACGTGCCATCCCATGCCATGTTATACCATCCACACCTTGCCATGCCATCCCACACCATGCTATGCCACTACAAACTATCCTATAACATGAGATGACTCCAGAGTCATGCCATGCCATGCTGTGCCGTTATTTGCAGTCTTATGGAATATCATGCTGTGCTACTGCATGCTGTCCATGCTGTCCCGTGCACTGCCATTATTGGTACACTATGCCATGCCATTACACATCATCCCATGCCACACCATCGCCATGTGGTTACAGGTCATCTTGTGCCATTGAAAGTCATCCCATGCCATGCCGTGCTTTGCCATGTCATAACATCCGATGCCATTATATGCCATCTTATGCCATGCCATGACATCCTATACCATGCAATTACACTATCCAACCCCATGTTGTGTGTGCCTTTACACACTAACACATCCCATCCCATCCCATCCCATCCCATCCCAACACGCACTACCCTATCACATGCCATTATGTGTCATTACATGCCATTACACTGCACTCCGTGCCATTAAACACCATTCTGTGCCATCCATTGCATACCACACCATGCCATGATGAGCCCACCATTGCTTTCTTCTGCACTGGGGGGAGGTGGGACAATACCGCAGGGTGGGCATTAGGGTTGAACACTGGTCACCATCTCTTGTCCATGCCATATAGTGACTTTTTGTGGTGTCCTTCCTGCTGCAGGACGAGGAAAGTGTTTTGGTGATGCTGAAGAGACACGTGAGGCAGCAGCGCTCCATTGAGGACTATGGGCAGACCATCAAGGAGCTGGCAGGGAGGGCTCAGCAGCTGCTCTCTGCTGGCCACCCTGAGGGGTAGGTGTAACCATGCATGTCCCCATCCTGGGGGCAGCCCCATGGCTGCAGTGCCTGGATGAGATGGCACTTCAGTGACAGCCACTGCCCTGAGCGGTAGCAGTGGAGGGATGTGGGGAGCCCGTTTATAGGGGATCCTCCTGAAAATTAGCTCTGAGACATGGCGAGACAGGCAGGTTTGGGTGCAAACTGAGATGTCTGTGTGCCTGGGGCCACGCAGGGAGCAGATCATCCGGCTGCAGGGCCAGGTGGACAAGTATTACGCGGGGCTGAAGGAGGCGGCAGAGGAGCGCCGGCGGCGCTTGGAGAACATGTGCCACCTCTTCCAGCTGAAGCGTGAGGTGGAGGACCTGGAGCAGTGGATTGCTGAGCGTGATGTGGCAGCCTCCTCCCAGGAGCTGGGGCAGGACCTGGACCATGTCACGGTGAGCCCACTGGCATGCACATGGTGGTGGAGGTGGTGATGAAGATGAAAATGGTGGTGGTGGTGATGGAGGTAGAGATAGAGATGGAGGTGGTGATGGAGATGGTGGAGGAGATGGTGATGAAAGTGATGGTGATAGTAGAGATGGAGACGGTGGTGGAGATGGAGTAGAACATGAGTTGGAGATGGAGATGATGATGGAGATGTTAGTGGTGATGGAGATGATGGTGATGATCTCTTTGAAGAGGGTAGTGATGGTGATGATGGTGATGGAGATGATGACGGTGGGTCATTTTTGGGTGGTGAACTCATCTTTTCTTTCCCACCTCAGATGCTGAGGGATAAGTTTCGGGAATTTGCACGGGAAACAGGCAGCGTAGGGCAGGAACGTGTGGACCAGGTCAACCTGACCATTGAGGACCTCATCGATGCGGGGCATGCCGAGGCTGCCACCATGGCTGAGTGGAAAGACGGGCTGAATGAGAGCTGGGCTGACCTCCTGGAGCTGATTGACACACGCATGCAACTGCTGGCTACCTCCTATGATCTGCACAAGTACTTCTATGATGGCTCTGAGCTGCTGGCCCTCATTGCTGCCCGCCACCAGGAGCTGCCCCAGGACCTGGGCGATGACTCGGGTTCAGTGGAGGCTTTCCATCGCATGCACAGCGCCTTCGAGCGTGACCTCCAGCTGCTGGAGGGGCAGGTGCAGCAGTTTCGAGAGGTGGCAGCTCGCCTGCAAACTGCCTATGCTGGGGAGAAGGCAGTCAGCATCCAGCAGCAGGAGCAGGAGGTGGCACGGGCACTGCAGGCACTGCTGGAAGCATGCAGTGGGCGCCGGGCACAGCTGGTGGACACAGCCGACAAGTTCCGCTTCTTCAGCATGGCGCGTGACCTGCTGTCCTGGATGGAGAACACCGTGCGGCAGATCCAGACGCAGGAGAAACCCAGGTAGGAGCAGATGGGTGGGGGTTCCACTTCCCTGCTCACCAGTACGGCACAACCTCAATGTCTCCATCAGCTATCAACGCCACCATTTCCAACGTCTCCATCCTTCATCTTCATCTCTTCCCCCAGATCTCTTCCCCCTACATATCTGTCCTCTGACATCTCTATCCCTCACCTCCATCCCTTGACATCTCCATCTCCTGACATCTCTGTCCTCCGACATCTTCATTCCCCACTGTCTCCATCCAACCAACTCCAACCTCCTATACCTCCATCCCCAACATCTCCGCTCCTCTTCTCCATCCCACAAATCTTTGACCCACAAAATCTGTTTCCCAACACTGTCACTCCCAGCAGCTCCATCCTCAACACTTCCATCCTCTTGACAATTCTGTATCCCCACCATCTCCACGCCTCACGTTTCCATCCCCCTGACACCTCCATATCCCTGGCAATTCCATATCCTCAACAACTCCATTCCCAACCTCTCCCCTCAGGGACGTTTCCTCGGTGGAGCTGCTCATGAAGTACCACCAAGGCATCCGCGCTGAGATAGATGCCCGTGACAAGAGCTTTGCTGCCTGCATTGAGCTAGGCAAGAAGCTGCTGCAGCGCAAACACCGGGAGTCACCTGAGGTGGGTGACAGCCCCTTGGGGTGGGGAGAGAGTAGGAAAGAACCCCCTCATGACAACCACCCCTTGCAGATCAAAGCAAAGCTGATGGAGCTGCTGGACAAGAGGAAGGCCATGATGGAGATGTGGCAGCAGTGGTGGGACCGGCTGCAGTTGTGTGAGTGCAGTGATGATGTTTGGATGGGCTGTGCAAATTTTAGGGGTCTCCCTGCTGGGCTGCTGAACGCTGTCCCTCTCCCGCAGTGCTGGAGGTGTGCCAGTTCTCCCGGGATGCCTCGGTGGCTGAGTCGTGGCTGATGGCACAGGAGCCATACCTGGCCAGCAGCGACTACGGGCAGACGGTGGATGCGGTGGAGAAGTTGTTGAAACGACACGAAGCCTTTGAGAAGTCCACAGCCACGTGGGAGGAGCGCATCGCTGCCCTGAGGAAGCTGACGACGGTGAGGGGGTGGCCCTTTGGGTGGCAAGAGGACGTGGCTGGATTCCCACTGATTTCCATATCCCCTTCCCTGGCAGCTGGAGCTCATGGGTGGGCGGACACTGCGGGAGAAGGATGTGGTGCACGACGCTGCTCCCGAGCATCATCTGGATCTGGATGCAGAGCTGCAGGCAGGGTAAGGGGTGTCATTCCCATGTCTCCAAATGGCAGCACCTTCCCTTGAAGCAGGGAACTTTTAGCAGTACACCTTTTCTGAGCAAAAGCCATGAAAGCAAAGCAGCTGACCCAGAGCCTTGCTCTTTTCTGGGGCTTTTAATTCTTGGAAGAAAGCACAAAAGCCCTAGATTCATGCCCCTGACTACCAAATTCACTGCTGTACTGATTTTGGGGGTTCCCTCTGTTCCTGCCTCCATCCTTTGGGATGCTGAGCACCATTTTCATGCTGCAGGTCTGAGGAGGAAGAGGAGGAGAAGAGGAAGGGGGTGATCCCTCAGGAAGCCTCTCCACCTGCTGTCGATGGACCCCAGCCGGTCAGTTCTGCCTTTTAGCTTTCTCCTTCCCCAGAGCCAGGGACCCCATGGCCCCACCATGCCAACTGCTGCATCTGGACATGTCCCTGCAGATATCCCCTGGTCCCCATCTCTTTACTCTCTCCCTCCCATCCTGCAGCAGGAACAGACACAACCCATACCTCCAGCCCTTTGGCTGTTGCTTGCATTGAATTGAATAAATTTTGAATGACCCCAAATCATCAGGCAGGCACAATGGCAGTACCTTTGCCAGAGTGTGTCCCCATGGATGGGAGCCCAGGGTGGGGCTCAGGATAGTTGTCAGAGGCTGGCACCCATGGGTGCACAGGGCAGAGACAGACAAACACTCTGGAGCAGACAGATCCCTGCTGGCATTTGTCCCATGAGTAACTCACAAGTCACAGGGACACCGCACGGCCACCACCACATGGCACCCAGCTGTTCAAGCTGGCTCTGTCCTGGCTTGGAAGGGACAACTGGCTTCTTGGGGACAACGGCACGTGGTGATGGTGCTCCTCGTTGGATGTGCCTGTGTTGGCTCCCTCCTTTGTGTCCTTGGAGCATGGTCACCCCAAGGGGATATCACCCCATGGGCATCACCACCCCAGGGGACATCACTGATCTGCAAGGCATTGACTACCCTGCAAGGCATTGTCACCTCATAAAGATGTCACCCTGCGGGGCATCATCAATGCCTGGAGGCATCAACAACCTCTGGAGATGTTACCCTGCAAGATGTCATCACCCTATGCTGCATCATCACTCCATGGGAATGTCATCCTATGGGACATTGTAACCCCATGGGGACGTCATCCTGGAAGACATCACCCTGTGGAACATCATCACCCCACGGGGCATCATCACCCCATGGGGACATCACCCTATTGGACATCATCACCCCAAAAGGCATTGTCACCTCACAGGGCACTGCCACCCTCTGGCATTGTCACCTTCTGTGCTGCCACCTTATGCTTGCTGCCACTCTCTCTGCTCTTTGCTGCCTGCTTGGGGACAGGATTTGCTTTCTGATTGTTCTGCCTGCTTGGGGACAAGAAACCCTTCTGCCTCTCCTGCCCGCTTGGGAGCATCTTCTGGCTCTCTGGGGACATCTTCTGGTTCCTTGGGGACAAGATCACTTTCCTGGGGACAGGGATCCCCAAGTTTCTATTGGGGGACAAGATTACTTTTGCTGCTTGGGAACAACTTCTGGCTCCTTGGGAAGAAGGTCTGCTTGATTTCAGACAAGACTGCTTCCTGCAAGCTTGGGGACACCATCTCTCTGCCTGCTTCCCTGGGGACAGTCACCTGGGGACAGCCTCCTGTATCCTGTCCCCTTTGGTGGGACACACCACAGGCACTTCATGTGGCTCACTGCTACCATCACCACCATCATGGGAAGGATACGATAACCATGGCATTGCCATGCTCCAGATCCAAAAACACCTCTTCCCAAAGCCTCACCCTGAGCATTCCATCCACCACGTGCCACTGTCCCTGAGCACTGGCACCATATTCAGGGGTCCCATGCCGTGGTGGCTCCCAATTGCTTCTCCCATGCATCACCAAGCATGGGGTGGCCATCCCCAACATTGGTACCTGTGTTTCATGTGTCCCCACTGGGGATGGCACAATGGGGAGGTCCCCATGGGAGGTGGCTTTCTGGGAGGTGACAGCAGTGGGGATGGGCAGTGACGTGGCTGTTGCTTTGCAACAGCTGATAGTGCCCGAGGAGGAGCCCGTAGCACCGCGGGAAGAGGTGGCCACATTGCCCGCCCAGCCTGCCCACGTTCAGCTGGAGGGCTACCTGGGCCGCAAGCACGACCTGGAGGCGGCCACCAAGCGTGCATCCAACAGGTAGGCACAGCACAGTGGCCACCCATGGTGGTGGAGGTGGCCCAGTTGTGATGGAGCTGCCCACAGGTCGTGGAGCACGCGGTACTGCGTGCTGCGGGGTGAGGAGCTAGCCTTCTTCAAGGATGCCAAGAGCCGGGCACTGGGGGTGCCCTGCCAGGGTGAGGAGCCCCTGGGGCTGCGCAACGCACGCTGCCAGGTGGCTGCTGGCTACAAGAAGAAGAAGCACGTCTTTGCGCTCAGGTATGGTACGATGTGGTTATGGCATGGTACAATGTGGTTATGGCATGATACAGCGTGGTTATGGCATGGTGCTGCATGGTTATGGCAATATACAGCATGGTTTCGGCACTATATGGCATGGTTGTGTCATGGCATGGCATTGGCGCAGTGAGCCACAGGGTGGCAGATGTCTCACCACCAGCTGTGCTCTGCCCCCAGGCTCAGCAATGGCAGCGAGTGGCTCTTCCATGGCAAGGATGAGGTGAGGGGTGTCCTGGGGACATGGGGTGGCCAACAGGATGTTGGGGTGGCCAAGGGGACAAAGAATGGCTGGTGGTGCACAAGGGGTCGTTGGGTGGCTGAGGGGACAAAGAATGGGGTGGCCAGGGGACATTGAGATGGCCGGAGGTGCCCAAGGAAGTAAAGGATCTCCACAGTGGTGCACAGGGGACTGGAGGGTGGCTAGAGGGATCTTGGCATGACCAGCAGCACCTAAAGCAGACGTTAGGGTGGCCAAAGGGGTATGTAGAGGTGGTCTGTGATGCCCAAGGGGACATAAGGGCAGCCATGGGACAGTGGTGTAGCCAACAGTACTCAAGAGGACAAAAGATGGTTAGTAACATCCAGGGGAATATCGTGTTGCTTAGTTGTAGCCAGAGGGCACTGGGGTGATCAGAGGTGTGTAGAGTACATAGTGGTGGCCAGTGGTGCTCAGAGAGACATAGAGCAGCCATGGGATGTGAGGGTGATGAGAGATGTGTAGAGGAATATGCTGGGGCGATGGGTGACACAGGTAGGCCACGGGACATCAGGGTGGCTGGAGGGGCCCAAAGGAATAAGGGCTGGCCAGTGGTGCCTAGGGGGACACTGGGGTGACCTGAAGTGCCCAAATGGGACTTGGTGGTGGTCACTGATGCCTAGTGGGACATAAAGTGACCATGGGACATTGGGGTGATTAGAAATACCCAAGAGGGACACGATGGTGCCCAGGGAGGCATAGCATGGCCATGGGACATTGGGGTGAGCAGAGGTACCCAGTGGGATACTATGGTGGCTGGTGATGCCCAGGGGACACTGGGTGTCTTGGTGCTCCCGGGTCAAGCTGTGGGGCAACCACCAGGGCCATGGGGGTGCCAACAGCCCCATGCCCCTCCAGGACGAGATGCAGACGTGGCTGCAGGGGCTGCACATGGCCATCGCCTCCTGTCAGAACCTGCCGGCCAAGGCGCGCAGCCTGCCCCCACCCCACCATCCCCCTGAGCCCCGGCGGGACAAGGAGAAGCGCTTCAGCTTCTCCCCCAAAAAAAAAAAAGGGGGGGGGGGGGGGGGGGGGGCGGGGAGGGCAGCCCAGCACGTATGCGAGTGCACACGTGTATATATATATATATTTATAGATATTTATATTTATATATATACACACATCTCCATGCTTCAGGGCATGCATGCACCTCAGTGGAGGTGCACGCACACGTGTGTGCTCACATCCCCCACCCCCTCTGGGGAACACACCTGCGTGCGTTTGCACTCGCGTGGCCCCGCATGCATGCACATGCACCCACTCCACGTGGGCACATCCTGTCTCCCCACCCCCTTTTCTAAGCCATAAGCCCTCCCCCTCCGCCCCCCCACCAGCGTGCCCTCAGCCCCATGGGCACCAACCAAAGAGCACGACGAGCACGAACCTCCCCAAACGCTTGGCCCCTTGCTGTGGGTGGGGGGCACCACTCGTCTCTGGGGGGAGTGCGTGGGCAGGGAGAACTTTGGGTTTGGTTTGGGTTTCTTTTGTAATAAAGATGTCAAAGCAAGGTGGGCCCAGGGCTGTGCAATGCGAGGGCCCTTCTGGGAAGTAGGGTGGGGGACCATGGTCTCTTTAATGCATTGGTGGCCTATAGGGTGATTCCTTTCCTGATGGTCCATGAGGTCCTCCTTATCCTGGGGAACCAAAAGGTTCATGGAGTCCCACTGCTGCTGGTGGTCAGTGGGGTGTCCCAGTTCCTGGTGGTCAAGGGACATCCCAATGCCCAGTGGTCCATGGGGTGCTCTATCTCCCGAGCAAGCTGGGTTCCATTGTATGCCCTTTCATGGGGTCCAGTGGGTTCAACTTCTCCCAGGTCAGCTGGGTACCTTTGGTCTGAGTGAGCTGAGGGGGAGGGTTGTCTGTGGGCTGTCCCATCTGCTAATGGTACAAGGTGCCTTCAGTCTTCTGGTGGTGCACGGGATGTCCCATCTCCTGGTGGTCCACGGGCTGCCCCATCTCCTGGCCGCCCTCCCTAGCTGGCCGTGTCGAGGGTCTGAAACTTCTGCCGCAGGTCCCTGACGAGGCCGTGCCGGGGGGGCTCAGGTGCCTCAGCCTGCCCTTGGGCGCAGCGCTGCCGGTACTCCTCGGAGGCCTGGTAAGCCTTGCAGCGCTCCACAACTGCCTTCAGGCAGATCTTCTCCCGGGTGGTGGGGGAGCGAATCTGCACATAGGCCGGGGGCTCGGCAGCGATGCTGGGTGGCAACCGCTCCAACACCAGCACCCGCTGCCCCCCGGGACCCAGGGGTGCCTGCGCTGTCACCCACAGCCCCGGAGCGTGCTGGTGGTCATTGCCGCGCAGCACATTTGGGGTCCCAGTGCCTGCCTCAGCGCTGCGGCTGCGGCCCCCACCCTGCTGCTCTTTGGCTGCTGGTCTTCCCCCACGCTCTGGTCCCTCAGGCGCAGAGCGGCTGCGTGTCACCGGTGGGGGCCGTGGGGCTCCAAAACGGGCACGCAGCTCCCGGACATCTGGCCAGGAGAAGGCTTCGGCAGTGCCACTGGGGCTGGGTGGGCTGCGTGGGGCTGGGGCAGTGATGCCATCCCTGGGTGACACCGGCAGCTTTGGTACACCTGGGGTGGAAGGAGCGGGGTGAGAGATGGATGGCGGTAGCGGGACGATGCCTGCAGTCCCCCATCGCATCCCACCTGGTGCTGGGGTGTGAGTGGCATTGTCCCCCGGTGCAACAGTGGCACGGTGTCGACTCTTGATGCGCAGGCTGTATTGGCGCGCCAACTGGTACACCCTGCTGGTGAGACGCCGAGGGGGAGCCCCTAGAGCCAGCACCCCTGGGGGAGGCACCTCCTCCTCCTCCAGTATGAGCAGAGGCTCTGTGGGAGGCTCGGGCAGCCCATTCTCTCGGCACACAGGAGGTGACGCTCCTCCATCCGGCACGGGTGACACTTGAGAGCTTGCAGGTTCCAGTGACGTTTTGGGGCTCACCGGTTCTGGGGAGCTTTTGAGGCTCCCTGGCTCCAGGAAGACTTTGGGGCTCACCGGCTCCGTGGGAGTTTTGGGACTGCCCGGCTCCAGAGGAGGCCAGCTGTTGATCCTGGACACCGAGTTCCTCACCAGTCCTTTGGGGATGTAGGAGAGGCTCTCACGGCGCCGGATGCTGAAACCAGCATCCTGGTGCTCCGCGTGCTCGTAGTAACTGCGGATCTTATGCAGCAGCAGCCGGTCCTGGGTGGAGAGCAGTGAGCGGCGCCGGCAGCCCTGGGGGGAGCCCGGGGAGGGCAGGGGGCTGCAGGACCCCATGTTTTCTTGTGGAGGGGTCACCCCATCAAGGCTGAGGGCGCTGCCGCTGCGTCCATCCAGCACCATGCTGCCGCGGCGTGACATGCTGCTGCCAAAGCGCTCAGCGATGACGCTAGCCTGGTCCAGCACAGAGGGGGGCAGGATGCTGCCAGTCCCATGGCCGCCTTCCTCCTCCTCTTCCTCCTCCTCTTCGCTGCTCAGAGCCCGTGGGTCCTCCCCAGTGCCTGTCTCTGGGTGCTGCTCCTCCTCGTCAGGCAGCCCCGCTGGTGGGAGGAATCCCGATGGAGATGGGGGAGCGGGGGTCCCCAGCCCCTCATGCTCCCCATGGCACGAAGGGGACACAGGGGACACGGGGGTGGCAGTGACTTCGTGATGCCGCTCACAGGTCTCCTGCAAGAGGAAAGGTTGAGGGAGCTGCAGCAGTGCGGATTATAACACTTATGGTGTGCTCCTTAAGTGATGTGGGCCACCCCAAGGGTAAGGATACCTGCTCCTCCTGGGGCTTCTCTGCCATATCCCCATTCTTGTCCCTGTCCCCATCCTCGTGGCTGTCCTTGTGCAAAGGCTCCTCTTCTTCCTCCTCTTCCTCCTCCACGACACCCTCAGCCCAGCTCCTAGGGGGCTGGAGGGGTTCTCCAGTATCCAGGAGGGTCCCCTCACTGCCTGCATGCTGGGTGGAAGGGGTGGGGCAAGGGCTCAGCACCTACTTGGGGGTCAGAGATGCCAGGGGGCAGTCACCCACCATCTAGCCTTACCTTCATCCTTCCCAGCTGCTGCAGGATCTGCTTGGCGGGTTCTGTGGGGACACACAGTAGTGTCACAGAGCTGCAGTGGCACTGTACCCAAGTCCCCCACCCATCCCCAGTCCCCATCCACACCTGACT
>JAPSGF010000001.1:36707564-36902082 GCA_035772895.1 Perdix hodgsoniae
AGGGGCACTCACAGAACAGGTCCATCTCCAGGATGGCCTCCTTGGCCTGGTGGGGGGGAGAAGCCATGGGTCAGTCAGTGGCAGAAGGTGGCACCGCAGGATGTCCCCACCACCAGGACATAACTGGGGTGATATGGGGGGGGGTGCCCTCACCTTCTGTGGGACGATGGCGTGGTGGTTCTCCAGGATGAGCCGCTTGATGTGGTGTGTCCATACCCGCTTCTCCTCTGCACTCTTAGCCTGGGGTGGGGGCAATGGCAGCATTAGGTAGGAGGGGGTCCCCACACCCCCCCACCCCATATGCCCCATATCCCCTACCTGCAGGGCATACTGCTGCTTGATGTGCTTGTAGTGTGCCACGCTGAAGCACAGTGAGTCCCGTGTGCTCTCAATCAGCATCAGCGAGGCGCACTGCAGAGAAAGTGTCAACCACATTGTGCCCACCTCCGCGCCCTCAATGCCCACCCAGAATCCCCATACCCGCCCCAGGACTCTTGTGCCCACCCCTTGGACTCCACTGCCCACACTCAGGACCTCAGCACCCACTCCTTGAACCTACTGCCCGCCTCCGTGCTACCAGGATCTCAGTGTCCACCTCTGGGACCTCACTGCCCACATTCATGGGATACCTGTGCCCCCTCCATGCCTACTGCTTGAACCCACTGTGCATTCCAAGAAACCCATACCTACTCCCATGCCCCCATTGCTCACCCCTTGGAACTCTGTTCCCAACCCAAGAATCCCTGTGACCACCCCGTGCTCTCAGTACCCACACCTGGGACTCCATTACCAACCTCCAGGACCCCATAACTCACCCCTTGGACCACAGTTCCAAACCCTGGGACCCTTGTGCCCACCCCCGTGCCCCCAGCACTCATCCCTTACAATCCATTGCTCACTACCAAAGCCCCCCTGCCCACCTCCTGGATGTTCTACACCCACTCCTTGGACCTCACTTCCCAAACCTGGAACCCATGGTCACCCCCAGGAACCCCATGCCTATCCTAGACCCCCATAATCCCAATGGGACCCCATTCCCACCCCATGAACCCCTACACCTACTGCCAGGACCTGTGCCCAGCCTTGGACCGCACTGCCCACCTCTGGGACTCCTTCCCCACCCTTTGTGCCCACTCCTCGGACCCAGTTCCCAACCCTGGGATCTGTGCTCAAACTTCGTACCACTTTGCCCACCCCCACACCTCCCCAAGCGCCGTGGGGACCACTATGTCTACAAGAGCCACATCCCAGTGCGTATCCACGGCCAGCTTGGGGATGAGAAGCAGCTTGTCAAAGAGGAAGACAGCACGCTCACTGCGGGCACGCTGCGCACGGAAGGAGCCTTCCAGTACCAGCTCTCCATAAGTGGTGAGGTCGGGGCCCTTCCACTGCAGCAGCAAGGACTGGATCTCCTGCTGCCGGATGGCGTGCTCATGCTTGCGCTTCATGTCGTTGATGTACCAGGCCACACAGGTCATAGTGTCAATGGCCTCCACCACCACCTCGTAGTCATCACCCGACTTGTGCTCAAAGTGCTTAGCGATCTCCTGCAGAAATGTGGTGGGTACACATGTCATGGGAATGCACCCTTGTTGTGTCATGGACACGTGCTATACCAAGTGCCCAGGACGTCAAAAGGTGCCCATCTTGTGTCATGGAGCTGTCCTGTGCCATCATGGATTATGTGCCCTGGCTGCATCACAGAGACGAGCCACACCAAGTGCCCAGACCAACAAAATATGCCCACATTGCGCCATAGACATGTGCCACATCAAGTCCTAGTGCTATGGATGTGTACCATAACAAGCACCCATGGAATCAAAGTGCGCCAAAGTTGTGCCACGGAGACATGCCACAATGAGCATGCCATGTCCCACACTGCGCCGGATGCCTGTGCCATGCCATGAACTCCCACCACACAGGGTGCTTGTGGAAATGAGCCATGATGAGTCTGGCTGTGCCACAAGGATGTGCCATGCCAGGCGCCCTGGCCATGCCCCACACCTTGCCAAATGCCAGACCACATGCTCCCAGCACACCAGGTGCCTGTGCCATGCCCAGTGCCCGCGCCACATGTGCTCACCTGGAGCAGCAAGTGGTACTTGAGGATCCTCTGCACCGGCTTCAGCAGGTAGGCACCCAGTGGGAGCACGTGCCTCATCTCCTCCTGGCACTCACGGAAAAACCGTGCCTGCTGCTTGCTCCTCATGCACTCACTTAACGTCGCCACTGAGCTGCAGGATGCAGAGGGGGTTCAGCCCCACAGCACCCAATCCCATAGCACCCTAGCCCACTGACCTCGAGCACCCACTCACTTGGGGTAGTTGTTGCAGTATTGCGTGTAGATGTCAAACTCTTGGCTCTGCGGGCAGTGGGAATGTGGTGAGAGCTGGGCGCTGTGTCCCCATTCCCACACATCCCCCTGCATCCCCCTGTCCCCTTACCCGCGTCACGAAGCAGACAGCCACAGCCACTGGGTCACAGGCACAGCTCTCCAGGCTCTGCAGCAGGTTGCTGGGTGCAGAGAACAGCAGGTGACCACAGGAGTGACTGGAGCATCCCCCTTATGGCAGGTGTTGGTGCCACCGAGGTGCCACTCACCTGCTGAGCTCATAGATGTCTTCAATGTTCCCAAAGAGTGCGCTGACCTGCTCCGGCCGCAGCGGAGGCTCTTGGGCATCGATGATCTTCCCCAGGTAGCCCTACAGGGACGCTCAGTGGCACCAACCGACCAGACTTAGCACCACGATGCCCACCCTGCAGCTCGCTCACCTCCACGATGCCACGCAGGTCACGGGCGTAGGTGCGCTCCGACTCCACAATCTCCAACAGCACACGCTGGAGGTAGGAGGGCTCCTCGCCCCGCCGGCACAGCCACCCCACTGGCGCCGCGTTGTTGTTGCTGTTGCCCAACCAGGGCTCCTTGCCATCACCCGATGCCTCCTCCTCCATCCCGGGATCTGGACCCGCGCCGAGGGTGGGCACCGGCATCCCCAGGCTCTGTGGGTGAAGGGCAAGGTCACAGCCGGGTTGATCTGATGGCTGGTGCTCACCACGCCACCACCATGAGGAACCCTGCTCCATGTCACCCTGCCCCATGCCACCATGCCCCACGTCACCAAAGCCACCGCAGCGCCCAAAGCCCAAACATGAAGGAGGAAGGCTGCCGAAATACTGATGGCATGGGGTACCCCGGGGTTGACCTGATGACCAACGCTTGCCATGCTACCGTATGGCACCATTCCATGTCACTGCCTGTGGCTCTCCAGTGCCACCAGTCCACCCAAAACCCAAACACTGGGCAGGAAGAAGGGCTGAAATGGTGACGGGGCGGGGACAACGGGAAACAACGGCAACGACAGTGGGGAAAGGCTGGACGGTGACCTTCAGCCACGTCCACGTGCCGGTGGTGAGGTCCTCCCCCCCGGGCACCGGAACGGGCGCAAAACGGGACTCGAACCGGTCCGGCCGGTTTCCTCCGACTCCTCCCGTGCCTCATGGCCGCGTTCCACCACCGCCCTCGGATCGGTGCCCCCCCGGAAGGGCACGGCCGTGGGGCAGCCGTCCTCGCAGGCGGTTTGGGGCTCTCCGACCCACAGCTCCGCTCGCCCCACGGACACCATAATCCGCTCAGCTCCGGGATTACGGCGCGAGGCCGACGTCATGGGGCGGGGGGGGGGGGTGATGTCGTTCCCCCCCTTCCCGGTGCTGCCAAAGCCTCCGTCGAGGATTTAACTCTGACCTCAGACCCCCGACCGACCGGGTGCCCCCACTCCCTCAGCGCCCCGCGGGTGGGGAAACTGAGGCAGGGGTGAAATCCTGCGTGGGGAACGAATTGCAAGGCCCGCAGCCCGTCGGAGGGTGGCCGGAGCCATATAAGGGCAGGCGCTTCACCATTTCCCTGCTTTTTTTTTTTTCCTGGATTCCGGCGGCCTCACGGCCGCGGAGCAGCGCTGGGGTGACGCCATGGGGTTGGGGTCCCGACGGCCGTCCCAAACACACGCCCTCCCTCCTGGATCCTGCCCCACCTCTTTGGGCATCCCACTGCTTCCTGCCCAATAGTGACCCCCAGGACCCGTAGCCTCCTGCCCCGCAGGAACACACAGTCCCCAGCCCCAGCAGGACCCACAGCACCGCGTAGCCCGGGACCCGCAGACCTCAGCCCCATTGGGATCCACAGTTCCCAAGCCCCACAGGGATCCCCGGTTCCTACCCCGCGGGACCCTAAGCCCATTGTAACGCTCAGTCCCCGGACTCATAGGCACCCACAGCGCTGGGAACCCCAGGACCTACAGACCCACAGGGGCCCGCGATCCCCAGCACCATAAGAGCCCACGGCACAGGGAACCCCACGACCCACAGGCCTCAGACCCATAGAAAACCCCGGCTCCAGCCCTACGGGGACCCTCAGCTCCTGTCCCACCGGTCACACAGCCCCATAAGGCGCCCCAGATTCAGCCACCCACAGCTCTACGCGCCCCGGCCCCTCGTCACCCCACGGCTGCCGCCCCATAGAGCCCTCCCCCTCCCGCGCTCACTCACTCTCAGCACTCCGCCGCCGCCCCGTCCCGGCCGTGCCTGCAGGAAGCAGCGGGCGAGCTCGGAGGGGGCGTGGCCTGAGCACGGAGGGCGTGGCTTCAACCCACGGTCACGCCCACTTTGCGCCTTCGCCCCGCCCACTCCGCCATCTCCCCGCCCACCCGGTAGAGGGCGCCGCCTCCTCCCCGCCCGCCATTTCCCGTGCTGCCCCGCGCGGGCGGGAAGGTGCCGACAAGATGGCGGCGGGGCTGGCGGAGCGCAGCTACATAGAGCTGGGCCCGGCGCCTCGCGCCCCGCCCCGGCGGCTCCGTGAGGTATCCTTCAGCCCGCCGGGCACCGCCCCCGTCCCCGCCGGGCGTTACGGGGACAGCGCTGGGGGGGTTCTGTTACCGGGAGTGCGCTCAGCTGGGGGCGGCCACGCGGAACCGCTGCGTGAGGTGGTGAGTGAGGGCGTGAGGGCGGGCGGAGCTCTGTGAGGGGAGGGGGCGGGATTGGGGGGTGGGAAGGAACGGTGGGCTGTGAAGGCGTGGGAGGAGGGTTTGGGGCATGGAGGGGCTGTGAGGGGGGTGGGTAGGGATGGTGTGACGGAGGGGAGGGGGGCTGTAAGGAGGGTATGGATGAAGGGGCTGTAGGGTGATGGGGATGGGTTTGGAGGCAGGTAGGGGTGGGAGGTGGGGTTGTGAGAGTTGAAGATGGGTTTGGGGGCAGGTAGGGATGGAAGAGGAGGCTGGGGGGGGGGGGTTGAACTGGAGCAGAGAGGGATGGAGGGGGCTGAGGGGATGGGGGTGGGTGTGAGGTAGGCTTTACCTGCCCGATGCCCCTCCTTTCTGTTTATGCATGCCCCCAGTTTGTTGTCCCCTCTGTCCTACACTTCCCTTTTCCTCTCAGGACAACATCAGCAGACACCCTTGAGCTGGTGGAGGAATCGCTGGACACAGAGCTGCTGAACAATGCTGTGCGTTTACGCATCCAGGGCTGCCCGCTGCTGCCAGGTGGTGTGCACCTGTGTGAGGTGCAGAACCATCTGGTGCTGCTGCTGGTTACTGTGCAGAGTGTGCACCGCGTCCTGCTGCCCCACCCAGCCCATGCCTACCGCGGGGTGAGTGGCATAGAAGGGTTTATGAGGGGTTTAAAGCCTGTCCTTGTGGTCACTGGTTTCTCTGGAGGCGTTGCAGTATGTGAGGAGGGAGAGAACTCTATTGGAAATGAGATTTAAAACCTACATCTCTGGGAGAGCTGCAAAAGCAGCGGGCAGAGTGAGAGTTCTTACTGAAAGGAAAAAATCTTTTCATCGCATAGCAGTGTTGTTCCATAGGTGCTGGGTTATTTCCGCTGTAGCTTGTGTATGTGCTTGAGGCTTGTTCTCTTCCCTTTGCCTCTTCCAGGATCTGATGACAGAAAGCCAAATGCAGTCCATATTTACAGACATTGGCAAAATCAACTTCAGAGATCCATCCAGCTACTACCTGATTCCCAGCGTGCCGGGCTTGGCAGCCAACTCAGTGGCCTCAGCAGCCTGGCTGAGCAGCGATGGGGAGGCCCTTTTTGCTCTGCCCTCTGCAGCAGGAGGCATCTTTGTTATTAAGCTGCCTCCTCACGATGTACCTGGTAAGGCTGCATCCTTGCACCTGCTTCTGTGCAACGCAGTATCCTCTCTTCCTGCTCTGGATCTTGATGGGTTTGGGTTTTGTCACGTGCATCTTATGGCCTTGCTGCACACGCAGCGTCTCTTCTGCATCAGCCTCCCTGCTGGCAGCAGATGTTTTGTTAACAAGCACTCAGCGTGTTTTTCTTGTGTTGCTTCTATTTTGCAAGGAGTTGTTTCAGTTGTGGAATTGAAACAGAGCTCGGTGGTGCAGCGCTTCCTTACTGGTTGGATGCCAACAGCCATCAGGTTGGTGTTTGGGGACAAACACGGGGAGCTCACTTTGTTTTATGATACCCTCGCACAGGAGGAGGTGGTGTTTCTAGCTGAAGTCCACCGTGGGCATCAGCATCTGCAGATGTGATCTGTAAAGTTAACTGGGTCACAGGCCCTGTCTCAGCGAGATGGATTAGTTCATCTTAATGGGGTCCTGCTGATCCCACGCGTTGGTGTTCGTGACAGCGTTACGTCGAGTAATTGGCCTCTAAGGATTTGCCCAGGATGTGGCTTGCAGCCAGGGCAGATTAAGGATTACAACAATTGTATGTTCTTGTCCTTGTTCCAAAATGTCAGGCTCCTTTCTGACCAGCAGAGGTTATGTGCAGATGACACAGGCAGAGGCAGCTCGTTTGGGGACTGTAGTTTTATGGCAGCTTAAGCACACGATCAAACCCAAAGCCCTGTTAAATGCTGGGAAATGTGAACAAGCCTGCAGCACCCTGAGTGAGTTGGATCACCAGGGGTGCATTGCTCGGGCCCGGGCGCCTCTCTTTTTCCCACCTCAGTCCTTCATCTCTGTTCATGGATAAAAATCATAAGAAAAACCCAGTGTCTTGAACCTGTGTGTCAACCTTGGCTTCCTTTTAACTCGCTGCAATAATGCCTGTACTTTCAGAGGTGACGGTGGCCCATCAGATGTACCCATCAGCCTCGCAGTTCACTGCCTGGACCACGATGCCTTTCTCTTTGCACTCTGCCAGGACCACAAGCTTAGGATGTGGTCCTACAAGGTGAGGCACGTGTTCAGGGCAGCAGTGTGGATGCAGGTGTAGTTTAACAGGTGGCATTGGGTTATTTCCAAACTAACTCAGATAGGCACATGGGAGCACCCCAAGGGATGAGGCAGCACCTGAAATGGGTGTTCTGCTGCTTGAGTGGTAATGTAACGTGACTCCTTGTCAACAAGAAGTTAATAAAAACTTCTGTTTGCTGTGTGCTGCTTACTCCAGAGCTAATCAACCAGCACAGGCTCTTTCACAGCTTGGCTTTGCTGGAATGCATGTTTGCTATTGGCGGGAGGGGAAGCTTTGTGTGCTGGCAGAGAGCACAGATGAGTTGGGGGAGCTAAACTGCAACCAGAATGCTTACAGTGCATATAGGGATGCTTTACTGACATCCTGGAGGGAAGGGTTTGGCCATGCTGCTCCTGGCAAAGAACTGAAGGCAGCTTTGCAGTCCTACTTATTTCTCACGCCGCTTTCCTGTGTTTCTTGCAGGATCAAATGTGCCTGATGGTTGCAGACCTCCTGGAATTCATGCCGGTCAGCAGGGACCTGCGGCTTGCAGCTGGCACCGGGCACCGCTTGCGCCTGGCCTTCTCTCAGTCCCTGGGGCTCTACCTCGGCGTGTACATGCATGCACCCAAGCGAGGGCAGGTAGGGAGCAGCAGGGCTGCCTTGCTATAAGCACGTTTTTCTTGGCCCATGCAGAAAATACATCATTCCTCCTTGGAGCTGAGTATGCATAAGGCAAAAAATCTGCCCTTACGGAGGGAGAAGGCAGTGCTTTGAGTAAACAGCTTTGTCCTCAGTACCACAGGACGTGTGTCCTTGCCTTGGGAGGAGAGTTCTCTGTGTGATTAAGCCAAGTGCTGATCTACTCATTTGCAGTCTGTTCTGGTAGAACATACATGCCATGGGAATGGTCTGAAAGGAGCCATAAATGTGGAAATACTGAGTGTGTTTATGTTGGGCTCCTGGGAACATGCAAGTGCATCACAGTGCACTGCAAAATGTTAGTTTCTGTAGAACTCCCATGTCGTGTGGTAAATAATAAATCCAGCAGGAGGAGACTGACAGCACAGGACAGCCTCATCTCTTGCACAGCTTCTCCTTGCAGTTCTCCAGGGGATTCAAGCTCTGAGTAGAAGCACACGTTGGTTTCTGCTGTCTCTCCAGTGCTAGCTTAGTTGTGTAAGGACACACAGAGCTTTGTTTGCAGTAGCTTGACTGAGGATTCCAGTCTTTTCCATCTCTGCTTACCTGCATCGTGTTGCCACTCGCAGGAACCAGCACTGTTATTTTTCTGGTATTCAATTTTTCAGGAGTCTTCAAGTCCAGGCAGGGATCAGGCTGTCCTGCCGACAAGGCTGGCTGGAGTCTGGAATGCTGGCTCAGGCCAGTCTCTGCTGCCCTTGGCCAGGGCAGACAAGGGCTGTGAATGGTGGCAGGGAGCAAGGAGAGGCTTCCCTGCAGCACACACGTTGGTGTTTCTCTTTAGCAAATGACTTACAGGATGTGTTGGTAGTTCTGTGTCTTCCAGCTGGTGAGCACTGAGAGCAACCGCTACAGCCTTGACCACATATCCTCGCTGTTCTCCTCCCAGGTGAGTGCCAGGCCAGGTCCTTCCAAAATAAGAAGGGAGTGTTCCCTGTTGGATTTAACTCTTAGTTAAGAACATGGGTAAACTGCACAAGGGAGAGTTTGGCTGTTTTTAATCACACAAGTCTGCTGTGCTCGCATTTCTGATAAAGTCAATCCTTCCTCCAGGAGACTCTCATTGACTTTGCCTTAACCTCAGCTGAGATCTGGGCATTGTGGCATAATGAAGAGAACCAAACCATTGTGAAGTACATCAACTTTGAGCAGTGAGTTTCTGCCCTGAGTTACTGGTGGGGGGGGCGGGAACTGCTTCTCTCTGCTCATTCAACGCTCTTACCCATTACCTCTTGCTGTCACAGCGTTCATGTCACGTGCACAGCTGTGTCTTCCTGCAGTGCAGATCATAGGATACTTTTTAGTTGTTGTTCTGCTGTATAATTCTACAGCTCAGCTGCAGGAATGTGAAAAATGTAAGAAGCCAAGCAGTAGGCTTGCTGTGAGGGAGGGCTGCATTTCACCAACAATTCCTCCAAAGCAGATCTGGCTGCTCTTTTCCAAGTACGATCATGTTTTTAGATGAACAGTGACATGAAAGTGTTGCCTTTATTTCTGTAAAGCTAAGAGAGTTCTTCTGGCATATAACTATGCGGGGAGTTAAATACTGGATAAAAAAATGCTGAGCACTCAGGTTAACTGGGGGTTGGGGATAGCAGTGTGAAGCTCTGATGGCTCAATCTGTTTGTCACCAGTCAGAGCTCTGTCACCAAACCCAAGGGGCCGTGGTGGCTGTCAGTCTGTCAGCTGGTGCAAGTGACAGGTTAGGTTCAGGTGACAGCTTCTGGGAGTATTGCAATGCAAAACTGTTGTTTGGTGGTTGTTTTTATTTATTTATTTATTTGCTTGATTATTCCAGAAATGTGGCAGGACAGTGGAATCAGGTCTTCATGCAGCCACTGCCTGAAGAGGAAGTGACAGTTCGACATGACCAGGACCCCAGGGTGAGCTGACTAGAAAAGTAACAAGAAGTAATGAAGCTTCTCTGCCCTGAGGAAAATGTTAAGGCTGCTCAAGTGTACAATTTATCTTGTAACACTTCTTAAAATTGCTCCATATTAAAGGAGATGAGCCTAGGGCTCTTATCACAGCAGTAAAGCGCTAAGCCCAGTTACAAAGCCTGAATTTGAGGGAAGGGAAGAATTTCAAGTCAGTCCAGAGCAAGCCTTGAGACAAAATGTATGAATAAAGAAGGTCTGGAGTGTGTGGGGAGCCATATTCAGCCGTGGGAGCTGCAGAGGGTGGGAAAGAAGAGAGGTTGGACCAGAGAGTGAGCGTAAACTGATGCTGAAAAGAAATACACATCAAGGGGGTAAGTTTGGGAACAGGAGCTAGTAGCAGCAGCAGTATTTTAAATATTGTTTTCCCAATGCATGTTGTTTCTGTAAATTGCCATCTTGTTCTCTTCACAGGAAACCTACTTGGAGTACCTCTTCATGCCTGGCCGCTTCTCAAATGCAGCCATCCAGAAGGCTTTGCAGGTTAGTGGGAGAGAATTTGGTGCTCTTTCTGTTCACCTTCTTTCTCGCAGTTCACGTGTGAGGCAGCAGGATTCCTTGGCTGGCATCAATTTGCTCTTAGCCTACAGGCTTGTCAGGGGTCACTGGAGCAAGCTAGGAAGAGCGAAGCATTAAAGCACTTAGCACCCAACCCTGTTTTTTCACACTTTCACCCCACAAATCAGTGGATAATGTGTTGTGATTGTTGTGTGTGGCTGAATGCCTCTCCAAGACAGCTCTCTTGGTTTAAAGAAAGGTTTGCTGTCTTGCTTTTCAGATCTTTTCTCAAGGAACTGAACGGTACATGGACCTGACATGGGATGAGTTAAAAAAAGAGGTTACCTTAGCTGTGGAAAATGAGGTAGGATTTCTTTTTCTCTGTGATGTTTTGTTCCTGCATCCATTTTTATGTAGTGTTGTGGTGGTTCAGTGAAATTGGTTAAATGCAACATGACCCTGAGCCATGTTTTATCCTTTGTCTCTCTGGAGGAGTTACGTAAGCTCTGTTTTTGGTTCTGAGGAAATAAAATCTACACCTTTCCTGTCTGCTTTTTCATACCCCATTCTTTTTTTGTGTCTTGTGTGGAGAAAATGTTAGCAACAAATAAATTTTGCCTGTAGGGTGGTAGGGAAGGGAACTTCAAGTGGTCTTCATGAGTCTTTAACTGTGTAATTGTGTGATGCTGATCAGGAGGGACAAAATATCAATCCAGATTCTAGTTTTTCATTCCCTTCCTATAACCATCTGAAGCTGTTTTGGTCCTGCTAGTTCCAGGGCAGCGTGACAGAATACGAGTGCTCTCTGGAGGAGTTTTGTCAGCTGCAGGTGGATTTCTGGTCCAAGTTCTGTGCCTGCTGCCTTCAGTACCAGGAAGCACTCTCACGGCCCCTGGCCCTGCTCTTGAACCCTTACACCAACATGGTGTGCCTGTTGAAGAAGGTGAGGCTGAGCAGCAGTGCTCTGGGTGCTTTGGCATTGGCCTGCGCGTTTCCTTGCCCTTCTGACTGAGGAGTGACTGGAGGAACTCAAGCAATTGCTTTGCCTTGCCTTTCTAGGGGTCCGTGTCCTTCCTTGTGCCCTGCTCCTTGGTGGACCATCTCTATCTCCTCTCTAATGAGCATCTGCTGACTGAGGACGATGCTGTCATCTTTGATGGTAAGTGAGGAAATGCAGAGCTCTTCCATTATTGGAGGCTGAAATGCTGCCTTTTGGGGAGGACTGCAGCAGAGGAACCTAGGAATTTCTGTAGTTGCCCTCTGAAGTGCTCCTGACTGTAATTCTCTACACAGTTTTCCTGTTTTGCCATCTGTAGGCAACTGTGTATTGGGAAATCTGTCACGAGCCCTAGACTAGGAATTAAAAATTGGTGTCAGGGCTGTAAATCTGCCAAAAATAATTTCAGAAGATTTTAAAAGGAAGAGTCCTAGATTTCAGGCTTTGTGACAGGCATCCGCAGTGCTGTGATCCTTTGCCTTGTGGCATTCTGAACTCTCTTGAGTACACGCGCTGGTGCCTTCTTCACACCTGCTTTATGGGTTAGATCTGCAATGGAGCTTGACAGCATGCTGCTGAGGCTCGGAAGCTTGTATTTCTGTCCCCTGCTTTGTTTGATCAGTCTCTAGCAGCTACCAGATGAATGCAAGTTCAACCCAGGTGGGCGGTTGCATCAGAAATACTTCATAATTTTGTATCATACCAGCTGGTGACCCTATACGTAGGGGTCTTATGGGTGACACCCCAGTGTGAACCCCTTTTAGCTTTGCAGAACTCACTTAAGAGCTGTAGGACCTTCTCTGATTCGTTGCAAGCCATTCTGTTTCATAAAATTCCCCAGTCTCTGCTGTGCTGGTGGAGTAAACTCCTTGAAGAAGTGACAGGTGAGAAAGAAACCTGTAGTCCCCCAAGCACTCTGGCATCTGAGACTGTTAGCTTAGTTTTTAGTGGAGTATTTTCATGTAGGCTGTGGAAAGGGACTGAGCAGCTTGTCTCCAGGAATTAAATAGAGGAGAAAGCGAAGCTTGTCATGAATATCATCACCACAGTGCCCTCTGTGCTTTGCTGGTGATGGAAGAAGAAAAGCAATGGAAAATGTTACTTAAGTTCTACTTTTGTGCTTGAATGATTTTTTTTTTTATTATTGTTATTATTTTGGGGGTTATTTTTAATCTTCCTCCACTTGGTTGAGCTATTTCTGGCTCCAGTAGAAGGGAAGCTGGAGGCCTGGGCTGGTTTGGAGGCTGACGTTGCCTGCTCCATCTGGTTCAAACTTCTCAAAAAAAGTTACTTGATCTTTAAAAAATACATACACAAGGGACTGCGTTGGAAAGCAGGGATTTATTCTGTAAACTGTTGGCTCTTAGGTCAATTTTCAGATAATTTCTAAGGATGTGAAATTTGCAAGAGAGGGCTGCAAATGGGGAACTGCTACAGCAGGACTGGCAGCTCCTTGGAAGATCCAGTGGAGCTTGGCTGTACGAGCCCTTTGCTTTGTGTTTCTTTGCTAAGTGTTTCCTTTCAACCTGTAGCTGGAAAAAATGCTCTAGAAGGAATTTGATGGTTAATTGTTGTTAATTTTTTTTTTCCTCCAAATAAAAAAAAGTCCAAATCTTTCCTTTGTCAACTGCCACTTTTTATTTGGTCTCACTAGCAGGGCAGGGTCAGACATGCATGACTGAGACCAATCTGCTGCTAGTGCTTTGCTGATGGTGTTCTGGACTAATCGGTTTTGAGTGGTCATCCCACCTTCCTGTAGAAATCTCTTGTAAATATACAGTTAGATTCTTTCATTGCAGATTTGGAGATGTCTCGTGATGTTGTCTGTCTTGTCCAGTGCCTTCGACTGATCGGAGAATCAATTTCCCTGGAAATAGCACACATTATGGAAATGGCTTGCTCCCGCCTCCAGCCTCCAGAAAAGGCTGCAGAGCAGATCCTGGAGGAGTTGATAGCTAATGACACGTAAGGAGAAGCACTTCTGCAGGCAGGGATGGCTGAGCAAGGATTGCCTGGAGCAATCCTCTGTCACTGGGAGATGTACGGGCTCTCTCTGTGCTGCCAGAGGGAGAGGGTGGGCATGGGTATTGGTCCTGTTAGCAAGCATTTCCACCCCAGCCCCCTTTGCTGTTGCCTTGGGCTCTCCTGAGCAGAAATTTATGCAATTCTGAGATGAGGCAGGGTGGAAGAGGAACGAGTTCTAATTAGCTGATTGTGCAGGCACACTTATTAGAAGTCAGAGCCGTGGTCGAGCCTTGTGGTTACACGCTAACCTCCTCCAGCCACTCCATGTGGAATGCTGGCTATCTGTCTGTTATTTCCTACTGCCCTGGGGGAGCAGAATAAATAACCAGATTCTGCAGGTGCTGTAATAAAACTGTGAGCCAAAAGAGGATTCCCTTCGAGAACATCCATGCTGATTGGATGCTTTCCCTTCCAGAGAGGATCAGTAAGGGCGAAGACGGAGCCCTCTTCATTTTAAACCTTATCTTTTCTTTTTTTTTTAAGCAGGGAAAATGTGATGGAGGATATACACAGCAAACTGCAGGAGATCAGAAACCCTATCCATGCTATCGGAGTGCTCATCCGAGAAATGGACTACGAGACCGACACTGACATGGAAAGAGGTAAAAGCTCTGTGGCAGTACTTAGGGCTGGGAAAGCAGCCACTCAGCCAGTGTTCCTGTTGGGCTGGTTCCTCCCCTTATCTCCATGATTTTCTTTCAGCTCATCCTTTAAATATGCGTATGAACCTCACCCAGCTCTATGGCAGCAGTACAGCCGTCAGTGTGGTGTGCTGGGGGGTATGTAAGATTGCCACGATCCGTTTCCAGATCTGTCGGGACCTGTTGATCCTCCAACAGCTATTGCTGCGGCTGGGCGATCCTGTGAGTACAGCCCTTCAAGCTACTGAGCACACCCTTTGAACTTTTGGATCTGGGTTGTCTGGTGCCAGACTGCAAGCTGCCTCTCTTCCCACAGAACACTGGCAACTGTTGGAACTAGCCTGAGGCTTGGCAAGCCCTGTTCTCTCCTGTGTCTTTTGTCATCCCTAGCAAAGCAGCCATGTGCCACTCACACCCAAATCCCCTGTTTCCATGCTGCACACCCAGGAAGCAAAGCTCTGAGGGAGGAGGGCATCATTTCCAGCCCTCCATCCAAACCAGGGCTGCCTGAGCGCGCACAACTCTCCCCATCTAGTCCCCGTCCCTCCCACAGCACAGCTGACAATCGCAGCCTTGTTATCCAGCAACGCAGCACACAGCTCTTCTGCCTCACAGCAGCAGCATTTACCCAGAGGCCGTGGTTTTGCTTTCCGTGCGAGGCTGTTCCAGCCAGTGCCAGCAGCTGCCACGATGGCAGCTGTGTTTATAGGGTAGCCCAGGCAGGGTTGATTCTGCTGGCTGGGGGGGGCTGAGCAAGCAATGGTGCTGGTGATTTGAGGGGAGTGAGTCCCCAGGGCAAAGGGGGCATTTATTTAGACCAGTGTTATTTCCTTGGAGATGCTGCTGCAGTCATTCAGTGAAAAGAAATCCCCTTCTCCTCTTGGATAAGCTTGTCCTGGTGACATTTAAAGCATGTTGCAAGGTGCCCTCTGGAGCCAGGCACGTGGCGTGGTCAGAAGCTGCCGTTTTGCCACCTTGAAACGCTTGTCCTTCACAAGTGTGGATTGCTGTTCTTCCTGTATCAGCTATCTGTTGTCCTTAGCTAGAGCAGAAGGGGTGCAGTTCCTGGATGTGGGCACAGCAAAACTGTGATCTCACTCTGTGTTTCATTGCAGCAGTGCCAAGCACCTTGGTTCATACATCACTCCGCTTTGTCATTTTTGTCATTTTCCCCATGGCATCTGGGCCTCCAGAATCCTTACTTCACCCCTTGGCACCAAGGGGCATGTGTTGTTGCTCAGCCTCTCAACATATCAGCCCCTGTGCTTTGTTTGCAGATGGTTTTGGGAGGGGGACAGCTGTTCCAGTCTCAGCAGGACCTGCTGCACCGCACCTCCCCTCTGCTGCTCTCCTACTACCTGATCAGGTGGGCCAGCCAGTGCCTGGCGTCGGACATCCCCTTCGACACATTGTGAGTCCCTGCCTTGCCCTTTATCTCTTTGATTGTAGGCTGCTGCAAAGTTGACCTGAAATCCTCTTTCCAGCAGTATGTGGTGGTGGTTGCTGTGGGAGTATCGCTCTCAGAGTTAGTTTGTGCTAGGGAGGTTTTATCTTCTGTGTTTTGAGCTGACTCCTTGCCTTGTGCTAAATCTGCCCTGCGAGGTCTTGCTGTTCTATGCGCTACTGCCTTCTTCAGCAGTAGGAGTGATTTGAGTTGAACAATGAGTACAATTAAAGCAAGAGGCGTTTTGTTGTCTCTGCTGATGGCTTTTTCTTCTCTAGGGAATCGAATCTGCAGCATCTCTCTGTGTTGGAGTTAGCAGACACTACTGTTCCAACACCCCATAAGCTAGGTAAGATGTTTACAGTTTGCCAGCTCTCTTGTTAAATAGAGTTCTTAAACTTTTTTCCTTTTTTTCTGCTACCCAAGGGAAATACTTAAGGCAAAGAGCCAATGGATGGTGTGTTTGAGCAGCCCTGCTTTGCTGTTCATGCTGTCCACTGAAAACAACAAAGTATCTTGCAACATTGGAGTGAGTGTAGTCAGTCATGTTAGGCCTGTCCTGCTCACTGGCCTTTATCAAGCAAGAGCAGCAGCTTAGGAAAAGGATGGAATATGGAAAATGCTTCCCCAGAATGTGCTTGTGCTTCCAAGAATTTGCATTTCAGGTGTGAGTGCTGCTCACAGTGAGTAGATTAAGTGGGAAATTGCAGCTGATAACCTGCTCACATTTTATGTCTTGCTGCAATCCCCAGACAGAGTCATTATGCTTTCAGCCACCAGCTTCGGGGAAGAATCATAACGGGGGAGAACACGAAGCAACTTAATTAGGGGGATAGATACCTTGAAATGGTTTCAGAGAGAGGTGATGAGCAGGATAGGGGGGGAGAACGCACAGTCAGAGCCTGTGACTAATTTGTGTGGTGCTTCAAGGCTGAAACTCTTCAGAGGGAGCTGCAAAAAGAAGTGAGGAGGCAGCAGGCTGCAGGGAGTTTAGGAGGAGATTTCTCCATTTGCTGACAGCCCTGCAGGGTTTGTGTTTTCTGTAACCGGGCTGCAATCTTCGGCGTTTGAACTCTCCATCGGTGTCTCAGTTTGGGAGCAGTTGCCTTTGACGTAAATGTCAGTGCCTGAAAGCAAAATTGAAAACATCCTTTGTGTGCTCGCCAGTGTTGTGGGTTATTGCTTGGCCTATTCATGAGGAAAGTCCTGTTTGGCCACTGTGCTTCAGGAAAAAATATGTGAGACGTGGGGAAGATAGAAAGGAGGGGGCAGCTTGGAAAGAGGTGTTGAAAACAGTTAACTCATGAGAGATCATGCTGCTTAGGGGACTGGAATGAGGAGGGAGGCGTTTGGAGAGAGGCAGCTAGCAAAATCAGCACTCCCTCAGCCCTGCCTTGCTAAACACTTGGGAAAGCTGCAGATGGATTGTGAATAGTGCAGTTGGGGAGAGAGCACAGCTCTTCATAGGTGTTGTAATCGAGCTGCAGTTAATAAACACTGCAGCACGTGGGTTTCTGATCTGCTGCTCCCTCTGATTTAACTAGAAGTTGAGAGAAATACTATACCCACAAGTCTGAGCGCTGAACGTCCTTGTTGTTTTGCTCTGGCTTTACCTGTAGTACTTGATCTGGTAGCTCAGTGTAGAAACCTGGGACATCTGTTGCAGGCTCTGTTCTCCATGCTTCCTTATCTTCTATTTCAGTATCCAGCCCTCAAACAATCGTGGAACTCTTCTTCCAGGAAGTGGCCAGAAAGCACATAGTCTCCCGACTCTTCCTGCAACCAAACACCTCTTTGGGTGAAACGAGTTTGAATTGGTCCCATCTCATTACCGCAGTAATGGCTGAATTTCTGCCCCTCCTGTATCCTTGGATGTGAGCTGTGCTTTCTGTTGGGGCTGTAATAAGAGGGAGGGTTCTGTATAAAACAAAACATGTTGTGTCCCTGTCATGAGGCTGTCTCAGGAGAGCAGCTGGGACGATGTGTTGGCCATCTCAGTCCAAAACTTCCTGCATCCAAATTTCAAAGTCAAGTCTCCTAAACAAGAGGCTGTTGTAAGCATTAATGGGATTTGTGGGTATTTTAAGATTTCATGGAATCCATTCTATTGAGGTACACAGTGAAGGATTTGAGGTTTTTGACTTTAAGCCCCTGAGCTCTGTCTGGCAGGTTTACTTGGCAAGGTGTGATGCTGGGAGATTTGGAAGGGTAACGAGATTTGGGCAGTTGTGGATTAGATATGTTAATGTTTTGGTCTAATATGGATAAATCTTATTACAAAATAATGATTTGTAGAAAGAGTAGCTTAACCTTCTGTCCTTTTCCCCCCACAAATGGAAGAAGAGCACATGCAGAGTTTTAGCCCAATGCTCTGAGCTCTCTGGACCAGACTTGTTCCTTAATTTCTGCTCAGATGGCCCAGCAATCCCGGGTTCCTCTTCCCAGAGTGCCTGATAGGGAGCTGCCAGTACACCCAGCTGCAGGTGAGTGCCCTGCTTTTTGTTTTTTGTTTTTTTTTTTTCTTTAATATTTACAGTCCCTCCAGGAGAACTGTCTGCATGTCTTGAGCCTCTGCTTTCCTGTAGCTGCTGCTCTCTGAAGTCAAGCACAAAATGATCTCCCCACCTGCTCTGTTCCCGTTCCCATGTCTCCAGTTTAGAGGTGATGGGCTAGAAGTTTGTCCTGAGAAGGAAGTGGTCTACAAGGAACAAGATTTTGGAGGAGAATCAACGCAAACCTGCCTCTGCAGTTGACTTCCATCTTGTATCTATCATCATCCTTTTAGTGGCCACCTCAGCCTCTGCTAAGAGAAGAGCTTTTTAGCTGAGTATATTGTATTTGGAGAATGCAGCAGAGTTCAGCGGTAGATTTGTATAAGATTGTCTTCTTGCTTATTTCCTCTTGCATCTTTTTTGCAAGAAAATTCAAGCACAAGTGCTCAGGATCATGATGTGCCCTGCTGAAGAATGAGCACAGTCTTCAGAGCAGGATGCTGTGGAACATTTTTGGCTGTCACAGCAGCAAGCCCCTAACCTCATCAACTGTTAGCTGCCTACAGGCAGTTGTGGTTCCATGGCAAGCAGCTTGCCCACCAGATTAGAGATGCAGCAGAAATGCATTTTCAGGAAGCCTCACTCATTTCTTCAGTGTCCTTGCTGGTGAAGAGCAGTGTAAGAAACATCCATCTGTCTTCCCATCACTAACCGTGCTCTCCCACGTCCTGTTACTGTTCTTTCTTTTGGGTGTCTCCACACCTGTGTGTCAGGGATTATTTCTCGTGCTGTCCCCTCTTGTGTGCTGTAGGGGTTTGGTGGTTGCAGCTGCATGTGCTCTACTGAAGAGTGTGATTTCTTGTCTGCATTGCCATGTGATGCTCCTCGTTCCCTTACTGATAGTAGTCCTTGAGGCATTCAGGACTAGGCAGGATGCTATTAATGAGATGTTTTCTCCTGTGTTTAGCAGAACTCTTGTTCTCACAGTCCCTTCTACCTGGGGGCTGAATTGCTTTCTTTTGTGCTCATCATGCTGCTAAGAAGAATGTCAGATCTGCAGCTCTTCTGAGCCAGGAAATGTCAGGACAGTTCAGGCAGCATCGCTCTGCTTCTGGCATATGCGCACGTGTGGTGTGAGCACGCTTTGAATTTCCTCACGTTGCTTTTGCCATGCTTATGTTCTGCCTCAAGGAGGTACGAGAGACTTCCACTCTGCAGGAGTGGGCACTTCTCCTACTTGCTGCCTTCTGTCAGGCTTGCTGATCCCAGCCAGTCACGTAAACTTGGATTAAGTGCACTGACCTCAGAGAGCTAACAACAGCTTTGACTGTGAGCGTGCATGCAGTGACCCAAATAGAGGTGGAGATGCAGGAAGCGCCTTGCAAGTTCCAGACGGGCACAGAGAAGGTCTGCTGACCAACGTGCTGCCTGGAATGGGTGCCAAAGCTCTCCTTAGTGCTTATCTGTTGTAGGCAGTTAATCTGAGCAGGGAATCCAGGCTCAGAGCATGTGTTACTACATGGCATTTCACAGAGCTGCACTTGCTGAGACTGGGATGGGACAGCAAAACCTGGGCTTTGCTGCCAACTCCTGGCTCCCCTGTGCCTTTCCCTGCTGCACCCCAGCAAGCTTAGCACAGCTCTGCTTCTCTGAGTGCAAAGAACAGCTGGCATTCTCCCAGCTACTGAGTCTTCATCATGTCTTCTAGCTCCCTCCTGATCGATGATGATGACATTTTTCAGTCTTTGTTATCTTGATGAAGCAGGCACAGGGCCGGGGTGAGTTACATTGCCCTGTGCTATGGCTTTTAGTTATGATGTGTGCCTGGTGCAATCTGCCCTCCATCTAGCTCCTGGTAGCTTGTAATCAGTGCTCTGGCTGCTCTCCCTCTCCTGCCCTGCTCCTACAGCAACTTTGTAGCAGGCATTCTGCACGATTCTCTGGGATGCTGGGTGCAGTTTGGTGTGTTTCTTACAGATATTGGAGATGTTTCAAGCAAGCTGTAGAGGATGTCTGTCTCTCTGCACGCCAAGGGGATGTTGAGGTTGGGAAATGAACCTGCCAGAGGTGATGATGAAAGCTGTCCTTCTTCCTTTCCTCTAGGAATACATTCGCCTGCTGCAGCCGTGGTGCCATGTGAACATGGGCTCCTGCTGCTTCATGATGGGCAGGTGCTACCTTGTCATGGGTGAGGGCCACAAGGTAAGGCACTATGGTTGTATTTGCTGCTAGGGTCTTGTTTCTGCTGTGTAGCTCAGGGAACATCGATCTGAGCTCTGCCTCTGGGCAGGGAGCAGGGGTAGGGGGTGGGGAGGGACAAGTGGGACCTGCTGTCAGGGCAGTTCTTATTGAAGTTTGGGGCCAGCAGGACCTGTAGGATGAAGCCGAAATAGGCGGCACTGTCCTCTCCAGTACAGCAGGCTGGGGCAGTCCCCAAAGGTACACTTGCAGCTGCTCTTTGCTGTGCTTCCAGGCTTTGGACTGCTTCTGCCAAGCTGCTTCTGAGGTGGGAAAAGAGGAGTTCTTGGACAGGCTGATTCAGCCTGAGGAGGGTGAGATGGTCTCCACCCCACGTCTGCAGTACTACAACAAGGTATGGCTCAGCCCACTCAGTGTGTGTGGCCCGCCCCCCCCCACCAGTGCAGAGCTGTTCCACACCAGCACTGCTTGTGGAGAGGCTCCCAGCTTTTGGGAAGATGACTTCAGCCTTGAGAGAGACACTTCTTTTTGGAAATACCAGTTTAGTTTTGGGGGTAACCATGAGGAGACTGACTGCAGTGCAAAAGCTAGGTACTTTCCACCTCCTGGCTTCCTAACAGCAGGGGACTGAGATCCAGCTACTGAAGGGGGGGGGGGGGGCAGGCATGTCCAGGCTAGAAGTAAGGTGCTGTTTTAAGGGACGATTATTCAGCTTTGAGGCAATTTAAAATTAATGTCTTTAAATTGAGATAGGATCTTCTCATATAACGCCATAGTTCAGGCAGGCTGCAAGCTTGGACCTAGGTTCCTTGTAAGGGATTCTCTGCTGTTAAAGCCCAGGAAGCACAGGGATTGTCTGGTGCCTCTGGAGAGGGAACTTTTCTCTGTACCAAGCAAAGTGTTTGCTCAGGGACAGCATCGTTCACCTCTGTGTTGCAGGGGGTTCTTGTAGCCATGAAGCATTCAGGAAACACACTTCTGTAGGAGTGGTTCATCCAGTAAGGCCTGGACCTGTTGTTCTGGATTTGGTTCACACCTCTGCAACTTAACAAAATGCTTCTTTTTTTTGCTCTAGCCACTTAAGATACAGTGGCCAAGTACCTTGACTGCTCATATGGCTAGAGTTGTGACTTGCAGGTTCTGCGCTTGTTGGACATGGTTGGCTTACCAGAGCTGGTTATCCAGCTGGCTTCTCTGGCCATCATGGAATCGGTGGATGACTGGAGAACACAGGTACAGGTTTCTTCTGCACCAAGATGCTTCTTCGGGGACTTTACACGGGAATTGTTTCTTAATTGCATAACTTGAAATGTGCTCTTCTGTGCTGTGTGGTATTTTCAGGCTACTTTGAGGACTTGCATCTTCAAACACCACTTGGATTTAGGGCACAACAGTGATGCATACGTCGCCTTAACGCAAAACCCAGATCCAAGCAGGTAGGTGACAGCTTTATTCTTTAAATGCTCACTTGGAAAAAGGCAGGAGCTTCAAGACAAGTTTGTGTTGAAGCGAAAGGAAGCTGGCACTGCAGGGTAGGACTGCTGTGTTAAGAGGTTCTGTGTAAAGATGCCTTTAAAGAGGTGTACTTAATTTTTGTAAGAGTGGTTATAATTGGCAATATCATCTCCACAGTGAAAACTGAAAGAAAACAGAGCCTTATTCAGGGAAAAACACAGAAACAAAATGGCTGGAGAATTGCACGCAGCATTACATTTGGGAGGGCTTTAGCAGTCTGATTAATTTAGTTTACTAAATGAAAGAGACTTGGGATGGAACTGTGTCTTGTTTACCTCCTGAAAATGAGCTTTGCAGAGGAAGCTTCACAGCAGCCAGGGAGAGTGTAGTGGGCAGGAGGGGCTAGAAATTGGAGTTGAGGTTTTCTGGAAAGTGGAACTGTGATTTCTAGTATGGGGGCCACAGAAAGCCTACCAAACAGAGTTGGGGGTGGGAGGCTGCCCTTCTGAGCAACACAAGCAGTGCGGAGAGATGTTCTACTAATCTTTGTTGCCAACACAGGAGAAACTTGAAGGGACCTTTTGGTTTGAAGCCAGTAAAACCTTTGGCTGTCATCCCAAAGCAGCTTGTTGGTGGCTCAAAGCCTGCATCCCAGTGGTGGGTCAGCTCAGGGCTGTGCTTTCTCTCCGCAGGCAGCTGGATTGTCTGCGCCAGCTAGTGGTTGTGCTCTGCGAGCGCTCCCAGCTCCAGGACCTGGTAGAGTTCCCTTACGTCAATCTCCATAATGAGGTAATTAATTAACCTGGTGGGGGGGGGGGGGGGGGGGGGGGGGGGGGGGGGGGGGGCACAACTCCTTCAAAGAGGATTTTTGACCTCTTTGAGCCTCTTTGCGTCGCAGGTTGTGGGGATCATAGAGTCCCACGCTCGAGCAGTGGACCTGATGACCCACAATTACTATGAGCTGCTCTACGCTTTCCACATCTACCGCCACAACTATCGCAAGGGTGAGGCGTGGGGTGGAGCGACCCTGTCCTGTTCATCTCTTTCCAACGACAGCACAGCTGATGCATCCTCTTCTCTCCTCAGCTGGCACGGTGATGTTTGAGTATGGCATGCGCCTGGGCCGCGAGGTGCGGACACTCCGAGGGCTGCAGAAGCAGGGCAACTGTTTCCTCGCAGCCATTAACTGCTTACGGCTGATCCGACCTGAGTACGCCTGGATTGTGCAGCCAGCGTCTGGAACTGTGGTAGGGGATCTGTGAGTTTGTCACCAGCCCTCTGCCCTGAACTCTTGACTGTAGGGATGTTTAAGTCTGTGCTTGGGGAGGTTGCTTCCAAAATCCTTCCTGAATGCAGTTCGATGAGAAATGTGGCTGTGATAGAGCAGAGAGTATTTGTAACCTGCAAGTTCCACAGGAAGGAAAGTAGCACCTCTTGTTAAAGATAAGTCAAATCTCAGGCAGACCAAACAGCTGAAATTCCAGTCCAGGGGAGAATTACAGAAACATGGTTTGTATTTCCGATCTCTTTGTGGAGAGGAGGTGTCTGTAACCTGAAAAGTAAACGCTGCACTGAGTTTGATAGGCAGAGATAAGGAAATGTAACCTGAACTGATAAGCAGTTGCATGGCTCCTCATTCAAATCAAGGCTTGAGAGAAGAGCTGAGGGCTGGAGTGTATTGTGCCTATTTGTCCTTCAGAAACCAGCTGGGCATCAACCTTTTTTGTACTTCTTTCCTGCAAGTACGAGCGGCCTGGAGCATCCCCAAAGAGAAGCCATGATGGGGAGTGTGCTGCAGTCTCCAGTAAGTGCCTGGTACTGACTTCTTCCCATCTCCTGCATTCCCACAGCTTTTTCCCCCTGCCTTGTGGGAGCTCATCTCTGGCAGGTTTATAATCTGGGGGTTGTAAACGCATGCACTCCATTAGCGTTAGCATCTCCTAGCTGCAACGTGCTGCCATGTAGCACTTCTTCCACGAGGACTTTGTGTTCCTAGTCTTTCTGCACTTAGATGTGTTTTTGCTTGTGTTTATGCTTAGATGTATTTGTGAAAATAAGTTGTAACAAAGCCTTTTTGAGGCAGTTCCTAGTTCTCTGCAGTTCTTGTTGCTCGTGCTCTTGGGAATCCTGTTGGTGTGGCTCATTGCTGCTGGTGTGGTTTCTGTTTTGTGTTTGCCAGAGCATGGGGTGGGAGGGCGTTTGGTTGGACTCGTAATCTTCAGCATTACTCTAGAAAAGTTTCAGGTCCGATATTTTTAAAACAATAGTTTTCAAATGAACTCCTTTGTAGCACATGCCGGGCAGGCAGAGCAGCAGCTGTTTCTAAACACAAGGTGACTCAGGAATTTGTCCCTGACAGATGAGGAGTGGAACATCTGAGACAAGGGGATGTGCACACTTTAGGGCAGCAAAACCCAGTTCCTCCTGGTGCTTTCTGGTGTGAGCACTGTGAGGATGGCAGAGGGTTGTAGATGCCATCTTGCCAAAGGAGATTTTTTCCGTTGTTCTTTTTTTAAATGCTGAGGTCTCTTTGCATCCATCTGTTACAGCAACACGCCAAATCGAAATCCTGGAACTGGAAGATTTGGAAAGGGAGTATGTGCTGGCCCGGATCCGTCTGACTCTGGTGCAGCACAACCTGTCTACAGCCGCAGTGGCAGGTTAGAGGGGTGCAGAGGAGCCTCCTTGTGTCACCCACATGGTACTGCTGGAGCTCAGCCAATGGAACTGCATGGGGGCTGAGCCCAGTAGCTATGGCTGTGGAGGTGCTCACCTGGTTCTGCCTCCCACAGGCAATTCCACGCCTGAGGAGATGGTTGCCCTCCTCATCCGGGCTGGCCTCTTTGACACTGCCATCACCTTGTGCCAAACGTTCAAGCTGCCACTGACACCCATCTTTGAGGGGCTCACGTTCAAGTACGTAGCCAGCTCCTGCCTCGGGCACTGTTCGTGGCTTCCAAAGACATGGTCTGCACTGCTTTCTATCTTTCAGGTGCATCAAGCTCCAACTGGGAGGGGAGGCAGCACAGGCAGAGGCTTGGGAGTGGCTGGCGTCAAACCAGCTCTCGGCGCTGGTTACCACCAAGGAGTCCAGGTAGATCTTCAGCTGTGGGAGAGAGGAACAGAGGAGAGGCTTCTTTACCTCAAAGACTGGAGACTAAAGGCTTGTGGAAGGCCAGAGGCTCCTAAAATCCTGCATGGTGACTGCATTGAGGGCTTGAGTTGGCTGTAGAAGGCAGACAATGAGCAGCAGGACGGGTTCATGGAATGCCCCATGGCTCTGCAGGCACTCTCAGAGGATGCTGGCAGGGTGCTGAGAGAATTATTGCCTTGCAGTGCCACAGATGAAGCCTGGCGGCTGCTCTCATCTTATTTGGAGCACTACCCATCCCAGAACAGCCTGTACCATCGCTGCGTCATCAACAAGCTCTTGGCACATGGGATCCCTCTGCCCAACTGGCTCATTAACAGCTACAAGGTGAGAACAGGAACAGCCTCACTGTGCAGCGTGCCTCCTGTGCTGCTTTGGCCACAAAAGCAGCCAGAGATCACTTCCTGAAGGAGGCGCAAGCTTTGTGTTACTTCTCAGCCCTGGGACTGTGTCAGGAGCTCCGATCCTGGTCAGAGGCTCAGAAAGGGTTCCTGGGCTCTTTGCAGAAAGTGGATGCTGCCGAACTGCTGCGTCTCTACCTGAACTACGATCTGCTGGAAGAGGCAGTGGATTTGGTCCTGGAATATGTGGATGCTGTGCTGGGCAAAGGGCACCAATATTTTGGAATTGAGGTGAGCTGAACTGAATACTGTGCCTCTCAGTGTGAATCCTGCTAGGAGCAGGAGAACAAACTTGGGGCGGTGTGGCACAAAGGTTCTTCCTCCCTGCAGTTCCCGCTGTCGGCCACGGCCCCCATGGTGTGGCTGCCCTATACAGCCATTGACCAGCTGCTGCAGGCACTGCGCGAGAGCTCTGCCAATGAGAACAATGTCCTGGTAGGTGCAGCCACGGGTGGGGCAGGTGGGAATAAAGTGAAGGGCTCCTACAGCACAGCCTCACTCCTTTCTCCCCAGCTCTACCAGAAGCTGCATGACAAGATGGAGGATTACCAGCAGAAGGTCAGCGTGGCCACACGGGATCGCCTGTACCGCCGCAAGTAGCGTTGTCCCAATGCCTGGGGACTTTCCTGCAAAATGATGGCAGCTGGGGTGCTATTTTTACTCCTTTTTCCCATTCTGGGGCTCCATTGGGTGCGGTACCACCGTGGGTGGCTGTGCCCTGGGCAGAGCAGCAGAGCACCGTGCGGCCCTGAGGCTCCCCCGTGGAAGCTCTCCGTGTTTCTTTTATTTATTGCTGTCGTTTTGGATGACCTTTAATAAAAGCCAAGTGTTGTTACGGGCGGTGCGAGACCGGCCTCTTCCTCGGCTTCCATAAGCGGGGGGGGGGGGGGGGGGGGGGGGGGGGGCCCCCCCCCCCAGCGACGTGGTGACGCAGCGCGACGTGGTGACGCAATGCGGCGTGGTGACGTCACGGTGTGACGCACGGCCCCGCCGCCGCTCCCCTCCGCGCGCCGTTTCCCTCCGCGCCGCCGCCGCCATGGGGAAGAAGTCGCGCAGCGCGCCGGGCCGCCGGCCCATCCTGCAGCTCTCCCCGCCGGGGCCGCGCCGGGAGGACGCGGGGCCCTCGGGACAAGCGGCGGAAGGGACGGAGTCGGGGTCGGAGCCGGGTAAAGGAGGGGCCGCTTTGTTGGCGGGGCGAGGCCCGGCGCGGCCTCCGAGCGGGGCTGCGGCCGTGGGCCGGGGCGGCTCCCCCCCACCTTTCGTCCCCCGCTTTTTTGGGGCCCTCGTCGGACTCGTTCCCCCTTTTCCTTCCGCAGACGAAGCCGAGGCGGTGCCGGAGCCGCCTCGCGGCGCTCCCAACCCGCAGCCTCCCGCGTCCGCCGCCGTCAAACCCACAGGTAGGGACCGTTCCTCCCCTCCGACGGTGCCGGGAGGGCTCGGATGGGCCCCCCCCCCCGCCCGACTGAGTGGTACCCCTGCCGCCAGGTGGGCTGTGCCTGCTGGGCGCCTACGCCGACAGCGACGATGAGGAGGGGGAAGGCGCCGAGAAGCCGGCACGCCCCGCCGGTGCCAACGGAAACAACTCGGCCGACATCGACAGCACGCTGGCCAACTTCCTGGCGGTAAGCGCGGAGCTTCCCGCCTTCCTTCTAGCCCCGTGCCCTTCGGCTCTCCCTCCCGCTCTCTGATTGCGCTGATATTTCAAGGAGATCGACGCCATCACGGCCCCCCCCGCAGCCAGCCGAGCCCACCCCCGCCGCCGCTGCCCCGCCTCCCCCCCCGCCCCGCCCGGAGCCCAAGGAGCCTGGCACGGCCGCGGGCATCGCCGCCCCCAATGGCACGGATGCAGCCGTGGCCCCCGAGTGGCAGTACGACACGCAGTGCTCGCTGGCGGGAGGTGAGCGCCACGTGGGGTGACCTATACACAGCGTGGGGGGTGTTGGTCCTGTGAGTGACCTGCTTGTCCTCGTTCCCTGACAGTGGGAGAATTGGAGATGGGTGACTGGCAGGAGGTGTGGGATGAAAATACTGGCTGCTACTACTACTGGAACACGCAGAGCAATGAGGTGACCTGGGAGCTGCCGCAGTATTTGGCAACCCAGGTGCAGGGCCTGCAGCACTACCAGGCCAGGTGAGAGCACATCCAGTCTGGGGGGAAAGAGGGAGAGAAGGGACTGCATGCTTATGCTGACCATTTGCTTGTTTTCCTTCTCAGCAGTACGGCAGCAGGCACCAATGGGAGCTTCACAACAGCTGCTGAGCCCTTGGCACAGGAGAAAACAGGTCCAGTAAGTGCTGCCAGACCCGGGGCTAAGCGGGAAGTGAAGAAGGTGAGTTTGGGCAGCCAAGTAGCAAGCGTTCTGCTCTGCACTGCTCCTGAGCCCCCACTTGAGTCTGGGAGTGTATGAAGCCATTGATACAGCACTCAAACCCTATAGGAAGTAAATGAAGGAGTGCAGGCGCTCTCCAGCAGTGAAGAGGAGAAAAAAGGGGTGGCTGCAGCCCTCCTGGCACCACTTGTGCCGGATGTGGTGAAGGAGGAAGAGGAGCGCTGGAGGAGGAAGGTGATTTGCAAAGAGGAAGTTGAGCCGCCCCCAGAAGAGGAGGTGAAAGCAGAGGAGATACCAGCTGCATCTGAAGAGCCCAAGACGGGCAAGGATCCCCTGGAGGACACGTTGCAGGAGGAGCTGTGCAGTGTAGTGCAGTCGGGGGAGAGCGGGGAGGAGGAGGAAGAGCAAGATACGCTTGAGCTGGAGATAGTGCTGGAAAGAAAAAAGGTAATTTGGTACAGAAAAAAGTTTAAAGAATAGCTAGCAATAAATAAACCAGGCATCAGTAGTAACTGCTCCCATCCCATCCCGAGTCTTTTGTGAGTGGTGCTCTTTGTGTCCTGTGCTGCTCATGGAGTTGGGAGCTGATAGTACAGCTTCACACAGATGCTCTGCTGGCAGTTCTAGAGGCGTTGCTTCCTGTTAGCTTCCCTTTATGCCATATTTTAATTTGAGTAGTTATTCTTATATGTGTGACACGTATTTGGGGCAGTTGGGATCCCTGAAGTGCTGCTCACCATCTCGTGTCTCCACAGGCAGAGCTGCGTGCTTTGGAGGAAGGAGATGGCAGCGTTTCAGGTTCCAGCCCGCTCTCTGATGGGAGCCAGTCGGCTTCGCAGGATGCAACCCGCAGGCTGGCCTCAAAGCGGGGGAAATGGAAACTGTTTGTTGGAGCTGCCAGCCCTGATTCTACTAGTCGAGGCTCCAGCAAAACGGGCCGGGAGAGCCCAGAGGCGGGAGAAGCAGGTAATTTGAAAGGCTCCCTTCGGAGGGAGGAGCGGGTGTTCGGAAATGCTGCAGCCCTCTCCTGCCGGGGCTTCTTCTCCCCGAAGATGGGGCTTGCCTGCGGTGCACAGTGGAGCCAGGAGGTGAGGTAGGTGACAGGGCACAGGCATGGCTGGCAGTGGTGTCATGCACAGCCCAGCTGCCAGTGGGAATTCCAGGGATAAGCTGCTGCTCTGCCAAATCCTCTCCTTTAGCCTATGAGTAAAGTAATTAGGAGAGTGCTAACACTTAATGTGTTAGTAGAAAAGAGAATGCAAAAGCATAAGTTTGGCTTTATGCCCTGCAGCTTCTCTTAGTATGTTATAAATCCCAGCAGTGATACGTCAGGAGCTGTTACCTCATTTCTTAACTCCGTTACCCAGGGATGAAGAAACAGCAGCCACATTTCATGCAGCTCAGGTGCTCCCAAGAGCTATCTGGCTCTGCATTTATTGTGTAGAAAATGCAAGACTGAGCCTTGCTGTGAGAAGCACCTCCTTCCTGCAAGAACTGTGCTGCCCAAGGTTCACTGAGTTCAATGCCTGAGCAGTAGTGGGGTTGCTCACGCTCCCTTTAGCTCTCTATGCAGCAAGAGGATGCTGAGCCAGGGTTTTTCTGAGACCTGTATTAGACAGGTGTTGCAGAGCATTGTATAAACTTGTAGCCTGGTGGAGATGATAGACTCATGGCTGCTAATGCTCTGCCACAGCTTGCACTCTGCTGGAGGCTCCTCAGCACTCCCGGCCCCTCCAGAGCAACTCTCCCTAACATGTAACAGTTCTGTGGCTACGTCTGGGGGAACAGCACAGAAACAGGTGTAGAAACACCCCAAGCCTGTAGCAGGCTGTGTTCTGCTGAAGCAGGAATCAACAGGAGCCCAACTAGGAGCTGCTGCGATCCTGAGGTGTGATGGTCAGTGGTGGTCTTTGCCCTTGGAGGGAGGATTTGGCTTTCCTCTTGCCTCGCAGGCTCAGAGCAGATGGTGCCCAGAGCCAACTCTCCTGTAGCACTGCAGTTTTCCCACTTGGCATCTGGGGAAGAGGAAGCTGTTAATTTAACCTGCACCCTGCTGCTGTGGGGTAGCAAAGGAAGCTGAACACCAGGATGCACCGGGAGTGTGATTTTTTTTTTTTTTTAACACTGGTTCTGGTTGGAGTTCCTTTCAAAACTTCCTGCCTGGCACGTGCACAGGTACTGAGTTGCTGCTGTCCTGTGATGTAGCCCAAACAAAACTTTACTATCTTGACAGCTTTTGAGAGCTCTGTGATCTCCTTTGACGGTTGTCTCAATCTTTTACTATCTGACACTTCTTCCTAACAAATAATTAAGCTGCGGGAGTTCAACAATGTCACTTGGCTGCTGGCGCTCAGCATTTATTCTTTGTTCCCCTTCCTCATTCTTGTGTTGTGGCAGCTGCCATTCACTGAGTCCTGCGTGTTTTTTCTAGAGAGATACTGACCACCTGACATACAGGGGCTGCAACCCTCTCTGCTTTTAATTTCAGCCTTTTTTGTAGGAAGGAGGCCCCTGGCTTTGGCTCCCCAGTGTGGTATGAGGAGCGTGGGCAGTGCTGTGGCAAACAGGCTCACCTCTTGTTTTTTCTCCTGCAGCTGTAAGTGTGGAAGCAGCTGATGGGCCTTCAGACAAAGAGGCAGAGTCTGAGGAGCCCCAGGAGAAAGTCAAAGCACAAGCGGCAGCAAAAATAGAAGAGGAGGAGCAGGATCTAAAGGTATGGATCCAGATGTGTGATGTCTTCCATCGTGCAGTGGGAATGGCAGCAGGTCCTGGGGTCCTGAAGAGGACATTGGGGCCAGCTCACCCTGTGGCAAACAGCTGTGCAGGATCAGGCCAGCATCTCTGTAGCCTTATGCCCTGTTACCAGCAGAAGCCAGCAGCAAAGGCTTGAAAGAGCCTTTTCAAAAGAGAAAAGGGGGATGGAGGCACAAAGAATGACCCCCAGGTCTTGCCACAAGAGAGAGAGCAAAGACCTTTTCTTAAATTCTCACTGTAATCATCTTGAAGTGTTCTCTCTCACGTGTCCCTTCAGTTTCCAGGCTGAAGACTCCTCCTCCATAAGCACTCTGTGTCTGGAGGCTGCCATTGCTGGTCCTCCTGCTCCATGCTTAGCTTTATTTTATGAAGCAGTGAAGCAGTGATGGGCTGCTGGATGCTAACTGGGGATTCCTTCACCGTTGCCCTGATACCTTTCTTTCTAGGGCTCAGCCCATTTTTTTAAGCAGCCAAGCGATTCCCAAAGTCCCTTCCTGGATGTGTTTAAGGAATGTGAACTTATGGCACTGAGGGACATGGTTATTAATGGGCTTGGTGGGGATGGGTTGATGTTGGACTTGATGATCTTTAGAGGTCTTATCCAACCTTAGTAATTCTTTGATTCCTGAGCTGTAACACTTACACACAGAGCTTCAGACTCCGCTGATGGTTATGCAGGATGGCAGGGAACATCTCCATATTTGTCCTTTGCAACCTGTTCCCTTTGTTCCTTAGTTGCTCATTACTGGGATCTGCTTCATTAGCAGGCTGCCCTCCCTTTGCCAGATTGTTTGTGAATGGGGAGTCATTGGCTTACAGTAGAACCCCCCTGGAAATGTTTTGCTGAGAAAACTCATGCTTAACTCTGCCCTAATTTCCCCTAATTTAATCATTTTTACAGTTGAAAGGGCTTTAACATCCTTGTGCCACATTGAACCTCTGTCAGAAAAACTTCTAGCAGAGTTTTGAGGTGTGATGTGACATTCTCTGCACAAAACCTCCTCCACCATAGAATATACATGAGTCTTTTGTAGTTTTCTAATGTATGGTTTAAAAAAAAACACAAAGCCTGTGGCAAGGATCATTTTCATTGGCTGCTGCGTCCCAGCCAGCTGCTGGAAGCCTGTTAAAGTGTCACATTTGCTGTCACCTTTTCTTCTGGTGCTGGAGGTGCTCTGTGTGATGGACTGTGTGCCGTAGCGTGGTGATTTCACGTGCAGGATCCCTTTAGCGCTGTTGGAGGAATGCCAGCTCCTTGGGTAACTTGTTCCGTTCGCTTCGTCGGTTCGGGGTGATTCTCTTCAGCCTGGTTTGTAGGAGATCCTGCACTGCGGAGCCATCCCCTCATTTGGGATCTTGCTGCCTTCTCCATAGGGATTGATTGCAGTGCGGGAATTTGTTTCCCTGCCTTGGGCTCCTTTAGCATGGCTCATCAGCCCAGTCCTGTTGTTGGCTTTGGGAACTTTCCAAGGTCTCTTCTGAAGAACGATGGAAAATGAAATGGTTTCGTACTCCTCCTCGAAGCAATTGTGATGTCCCTTGGAGGCATCTCTGCTGCACTCTTTGCTTCCCAGCTCAACCCCAGCACCTCACAAGGAGCTCTATAAGGGACATGCCCCGGGGGAGCAATCTGAAGGCAAGGGGTGAGCTGGGCTCACTGTGGGCTGGATTGTAATGCAAATGCTGCCTCAGCTCAGGAGTAAATCTAGAGCTGGTGCCTTTCTTGGCACCCTCTGGAAAGCAGCAATTTACAAAGGCTGAAAAACACATCCTGACCCATTTCCTTTGGGAAGCACTTAAAATATTTGATTATTTAGCGATCTGTTTGTTCTGTTGTGACGCCAGGGCCTTTGGCTTATTTGGAGCTGGGAGCTGCAGCTAGGAGTAGGGAATGGTCCCCAGGAAGCAGCAAAGACTGCGGGAGGGAGCGGGCTGGGCGGAGGGAGCGACCAGCACAGGAGCAGAGCATGTTTCCTCACCGTGGGACTGCAGTGGGACCCCAGGGACGTCCCGGAGTAGGCACAGCAGCCCGGCGATGGCGCCTGAGCACGGCTGCTGACTCTTCCCCCTTTCTCCCTGGCAGTTTCAGATCGGAGAGCTCGCAAATACTCTGACTAGTAAATTGGAGTTCCTGGGCATCAACAGACAATCTATCTCCAACTTCCACATGTTGCTGTTGCAGACAGAGGTAACCGAGCCTTCGCCCCTCGCTCCGGCCTTCCGTCTCCAAGCGGATCCCGCTGTGCGCCGCTCGAGCGCTGCGCGAAGCTCGTGGCTCCAGCGCCGCAGGGCCCATCCTCGGTGGGGTGCGAGCATGGCTTTGCGCAGAGGCGGGCTCCTCCTCCCGGCCCCCCCGAGCCCTATGCCATAAGGGAGCCTCTCCCAGACCTCGAGTCCCATCCCTGGGGCTGCTGGCAGCCTCCCCCCTCAATGGCTTCCCCCCCGGTTCTTGCCCCTCTAGACCCGCATTGCAGACTGGCGAGAAGGTGCTCTCAATGGAAACTACCTCAAACGCAAACTCCAAGATGCAGCCGAACAGCTAAAACAATACGAAATAAACGCCACCCCTAAAGGCTGGTCCTGCCACTGGGACAGGTACGCCCTCTTCTACCTTTCTCACCTTTCATCTCTGACATCTCAGACATGATTTGTGACCATCACCACCTGACGACGCGGCGCCGTCCCTCTTGGAGACTCCATTAGCGGTGCTGGGCAGGCAGAGCAACTTGCGGCAATTTCAGAGTTTGAGCCGGCCGCCAAATGGGAGAAATGCAGAGCGAGCGCTCAGTGCTTTGAGACGGAGCCGATCCACTGTTTGGACAGAGCTGGTGGCACTCTCAGGAGTGTAAAGCGCTGCTGCGTTGGGCGGGCCTGGGGGGTCGCGCATGCGAGAGCTCTGTGAACTTTGCAGGATCTCTGGATCACCTCTTCTGACCAACAGCTCTGACAAAGGACAAACTTCAACTCATCGCCGGAATGAAGAACAAGATTTCTGTCTCCTGCCAGCAGGTCAGACCCAAACATTTCTTTGTCTATTTGGCTTTCTCAATTAATTTTCCTTTATTTGAAATCTTTGCTCTTTTGTTTTTCAGCTCCCAGATCTGCTCCCTCTCTCTAGCATTCACTGTATGTTTGACACCAAGAGTATCATAAAAGCGACCTCCACGCACCGCGGGGTTGGGGGGCAGCCGCTTCTCACTGGGCTGTTCCCTGGTGCCCCTTCTTGGAGGGGCAACTTTAAGCCGAGGTGGCGGCTCAAAGTCCCAGTGCTAGTGCGACGTGGCTCTGCTGCACGCTGGCCCGCTCTCAGCCCTCCCCTCCTTCGGAGCAGGGGGCTCGGGGCAGTGCTCACGGAGCCAGCGGGGCCGCTAGCTTGGAACAGGCTGGCTTGGGCCTCTCCTGCCTCTATCCTCAAAGTTGTTTGTTGCGTTTGGGAGCAGCAGCCCAGCTGCAGAGGGTCTTCCCTGCGAGAGCACACTGCTGTCGTGGGCAGGCCTGCCTTGGAGTGTCACTGTGTGGGAAGGGAATGTAAAGCTTCGTTTTCTTTCTTGTGATTTAGGGAGCATAGGCGCTATTTCTATGTTAACGAGCACTCAGGAGAGTCGCAGTGGGAGTTCCCCGACGGCGAAGATGAAGACGAAGGACAGCAGAGTGCCGACAGAAAAACTGACGATCCTCCCAAACCACCTCCCAAAGAGAAAGGAGAGCATCCCGCCGATGCCACCGAGAGTTCAACAGGTATGGTGTGGGGATAGGAAGAGCAGGGGGGGGGAGTTTGGTGTGGCACTCCCAGCCCTGGGAGCGGGTCCCCATCCGTGCAGCGGTGGCAGTAGCTTTAGGTGAGCCTCCCTGTTCGGCGGCAGGGCCTTGGAAGGAGGCAGCACGCACCCGTGCTGGCAGCGGAGCGGCAGCGCGGTCAGTAGCCTGGGTTTTCAAGCCTGTGTCACTATGTATTCTTCAGGCTCCCTTTGTAAAGAATCCTTCTCAGGCCAAGTCCCTGCTACGTCTCTCATGCCGCTCACTCCATTTTGGACTCTGCTTCAGTCCTCTGTCCCGGTCCTCCAACCTCCCTTGCCTTTGGAAATGCCTCCGCCGCCTCCGCCTCCACCTGACTCGCCACCGCCGCCGCCACCCCCACCACCTCCTGGAGAAGACGGCGAGATCCAGGAAGTGGAGATGGAAGACGAGGGGGGGCGAGGAGCCGCCTGCCCCGGGGACGGAGGAAGATGCTCTGCTCAAGCCTCTCCTGCGCCCAGCTGTCAGCAGGAGCCAGGTGAGCAAAGCTGGGCCTTGCTTGGTGTCTCCAGCTAGCAAGCCACGATCCCATCGGGCTGTATATGTGCTGTCTGTGTTCTCAGTCCAGTACTTTCCATTGCAGGGCGCTGCCGAACCCAGCCCTGCCCTGCTACTCTCCACCAAGCCCCAGAAGCGGAAAGCCACAGAGATGAACCCGGAGCTGATGCAGCGAACAGCCACCATTGGCAGCTGCCCTGTCATCTACAGCCAGCCCTTGATGGCTGCTGGCAAGTACCAGCCTTCGCCTGTGCCCCTCACCTCCCTGAGGCCACGCCAGCGCCTGCAGGGCGAGATGCAGAGCCGTGCCAACCTCCGCCTGCCACCAGGACATGCTGTCCCCCAGCCATCCGGCATGGCCATACAGCCTGGCTACTTAGGTGTGACAGCACCCGCTGCACCATCCGTCATGAGCTACTCTGAGTGCGCCGTGCCTGCTGGCCTTGCTGCTGTGCCACCAGCCCCAGCACGTGGCTCCCTGCCTGCCACCAGCACTGCTGAGCATCCACCTCCCCCACCTCCACCCCAGACACCTCCACCTCCCACACCCAAAGCACCACCACCACCAGATAAACCTGAAAAGCCAAGGAAGGGGAGAAAGGAGAAGGTAGGAGGATGCTCCTGGGCTGTTACGTTGTCTGTGTGCCTGCTGTCTTGATGATGTGCCTAACTGCAGCCCGTTTAATTCCTTTGCAGAGCAAGAAGGGCAAAACAAAGATGCCATCACTGGTCAAGAAGTGGCAGAGCATCCAGCGGGAGCTCGATGAGGAGGAGAACTCCAGCTCCAGTGAGGAGGACCGGGAGACAACAGCGCAGAGGCGCATTGAGGAGTGGAAGCAGCAACAGCTGCTCAGGTATGGACACAGAAGCTTTGTCACAGAGCACTGCTGGTCAAGAGCCATCTCCTCTCATCCTCCTTAGAGGCAGGGAGTGTGATCTAGAGTCTCTGACTGGGGGAAAGAGTGGTGGGGGAGTGTCCCTTTGCACCACCTCTGTGCTGACACCCTGCTTTGTCCCTGCAGCGGCATGGCAGAGAGGAACGCCAACTTCGAAGCGCTGCCAGAGGACTGGAGAGCACGGCTGAAGCGGAGGAAAACTGCATCTAGCACATGAAGCGTACGCAGTGGCGCTGTTTTTTACAGTTGTACAGTTTGGAGCCCTTTATGACTCAACTGTTGTCCAATAAATTGTAGCAGTTTGGGATGTCTTGTCTGCTTGAATGGCAGGAGGGACATTTGGGGTTCATGTGGTTGGAGTGACACTGTGGGCTGGGGCTGGAGTGTCACCTGCAGTATGGAGCTGAGGGCCTTGCCATGGCACTGCTCCCCTTGGTGTTCACCAGGGCACGGTGAACAACACAGTCCCTCTGGCTCCGTTCCCAGCTCCACTCTGGAACCGCCCTGTCCTTCCCCACTGCCAACTGTCACTGAGCAACCGCATCTGGGAACAGGAGAGAGTTGAGTGCCTCTCGAAGCAATGTGGCTCCTGAGGCACCCCACTGCCCAGGTTGGGGGCTGGCAGGGGAGTTGGGAGGACTGGTGGCTGCCAGCCCTGGGAATGAGCAGGGCCTGATGGCACCATTCTGCCCAGGCTGTACCTGAGCCCTACGACAGCTTCATGCACAGCCACCTGTGCTACTACGGCTACTTCCAAGGTGAGCTGGGTGTCGCCTTCTTGTGCCCCGGGCAGTGGGACCCCGAGGTTGGGCTCCAGCAGTGCTCTCCCAAAGGCCAGAAGACAGACAGACAGCAGAGCTCCGTGTCTCCATGGGGACACACCAAATGCCACTGTGCTGACTCTGGCACCCAGCAGGGTGTGGGGAAGGACCCAAACTGTGAGTAGAACCCCCAGCACCAAGGCTGCAGCACTCCTGGTGAGGTGACAGGTGCTTTGGGGTTGACACCAGGAGCATTGTCTCCAACCTTTCCAGCCCATGCTGTCTGTTCTCTGCTGGAACTGCATCATGGGGCTGGGAGCTCCCCAGCCTGTTCTGCAGCCCCTAGGGCCCCGCAGATGGTCCCCTTGCAGGACTATGGTTCACGCAGGGAGCCACGGGCTCTCTTTGCCCTTCCCACGGCGCAAGGACCCCTTCCTGCTCCCCGGTGGCCCATTGAGTGCGAGGTCATCAAAGAGACCATCAGACACATCGGTGAGGTAGCACTCTGCCTTTTCCTATCCTCGTCCCCATCGCCAACCACTCTGATGATAATGGGGTGTGTCTCCATCCCTCCCCAGAGTGGATTCCCCCTGAACCAGAACCCTTCTGCCAGCCCATAGACCACCACTGGCTCCCAAGGGCGGAGAAGGAGGGCACCGTTGTCTACCAGCTCAGCCCAGGTACTGCCCAAGGGTGCTGCTCACCCCCTCCTCATCCCTGTGCTATCTCTTGGGTGTTGAGCCCAGCTGTTCCCAGTGCCCTCAGGTTCCTGCTTCACCCGTGCTCGGGCTGGGGGGGGCCCCAGGCCCCCTTTCCTCACCAGCAGCCACTCTGGAGGACTCCCAGGACAACACACTGCTGTTTGAGTCACGCTTCGAGTGTGGCAACCTCCAGAAAGCAGTCAAGGTGTAAGAGTGGTGATGGGGATGGGCAATAGGACACAGTGGCATGCCCAGGTGCCAAAGTGTGGCCCTTCTGCCCACCAGGGGCCCTTATGAGTATGTGCTGACACTGCGGCCAGACCTGTACACCGCCAAGCACACCCAGTGGTTCTACTTCCGCGTGCAAAACACACGGAAAGACACCATCTACTGTTTCACCATTGCCAACCTGGCAAAGCCCAAGAGCCTCTATGGCAAGGGCATGTGCCCACTGTTCTACTCCCAGAAGGATGCCCAGAGCCATGGCATTGGCTGGCGCCGCATCGGCACCAACATCCGCTACTACCGAGGGAACAGCGGGGAGGAGCCGGCTGCCTTCTGCCTGTCCTGGAGCACCTGCTTTCCCCATGACAGTGACATGTGCTACTTTGCCCACTCTTATCCCTACACCTACTCAGACCTGCAGCGGTACCTGCGGATGGTGACGGGTGATCCAGCACGCTCACAGTACTGTGTGGTGCGGGCACTGTGCCGCAGCCTGGCCGGTAACATCGTCTACGTGCTCACCATCACTGCGCCGTCTGGCGGTGCAGCCAAGCGGACGGTGGTGCTGAGCGCCCGTGTGCACCCTGGGGAAAGTGGTAGCTCCTGGGCCATGCAGGGTTTCCTCGATTTCATCCTCAGCGCTGCTCCCGACGCTCAGCTCCTGCGCCGGCTCTTTGTTTTCAAGGTGGTGCCCATGCTCAACCCCGATGGGGTGGTGGTGGGCAACTCCCGCTGCTCTCTGGCTGGCCGTGACCCCAATCGAGCCTACAGGACTGGATCTCGCGGCTCCTTCCCGGCCATCTGGCACCTGCGGGCCATGGTGGAGAGGTGAGGCCAGCGGTGCATGGGCAGCAGTGGGGTGTTGGCTGCTGTATCCTGACAGGTACCTGCAGGCTCTTGGTGGAGCGGGACGTGGTGCTGTACTGTGATTTCCACGGGCACAGCCGCAAGAACAACGTCTTCATGTATGGCTGCGATGCTGGTCAGGATGGCTCTGAGACACGGTTGCAGGAGCGCATCTTCCCACTGATGCTAAGCAAAAACGCACCTGACAAGGTGGGCTTGGTATCTGGTGATCTGCATTGGGGAGCATCGTGGTGACATTGGTTGCTGTCATGGTGCATCCACGGGGCTGCAGTTCTCCTTCTCCAGCTGCAAGTTCAAGGTGCAGAAGAGCAAGGAGGGGACGGGCAGGGTAGTCATGTGGAGAATGGGCATTGCCAACAGCTACACCTTAGAGATGGCCTTTGGTGGATCCACACTGGGTGAGGGACAGTGCTGGGAATGGACTCAGAAACACAATTTCAGACCTAAAGGCAGCCTCTGGGGCCTGGTGAGGGGTGCAGCCGCTTATTTTGTTGTCCTATCTTCCCCTCAGGTGGGAGGAACTCACACTTCACAGTGGAGGACCTCAAATCATTGGGCTACCACCTCTGTGACACACTGCTTGACTTCTGTGATCCCAATCCAGCTAAGGTGGGTGGGTGACTGCAGCCAGCAGCAGCCCCACACAGCAGTGACAATGACACTGGCTCCATTACACAGTTCCAGCAGTGCCTGGCAGAGGTGGATGCATTGCTGCGGCCGCGGCTGGGTTCTGGTCAGAGCTGGAGTGACATCCCCACCTCACAGCTGGAGTCCAGGTGTGTCCCGGTGGTGCCATCTGTAGGAACAGTGACTGTGGCAGTGGCTGCAGTCATATTCTCCCTCACACAGCACCAGCGGCTCCGATAGCTCCGTGTCTGATGGGTCCCTGGAGAGGAGGGAGAGCCCTTGGGGACAGAAGGGACAAGGTGCCAGAGTAGCACCCGGCCAGTTGCAGCTGAGGAGGAAGCGGTTACGGAGTCGCAGAGTGAGGAATGCCATGTACAGGCCCAATGGCACCCAAAGGAGTCATGACGGTGACCTGGTGAGCGTGGCCCAGTGTGGCTCTGCCTGCCACAGTGGGACTTGGAGTGCCTGCAGCCCCACTTTTGTGCCCCAGCAGACACAGTCACGGTCACCAATGCCCCTATCTGTCCCCACACGAAGAGGCTGTGGGGCAGCAGAGGAGCTGCACGGCGCTGTCTCCACTGCACACAGGGCAGTATGCCACCACCACATCGCTGCGAGAGCCACACACGTGACAACCACAGGATGCCACCGGGCACCACAGAGTGCCATTGCTGCCACCACCAGCAGCACAGGCACTGCTTCCTCACGGGAAGGCAGAGTGAGGCCCTCCTCACGGGACACCAGAGCCGTCCCTGGGGTGGTGGTGGCTGCTGCTGGCTGTGGGAGGCGGCCAGGCCTCACAGCGGTGCGCTGCTCCGCCTGCACTCGCCATTAAAGGCGGCTTTGTTGCGGCTTTGTTGTGCCGTGTTCATGTCGCGCCGCGTCCCACGGGGGGTGACGGGCTCCCGACGGTCAGCTGCCGCGGTGTCACCTCAGGCCCCCTCGCCACGGCGACGGCTCGGGCCTGCAGGCCTCGACGCCGCATCTCAGGCCACACGAGTGGTGCAGGCCGCGTTGCCGTGGAGACCAGACCGGAAGTGGGCTGAGAGCGCGCCGGAAGTCACGGCAAGGCGGAAGCGGAAGCGGTGGAGGTGTCCTTTGGGCCGTGGCGCCGGGGCGGCAGCATGGCGGACGAGGCTTCGCAGGTGCTTCTGGGCTCGGGGCTGACCGTGCTGTCGCAGCCTCTCATGTACGTGAAGGTGCTGGTGCAGGTAAGGGGGTGCCGGCGGCGGCGGTGCTCGGCTCTTGCATAGCGCAGCGGTATGGGGGACGTCGGGGGATTGCACAGAGAGTGGGCCCGAGGGGGCCGTGGGGACCTCTGTGCTCTCGTCCCACAGGTGGGATACGAACCGCTGCCGCCCACCTTGGGCAGAAACATCTTCGGTCGCCAGGTCTACCAACTTCCAGGCCTCTTTGCCTATGGTGAGTTCGGCGGTGCAGCCCCATTCGGGTGCTGTGGGCACGCGGCGGGGCTCTGACGTTGTCCGTCTCTCCTCCAGCCAAGCATATCGTGAAAGTGGATGGCAGAGCGGGGCTTTTCAAGGGCCTCGCCCCCCCGTCTCTGCTCCAGCGCCATTGGTACCGTGGTGCATGGCAAAGTGCTGCAGGTACTGTGCCCCCTGTGTGCCTTCGCTTGCAGCTGCTGGTGGGTCACTCCTGACCGTGTGCTTCTCTCCACAGCGGTACCAGGAGGCTGAGAAGGCTGAGGTATGTGGGGGCTTTTAGGATGAGGTGTGTATTTCAAGGGCTTGCCTCATGCTTTTGTCTCTCTCCAGCCAGGAGCCAGCAAGAAGGAGCCTGTGTCCTCACTGGAGCAGGTGCTGAAGGAGGTGAGAGGAAGGAGGGTGCTGCAGGGTTCCCCCCTACCCTCTCTCTCTGCTTCTGACAGCTCTTCTCTCCTCCAGACTTCCCGAGAGATGGTTGCTCGCTCTGCTGCCACCCTTATTACCCACCCCTTCCACGGTATGTATCCCCACAGTTGTCTGTAACCACCACTCTGGCTCCGTGGGCATCATGGTGACAGCTTCAGTGCCATCCCACTGTGCCATGCTGATCTCAGCTCTGCCCACAGTGATCACCCTGCGATGCATGGTGCAGTTCATCGGCAGGGAGACCAAGTACAGGTACGGGGGCAGCCACAGGGTGCCATGTCCCCATGACTCTGCTTTGTGTGACCAGTGCCCTCTCCTCTTCTTCCTGGCACAGTGGAACACTAAGCGCCTTCGCCACGATTTATCGAGAAGAAGGCATCCTGGGGTTCTTCGCGTGAGTGCTGTGGGCTGGGGGCGGTGGGGGTCTTTCCACTAAACCCACAGACCTCGGGCATTGCTTCTTGCTTTGTTTTCCCATTTACTTGCTCACTGTTCTTCATAGTGCTCCACCTTCATTTTGGTACCAAAAAGATGTACTCCTTGGGCAAGCTAATGGCTTGTAATCACAGTGCCTGCCCTGTGTTCATAGAACCACTGGAAGGGACCACAAAGCCCCCCCAGCAGATCATGCTGCCCAGGGACCCATTGAGGGGTGGCCTTGGGCACCTGTAGAGATGGGGCACCCACATCTTCCTTGTGTAATCTGTTGTGTGGCTGTTGTTTGGTGCCTAGGGCACCATAAAACCATGTTTGAGCCACCCATTATTTCCTGAGTATCCACATTCCTGAGGCTGTGAGCTCTTCCACCGAGTGAAGATCTGCTGTTTCCTGTTCCTAAACCCTCTGCCTCTTCCCTTCCAGCGGCCTTGTTCCCCGGCTCCTCGGAGACATCCTCTCACTCTGGCTCTGCAACATGCTGGCCTACCTCATCAACACATACGCGCTGGAGAACGGGGTATGGGCTCTGTGCCAGGCTGTGGGTGATCACAGTCTCAGGGGATGCTCAGGTCCCTGCTTCAGGTGGACCTCACAGTGCCTTCTTCCCCCCAGGTCTCTATGACAGAGATGAAGAGCTACTCGCAGGCAGTCACTGGGGTGAGTACAACCCACAGGCATGTGTTGGCATGCTCATGGTGTTTCCCACTGAGCAGCCCTGCTCTGCCTTGCAGTTCTTCGCCAGCATGCTGACGTACCCCTTCGTGCTGGTCTCCAACCTGATGGCTGTCAATAACTGCGGGTGAGCGCACTGCCACCACCACCTCCCTCGTCTCCCACACTTGCCATGTGTGCGTGTGATCCACGTGAGATGTTCCCAAAGGAAGCTCCTAAAGGGCAAGAATGGTTTCCAACCCCCCAGGGCTGAGCAGGCGCATCCGTGGGGAGGTGCGGGGTGGGAGCTGGAGCCTCAGCAGTGTTACAGATGGAGCTCAGCCCTGTGCAGGGCTGGGGAATGATGGGTCCTACTTCGCCCCTGGGTGGAAATAACACTGTGCTCTCCTTACCAGGCTAGCTGGGGGCCTGCTCCCCTATGCACCCACCTACTCCTCCTGGCTGGACTGCTGGAGCCAGCTGCGCAGGGAAGTAAGTGTCACAATGCTCTGCCACTGTGTGGCTGCTATGGGGTCGAGGGCAGATCTGAAAGACCCCCAGGCTGATACTTATTCTGTTGCAGGGCAACATGAGCCGAGGGAACAGCTTGTTTTTCCGCAAGGTGCCCGCAGGAAAGCGATATGTGTGGGATGAGAGGAGGTTCCGCTGAAGGCGGGAGCGGAGCTGTAAACCCATGCTAGTCTCTACTGAGAAAGAATTATGAGAGAGTGGTGATTTCTATACTTTTTTTTTTTTAATCATTTAATTTTGAGCGATGAAAATATCTGTGTGAGTGTTTATTGTGGGGCTGTGGGCTTTTTTGGGGGGGGGCGACCCTGCCCTGTCCTGCCCTACCTTGCCCTGCCCTGCCTGGCTCATCTCCACCGTTCCACAGAGGTGTGCACACGCTGTCCCAAGGTTGTGGGGCAGGAGTGTTCAGCAGTGTACCAACAGTCCTAATGTGTTCAGACACTGCAGGGTTGCTGCAGTCCTCATGTCCCAGTTGTACATCCGGCAGCAGTGGATCACACCCAGTCATGGGGTTGCACAGCCTGCAGGGGAGGTGTAGTCCCAGTGCTCAAGCTGCACGCCCAGTGCCAGGGTTGCACCCCTGCTGGCAGTGTTACATCCCCGGTGTGCGGACTGCACTCCTGGCTATGGGATTGTTTACCCAGGGGAAGTGCTGCACGCCCAGCTGTAAAGATGTACACTTCGTGGCCGCCGTTGCTCGCTTAACTGGGGCACCGCACGCCCCGTAACCACTTCGCATAGCCGCTGGGAGCGCTGCAGCCCCGGGGAGGCGGTCCCTCCCTCCGTCCCTCCGCCCCGGAGCGGTGCAGCCATGCGGGTGGGCAGCTGGGCGCGGGGGGCTCCGCACCGCGTGACGCTGTGCGGGGGCACGGAGCGGCGGTGCCGGCAGCTGTTGGCGGAAGGGGCGGCGGGGGGGGGGGGGGGGGGGGGGGGGGGGCCGTGGGGTGGGGGCCCCCCTTACCGGCCCTGCCGCAGCGCCGCCTCCCCACCCCCCCACCCGTTGCAGCTTCCCCGGGGGAAAACGGGAAGCGGCGGACGGAGGAGCGGAGGGCACCGCGCTGCGAGAGGCGCGGGAGGAGCTGGGGCTGAAACTGCGGGAGGAGAGCGTCTGGGGGCGGCTGCGAGGGCTGCCCGAGAGGGTACGGAGCGGGGACACAAAGGCGGATAGAACGGCGGCAGTGGGACATGGGGACAGAATGGGGATCAAGGGGCACGGGGTCAGAGGGGCGGCACCGGGACCGTGGGGATGACTCAGAGACATGGGGACAGAACGGGGACGGGGAGGCAGCACAGGGACGTGGGGGAGCGGACAGAACGAAGGGTGGGTACAGTGCATAGAGGCAGAATGGGGACAGGATCAGGGCGGGGACACTGAGGACAGAATGGGGGATAAACTGGGGACATGGGAACTGCGATGGAGCATGGGGACGTTGGGGACAGAACGGTGGCATAATATACAGAAGGTGGCATTGTGGACTGAATAGAGATGTGGGGACAGAATGGTGATGAGGACAATGCTGGGACATGGGGACAGTGTGGGGAATGTTTGGAAAAATACACAGATGGCAAAGGAACATGGGGACAGAACAGGCGTGTAGGACAAGCCTGCTAGAGAGCATTTTGATCTTGAGCTCAGGGCTGGCAGTGATAAGTTGAGAACAGCAGCAGTCCCCTTGTCTATCACTGTCAACAGGGTGACATTGGGAACAGCACAGGGACACAGGTGGTATGGTGGGGTTACAGGCACTTCTGGGGACATGACAGGGATGTAGGGATCGGGGGACACAGGGCTGAGAGATGGGGTGGGGTAATTGGGAAGGAAGTGTAATTGGAGGCACTGGGGACACTGTGTGGCTGGGAAATGGAACAGAGATGACTGGGGCTGAGGTGACAGGGACACTGGGGACACAGTGGAGACGTGGTGAGATTGGTAAAGTTGGTGGGGATACAGGGATGGAGTGTCTGGGGACAGGGACACTGGGGCTCAGGGAGGCTGGGGGTGGGACAGCAGGGACTGGGAACAGGGTGACAGGATGGGGTCAGCGGGGCAGTGGAGACACACGGATGGGCATGGGGTGGCTGGGGATAGGATGGCAGGGACGTGGTGGGCAGAGGCTGATGGTTTGGGGATGGGGCAGTAAGGTGGCCGCAGCACAGTAGCATTTGTCACCCTGTCTTTCTGCCACGTGCTCCCTGCCAGCACGGGATGCTTGTGGTCCCCGTGGTGGCCAACCTGGGACCCCTGGAGGACCTGACGCTGTCCCCAAACCCTGACGAGGTGGGTGACCTCCTGCCCTTTGCCCCCTTCCCTGCTGCCACCCATGTGCGTCCCCCAACCCTCTTCCTGCCTTTGCAGGTGGCAGAGATCTTCACACTGCCTCTGGAGCACCTTCTGCAGGAGGAGAACCAGGGCTATACCCATTTCCGCACTGCTGGTCGTTACGGCTACACTCTGCCCGTCTTCCTCAACGGTCCCCACCGCATCTGGGGGCTGACAGCCATCATCACTGAGCTGACGCTGGAGCTGCTGGCGCCCAATTTGTACTGCAGAAAGACCCACGTGCCTGGCCGTGGCATCACTGCTCCCCAAAAAAGTGCTTGAGCTGCATATTGGAAGGAACCGAGGCTCTGATGGTGAGGGGTTTTGGGGTGGAGGGTGGCATGGTTTCACCACTGTCCCCCTCTCTGCGCCACTGCACCCATGGTTGATGTTTCACATTATGATTTTAGTAAAAAGACGTGTTTCAAGCCACTTCAGTTACAGCAGTGTTTATTAAGGAGCCACAAGAGTGGGCTAGAACCCACAGGGAGCAGCAAATTGTGGTGTCACTGCTGTCACCACCCTGACCTCCTCACGCTGAGGCCGCTCGTGCTTTGGCCTCTCCAAAGCGCCGCATCCTGTCCTCCAGCTCCGGCCGAAAGTGGCGGATGAGGCCCTGGGTTGAGCAAACAAAGTGGAGTCAGTGAGGCTGAGGGCTGAGCCCCCAAGGTCCTGCTGCCATCCCAAAGCCCTGCACTCACCTGCACTGGCCATGCGGCACCATCCCCCAGTGCACAGATGGTGTGGCCCTCAATCTGCTTGCTGATCTCCCACAGTGCATCGATCTCAGCTGTCTGTGCGTCTCCCCGCACGAAGCGTGCCATCACCTTGTTCATCCAGTCAACACCTGTGGGGACAGGGACACGGTGACAGGGCCTGTGATGCAGTGATAGAACAAGTGCCACAGCCCTACTCTCACCTTCCCGGCATGGGGTGCACTGCCCACAGCTTTCGTGTTTGTAGAACTCGATGAGACGAGCGATCGCTTTGACAATGTCAGTCTGAGGAGGAAAGGGACAATCAGGGGACACTCATTCAGAGAAGGGGGCAGCCTGGGGAGGGCTCACCCTGTACCGATTTATCCATGACAATGACGGCAGCCGTGCCAAGCCCGCTCTGCGCCTGCACCAGGGAATCAAAGTCCATCAACACAGTCTCACAAACTGACTTTGGGAGCAGCGGGGTGGAGGAGCCCCCCGGGATGACAGCCAGCAGGTTGTCCCAGCCACCACGGACACCCCCTGCCAAAAAAGAGGGGACACACTGAGCCGGGCCCAGCAGGACCATCCCGTTGGGTTTGAGCGTGGTACTTACCAGCATGCTTCTCAATGAGTTCCTTCAATGGCACTGACATCTCCTCCTCCACTGTGCAGGGGTGGTTGACGTGGCCAGAGATGTTGAAAAGCTTTGTACCGGAGTTGCGCTCGCGCCCAAAGCCAGCAAACCAGGCACCACCACGCCGGCAGATGGTGGGGGCCACAGCCACCGTCTCCACATTGGCCACCGTGGTGGGACAGCCAAAGACTCCTGTAGGGAATCAGAGCTGTGAGTGGTGCCAGAGGGAATTAGGGGGGTGGAGACGGGCAGAAGGGCTCCAGGACGTACCCACGTCAGCAGGAAAGGGCGGCTTGAGGCGCGGCTTGCCCTGCTTGCCCTCAATGGACTCGATGAGTGCTGTCTCCTCGCCACAGATGTACGCCCCGGCACCCCTCACCACGAAGACATCAAAGGCATAGTCAGAACCACAGGCATTCTTCCCCAGAAGCCCAGCCTCGTATGCTTCCCTTATGGCCACCTGCAGAGGGGACAACAGGCAGATAGCAGCAGGGGATGTCCCCATGAGTCTTCCTCTGTGTCCGTGGCACCCACCTGCAGGTTGGAGGCCTCATTGTAGAACTCGCCGCGGATGTAGATGTAGGCGGCACGGGCGCCCATGGCACGGCCAGCCACCAGGCAGCCCTCCACCAGCTTGTGTGGGTCGTGCCGCATGATCTCACGGTCCTTGCAGGTGCCTGGTTCCCCCTCATCTGCATTCACTACCAGGTACTTGGGTCTGACAGGATGTGGTGTCAGTGTCAGCACCCTGTCCCATCTCCCAGCTCCGTATCTCCACGTTCCCAGCGCTCCCTCTGTTCCATCTCCCCACTACCCCATCCCTGTCCCCGCCACATTCCTGGTGTCCCTAAGTAATCCCATCCCCTCTCAGTCCCCTCCCAACCTCCCTCTCTTCTCAGCGCCCTGATTACTTTGCCACTCCTTTGCCTGTACTCCCACCCTATCCATGCCCGCACACTCTGCACCCCAATGTCACTTTGTTCCCAGTCACCCCAGCCCCATCTCCTAATCATATGATGTCCCCTGTAATCCCTGCTCTTGTGTCCCCAGATCTCCCTGTCCCCACTGTCTGCCATTCCATCTCCCATCCCTGCATCCCCAGTGTTCCTTTGTCCCTAGACACACCTTTCCCATCTCCCAACCTGCATCCCCTGCTCCCCACGTCCCTGTTCCCAAGCAGTCCTGTCAGCCCTCAGCCCCTTCCCGACCTTCCTGACCCTCCAACGTCCCCATCACTGCATCTCCAATCACCCCAGCCCCTGAGCCCCATCCTCTCTGCACCCTCCACATCCTTGCCCTGCCCACCCCTTCTCCTCAGCGCCTACCTGCCATCAGGCGGCTTGTTCATGAAGCTCCACTTGAGGCCGGTGGGGAAGCCGGCGCCCCCGCGGCCCCTCAGCCCCGAGGCTTTGATCTCACCCAGGATCCAGTCGACACCCTTTAGCAGGATCTCCTTCGTCTTGTACCAGTCGCCCCGCCGCAGCGCTCCCTGCAGCCTGCGAGCACGGCACGGCGGCTGTGAGCACCCGCACCCCTCCCGCGGCCCCCGTTCCTCTCCCACGTTCCCGGTTCCCGCTGCCCACCTCCACTCGTGCCGCCCATAGAGGTTGGTGAAGATGCGATCTTCATCTTTCAGAGAGCCGAACTGCGTCTTTTTCGGCGCTGTCTGCGGGGAAGGGAGGCGCTCAGCGCTGCCCCGGGCTCGGAACCGGGCTGAGCGCTCGGCCCAGCACTCACCGAGAAGCCGGCGGCGGCGGAAGGAGGGAACCGACGCAGGGCCCTCAGCTGCCAGGCGGCCATGGCGCTCCGCCGCCACCTTCAGGCGCCCCCCGCTGCGTCGCTCAGATGTGACGTCATCGGAGAGCGCCGCCGCGCGCGGTGATGACGTCACCGAAGCCGGCCGTGGGTCAGGGGGCGCGGAGGCGGTGGCGGGGTTCACGCCGCGCTGCGGGCTCTGAGGACGCCGCGGGTTTCCCGCTGCCAACCCCGTCCTCCGAGGTCACGGCTCCGTGCTCGGGGACCCCTGCAGCCCTCGCCCTGGCTCTGGGTTCCCGCTTCTCCCGCCCCCGGGCCCCGCAGCGCTCCCACGGCGGGCCCCCGCCGTCTCGTTGTCCGGTGTCAATGTCTCGGCTCGTGTATCTCGGCCGCCGGATCCCGTTTCCCGTCTGCAATCTCACCCCGGCACTGGGGGATCGGATTCGGAGTCTGGAGGGAGGGTAGAGAGCCCTGAGCGCCGGGCGGGAGCCGTCATGTTCCTGTTCATCCGCAGCCCCCAGCGTCGCGCCCCCGGCAGCCCACTGGCGTCCACCTGCCGAGCCCCTCCGGGGGTGAAACGGGGCCACCGCAACCCCCGGGGGCACCGGAGCGCTGGGGGGGGGCGGCGGAGCACCGAGGAGCCCCAGCTGCCCTCCGCTTCCAGGCAGGTAATGGGGCCGGGCAGCTAACCGGGGGGAACGGGGAGGACTTTGGAAGGGGTGACGGGGGTGGGGCGGTAACGCCGTCCCCCCTCAAGGGGAACAGCTGGGCGGCTCCCCCACATCTGGAGCGGCGTGGCCGAGCAGGGCATAATCCGGGGGATTATGTGTGTGTGTGCGGGCAGCGTGCGGCCCCCCCGCCTCGCCCTGCATATCCCGAGATATTCCATAAAAACCGTAAATCCCCACGCAGCCTCTGTTACTATAAAAAAACCCCGTCCTGGCGCGGCCGGGCCAGAGCGGCGGCCCCCCAGGACTGCGCCAGGCGGCCCCCCGGGGGGACCGGTTATGCCTGGGCACCCCCTGGCCATGGGCAACTGCACCAAGACCCCCGAGAGAAGGCTCTCCAAGGTAAGGCCGAAGTGCAGGGGGGTGCTCGGGGGCTGTGCTGGGCTTCCTACTGCCCTCCGGCTCTGCCTGCAGGACGGGAAGCAGCGCTCCGGCCCCCCCAGTCCCCAGGATGGTGAGGAGCTGGCAGAGGCTGCGCAATCACCACCGCTGCAGAGCTACTCAGTGCTGCATGGGCTTGTGGGGCCGGCGTGCATTTTCCTCCGGCAGAGCATTGCCATCACACAGCTGGTATGTGAGTGTTATACCCTCCTGGGGTGCGTCCCGGTCCTCTGATATCACTGCCCTCATAACTGCCCACTAGTGTGGATTTGGGGTGGCTGTGGGGAGGGAGCCGTCCTCCAGCCTGCATTCTTTTTGCCAGGACCGGGAGCTGCGGCCGGAGGAGATCGAAGGTGAAGTGTGGGGATGTGTCCCTGGGTTGGGTCCTTGTGCTGCTCCAGTGTAGGGTCTCACCCATATCTGTTCCCCTTGGTCCCCGTCCCAGTTCCCATCTTGCCCCATCAGGGAGGACCCATCCTGTTTGATCTCTGTCTCTCCACATGTTCCCCTCAGTTTCCATCCTGGTGCCCATCTTAGCACCTGTTCCCCTCACTTCCCATCCCTGTTTCTGTCTTTCCACCTGTTTATCTTGGTCCTCATCACAGCACTTGTTTCTCTCAGTCCCCATCCTGGCCTCTATCTCACCACCCATTCCCCTTCATTCCAATCCCAGTCCCCATCTCACCACCCATTCCCCTTGGTTCTCATCCCAAACCCTATCTCAGCACCAGGTCCCCATCCCAGTCCCCATTGTGCAATCTATCCTGCTTGGTCCCTGTCTTGATACCCATTCCCATTAATTCCTATCCCAGTCCACATCTTGCTACACATTTTCATTTGTCCCCACCTCACCACCTGTTCCTCTCAGTCCCCATCCCAGTCCCCATCTTGGCACCTCTTCTACTGTGTCCCCCCCCTGGTCCCCATTGTGCCTTTCATTCTGCTGTATCCCCATCTTGCAACTTGTCTCACTCAATCTTCATCTCACCACCTGTTCCCCTTGTTTCCCATCCTGGTCCCCATCTCAGCACCTCTTCTACTGGATCCCCATCTCAATCCCCATTGTGCCACCCATCCCACTCGGTCCCCATCTTGACACCCGTTTCCTTGGCTCCCCATCCCAGTCTCCATCTCAGCACCCATTCCCCTTAGTCTTCATTCTGGTCCCCATCTCTCTGCCCACTCCCATCAATCCCCATCTCAGACTTCCCCCTCTCAGCACCCATTCCATTGGGTCCCCATCCCAATTCCCATTACACCACCCATCCCATTCGATCCCCATCTCAACACTCATTTCCTTGAGTCCCTATCCCAGTCTCCATCTCAGCATCTGTTTCACTGGCTTCCTATTCCAGTTCCCATGTTCTCTGTGCCTCCTTTCCTGCTTGGTCCCCATATTGGCACTCGTTCTCTGCAGTCCCCATGCTGGTCCCCATCTCAGCACCTGTCCCTCTCAGTCCCTGAGTGCCTGTTCCCTTCATCCCCACCTCGCCACCTGTCCTGCCCCTACCTCCGGGGTGCCCCCAGGGCTGTCCCTGGGTGTCACCCTTCTTGCTGTGCTGTACCCAGAGCTGAAGCAAGCCTTCAAGGAGTTTGACAAGGACCGCGATGGCTACATCAGCTACAAGGACCTGGGCGAGTGCATGCGCACCATGGGCTACATGCCCACTGAGATGGAGCTCATTGAGCTGTCCCAGCAGATCAGTAGGTGCCGGGGCGGGGGGGGTGACCCCATACCCGCACGGTGACACCACCCCCGCTGACTTGCTTCCCCCCTTTGGTCCCCCAGCAGGTGGCAAAGTAGATTTTGACGACTTTGTGGAGCTGATGGGCCCTAAGATGCTGGCGGAGACGGCGGACATGATCGGGATCAAGGAGCTGCGCGACGCCTTCCGCGAGGTGAGGGGTGCGGACAGCAGGGCTGGGGGGACACAGCGCTGGGAGCACAGTGGTGATGCTGGGTTCCCCCCGGGGCAGTTCGACACCAATGGGGACGGGCAGATCAGCATGGCGGAGCTGCGGGAGGCCATGCGGAAGCTGCTGGGGCAGCAGCTCAACTACCGCGAAGTGGATGAGATCCTCAAGGATGTGGATCTCAACGGGGACGGCCTGGTGGACTTCGAAGGTAATGGGGGTGAGGGTGAAGGGGGGGACCCCCCCCAGATCCCGGCTTTATCTGGGGGAAGATGGCATCAATGATTGGGGGGGGGGGGGGTGGCGGTAGTGAGCCCCCATCGCCAGCTTTATTTGGGGGTTAATGCTGTGGTTCTTTGCAGAGTTTGTGCGGATGATGTCGCGCTGAAGGGCCAGGAGCCGCCGCCGTGCCTTACCGGGAGGAGGAGGGGCGTAGGCCTCCCCGGGCCTGCGTTGCCCCTCCGGGGGGGAAGGGAGGGGAGCTCTAGTCGTGGCCCCCTGGGGTCGTGGTTTCGCAGCTTTGCCGGTTCCCAATGAAGCTCTGTGCCGTCGGGTGCCGTGTGCCCGTCCATTGAGCGCCGGGGGGTTTGGGGGGGGGAAATGGGGGAGCGGGACGCCGCTCGTCTCCATGGTGACGAGAGACCGGCGCGCCGTGTTTGCGTGTTGGCGGCGTGCGGGTCGTGACGTCATCGCCGCGCCCCGCCGAGAGCGCAGGCCGGCTCCTTTCGGGCCGTCGACCAATCAGCGCCGCCGGACCGCGGCGCCCGGCCAATCGGCAGTTAGGAGGCGGGAGGGGGGGGGCGCCCCGCTCGGCCGCTTCGCTTCCGTCTTCCCCACACGGCGGCCGCCGCTCGGCACGGATCGCCGCTCGGCGCGGTGCTGGGATGTCCTACAAACCCATCGCGCCCGCCCCCAGCGCCAGCCCCGCCCCGGGGCCCGCCGCCACGGCCGCCGGTGAGAGGAGCCCCCGGGGGGTAGAGCGGGGGTGGGGGGAAGAAGGGGACTTAAGGAGAGGCACGAGGCCTGAAGGGGGGGCGGCGGGGCGTGGAGGAGGGGACGCGGGGAGTCGGGGGCCGAGGGAGGGAAGGGACGGCGCCCGGGGGCGGCCCGAGAGGGGCGCAGGGCCTGAGGAGAGCCGGGCTTGAGGGGATGACAGGGCCTGAGGAGGAGGAGGAGGACGGGGCCCGGAGGAGGGCTGGACCCAGTCTGAAGGAGGGCCGGACCCGGTGTCGCTCCCCGCAGCTCCCAGCGTCCCCTCGCCGTCTGCCTTCCGCCCGCTCTTCAACGACTTCGGGCCGCCCTCCATGGGCTATGTGCAGGTGAGGCCGTGGGGCGAGGGCGGACGAGGGGAGGGCGGTGTGGGGCAACGCTGAGCCTCCCCCCCTCCCGCCCTTCTCCTCCGCCTTCCCTCCCCCCGTACCTCCCCTGTCAGGCCATGAAGCCGCCCGGCGCGCCGGGCTCGCAGAGCACCTACAGCGACCTTCTCTCTGTCATCGAGGAGATGGGCAGGGAGATCCGACCCACCTACGCCGGCAGCAAGAGCGCCATGGAGCGACTCAAGCGGGGTACAGAGCTGGGGGGTGGCCCCTCTGTGTTACCTCCCTTTCCCCCCTCCCCCAGCCCGGACCTCGGTGCCTTACTTCATGTCGTCCCGTCCCCCCCCTTCAGGGATCATCCACGCGCGGGCGCTGGTGCGGGAGTGCTTGGCCGAGACAGAGCGCAACGCCCGCACGTGACAGCCGCCCCCCGCCCCCCCCGAGCCCCGCCGGTGGCTCCCCCCGAGCGAGGGCCACCCCCGGGGCTCCCCCCCCTCCCCCCCAACCTTCCAGCTTTTATAAATAAAAGACGTGTTGCACCCCCCCCGTCCCTTAAAGAAAATACTCCTTCCAAACAAAAAAAAAAAGGATAACCCGAATTTCCCCAAATATACCGCTCCGTTTTAATTTCCCGGTCCGCCGCCCCCCCGCCTCTGACGTCCCCTCTGATGTCACCCCCCCCACCCCCCCCTGCTGTACCACCTCCTGACGTCAGCGGGCGCCCCCCACCCCGTGACGTCACGAAACGCGGGGCCGGCTCAGAGCGGCGCAGGTTCGGAAGGGGCTGAGCGCAGCCGAAGGGAACCGAAAGGAGCCGAAGGGTTACGGAAAGAGCCGAAGGGAGCCGAGCGCGGGGCCGAGCGGGCGGGGGGCGCGTTGCTATGGCAGCGGGGAGGGCCCGGCCGAAGCGGGCCGGGCCGGGGCCGGGTTAACGTTGGCGGGTCGCGGAGCCCCCTCGGCCCTTCCCCCTCCCCAAAACCCGGCGCCATGCTGATCAAGGAGTACCACATCCTGCTGCCCATGAGCCTGGAGGAGTACCAGGTAGCGCAGCTCTACATGATCCAGGTGCGGCTGGGGCCTGAGCCGCGGCACGAGGGGGGCGCGAGGGGCCTGGGGGGGGGGAGGTCGTGTGGGGTTTGTGTGCGGTCGGGGATCGTGTGGAGCCTGGGGGGGGGGGTGCAGGAGGTGGAGATCAGGGGGTTCGAGGCTGAGGGATATGGGGGACTGTTTGGGGTCTGGAGGCGTCCTATGGGGTTCTGGGGAGTGCAGGAGGATGGGGGTGTAAGTGAGGGTCAGGGCTGAGCTGGGGGCTGAGGGTTGTGTGGGGGTGTTGGGAGGGGGCTGTATGGAGTCCTGGGAACGTGGGGCTGAGAGTGGGGGTTGGGGCGGTTCAGAGCTGGAGGGGCTGTCTGTGGGTAATATGGAGCTTGGGGTTTGTATGGGGTCCTGTATGATCCAACATCAAATCCATACATTTGTATGTGGGATCTGGGAGAGTAGGGGAGTGTAGGGCTTGGGGGGGGGGGGTTGGTTGGGGCTGAGCGGTGGTGGGCGAGTGCAAGGCTGTGGGGCTGAGGGTGGGGGTCACGTGTTGTGGGGTTCGAGATCTGAGGTGGTGGGGGTTAAGAGTATAGGGATGTGAGAGCAGTGTGGAGCCTGCGGGGTGGAGGAATGTGGGGCTGGGGATTGGGGTGTGAGGAGAGCGTGGGGTTGGGGGGCTTGGGGTATGGAACTGTTGTGAAAATGGAGCGTGGAGGCACGGGGCTGAGCCTGTTTCTCAGAGTGCAGACTGAAGTGAGGCTCTTGGGAATAGCTGTGGGGCTGAGGTGGGGGTGCAGGGATCCAGGGCTGAGGAAGGGGCTGCAGGGGGGGGTGGGGTGGGGGGGAACTGGAGCTGGCAAGGTGACAGGATTTGGGGTGCTGGGGCTCAGCCCATCCTCACCCTGCAGAAAAAAAGCCGGGAGGAATCAAGCGGCGAGGGCAGTGGGGTGGAGATCCTGGCCAACCGCCCCTACAGCGATGGCCCCGGTGGCAGCGGGCAGTATACCCACAAGATCTACCATGTGGGCTCCCACATCCCCAGCTGGTTTCGGGCCCTGCTGCCCAAAGCTGCTCTGCAGGTGGAGGAGGAGTCCTGGAACGCGTACCCCTACACCCGCACCAGGTGGGACTATGGGAATGTAGGTTGGGGGCTGCCCTCTGGGCTCAGCCTAACCCCCGTGCTTCCTGTAGGTACACCTGTCCCTTTGTGGAAAAGTTCTCTATCGAAATTGAGACGTACTACCGGCCAGATGCTGGCCAGCAGACCAATATCTTCAACCTGAGCGCTGCTGAGAAGAGGCAGAGGATCTTGGGTGCGTGCAGCAGGGGCATGAGGCAGGATCTGGGGCTTTCTCTGCTGACCTTGTGCTTTAGGGACAGGTTAAGTTATCCTTGTAGGGGAAAGTGCCCATACCCTGAGCTCCCTGCCCAGTCCTGTGGATCAGCTGGAGACAGGGAGCTAGGGAATTGTGTCCCCATTTTGTCTTCTGCTTCTTCTGCCCCCCAGGGCTTTGCACAGTGTCATTCCCCGTTCCCAGCCACCCCGTGCTGGCTGCTTGGGGCAGACTGTTCCTCCCAGGGACATGTTTGTCCCCCGTTGCTGCCTGTTCCCATTCCTGGCAGTGTCGACACGGTTGTTTTGGGCGCTGGAGTGCAGCGCGTCATGCTCTACTCCTAAAATGGAGGCCTAAAATAAGCACTCGGAGGAAATGATTCATCTGACCTATTTCTCTCATTGGCTCTCGCAGCATTGGGGATGTCCGGCTGGGACGCTGGTGGCACAGCCAAGGCAGGGGACAAATTTTGTCCCTACCGCCATCACCAGCAGGCAGTGAGCAGAGTTCTGAGCTGCCTTGTTTGGCTTTGTCCTCAGTACACCCCCCCCAACCCCCCATGCCCCTGGGGTCACTGCTGCCATTCTCCAGCTGCCAAATCCCCACGCTAATGCGCCTATGTGTGTCAGCCCGGCTCTTAGCCTGGCCACCCCCGCTCCTGCCTCCTCCCCTCGCTGCTGCTTCTTGAGGCAGCGGGTCTGGCCCCAGTGTGAGGACAGTCCCCAGGGGCTCAAGGGGACAGAGAGATCTGCCATCTTTGAGCACACGGTGTGTGGAAATGATTCGCAGGGTGCTGCCAGTCTTACTCCTCACCCTTTTTTCCTTCTCCCCCAGACACCATCGACATTGTGCGTGACCCCATATCCCCTGGAGAGTATAAACCCGAGGAGGACCCCAAACTCTACCGCTCAGCCAAGACTGGCCGGGGCCCACTGGGGGATAACTGGCTGGAGGCAGCCAGCAGCGGGCCACTGATGTGTGCCTACAAGCTGTGCAAGGTGGAGTTTCGCTACTGGGGGATGCAGTCCAAGATTGAGCAGTTTATCCATGATGTTGGTGAGTGTAGGGCAATGGTAGTGAGCCCAAGCCCTGTGGGAACGGTGGGTTTTTGGGGGCCGTGCCTTACTCGCTCCCCCTGCTTCAGGCTTGCGCAAAGTGATGCTGCGTGCCCACCGCCAGGCTTGGTGCTGGCAGGATGAGTGGACCGACCTGACCATGGAGGACATCCGGCAGCTGGAGGAGGAAACGGCGCGGATGCTGGCACAGAAAATGGCCAAGTGTGGTGAGGCTGAGGAGCCCTCCACTGCTGGGCCCAGCTCTGAAGGGCGGCCAGAGCCAGGAGGTGCCAGCGGACAGGAGGGCACTGAGGCTCAGGGGACTGCTGACATCTCCCCTGATGATAGCTTTGCCAAGCAGTGGTCCACATCTTCACGTTCTTCCTACTCTTCTCAGCACGGAGGTGAGAATGGGAGGAATGCAGGACCCCTGGGTCCTGTGGCTGCTGCTATTTTCTGGCAGAAGTGCATCAGGACCATTCTTTCCTACCCCAGAGGGTGGCTTTGGATGTCCCAAAGGTCTGGGTGGCTCTGGGTGCATGAGCAACACTGTTGGGCACGAGTGGGGGCTTGCTGCCTTCAGTGCTGACCCTGTGCTGCTGGCAGGTGGGGTGTCTCCTCAGAGCCTGTCTGAGTGGCGGATGCAGAACATTGCCCGTGACTCCGAGAACAGCTCCGAGGAGGAGTTCTTTGATGCCCACGGTATGGCAGAACAGCCCCGCAGCACAGCAACGTGCTAGATTTGCCCTGTTGGGTTTTGATGGGGCACAGGGGTATGGACTGTGCTTGGCTCACCCATGGCCCCTTCCCTGCCATCGTAGAGGATCTGTCTGACAGCGATGAGGTCTTTGCCAAGGAGATGACCAAATGGAGCTCCAATGACTTCTTGGACACGCTGGAGCGGCCAGCAGAACTGGATGAGAATCTGGGTGAGCAGGATGTGTTCAGCCTACCCAAGCCCAGCGTGGGCATCCCAGGATGGGGCTGACCCCTGCACGGACACCCCAGCTTGCTCACCGTTGATGTGTGCTTGCAGGGGAGGGACCCAGCACTTCCAGGACAGATGGCAAAGAACAGCCAGCATCCAGCTTCTCCGAGGTGTGTGAGCTGCTCACCCCATCCCTTGTAGCCCCCAGCTGGGTCCCTGGCATGGGTGCAGACAGGAGTGCTCTCCTCCTGCAGGGCGGCTCGGCAGAGAGCACGGTGCAGGCGTGCCGGATCCACGTGCTCTTCCTCATCCTCCACAGTGGCAACATCCTGGACCAGGGAGGGGGAGAACTGGGCTCCAAGCAGGCGGATGTGCAGACGTTGGCTGCCACCTTCGATGCTGTCACCCGTGTCCACTTCCCTGAGGCACTGGGACATGTGGCATTGCGCCTGGTGCCCTGCCCGCCCATCTGTGCTGCTGCCTATGCATTGGTCTCCAAGTGAGGATGGAGAGAGGGGGCTGTCCCCACGCAAGCCAGCCCCCAGGAGGGAGGTGGTGGGCTCAGAGAGGGGTTTCACAGAGAAGTGAGCATCGCGGGATGGATTAGGGACATGGGGCAGCCCCACTGACCCATCCTCATGTCTCCCCCAGGCTCAGCCCTTACAGCCATGACCGGGACAGCCTGTCCAGCAGTCAGGACCACATCCCACTGGCAGCCCTCCCGCTGCTGGCCACCTCCTCGGGGAGCTACCAGCATGCTGTGGGCAATGTCATCACCCGTGCCAACCAAGCCTATGCCGCCTTCTTGCACTCTGCTGAGGGCACCGGCTTCTGTGGCCAGGTGAGAGGGGTACAGGGGCTTAGGGGAGGCTTTGCCCTGGATTCTGTCTGGGGCTTGGCTCCCACTGGGATGATTTTTGTGCTGTCTGCAGGTAGTGCTGCTTGGGGACTGTGTGGGAGGCATCCTGGGCTTCGATGCGCTGTGCCAAAGCCGGGCAGGTGCTGGGGGCAGCCGAAGCAGCAGCCGCCGTGGCAGCCTGGTAGGTGCCTCTTTTTTAAAACTGCCAACCAGCTTGGCAGCATCTGGGGCTGATCACTGATTCTTCTTGTCCACCCACAGAGCACAGAGCCTATTTCCCCCGAACTGTGCGGCGCCCGGGACCCACTGGCTGATGGGGCGGACACAGCAATGGGGCTGGGCCAGGCCAGCCCTGAGCCAGGGGACAGCCAGCATCCAGGTTCCTCATGCAGGTGAGAGCAAGGAGCCTGCGGGAGTACCAGCACCCTCCATGCAAACTTTGTGCTTTATGTGAACGATTAATTCCCCATCTGTACCTGGAGGAAGCATTGCACAGGTGCAGCAGTGCTGTGCTGGGGCTCCCCTGCTCCCAGCAGCTCCCCTGGCCTAAATGGGCTGCAGTGGGTGCAGCACTGCCATTCCTGTGCCCACTGGCTCTGCTCTTGCAGCCCACAGCCTGGCGATGCCCCACTGGAGGCAGAGGCACCACGGAACAGTGCTGCAGCACAGGATGGGGCAGAGAGCACCAGCGCTCGCCTTGACTTTAAGGTATCCGGCTTCTTCCTCTTCGGCTCCCCACTGGGGCTGGTGCTCGCACTGCGCAAGACCGTCATGCCTGCTCTGGATGGTGAGGAGCCCCGCCTGCTGCGGTGCAAGCCCCCACGCCTCCCTGTGGGGCTCAAGCCCTTGTCCTCCCCAGATAGTTCTGCTTGGGTTTTTCGCACCGTGGCTGTATGCATCTCAGTGTTGGCGCATGCTTTGAGCATCCCCTCTTGTGCCACTGGTCTCTTGGCTTTGTTTCCTCATCCTCTCCTCCCGCTGGGTCCTGCTTTCAACTCCCTGTGCCCTCGGCCCTCCTGACTGCACGTCGCCCTGCCCTGACCCCTTTCTTTGCCCCAGTGGCCCAGCTGCGTCCTGCCTGTGAGCAGATCTACAACCTCTTCCATGCCGCTGACCCCTGCGCCTCCCGCCTGGAGCCCCTCCTGGCCAAAGCCTTCCATGCTGTGCCACCGCTCAGCGTTCCCCGCTACCAGAAATACCCACTGGGTGACGGCACTTCCTCCCTGCTGGGTGAGTGGCCTTGGGGGCTGACATCCCCACAGTGGGGGGCTATGAATGGCCTAACTCAGTGCTGTCTGCAGCGGATGCCCTGCAGATGCACTCTGCCCTCTTCCTGCCTGAGGTGGACCTGGCTGCTCCCCCCACTCCCACCGGCAGCTTTGGGGGGGGGCTTCTGGAGGGGAAGCGAGCCGGGAGACCCCCCTACACCTGCCAGCACCAGCGAAGTCGTCAAGAGTGAGTGCCATCACCAATATCATTAGGCACAAAGGACTAGAGCGGCTTGACCCCTGAAATGGGGCTAGGCTGGGGAGTTGACTAATTGAAGCTCTCTGCACAGTCCTGGAACGCTGGTGGGGCCTGAAGCGCATTGACTACTCGCTGTACTGCCCTGATGCGCTCACTGCCTTCCCCACCATCACCCTGCCTCACCTCTTCCACGCCAGCTACTGGGAGTCCTCCGATGTGGTGGCCTTCATCCTGCGCCAGGTAGGGCACACGTGGCAGGGTGGGCGGTGCACTCAGCCAGTGCAGGCTGAGCCCTGCAGTGTCCTCTGGCCAGGTGATGGAGAAGGAGGGCCCGCAGCCGGCTGAGAGTGAGGAGAGCTCCATCTACAGCCCCGCGTTCCCCCGGGAGAAGTGGCAGCGCAAGCGCACCCAAGTGAAGATCCGGGTATGGGCACCCTAGGGCTGCATTGGGCTCGAGCTGTCCCCAGGCGCTGTGGGGTGATGCAGCCAGGAGGGTTTGCTCCCATCCTGGTTGACTCCATATGCTGCTTCTGGGGGCTCTTCTGATTGCCATGTGCTGCTGAGCTGTGTGTGTCCCTGCAGAACGTGACAGCCAACCACCGGGCCAGCGACGTCATCATTTGTGAGGGCAAAGCACAGGTCCTCAGCGGGCGCTTCATGTATGGCCCCCTGGATGTGGTGACATTGACGGGAGAGAAGGTACTGTGGGGACATTCCCAGGGCCCTGGTGAATGGCAGGAACACTCAGGAGAGGCCAGGGCTGATGTTAACTATACCTAAATAGAAGGGCTGTAGGGACCAGGACTCCATAGGACCTGTGGGATGGTGGGAGAGGATAGTGATGATTTCAGACTGGGATATACTATGGTATTTTTGCCCATACTCAGGTGGACATCTACATCATGACGCAGCCGCTGTCAGGGAAGTGGCTGTACTACGGTACGGAGGTGACGAGTGGCAGTGGACGCCTAACCTTCACCATCCCTCAGGACAAGGCCCTGGCCATTGGCATCTACCCTGTGCGCATGGTGGTCAGGTGAAATATTGGCCATGTGCTTCTGGTGGGGTCACCTCAGCCACCTCCCCTCCTGTGGGCTGAGAGAGGTGACAGAGCCAATACTGACCCTCGCTGCTGTTCCATCCCAGGGGCGACCACAGCTACGCGGAGGCGTACCTGACAGTGGTGGCCCGGGGCACTGAGTCAGTGGTGTTCAGCATCGATGGTTCCTTCACTGCCAGCGTCTCCATCATGGGCAGTGACCCCAAAGTGAGGGCGGGAGCTGTCGATGTTGTACGGTAAGTGCTCTTCTTACAAGAACAACCAGCTTGGTGCAGTGACAACCCCATGGGAGCACCAGATCCATCCCATGGTGTCCTGCTGTGACGTGACACAGCTTGGTCTGCAGACCAGAGTTTTGGAACCTGCTTGGTTAGCTGGGAGGTGCTTGGTGGCTTCCAACCCAGTTTTCATGTGGACCCCTGGTGACAGTATGTATCATATGTGCCCTGGTGTACCAGGCACTGGCAGGATTCGGGTTACATGATCATCTACGTGACGGGGCGCCCTGACATGCAGAAGCACCGCGTGGTGGCCTGGCTCTCCCAGCACAACTTCCCCCATGGTGCTGTCTCCTTCTGTGATGGACTCACCCACGACCCTCTCCGCCAGAAAGCAGCTTTCCTGCAGAGCCTGCGCTCCGAGGTGGGGCTGGGACACTCACTCCAGGGTGGTGGGGAGGTTCTATCCCCACCCTCATGCTCCTCTCCTTGTGCAGGCAGAGATAGCCATCGTCGCTGGCTATGGCTCCACCAAGGACGTCTCCGTCTACAGCTCCCTGGGGCTGGCACCGGCACACATCTACATCGTGGGCCGTGCTGTCAAGAAGTTCCACAACCAATGCCAGGTGGGGCGACAGGGCTGGGGCTGCTGGAGGGGTGCCATGCCCTCACTGTGGTCTCACACTATCCCTACATCTCTCAGTTCCTGTCTGAGGGCTACGTGGCCCACCTCGCCCAGCTGGAGGCTGCTGCCCTAGTGCACTCCCCCAAAGGACCCCCTCGGCCTGTGCTGGGCAAAGGCACCTACGGCTGCCCGGCGCCTGTCGATTTCCTCCGCAAGCAGAGCCAGCTCCTGCGCTCGCGGGGCTCCAGCCAGGCAGAGCGGGATGGGGGCCCCCTGCCTGCCCGTGGCAAGCCCCGCAGTGTCAGCCTCAAGCTGGAGGGTGAGGAGTGAACCCCTGCCATTTTGCCCACTCCCGGACACTGCCTTCATTTTCCAACAAGGAGCTGGAACTGAAAGTGAGGAAGGTGCTGCACTCTGAAACTGCAGGGCACAGCCGCACTGCTCTGAGCCACCCCAAGGGGTGGAATGACCCCCCCCCTCTCTGGGCTGAGCCCCCCTGGGTCCTGCCTGCTGCCCCCCAGCTCTGCCTCTACCCTGCTGCCCCAATACCTGCTGGCAGTGCCCTGCAGGGTTTGCCACCCAGCCAGCTCTGGGGTTTGGGGTGCTGCCTCCAGGCTCCCATTCACCCTTCTCTGCCCCAGGTGTAAGTGGTAGTGGGGCAGGCACAGAGCCTCCTCCCTGCACCCTTGTATTTATTTCTGTTCAGTGTTGTGAGGGCAAGGGAAGGGCTGAGATTAAAAAAAAAAAAAAGAAAAAAGAACTGGTTCTTCTGTTCTGTTTGTTTCATTGTGAAATAAAGCAATGTAAAGCAGAGCTGCTAGGGCTGCCTGTCTGCTCTGTACCCCCACAGCCTCGGGGTGATGCTGGCTCAGGGCCCCACAGGTGTCACGGAAGGTGGTAGCACCCAACTGCTCTTATTTGCCCTTCGGTTTTACTTGGTTATCTCTAACAGCACTTTTTCTATTTGACCAGATGTCTTTCTGTGATGAGTTTTACTTGTGTTTATCTCGGTATAGCATGATCATGGCTTTATATATGCAGTGGAAACAAGCAGTTCAGATAAAAAGTTTACAGCTCTGCTGCGATGCAGTACAGAGGAAACGCAGCTGCAAGCTGGCAGCAGCAGCCTTGCGAAGTGGCAATGCAGGATGTGGCACGGAAGGGAAGGAGATGGGGCACAGCCTTGGCACTGGAGCTCTTGCAGCCATTAATGGGCTCACCTAGACCCACACAGCACAGCTCGGCCCAACAGAAAGGATAAAAACCAAAACAAGGAATAAAAAGCAGCGTGGAAGAGCGTTGGCTTGGGTGCGTTTCCTCCCCTGCATTTCCCACCGTTGTGCCGCTGGGCGCAGTCTGGGGCTCAGTGAGGAGATCCACGCTTCTCTCGCCATCCAATGGTCCAGCACGTAACACTGTGCCTTCTGCGCCACGCCGAAATCCCACGCGCCTTCCGCTGGCTTCCAATAAACGTTGTATTAAACATTAATAAACATGGATAACCATTCCACATGTGGAATATCTAACAGAACCTGGCCCGGAGAGCGTGGCGGGCTCTACTGGGAGAAGATGCCCTTGAAGCGGATCTTGTCCTCTGCATCCTTCTGGCGCAGGCGCACCTCCAGGCTGCGCAGCTCCTTGCTGACCACAGGGCGCAGTGAGGGGTCCAGTGCCAGCACCTTGGCGAAGTCAGCCTGCGCCTCGGCCACGTTCCACACGGCCGCGTGAGCCTTGCCCCGCTTGAAGTAGGCTTTGACATTGTCTGCAGGGAAGGAAACATCAGCCGGGGAGCACGCGGGCCTCCCTGGTGCACTGCGTGCAGCCGGCACGGCTCCTTACCCTCGTACTTGTTGAGGATGGAGGAGCAGTGGTCCAGCACCTCGTAGTACTCCTCACTCTGCAGCTTGCACTGGCAGTAGTTCAACAGCAGTGGGGTGATCTTCTGGTCCAGCTCGATCCAGTCTGGAGAGCCAGGCTGCTCCTGAGGGACAGGAGGGCAGAGTGAGCCCCCAGCGCTGACGGAAGGACGGCGAAACCCCGAGGGGTGGGGGAGCCCACCTTCATCTGCAGGTTCTTGAGGCAGGCGATGGCGTCGTAGTACTTGGTGGCTGCCTCCCGCACCTTGCCCTGCCGGTACAGCTCGTTGCCCTCCTGGTGGATCAGGGGCACAGCCTGCAGCTTCTCCTCATCTGTCATGGCCCAGGGGTCCTGCTGGTAGGAGCCGGGCTCCTCCACCTGCACACACTCGGTCAAAGGCTGCTGCGGGGCGCAGCCCATCAGCACTGTGACCCCGGGGCCCCGCTCACCTTGAGCACCTCGATGTCGAAGATGAGAGGCTGGGGGTTCTTTTGCAGCTCGTCCAGGTCGGGGTAGCCCAGCGAGTAGTGCTCGTGCAGCTGGGCGATGCTGCAGCAGTGCCGCTGCCCCTCCAGAGGGTCCTTCCCCGCCGCGATGTTGCGCAGGCTCTTGGCCACCAGGGGGTACAGCACCACGTGCTGCGGGCAAGGCGGGCTCAGGGGGTGGGCATGGGGCCGAGAAGGGGCCCAGGTGCAGGTCACGGCCCCTCTGCATCGAGCCACGCCCCCGCGATCAAACCACGCCCACCGATCGCAAGCCACGCCCCCCACGGTACGAAATCACATCGCTCAGCACCAAGCAATGCCCCCACCAGCAAGCCACGCCCCTTTATAAAAGCCCCGCCCCCACAGTAAGCCCCGCCTACAAGACAACGAAGCTCCGCCCTCCACGCGACAAGACCACGCCCCCTCCGGCCCAAACGGCGTCCCACTAAGCCCCGCCCCCCGACGCCCCGCCCCTTCCGGCCGCACCTTGGGCTCGCAGCGGAAGCGGGCGCGCTCGCCGGGCCGCATGGTGCGCAGTATCGCCTCCCACACAGGCAGCTTGAACTTCTTTCCGGCGATCAGCTCCATGGGCTTGCCCCGCGCCCGGCTGTCATCCAGCACCGCTTCCTCGGGTGCGCACCGCAGCGTCCGGTAGTGGAAGGTGGCCTGAGCGTAGGCCCCGCGTCACCATGACGACCGGCTCCGCTCCGGCGCATGCGCGCCGCCCCCCCTTCCCCCCCCCCCCCCCCCATCCCCCGCCCCGCGGCGCGGCGCTGACCTTGGTCCCGTCGCGGAAGTCGGGCAGCGGCCCGGTGCCCTCCCGCAGCACCTCCTTGTGCACGCCGTCCGCCCGCAGCTGCTCCGCCATCGTCCGTCGCCTCCGCCGTCCTTCGGCCGCTTCCGGAGAACGAAGGCTGCGCCACAGCGCCGGCTGGCGGCGGGAGGTGCGCGCGGCTCCTCCCAGCGGGAAGAACGTACCCCGTGGTGGCGGACGGCCTCGCCCTGCGGGGCTGGGTGACCGCCCCGCACCGGGTCCGGTACTCCGGATGGGGTCTGACGAGGGCGGAGCAGAGCGGGGCAGTCACCTCCCCACCTGCTGCCACCCCTCTGTTGATACAGCCCAGGACACCGTTGGCCTTAAGGGCTGCAGGCACGCACTGCTGCCTCATGTCCAGCTTCCTCCACAACCCCCAGGTCCTTCTCCGCAAGGCTGCTCTCACCGAGTTCTTCTCCCAGTCTGCAAGCATACCTAGGATTGCCCCGACCCAAGTGTGCCACTCCCTGCCTCGCCTTGTTGAACTTTGTTAGGTTCACGTGGGGCCACTTCTCAGGCCCGTCCAGGTCCCTCCCGATGGCATCCCTTCTGTTGTGTCACTTCCCGAGGGCTGCTGGACAGACAGAGTAAAATCGGGATGCTAAGTTTGAGGAAAGCCAACTTCCAGCTCTAAGGGGATTTAAACAACAAAACACCCCGGGAATCTGTCCTCACGGACAAGGATGCGGAACAGAGCTGGCAGGTCTTTAGGGAAGCTTTCCGTCCCCTGGTGGAGCGAGTCAGGAAAGATGGACAAAAGAACAATGTGGCTGGGGCTGCTCAGGCCAGAGGAGGCTCAGAACATCCATCAGCACTGGGGCCCGGCTGGAGCTGTGGGGCAGGAAGTGCGGAGTGGAAGGAAGCAGCGGGGCAGCGCAGCAGATGGCCAGGTTTCACTTTTGGAAGTGGCCTCCTGTGCTCCGTGCCCCCTGGCGGCATCCCCATACCATCACGTTGTGGCACCGCAGGTGTCCCGGGGGCTGCGTGTGGTCGGTGCCAACGCCAGGTCCTCGCGGGGGGAACCACCCCATCCCTGCCTGCATTGCAGGGGGGCAATGGGTCCACACACCTGCGGGCGGGGACGACCCTGTGCTGCGTGCACCTGCCTTGGGCACAGGGACCTCGTTGGCCCGGGGGGGGGGGGTCAAAGAACAGGCTTGGATATACAGAACAAAGCCACGTCTGGGGATGCTTCTGTCCCAGCCCCAGGTGCTGGACACGCAACGCCAGGTCCTGGTGGCTCCCCCTGGGCACCGCTCCCCCCCGGCAGGGCTGTGTGAGGGCAGAAGCGGAGCTCAGCCTCATATTTGGGCACAGTGCAAGTTATTGGTGGCTGGCGGCAGATAACCCGGCTGACAACGGCTGCGAGGGGCCTCCGCTGCACCCATTGGCTCCTGGCAGCGGGGGCTGCCTATATCTCCCCTCCCGGCCCCGGGCTGTCAGGTCTGTGGGGTGGGATGGAGCCCTGTATGGTGCTGGGGCTGCTGCTCTGCACGCAGCTGTGCGGGCTGAGTGCTGGGCCCGCAGCTGTGACGCAGCCCTCCCCGGCCCCAGCAACGTCCCCACAGATGAGCACCGCATCGGCCCATCTGCGGCTGGTGGACGGCGGCCATCGCTGCGCCGGGAGGGTGGAAGTGAAGCACGAGGGCGAGCGGGGCTCCGTCTGCGCCTACGACTTCGACTGGGACGCCCGCGGGGCCGGTGTGGTGTGCCGGCAGCTGGGCTGCGGGGCCGCAGTGAGGGCGTCCCCGTTCGCCCCGTTCGGGCAGGGCAAGGGACGCATCTGGATGCACCCCTTCAACTGCCGGGGAACGGAGGAGGCCCTGGAGGACTGCTACAACTTCGGTTGGGGACGGCATTTCTGCGGCCACGAGTGGGACGTGGGAGTGACCTGCACGGGTGAGGCGCGGCCGGGGAGGTGGGGCGGGGGGAGCTGCGGCCGTGACTGATGCCGTGTGCGGTGCAGAGGCGCTGGAGCTGCGGCTGGCGGCCGGCAGGGGACCCTGCGAGGGGAGAGTGGAGGTGAAGCTGCGGGGCCGCTGGGGCACGGTGGCGGACGGCGCCTGGACCATGGAGGATGGCGAGTAGGTGTGCCAACAGCTGGGCTGCGGCTCGGCGGCCGGCGTCTATCACGGCTCAAAATTCGGCCCGGCGGAAGGTCCCATCAACCTGGTCGAAGTTAACTGCAGAGGGAATGAGAGCGTGCTTTGGGACTGCGCCATTCAGGGCTGGGGGCCCTACGACGGCCATCACGACCACGACACCGCCGTCGTGTGCCAAGGTGAGGGCGCGGGCGGGCGGCCCCGAAGGGAACCCAGCGCCCATCTCCGGACCCACCAGCGCCTCTCGCAGGGTTCTCCCGGCTGGTCGGAGGGGACGGCGCCTGCGAGGGGCGGCTGGAGGTGCGGCGGGGCCGGGCCTGGCTGGGCGTCTGCCACGGCCGCGTGGACGAGGAGAGTGCCCGGGTGCTCTGCAGGGAGTTGGGCTGCGGTGCGGTGCTGGCCCTGCCCGAGCCCGGCCTCTTCGGAGCTGCTCCGGGGCCGCTCTGGGACGGCGCCTTCGAGTGCGATGGCTCCGAGCCCCTCCTGGCCGCCTGCGCAGCGCGTCCGGCCGCCGAGCACCGCTGCACCGACCCCGCCGCCGTCGTCTGCTCCCGTAAGCTTGCGGCCGGGGGCCGGCAGTCCGCGGCCCGGCCGGCATCCCGCCGCCCTCTTTCTTTCTCTCTCCTTCTCGCAGCTTACACCGGGTTCCGACTGGCGGACGGCGGCTCGCCCTGCGCCGGGCGGGTGGAAGTGGAGGAGCGGGGAACGTGGGGACCGCTCTGCGCCGGGTCCTGGGAACTGCCCGACGCCCACGTCTTCTGCCAGCACCTGGGCTGCGGCCCGGCCGCCTCCGTTCAGCCCGGGGGCCGTTTCGGGGCGGGGAAAGAACCGCTGCGGCGCGACCGCCTCGGCTGCATGGGGAACGAGCGGCATCCCGGCCGGTGCCCGGCCGCGGTGCTGGGGGAGCCCGTCTGCGTCCCCGGCCAGGCGGCCGCCGTCATCTGCTCCGGAGCCGCCGAAAGCGTGCGGTTGCGGGGCGGGGAGAGCTGGTGCGACGGGCGCCTGGACGTGGCCCAGGGCCCCGACGTCTGGACCGGCGTGTCCTCGGGATCCCGCGACAACGGCACCGCGGCCGTGGCCTGCCGACAGCTGGGCTGCGGGGTGGCCGAAAAGACGTACGCCGCGCCGAGAGGCGGCTCGGGCACCGCGGAGCTGCGGTGCGAGGGCAGCGAGGAGTTCCTGTCGCAGTGCGACGCTTCGGGGTTGGGCCGCGGCCCCTCGGCGCTGGCCGTCGTCTGCTCAGGTGGGCGTCCCGGGAAGGGCCGTGGGCATCCCGCATCCACGCCCAGCCCGGCCCTCCCGTGCAGGCAGCCGGCGGCTGAGGCTCGCGGGCGGCCCCGGGCGCTGTGCCGGCAGAGTGGAGGCGTACATCGAAGTCGCCTGGAGCTCCGTGTGCCGAGACGCCTGGAGCCTGCGGGACGCCGCCGTCGTCTGCCGCCAGCTGCGCTGCGGGACGGCTCTGGAGGCGCCCGGTCCCGAGCGCTTCGGCTCCGGCTCCGGGACGCCGTGGGCGGGAGCCGGGGGCTGCGCGGGGACGGAGGCGGTGCTCTGGGACTGCCCGGAGAGGGGCGGCGGCTGCGGCGGCGGCGGCGGAGCCGGGGCGGTGTGCTCAGGTGAGCGCGGGACGGGCGCTGCCGTCGCGGTGCCGCCGGCGATGCGGAGCCGCGAGCGCCCCGTCCCGCGGCAGCGCTGCGGGCCCTGCGGCTGGAGGGCGGCGGCTGCGGAGGGATCCTGGAGCTGCTGCACGACGGCGCGTGGGGCCGCGTCTGCGCCAACGGCACCGTAGAAGACGGCGCCGCCGCGGCCGCCGTCGTGTGTCGGGAACTGGGCTGCGGAGCCGCGGGGAGGCTGCACGCCGTCCCGGATCGGGGCTCGGGCCCCGCCTGGCTGGGGCGGGTGCGCTGCGAGGAAGGGAGCCGCTCGCTCTGGCGCTGCTCCTCGACGCCCTGGCGCCTGCGGTCCTGCGGCCCGGCCGGGGTCACGCACGTGGCCTGCGATGAGGACGGAAGCGACGTGGCCGGCAGCCCGGCCCCGGGGAGCGGCCGTCGGGACGGGGACGTCTGCACAGGTGGCCCTGCCGTGCCCTCCGCCCCCGCTGCTGGGTGGTGCCCGAGGGGCCTCATGCTGCCCTCTCTGTCCGCACAGCTGTCACGCTGGGAGATATGCCGCTGCCCGCAGTGCTGTGCGTGCTGCTGGGGATGCTGCTGAGCCCGGCCCTGGCTGCCCTGGCCCTGCAGGTGCACCGCACTCGGGCTCAGCGTGCAGGTGGGTGTCGCTTTGGGGTCTTTCCCCATTGGGGACGCTTGGGGACTCGGTGACACGCACACTGTTTGCAGACCCCAGCCGGGACGCTGGCTCTGAAGCCGTGTACGAGGAGCTGGACTACAGCCAGGTGCCTGAGTGCTTGGAGGAGCCCAGCCGTGCAGGTGGGATTGGGTTCAGCCCCTGAGCCAGGACTGCTGCATCCCCACTGTGCCCTCAGCGACCATCCTCCCCCCAGTCTCTCTGCTGCAGGGCTCGGGGATGCAGTTGTCAGATAGCATTGGGGTCGAGGAGGAAGGGAGTGGCACCACAGGGATGCTGCGTGCAGACTATGATGATGCCACAGCCATGCCCGAGGAGAGCCTCGGGGAGATGGGGTATGATGACGTTGACATCAGCGCCCCAGGGAGGGACCTCCTGCTGTGAGGAGGCTCTGCTTGGGGAAACAACTGCCCCCTCGGATGGATGGCCCTGGCATGGGGGTGTTCAGCCTTGCAGAACGGCTCCGTGGCTCCTCCTGCTGCTGCCCCCCGCACATCTCGTTAAGGTGTGTGTTTGTTAAGTAGTAAAATAGTCTTCCAGTGTGAACGTCCCTTTTTTATTCAAACCCTCAAACTGCTTGGAAACTCGCTGGCCTTCCTTTGACACCGGGGGGGGATGTTACCAGCAGGAAGAGCAGGGCACAGCCCAGCTAGCACAGGCTCCTGCTGTGGGGAGGGACTGCCCGAGAGGAGGGGAGCCCCTTTCGCCCCCGAACAGTTGCCCCCCTGCCTGCCCAGACGCTGCGCTGGAAGGGCAGTCGTGCCATGGCACCTGTCTCTGGGGCCTCGTGTTCCAGTAGGTCTGTGACCTTCAGGTTGGGCTTTAGTGCCTGCAGGGCAGCCAGCTCCTGCAGGGCATCCTTGCTCAGTGTGGATGTGCTCAGCCTTCAGGAAATGCAGAGAAGCTGCCTCAGCACCAGCAGGACCCGCCTGCTCCCCGGGTCCACGTGGCCACACTCACCCCAGTGTCTGCAGCTTGCAGTTGTGATGGCGGAGATGCCGCAGTAGCAGTGTGGCCCCAGCTCCCAGCTCAGTGTCGCTCAGGTCCAGGCACTTCAGGCTGTGACTGTGCCCAAGCCATGCCACCAGGGCCTGGCAGCAGGTGCCAGTCAGGCTGCAGCTCCCCAACCTGCAGAACAAAGGGGAGATAGCAGCACCGAGGACACGGGGGTGGCATTGCAGCTGCGTGGGTGTGCAGAGTGCCGTGTGCCCTTACCGCAGCGCCTGCAGTTGGCAGCTGCTGTGCTGGAGCCCCTCACACAGCAGCGTCACGCCATCATCCCGCAGCCCGGCGCTGAAGGACAGATCCAGCTCCTCCAGGCACGTGCTGGTGCTCAGTGCTACAGCGAGGTCCTGGCAGCAGGCACTGGTGAGGTGGGTGTACTGCAGCCTGCAGAAGAGAGCCTCAGCAGTGCCGGTGCCCCCATGCCTCCCAGCTGCAGTGGGACAGAGGGACATGGCCACCCTGGAGGATGCTTGGGGACACTCTCCCATGGGGACTTGTGGGGAGGGCAGCCATCCTGGCACTGCTCACCGCAGGACACGCAGGCAGCAGTCAGGTTGGCGCAGCCCAGCGCAGAGCATCCTCACACCATCATCACCCAGCGCTCCGTCACCCAGCTCGAAGTGGACCAGGCTGGGGAGTGTGGCCAGCAGTGTCCCCAGTGCCTTACTGTCACCCTCTGTCAGCCCGCACCACTGCAGCCTGCAGGAGACAGGCACACCTTACCCCGCTGCCCTGCAGCACACAGGGAGTGCAGCCACTCACCCTGTGGAGGTGTCCACCCAATGCTGCATGGAGGGGCCATCCATACCTAAGGCTCTGGAGTAAGCTGCCTGGGTGCCCCAGTGCCTGGCACAGTGGGTACAGAGGTGAGTGCAGCTCCTCCTGCTGCCAGCCCTGCCTAGGAAGAAGGAGATGAGTATGGCCACCTTGTCCCACAGTTCTCACCAAGTAGAGGTAAAATCCTTCACTGAGGGACTAAACCATCAGTGAGGGCAGGAGGTGGTGTTTGGATGGAAAGAGGCATTCACAGTTCCAGAATGTTCCAGAACTTCTCTTTGCAAGGGAAAAGGGGAAACCTCTGTGGATACAGAGCACAGAGTCAGTACTCACCAGGGCAAACCCTTGGCTGGATCCTGCCTGCAATGCTGTGGGTGAAAGGAGCAGCTCCGGAGGGTGACACTGAGCAGCCCAGCCCACTGCTTGATGCAGAAGCAAAGAGCCAGCTGGTCATAAAGCATCAGCTTGGTGTCCTGCAAGGCTATTCCTGTGAAACTGCCCAACACGCTCTGCACAAAGCTTTCTTCATTTGTCTCGAATAAAAAGTGGAAAGTGTCCAAATCCTCAACTGTCATCACTTTACGGGGATGGGAAAGGTCTCTGTGTCTTGTTTGAAGCCACCTAAGCAAATCTTCCCGAGGTCGCAATGAAATTCTGCACCCGATTCCTTCATCTGCATACTCTACTGATTTGGGGTTCACCAGACCAAACAGGAGCCGCACTGTCACATTTAAATCCATCCTAGATGTGAGGTAACTTTCTAACAAGATATTCACATCCTTTGCAAGGATCCGTGAGTCACTGAGCATTTCCTCCTGGTCCTCCAGGACGTAAAACATCGCTGCAAAGAACTCCTGGAGGTGCAGGTGGCTGAAGCTGTAGACGTTCCCATGATCTGTGCCTTTCTCCAAACCTTTCTCATTGAGAAAGAGGGAGAGAAGCTCTGGCTGATTCAAGCCTTGGTCCTCAATTTCCTTCTTCTCAAAGAGGACCTTGTGCTTCCAGATGCCGTCAGCAGCCAAGGAGCAAAGCTTGTGCAGGAACTGCTGCAGGCAGGCATTCTGCCAGGCATTACTGACTCTATGCTTCATTAACCAGGAGAGGTAGAACAAGATCATCTGTGTGGTGGTCTTTGAGCATGCAAGAAGCTGATTCCTCTTGTACAGCTCTTGCTCAAGGACGGTGCAGACAGTCCAGCTCATGATGGGGATGACACACAAGCTGTAAAGGACCTCATTTCCCCTGGTAAACCTGAAGGCCACATCTGCTTTATTGTCATTCCCAAAATATCTGTGGAAATACTCTTCCCTTGCGGCTGGTGCAAACCCCAGAATTTCCATATAATGTTCACCCTCCAGGCACTGCCCCAGGCTCTGGAGAGCTGTTGGTCTCGTGGCAATGAGCACAGAGGACTCAGGGAGGATGGTTCTCTTGAGCAAGCTCAGCAGGGTGGTTTCCAGTGGTTTGGCTTCTGTGGGGTCAGTGCTCAGCTCGTCCTTGGGCTGAGCCAAGGGCAATTCCAGGGCCTCAAAGCTATCAAAGATGAACAGGATCTTCTCCTCGTTACCCAAAATCCTTCCAGCTGGTGTTCGCTGCTGAGGGCAGCATTTTGAAATGAGGTCCACCATGCTCACTTCTTTGGAAAAGGAAAGCTCCTTGCAGTCTATGCAGAAGGCATAGTCAAACTGTGTGCAGAGGCTCCCTTCCACCCAATCCATCATCACCTTCCTGATCATCATCGTCTTCCCCATGCCAGTGGCACCCACCAGCACCGTGACCCTCTGCGGTTGGCCATCTTTGCTGGGTTCAAAGAGCGTCTGTGTGGTGACAGTGTCAGAGCTGACATCTCCAGGCTCATCTCCATGCTCATTCCAAGACCTCCTGGCTATGGTCAGGTTGGTGTAGTGATCGCTCACAGACAGGTTCTCCCCTAGCCAGGAATTCACCTCTCTGTACTGCAGGAACTCTCTGGCCACGTGCTCTCTGTATTTCTGTTTGTACTCTGCACCAGACAGAAGTAGAGTCAGTTCCAAAGCACAGCCATGCTCCTGACACAGCAACAGCACAGGACATTTATTGTGGGCAATACACAGAGTGTACATACAAGTGCTCTGCCTTGATATAAAATTCAGTTATGCACTTCCTATGTGCCATCCATTGAGCCCTCTTTCTTCTTCTGGGCCCTACCAGGAATGTTCCCAAGGAGTCCCTTATGTCCTCCAGCTCAGCAAACATCTGCCAGCTTTGATCTTGAGGTTGCAGTGACTGCTTGTATAGGAACACTGTTGCCCCTTCCAGGCACCCTGGCCTTGTCCCCACAGGCCCTACTCTGCTTGTGGCCTCAGTGCATTATGGGGCAAGGGAGAAGAGGAACCCTAACAGGATGAGTGGGACACCCTCGCTGTTCCAGACTCACCACAACGCTGAAACCTGCTCTTTTACTGACTTCTCTCTGTCCCCAGCACTCAAAAGACAAAGGAAATAAAAATTTACCCTGGCTGCTTACCTTTCACCTTCTCATGAAGGATTTTTTCAGCAAGGTGCCTCTGGTTCATCTCCTCAAACAATCCGATGGCAATGTCCATAGCAGCGGCTTCCCCATAGCTGTCGCCCATATAACTGATGAGTGTGGAAGGATGGGTGAACTTCTCCAGCTCATTCCTGTGAATGTTCCAGCCTTCTTTGATATCAACATGTGACAGCTTCTTCTTGAACTCTTGGAATTCTTCAAGTGTGAGACCTTCCAGTGCTTCCAAGAGGATGGTGCTTTCTTCTCCTGCCATTGCAGGATATGGAAAATCACCTGAAAAAAGGAAGAGTTAGAAATCAGTGCGCTTTCAACATTGTTAAGAGACATCCCTGAGAATACATAAGGACCAAGAGCAGCCAGAGTGGTATTCGAGGCTCAGTCTCACACCCCTTCAGAAAAGGTAGGTGAGGGGTATTGGTGTAAACTTCATAGGGACAGAACTGCTCAGATGGGGGTTGCTGCTGGCTCGGAGATTGAGGAGGAAAAACACTGACACAGAAGGGCAGAAAATCACTGAGGGAAGAAAAACAGGGTGTCAATCAAAGCTAGAACCTGGGAGAAGACTTTACAAGCCAATACATAATTACAAAGGTGCTGGTGGGATATGAGGTCGGGTCCCACCAACCTATTGCTGGTGATGCACAGGTGGCTCTGGCAATGAAGCACAAGAATGTTCTGCCCAAAAGCATAACATGGGGAAATTCCCTGGCAGAGATCACATAGGGTTGCTAGTAATTATGAGCTAGGTTCAGGAGAAAAGGGTCAAATTTAACATGGGACAAGTGGCTTTCAGCAAGGAGGGAGGTGGATAAGAGAGGAGAGAGGGTGGATGGAGATGGTGATGGTAGAACACAAGAAGAAATGTATTTCTATACCAGTAATACAAAAAAAAAACATTAAAAGGACATTATAAAGGGCCAGAGGACAGATATAAGCAGTAAGAGACAGATTCACAGTACTTTAACAGCCACTCTGAAGGGATGGCAGAAAGACCGACCCTGGGGAAAATCCTATGCCCAAGCTGAAGTCAGGCTTCTAGGCACGCCCTGAAGAAGCCAAAGCCAAATCTTTGAGGATTGTTTTAAACAACATTTCTTGACAAATTATAAATCTGTCTAATTTTTCACTGTGTCCCATTAGCAAGGCTGATGGGAAATCCTGACAAATGACAATGTACTACTGCCAAATAAACGTGTTCACCATGAGAACTGCTCCTATTTTAGCAAGGCAGTGATTATTGCTAAGCTACCAGCAGACAACAAGTGGTTTTCAATTATAGCTCCGACCATTTCTTTGCCATCCTGCTTGCTGAAGAATCATTTTTCAGGTTTGTTTCTTTGAAGAGAAGAGATAAAATCCTTCACTGGCAATACCAGGGTTTCCTAGTGTACCTGTAGGACATGGGCTCACTTCAGCAACTTGTTCAAATTAATGTCTCTCGAGAATAATGAAAAATAGTCTTAATGGATGCTATGCTAGCAACCAGAGCAGCAGAATCATATTATAGAACCATAGAATGGTTGGACTGGAAGGGGCCTTAAAAATCATAGAACCATAGAATGGTTGGGTTGAAAGGGTCCTTAAAGATCACAGAACCACAGGATCTTTGGTTTGGAAGGGGTCTTAAAGATCGTAGAACCATGAAATGGTTGGGTTGGAAGGGACCTTAGAGATCATTCATTTCCAACCCCTGCTGTCGATCCGGTTGCCCAGGAGAGTGCCATCTATGTGAGTAGCAGTGGGCATTAATATTAATGGACAGGAGAATTACCATACAGACCTTACAAAAATCAGGTCTTCTCAGTCCTGCTCTGTCTGAACAAGGTATATCATCACACTGTTGAGAAAGAAACCAGTTGTAATGATCAGGCATGGATGCAGCGTACTAATAATAAACCAAAGGCAAGTTTCATCGATGAGAGAGCTAGACGTGACCAAGGACAGATAGTCCTATTACAGAACAGAATAAATAACGTGGGAACTATTGTAATAAAAAAAACTCCCCCTGGGAGTATAGGGTACTATAAACGTTATTAGGAGAAGAAATATCTAAGCAGAATCCTTTGCATCACCTTGTGGACAGTGATTTTTCTGATAATGGAATAGAATAGGGGAGGTGTGGTTGGAGAAAGGAGGATAGAAAGCATGTAACAGGAGATGAAAATGAGAATTCTTATTAGCTGCGACAGCTCTTGAGGGTGCCCAGAGAATCCTGGCATTCAAAAGCTGCATCCACCATCAGGACTCAGCACTGGAAAAAACATGCTAAAATTATAACAACTTGGTGATGCTGGCAGGTCTGTTCGTGTACAGGATCAGTCTCTGCAGACAACAAGTTGCAGGTGGACCAGCAGCAGAGATGCTGAATTATGATAACCATCATATACTGAAGGAGTAAAATGCTTATAAGTAAATGTGATGACTGCAGAGTTAGCCTGCTATGACATTATTTATTGTAGTTATTGCATGAAGCCTATGGCAAATGTCCAAGGTCCATACAAGAGACAAGCTCTCCCTCTGACCTTGAAGGAGCTGCTTTCACCTTGCTGCATCTTGAGCTGAAGCACTGCGTGCTGTGCTGGCACTTGGCTCCCTCCTGTGCTCTCCTGCAATGAATTTTCTGTAGTTTGCTTCAAACACGGACAAGCATCACAGCCCTTATTTCCTGATCAAATCCAGCTAAAAGACCCACAATAAGTCCCAGGACATGGCCATGGGGAAATGCAAAGTTTGGCCCCACTGATGTGCTGTGGGTTGGTTTCAACTTGGGAAGATTCAGGGAGAAGAGAACAGAGATGCCCCAACCCCCCCTCTATGCAACATTTTAGCTTCCTTCCCTGCGCTGTGCAGAGCGTCTCTTGTATGAGAGCATTTCTAACAGCATTCTCAGAAATCCTGAGTGCCATGAGCCCCCAAATCCCTTTTATTATTTTTTTTCCCCCTTTTCTCTACACACAGAAGCATCTCAGATTGCCAGGCTGCCCCCCTCCCGTTCTCTCCCCCCTGCTGCACATTGGTAGCTGCAATTGCTGCATGCTCAGTGCTGTGGGGACAGCCCCAAATCACCCAGCCCTGATACACAGAGGTGTCAGAAATCCCCCCCCCCCCCCCCCATCCCTTCCCCTTGGCATCCTGTCCCCCTCCATGGTCCCAGCCCTCCCCTCCGGATTGGAGCACTCTCTGCCCTCCTCCCCTGCTCTCCATCTTCCTGCGGTCTGCAGAGGTGCATTGTGGGAAACTCCCAAGTTTTTTCCACTCCCTCACCCTCCCTTCTTCCTCTCCCTCCATCCCTCCTCTCTGCGCAAGAGCCAGCTCTGGAGGACAGAGGTAAGGCTTCTGCTTTTCCCCCTGAATATCACTAAGGGGGGAGGGGGAGTTTGGAGAGAGGGGAGGGAGATTTTAATACCTGTTAATAAATAACGATACATCTTCATCCGAAATAGCAAGGATCTCTACACGTCCTTCAAGGTCAGGCAGCCCTGGAATAGAGCTGGGAGCTGGGATGGAGGCTGGATGAAGGCAGAAAGCTGGGATGGAGGCTGCAGATGTGGAATGGAGGCAGGGAGCTGGGATGGAGCTGGGAAATGGGATGGGGGCTGAAACCCTGTGATGGAGGCATGGAGCTGAGATGGAGGTGGGGACCAGGGATAGAGGCAGGGAGCTAGGATGGAGGCTGCAGCCCTGAAAGGCTCTTGTCAGGTTCCCAGCTGTGTTCCTGCTCCTTTCTGCCTGCACTGTGCTGTGTTAAATGTCTAATTGCTAGCAGTCCACAGGCAGGAGGCTATACAGAGCAAGCAGTGCTGGTAATTAATAGCCCTGGCTGATAAATGTTTCCTTTTTCCATGTTAGGAGCTGGGGGTTGTTCTGCTGGGGTGGGGCTACATCTCTGATACCAAATGGATAGCATTTGATGTTGATATTCAGCCCTGTGCTGAAAAGTTGCTTACAAAGAGAAACAGACCAAAACCAAAATCAAGCCCCTCATGGAGAGCTGAGAGGTTTTTCAGCTAGTGTACCAAATGGGAGGGGGACACCTGATGGGAATGAAATGCATGAGGGGTGTCTGGAGCACTTTGTGCACCTCTGTGTGTAGCTCTTTTTGCATCCATGTGTGCAGAGATGCTTTAGTTTGGTCCCTGCCTGAGGTCTTGGTGACCACTGAGGAGGGGGGAGAGGATTTTTATGCCATATCCTAGGTCAGCCTGGGAGAACTTTGGTGCTGGGGCCATAGGAAGGTGGTGGCAGTCTCTTCTCCTGGGTGGGACTTGGGCAGGATGCTGTCAGGAATGGGAGGATGCAGCTGGACAGAGCTCCCTGCTTCAAATGTGGATCAACCTCCACATTCTGACCTTCACAGACACGACCTTCAGCAGTTCCCATCTTTCCAGCCCCTCACCCATGCAGTTGCAGCAGGAAGAAAAATCTAGAATTTCCCCTAAATGCACATATTCATCCCTTGGCTGGCGGGTGGCCACAATTGTGGTGCAGCGGTTCCATCCATGGTGAGATGCGGGGAGGAAGGATGGATATAGGGCAGCCTTCCTGCATTGGAGACATCTCAGATCCCCAGAAGGTCACTGCTGAATTATTTCCCATCCACCTGCAGGGCTCCTCACATTTTAGCTGCAAAGCAACAGTTTTCGGATCTTGCAGAATGGAATCTGCAATCTTTTTGGCCACAGCTGAGATGCAGAGGGGGTGATGCCATGAGAGGCTTCCATTTGAGGGGTCTATCAGGATGCCCGTAAGGCGAAGAGAGCTGCCAAACCTGCTGATGCTTACTGCAGTCCCTGGGGCTACTGTACTGTGTCAGAGATGAGCCTTTTTTGTTGTTGTTCCTTTTTTCTTTTTCTCATCCTATTATTTTTCTTCTCTTTTTTTTTTTCTTTCCTTTTTTGCTCATGTCTGTTGCACTTCAGAGAGAAGTGAGACCAGTGACTGTCAAGATGGGGCTTTAAAAGCAGCGTTAGGAGGGTGAATCCTCTCCCCATCTCCTCTCTTGGCGCACCATAAAGGAAATAGAACAGCAAAGCTTGGAGGTACCAAAAGCACTTCTGCATTTGGGGTATTGCTGAGGTTCCTGCTAGGTGTTCAGATGGATGCAACAGGGAATTGCCCTTCTGTTTTCTGGGCAGACCCTGAGGGTTTTGGGGGAGGTGGTGGCCTTCATCCTGGAGCAAGCAGCACTCTAGGAGGATGGCTGAGCAAAGCTGTCTCAGGGAAAGGCTTGGGATCTAATGCCCTGCAATTTTGAATGGTAAGGGCTACAGCCTTGTTCCAGTAACAGAGATATGGGGTGACTTCTCATGCAGTCTCATGGCCTCATGCAGTGACACCATGGAGGCAAAATTCTGTGTCCTGGGATTCAGTGCTGCTTTCCCTGTTCTTGCCATGTTCCAGGGCAGCTGCAAGGCACATGAAGAAGGGTTTGTGCACACAAGGCAGTGAGCAGGTTTATAGCTCTTCTTAGGGCTCTTGGAGTTATTTTCATACAGGGTAAGAGTAGGTAACAAAGTAGAAACATGGCATTAATTTACACAGATCCTGTGAGGCTCAAGGACCGTGGATGTGATGGCTGAGGTTCCAGGTCTTGATGCAGCCACAGGGCTGACGCAGATACTGCCAGCAGCGATTTGAGGCTGCTGCCTGCTGAAAGCTTCTCAGCTTCTTGATGCTCAAAATTCAAAGGGCTCGCTGGGTGGGAAGCATTTAATCTGGCATGCAAGAAGCAGCGAACAGCACGCTGGGAGAAGGATCCATCAATATTTCATCCCAGGGAAGTGGGTCAGCAGCATGTGGTGCAGATCAGTGCTGCTGCTTTCAGGCTGTGCTTCGGGAGGGCTGCACAGCCCAGCCCTGGTGCACTGAGCCTGCTGAAAAGCTTCTACAGAAAGCGATTCCCACTCTGACAGACAACATTCACGCTGTTTTATTGCATTTGCCGGGCGTTGCGTCAGTCCAAAGTAGAGTGGAGGTGGCTGAAAAGCTCCCAGCTCCATGACACAAACTCCTTACGTAAAGCTGTTCTGAGATTTATGGCAATACTGAGATGTACTGCATTACCTCATCCGCCACCACAGCACCTCTTAGAGATGGGAAATGGCTTAGTCACAGTATGCTGCCGTCACGCTGCCTGGCTGCTGGCATGGCATCTTGCTGCCTGTGATGTGTCTGTTGCCTCAGCAGCACAGAAAGGAGCAGAAGGGCTGTTTGCCCCATCACGACTGGGGAGTTGGAGCACTGGGAAACAAAATGAGCTCCCTGCTTTTTCTTAACACATTTCCAAGCCACCTTGGTGTGCTGGGGGCATTTGCCTATGGGCTATTTCTGGGAGAAGAAACAGATGTAAGAATGGTCTTGGGCTTCACAACCTTAGAATCATAGAATCATCAAAGTTATAAAAAGCCTTTAATACCAAGTCCAACAACTGACCCATCCCCACTGACCACATCCCTCAGTGCCACATCTCCATGGTTCTTGAATGCCTCCAGGGATATTGACTCCACCACCCCCCTGGGCAGCCTGTGCCAATGCAGCACCACTCTTTGAGAGGATTTTTTTCCTACTATTTTGCTTGACCCTCCCCTGGCACAACTTGAGGCCATCACCTCTTGTTGTTGTGGCTCCAGCTGTTTTCCCCCTGGCCACCTCAGCCAAGATCTCTTGGTAATGGCAATACTCAACATAACCTTGCTTTCTTCCATTTGAAGATCTAGCATCGGTCAGCTCAGCCTCCAGTATGACGTAAATCCCATTTCCACAAGTTTGTGACATGCAGAGATGATGTAGGAAGCCAGCAACGGCCCTGATACTCCAGTAGCACCCTGTTTCTAACAGCCTGCTCCCTCAGCTGCCCTGTATTTGGTACTCAGAACTATGCTGTTTTTGATGTTATTTCCTCCCTTTGGGGAAGTCATATAGTTGTAAGTTTTCAGATGCCTCTCTGAAGTGGCTAAATTCTCATTTCCTTGTTTATTTGCAATCTGCCATAATGGAACAAAATCTGCAGACTTCAGGCTAAAATTACCTGCTCATAATCTTGCACCAGCTGGTGCAAACAGATGAATCTGTGATGGTAACCTGTAAGACCTGATAAGACCTGTGAGCTGGTCTCAGCAGGTGCAAATTGCACTCAGTAAAGGGAAGCTTCCTTGGAGAAGAGAGCCACTTTCTGTTCCTTAGAAAGTTGGTTTGGCCTTAAATGATCAAATACAGGTATGGCAGCTGAGACCTACTGAGCCTGGCAAATGGATCTGGGAAGCTCTTGAAACCAGTTGGTGTTCTGCATCTGTCTTATACACTGAAAATTTTTCTCTGTGTTGCTGGACAATGGGGATGGGCAGGGAGAAGCATTACTGCTTGCCTAATCCAAGAGACCCATTTAATTCCTTGCCCAAAAGCCAAGACAGCGAACTCAGTCAGAAGAATGGAGCTCTGGAACTTTGGTATTTATCACTCTCTTATTTATTCCAAAAAAGTGAACTGTTGGTGCTTTGGAAGCTTTCCAAATTTCCAGTGAATTGCTTTTCCAGACAGGTGAGAAAGACAAAGATATGAAGGGGAGATTAAGGAAGGAGATCTGAGGATTTTTAAGGTCTTTTCTGCCAACTCAGGCTCTTTTGGCATGGCCTTGATAGAAGTCAGTAGCTATCCCTGAGGCTGGACTCAACAATCCTTATGGGTCCTTTCAAACTTGGGATATTTTATGATTCTATGTTTTCAGCTGGAGGACACCTGGAGGTTGTGGATGGACCTTTATGGCTGCAAGCATGAATTCAGAGGCATAGTCCCACTGTATAAGCTGAATTGTATTTTGGTGATACGGTACAAGTCTGTGAGCATGATGTTTGAAGACCCCGCACAGCTGTGGGGTGCAGCTTCACATTGCATCCTGCACTCAGTTCCTCCTTGCAGATTTTCTCGGCTTTCTTTCTAACTCAGAAGTGTGAGGAGAAGATTATAGGGCATGGGAATGAGGCAGGGAATAGCACCTTCTAAGAGTGATACCTTACAGCAAAGCCAGCAATGACTCATCTGCTCCAATTGGTGCAGAATTGATGCAGCTTTCATCTGCACACACAGGAGACAGATGAATAGATACGCTTGCTAATGTGGTGGGCAGGGAGGGGGGCTGAAGCAGAAAAGGTGCCCTTCAAGGAGCCAGGGAAAGCTGCTCCTTCCCTGTTGGTTTGTCTGGGGCTTGTTGTAACAGGTCTGACTGCACTGACCTTGAGCTGCAGCAAGCAGAACTAGCCAAGGGCTTTGATGGGCAGGAAGTCAGAGTGCTTTTCTTTTCTTTTTTCTCCTTAATTGCTGGTGTCATGATCTCTGCTTCCCCTTCCCAGCCTGGGAAGGAGCTGGTGGCAAGTGGAAAACTCTCTGCAAGGGGCAAAGATTGTTAAACAAAGGCATAGAATCAGGGAGACAGAGGGAATGAAGTCTGTTTCTCACAAAACCTCATTCCACAGTGCTACCGTCTGTGTGGGAGGCAGAAGGGAACTGGAAGGGGGAGGAATGGGTAGACATGTGGAGACAGCAGCTGAGGAGGAATAAATAGATGTGATGAGCTATGGAGAAGAAAGTAAAGGTGGAGAGATGGGCCGTGAGAGGGAAAACTTTATGTGATGAAATGAATGAGGAGAGGAAGGAGGAAAAAAGCCCTTCTAAAATGAGGAAATTGCTGTTCTTCTGAGCCTGATGAGGGCTGCAGAGGTTCTTGGAAATGAGCAGTGCTGGTGCCCTTGAAAGCACAGGGCTAGAAAGAGGAGAGAAAAAATTAGAGAGTCTGATGGATATTGACAGCTTTGGGATCAGTTCTGGAGAATGCACTGTACTGCTTTTAGAGCCTGGGTTGGCAGGAAGAAATAAATGCAAAACTTGTGTTCTGCATGTTCACATAGTCCAGCAAGGAGTGCAGGGCAAAGCTTCCCAGCAGTGGGAAACTGCTGGCAGAAAGCCTTTGACATGCACACTTAGGAACAGCTGATAGTGAATTTTGATTTAGTTTGGTTTCCAAATATTTTAAAATCTTCGGAATCTGCATAAGGGGAAAACAGCAAAGATTTACCAAAGCAGAATAGAATATAGCTGCACAATGCTGGGGAGTGTGAGCAGCCCAGCTAATTGCCATTGAAGTCACCATGCAGGTAATTGAATATTTATGATATGATGAATCTGACTCTCCTTGTCTGAACCTCAAAGTCTGCTCCTGTTGTGAGCCTCACTTTCTCTTAGTGGCCTGTGTCATCACTGCACCACATGTAAAATGAAGATTAATTCTTCCTCAAACCAGAAGAATAGAGCCCTGCAAATGACTGGAGCTGTAGTACATAGGAATATGCCTCTGGATGTACTTAGCATTTCTACTAAGAACATTACAGAATCATAGAATCATTCAGGTTGGAGAAGACCTGCAACGTTATAAAGTCCAACCATTAACTCAGCAGTGCCAAGGCTAACATGAAACCACGGCCTTAACCATTGCACCTACACATCTTTAAATGCCTCCAGGGTTGGATTATCAGTGTCCTTTAGAGTCAAGAGGAAGGAAAAGACGAGGCAGATGTCATTTAGAGAGTGACTGCAAAATGAGCAAGGAAAACAACATTCCTGGCCAAGTGCATGTGCTTATCTACAAACACCTAAGCCACAGGGAAGGTCTTAATCTCAGTGAGCATCTGCAATTAGGTTTGTGTGATACAAGATGCCTAAGTGCATGATAATCTTCAGTGAAGCATGAGGGGTGGTAGTTCGGGTTCCCAACATGATTTAATATCAAACTCAGTGATGTCAGTAAGTGTTGTTCAGCTGCCGACAAAGTAGACGTGGCCTATGTAGAGCAGCTACACGGGCATTTGGTTGCTGTGTTGTAATTAGAGTGAAGAGGTGGTTTGATTCTATTCCCTGGGAGAAGTTTGAGTGAGACTGGATTGAAAATCCAAGAAGGCTAGCAAATATCCTGCTCAATGCTGGTTATAAAACCCTTTGTGCAGATTATTTGCCTCTTTTCAATTATTTATTTCAAAACTAGTCAGCTTGGATCACCTAAATCATTTGGAGCTTTCAGGCTCCATCTCACCAAATACTGCTCAGCCACAACCCATCTGCCTTAAGAGAGATATATGAGGTAGATGAGAAGCCTTCTGGAAGTCTCCACACTACAAAGCTTTTACCCAAATGGGAAAATGTTCTCTGTTCAGGGAAGTATACAGCATACTGGTATCATGGCCATAAGCACGGTGTACCATGAGAGATATGGATTCCAATGATTTTGGTGTTGCAGTTCCCCAGGTTGACTCCAGTTCACTGATGCTGGAGGAAATGCTGGCCATAGAACAAGAAACAATTCCATGGAGAAGAGGAGACAGGGCAGTTTCTTGTACCAAGCAAGAAACTGTTGCCTGGTTTTGCTCTGAACCCAAATCTAGCATTTCTGAGTAGGTCTCCTCCACACCATCATTTCTGCCTAGGCAGAAATTTAAAACCCAGCATTTGTTAGCCTGGTTCCCAGAAGAGGCAACAGTGTAAAGCAGTTATGCAACCCTTGCACCTTCTCCTTGTCCCCCATTAAAGGAGAGATCTGTCCTCTGAGCAATTATGGAAGCAGCGTCTATCTGGAGAGGTTTTTGATGAGCTTCTCTATTTCTAAACTCAGACAGTTATTGAGCTCATAATTCACTTAGCAGGCAGAGAGCCCTTGGCAACACCAAAGGTCAGCTGGGAGGTAATGAAGCAGGTGACTCAGATCTGATGGCTTCCACTTGTTTACTCATCATTTCCCAACTCAAACCTGATGTGGTGCTGATAGCAAGCCTCTCCTCATCCCCTGTGCACAGGGAGGTAGCTGGGGGAACTCCATCTCCCACCTCACCCTGCCCTAGTAAGGCTGGCTTAGGTGAACTTGCTGAATTAGCTGTATGCTGCTTTCATCAGTTCCTTGGAAAAAATGATTCCATCTCATCTCTGTCAGCAGTATGGATGATGTTTTGTAGGCAAACCTAGACAACCACTGCAAGGAGACAGGAGCCTGCCACTGAGATGTGGATACCCTGTCCCTGGAAACATTCAGGGTCGGGTTGGATGGGGCTCTGAGCATCCTGACTGAGCTGTAGATGTCCCTGTTCATTGCATGGGAGTTGGACTAGATGACCTTTAAAGGTCCCTTCCAATGCAAATGATTCACTGGAGCCCATACACCACGCTGCAGCAGCTGAGGTTCTGGCCCTTACCTTGCCTTACAGTAGATTTGATAATTGAGAACCTAATCCATTTATTAGTCTCTATGTGGATGAAGATATCAGACAATATTACATTAACCACTTCCTAAACTTCAGTAGGGATAGCTCTACAAAACAAAAAGGCCAAGTGAAGGTTGGTGTGATGTGTTTGGCATTCTCTCAAGTGCAGGCACTACAGTAGATACTTTGACTACAGCTCACAGTTCTCCACAGCTTTGTTCTCCTCTTCAGGTGGGATACCAGTAGCTTGTTCTCTCTTCTTCACCCAGCTCTCATTGCTTTCCTTTCTCTTCCAGGTGCTGTATCATGTCCAGGTAGGACACCACCAGTGTGAACATCATCCCACGGTGATCACCCCAAGGCACTGAGCTGTCCTGTTCTTGTGGCTCCTATTTCACTCAGCAGCAAGGCAAAGGCAAAGAAGGCTTAGGACTGCCTCCCTTGTGCTTGGCATCCAGACCACCTGCAGCACTCATAGGGATGGATTCCAAAGGTAACGTCCGAAGTGGAAACAAACCCGATGCTAAGGCCCCCAGCTCTGGAAAGCCAGAAAAGCCCAGCCCTGGGCCTGCCACGAATGCAGACAAGAAGGATACCCCCAAAGAACAGCCTAATCCTGCCACTGCCCCCAAGAAGTCGGGCAGTGATGCTGCTGTTGTGAACAACCACAGCAACCTGAAACCCAGTGCAGCTGCCACGGAGACACAAGAGGCCACTGGCCAGTCCCCTGACTCTGACCACAAGGGAAATGGCTCCGAGGAGTCACCAGGCAGCATCTTCGACAACATGAAGCCCTTGATCATCGTTGGAGGAGTGGCGGTGGCAGCGCTGGCGGTGATTGTGGGAGTGGCGTTCCTTGCCCGGAAAAAATGAAGACCGAGACAGGGTGGGCTGAGAAACCCAACCTGGCTGTACAGCTCCTTTTGAGACAAATGCATGCATACAAATTCTATACATATCTATATAGAGAGAGCAAGCTAGATAGGTCAATGTCAAACACCAACTGCAACTCCAAGGGTCTTGTTCAAGACAACTGTGCCAGTTTGACCCAATGTGGGTAACTCCATGCACTCAGTGTGTTCTTTTCATGTAATATATCTTGGCTTATACCACTGTGTATAGATTACAGCTTCTCCTGATTGGTGTAAATGGCGGTGTCCCCTCCCCTCCCCTGCTGTCCTCCCTGGGAGCCACCCCCACTTCTCCTGCAGTCCCCTGTTTTCAAGTCCAAAGTGTTCTTCGTCCCATTCAGAGTCCCTGCTTTGTGTTCTGGTTTTTCTGTTCAGTTTGTTTTGAGGGAAGAGATGGAGCCTAGTGAGAAGACCCAGTTCACTTGTCCCTATGTGTGGGGCAAAGTGTGGTTTCTTTGTGTTAATATCTTGGGGCTTTGGATAAGTCTGTTCAGCTGGTATTTTCCCACTGGAAGCTATGGCCTTTCTGTACATGAGGAGGTAGGAAAAAAGAGAAACACAAACTGGTTTTAGGGGTGAACAGGAGCTGGGAGCCCATGAAAAATAACACTGACCTGCATCATGCCAGGGAAACCCTGATCAAGGTCACTGGAAAGATCCATCTGTCCTAGAGTGATTCCTCGCCAGTGACAGTAGCAGGGATTTGTGACTCCTCCACATCTTGGAAATGGAAACAAATTCCCAGCACTGGGGAGCAGCCTGGTTTCACTGGTGAGTACCTCAGGTCTAAAGCCAGACCTTTTAAGAAGGAAAAGGAAGGCAGGCAATGAGAGGATTCAGTGCCTTGCCAGATGCCCTTCCCCTGACACCAAGGAGTGGGTCACTTTGTCTTGCACTGTCTTTTTAACTTGGGTCAGAGCCCAGATGATGTTGGAGATTAGATGAGGTCAGAACCACAGACTCCCTGGAGCTCAACAGAAGTTGCAGCCAATGGGGTTTTTGAGTGATACTTAGAAAGGCCATGAGATGGTGGGGTGAGTTCAGTAGAAATCAGTTAAAGAGCCAATGTGATGTGTCTTTGAGCCTAGATGTACACATTCAGTGTGTATTAGGTCAGAGAAAGGCATATGTTCCATGGGTGCTGTCTTTGCAGTACCAGCTTCTGGCAAAGTTGCTAGATAGGATGGCAGATGTGTATAACCCTGGTAATTTTCTTGGCTTGTGCCTTCTTTATGTACCTCCAAATTTGTTTGGCTGAATGCATACAGCTTTCTCAGACAAAAAGCCTTTTCAACACAGCATGGCCATTCCTATGGTCACCCTCTTTTCCTCAAGGCTCATAAAATATTCCCAAAGGCACAGAACCTCTGGGAGTATCTGATGCTGTCTTCTGATGAATGACAGGCTGCTTGCAGCATGAGTTTAAGGTCTACCTCTACCTTCACCCATATAGAGACAGAAGATGTATATGTTGAGTTCACAGTGGTTTTGGAAAGAGTGCTAACAGCCCAGGAGAAATCCTGGTGGTTCAAAGCACTCCTTCCCTGTATTTTGGATATGCCTTCAAGCAGCAGTGTGTCACAGCCTGGAGAATTTTGGGGGGTTGAACAGAGGGGTCCATGGCCTCCATAGTGTCACTTCTGTCTAAAGAATGGATTTCCCATCATCCCGCTTTGCAGTTCAGTCATTCACTTTTGGGGGGGTGGGAAGGGAGGAAGAGTGAAGTAAAGGTAAACAAAAGCAGAGGAGTGTGAATTAGGAAAGTAGAGACGTGAGGCACAAAGTAACTCAGAAGCAGTCCTAGCACAGAACCTTTGTAGCAACTGTAGCAGGGCTTTGCAAGAGGATGCAATGGGGCTGCTGCACCTCCCTGCCTGCACCTCATCCAAGAGCCTGGGGGTGATGCAGTGCACCCAGATTCTGGCAGTGCCCTTGGCATGTCCTCATGTGCAAGCCAGAAGCAAAAGGCAGCGCAGTCCAGCCAGGAACCTCATCTATGTTATTGCCCACTGGGTACAGAGTAACATATCCAAACCAATGGTGTTTGGATACAGGGATGGATATTCCTGGGTTCTGCTTCCTTTCGAGCACAAAGCTTTTGGCTGTAGGGACTCTTCTTGTACCGGTTATGAAGAAGGGAAGATGGCCACCCCTGTTCTGATTCCCGTTTTACCAAAGCAGGGTTGGTGATTTTCAGACCAATGCCTCTATTTTCAACTCCTGCCTTTCAGAGATGTTTCCACCTGTCCTGTCTTCTCCTGACATGGGATATTTTTAGCAGTGTGTGACACTACAGATGCAGCATATATCTACTCTGCACTGATCAGCTTAGATGGATATGGGGAGGGGGGGGGGGCGAGGGGGGGGAGGGGGGGAATGCCTGCCTCATCTGAGTATCTTATTATTTTATTTCTGAAGTGGTTTCATTTTCTTTGCTTAAAGTTTGGCAACAGAAGAGGGAAAAACAATTCTCAGCTAAGGTGGGCCTTAACCATTTCTGTTTGCATCTGACTCCTCCTTGCCCTTAGGGCATGTGGGTGCAAGGCCAGTAATCCCATCTAGAAACACCCCACAGAGGCAGTGCCAGGACAGCAGCTCATGCTCTGGGTACGTAACCATGCAGCCCTCCCCAGGCAGGGACTCTAATTTGTCTGTCCATAAGGGATCTTCTGCTTACTGCCGTAACTTAACACTATCTGTTGTCCAGATCTATCATCTGGAGCCCACCTCTTTGGTTTGTTTTGAGAAACACCTCTGTTTACATGTGAGTGTGTCTGTACCACCACCCTGCCTTGAAGAATATACTATGTGCATCTGTATAATCTGTATATTTACATATCTATACTACTGCAGTCTGAGTAAAGTCACATTCCTTGTAGGGAAAACCAAAACAAAATTCATTTCATTGGTTCCCCTGCATTCTCACAGAGTGTTCATGGTGTCTTTTTTGTGCCATGCATCACACCACGCAGCACCCACATTTCTTTGGTCCCGGTTTCTGCTCAGTGCAAAGAATGTATGGTTAGTGAACTGCTGAATGTATCATGTGCCCATTATGCTAAAAGCTCAAAACTACTGCTCCTCTCCCTGGATAGTCATGTGGTCTACTCGCTTTAAATTAAGGTACTTTTAGACTATTTTGAACTGTATGGACTGTGTAGCACTTGTCAAAGTGTGGGTCTAGCGTTGGCTTGAGTCAGGCAGATGAAGTGTAGATGCCACACAAGCTCCCAGTGCTGGGACCACGCACATGCAAGTGACCTCCTCTTAGCAAACACCTCCCGTTCTGCCTTAATGTGCCTGGCTGTGCGGTGGTTTCATTCTGAGTAAAAATGTCCAGTGAGAAGTAGGCTGAGAAGAGCAAATTCCTCTCTCTCAGCATCGAAGCGAGATTGAACTCAAAGCTGTCGAGAAGCCGAAGGCTTAAATGACTGAACTCACTGTGCTAAATAAATAGTTGTCTTTTCTCGTACTGAGCACATGCTGTTATTTGCTTGATGTTATTCTTTGTGTGGCGTTTGTGATATGAAGTCCTTCTAGTGATATCTCCATGGGGAGAATGAATTAATTGTTAAAACTAATAAGATTCTGCACTTGGGTTTTGAAGAGATCTAGATTGCTAGTTTACTCCTTTGATAAAGTCTAAATTAGAAGTTTGACTTCACAGACATTGCAGCGTATCACTAAAAGTATAGATTCAATTACTGTACCTGATCTATAAGTTTTGGCTGGATTCAAATATGTTGTATACTCTCTTGGGCAACTTTTTAGAAGGTTTTTGATACTTCTAGCTTTCAGAAAGATGGAAGAGATTAAAGGTCTGCTTCCACTTTCCACTGGCTTAATAGGCTGCGGCAAGTCCTGCTATCCCCCAAAACAGCTTTGCAGCAGGATGCAAACAAACCTGGGAAGAAAAGGATAACATAGCAGCACTTTCAGGATGACAAGCACTGCACAGGTGCTTGCCCTGGAGCACTTCCCAGCCCCATTTGGTTTGGACAAATTGAAAATGGATTGGTGTCTTTGTTGGATCAAAGGTTAGCAGCTGAGCCACAAGCTTCTGAAAACAAAGGCGATTTTTCCATCAATTTCACATGCTGTGATCAGGCATTGGGGTCTTATCGGCACCAGGGATATGACAGCAGGTCACTGGAAGATTCAAAGGCATTTTAGTGTCATGTTTGCACAAAATTGGCAAAAAAAAAACCTTCTTATTCCTCTGCTGAGTGTAAGGGAATGTTTATCTGCACAACCATGCCTATATGGGCAGTAATATTTGACAATATCCACCAGGATAACTTTAAAAACCAACAAACAAAAAACTCACTGGAGAGAGATGATTCCTGCTTAAAATTCCCTTCCTATCTTGGAAATGCCATGAGGGTTCAGAAATCTGCCTTATTCTAACTATTCTTAGAACTGGTTGAAAATAGCAATCCTGAAGATTTGTGAGAAAGAAAATGTTCTCCAAGAAGTAAACCAAACAATGGAGGCAATGAAAACAGTACCTGAAGAGTGAAATTCCAGGAATTTCAACCAGTTCTGCAGAGAGCTTTGGGTCAGTGTTGCTAAGGAGGTGTGAGAACCGGGGCAGAGCAAAAAGCATGACATCATTACTTTAGCACCTTTGAATTTTTATACCCTATCCACTTCTTTTGGGCCAGGGCACTCTGTACCACCCACATACATCAGGATTCAAGCTGTGTGCTACAAAGAAATAAGAAGAGGGCAATGTGGTCAGTGTCTGCCTCATATAGTGGATTAAATACTGCTGCTCTCTTTACAGCCCGTAATCTACCCCAAAGTGCTTCTTGTCCTGAAATAACCAGTTTTGGCCTTTATTTGTCCACTGTCTCCTGTTTCCATTTCAACTGGAAATGAGTACTATTGCAAAGTTTATCTTTTTTAAGTGTTGATCATTAATGAGAAGCTATTTTTAAGGGCAGGGAACATAGAATAAGGTTAGTAAGGTTAATGATAGCCTTGGCTGTCAAAAACAAGATAGAGAATGCTTAATCTAAGTCCATCCTCCTGAATGCAGCTGTCCAGAAGATAGCTGTCATTGAGCTAAACTATGATAGCTTGAATTTAGCAGCCCAGATGATGATGCAAGGTGCTGCTGAGGGGACAGCAATTTATCTGAGTCACTGGCTTAGGAGCATGCCACATGTGCCATTCAGCTTGACCTGGCCAGCTCTGTTCCAACGTAATTTTTTAGCCTTTTATTGCTTCTTGCATTAGTTAGCTCAGATCATATTACCTCAATTGGCCCTGAAGAGTTAAATCTGTTGAGTAAAGGGTTCTTCATGATGAAGACTTTCTTCCTTTTTAGTTCATTGCTCCAGCCATGTGACCTGCTTTCCTTTTAAAAGCCTGGATTCTTAGATTGGTCACACCAGGTCTTCATGGCTCCATTGCTTTCTAGAAATTGCTTGTTCTTTACTGCTGCTTCACTTGCTGAACTGTCTTCCCAGGCAACTCTGCAGATGTGACCACTCCACAGTGAGGCAGAAGTCCTGCCCCAATGCAGAGGCAGATTTTGGGCAGCCTTGCCTGATACAGCCAAAGTTCAGCCTCTCTGCACCCAGAGAGAATGCAGAGACTGTGTGGTGCAGCAGGGAAATACCAAGTATTCATTTACCCTGACTGCTAAAGCTTTGGGGTTTGAGTTGCAAGATGCTGAGCGCTTGCCTGCCACAGGAGCTCAGTAGAGAAGAAAACTGCTGCTGGAAGGTCATGTTCTTGTCCTTACTCAGAGAAACACTGTGTGGCTGCAAGCTCTTCCTGGGACTGGAGACTCAGGAGCTGCCTGCCAGTTGGATGTGAGGGTATTCAAGCTATTTGAGAGATGCTAATGCAGTGTATTCAAACACTACACCTGGCTGAAGCTAGGAAAGCTTTGGTACTCTACATTTTGGAGCACCAGAAATACAGGCAGAGAAGAGAGCTGGCTCTCAGCTGAACTCAAGGATCTGCATTTTTGCTGGCCTTGCAGAGTCAGATCATATGTAGGTAATGCACTGCAGCCCTCATCCTCTACCAGCTGCAGGACTGAGGGCACAGAGGACTGCAGGAATGTTTCTGTTTGACTGGGCTGCTTGAGTTTTATGAAGTTACTCCAGACAGCTGGACCTGGAAAATTCACATGACATTCAACAAAACCATACTAAAAAGCTAGCACTCAGTGTATGCAGAAAAGATCACAGAAATTGGTTTTCAAATGCATAAGTTTGGCTCTACCTTGCACTCTTGTTCTGTGGGCTGCTTTCTAAAGGACTTGATCTCTTCCAACCGAAATGATTCCAAGTGTTTGTTCTGTTTGGACACTGACAAGCAGAGTGTAGGGAGACATATTCTCTGCTCCTGGAGGTTGTGCTCTTTGGATTAAATAGATCGTTTCTGCTGAAAAATATAACTTGGATTAAATAGGATTTGGACCAGCAGCATTGGTTCTGTTACTCTTGCACTCTTCTTTTTTTTTTTTTTTTTTTTTTTTTCCCAGTTGTTACCAGCCTGACATTCCCAGACTAATCCATTTTAGTTTTTAATTTCTCATAATGCAAATCCGCAGTGCAGGATCCCAAGAATAAAGTTATTGTTTCCTGTCCGTGCATGATGATGCTACAGTACCAAAATTCCCAGCAGGAAGAGAGAACTCTCTAATCAACCCTGCAACAGTAAAGACCTGCACTGTATCCCTGGTTTTGCCTCATCAGCTTCAAGCAGTCAAGTTTCTGGGACAATCTGATAAGAACAAGGGTGCCATACAGTTTGTTTCAAAAACAGCAGCAACAACAAATGAATCATTCGGCTTTATCCAGTTTTGAGCAGCCCTTCTTAAGCCAGATGCCTTTTTCTGAGTCACTGGTTATAACCCTTTCAGTCCAAATCTTTAAAAAGTGTAATCTCAATTCTCCTGTACAAACCAGCTTCCTTCTAGTAGTAGGTGCAGGTTGCTTATAAACTTTATGGAAACTAAAATTGTAGAAAGGGAACTTGAAGGTCCGATTACAGGGGATTTCTTTTCTTCTTTTTGGTTTGCTTTTATTCTGTTACTTTGCCAGGGACTGACTCAAAGCCCCTGGAAGTCTGCTGGACCACTAGCAGCAGGGAAATGCCTGCTGTGACATCTGTGGGTTTTGCATCAGCCCCTGGATGCGTTTTCCAGTTGATAATAATTTTCAGAGTGACATTTTGTCACTCTGCAGACCTGCTTGTCACTTACACATATTTACCTGTGTTCAACATACAGGTTTTTATTTTTATTTTTATTTTTTTAATTTGAGAAACAGTATGCTGCTAGATACATTTCCCGGAGGGAAATGGACACCTACCTACACACAAAGCTATAGAGCTAATTTATACCTTGTTGAATTTATAACCTCGTCTATGCTTCTATGGACACTTTGTATGGGCTGCAGCTCAAATCCTAAAATAGTCAAGAATTTTTCCTTTCCCATATAGTATTCTATTTACTTTGACTTAAAAAAAAAAAAGCGTATAAATGCAATAATGCAGGTAGACTAGAAATACTAGATTGAAAATTAAAGTAGTTTAGCTTGTCCCGTTGTGACTGACAGTGTTGTATGACACCCAACGCTGTACCCTAACATTTTCCAGGCTTTCTACGTAGCTGAATCTAGTATTAGCTTTGAAAACCCATTGTATGAGTGGTGGGTGGATGGGCTGGAAACGTGTGCTCTCTACACACTGTATGTTACTCACATTAGAAGCTGTATGGCCACTCCATATGCTGTGAAACTGTAAATGATTCCCAATACACCTGTAACTCTTACCAGGATTGTGAGAAATAAACTATATATAGAGATATATATACAGATATAGATATATTGTATAATTCCTCCTGTGAGCATCTTTGTGTATGCGGGTATGCGAGTGAAAATACCTCCCTTCCTCTCACTCCTTGGCCACGGTCATGTTTTCTGAAGGCTGAACATTGGCTAGGATTAGAGATCCCAGTAAGAATCGTAGCAAAATGAAATCCCTGCCCAGAATAAACTCCAGCCTACCTGAGGAAAACAGGCCAAGGAAGATTATCATTATTATTATTCCCAGATAGAGGCTGAGCTGTAGAATAGCTGAATGAGTTATCCAGAGCCATCCAGGCAACGCCTTCTGATCCCAGCAATCCCTGTTCTGCGGGCCATTTCATCTGAATTGGAATCCTATCTCTGAGGAACTGGGATGGGCAGATGCCTGCTCTTCCAGCTAGTGAGTGTGAAGCTTCATGTTCCTTGAGCCAGTGAGGAAGGGGTGAGCATCTGGAAGGGTAGAAAACTCTCCTGCCCTCCCTGGGCTGCTCAAAAGCACTGATGCAGGGGGAAATGCATCTTCCTTCCAGTGAGAGACCTTTCTAGCAGAAGTGGGTGTGCAGCCATGATATCATTCTGGGGATATCATCCTTCCTGTCTTTCCTCTACCTTTATCCCTCCTTATTAAAAATAAATAATAATAAAAAACCCTAAATGCATGAAAAGCAAGGCTAGGTTTGCAACTATCTTAAGCTACAAATGCTTTTCCCCTCTTTTCAGTTCTAGCCATCATTCAGCCCAAAACATGTGACATGACACAAAATCACTGCACTCCTGGGAAATGCTGTGGTTATTTTGTACCACACCAGATTCAAAGAGGAAGCACTCAGCTAACTCAACACAACTGCACCATCCAGGCTTTACTAAAGCAAACTGCACAAAGTAGCAAATATTTTTTATCTTCCTTGTGATTCTGCAGCAGTGCTTGCTAACCTCCCCACATTCAGCAGAGTGCTCATCGGAAGAGAAATGAACAGAAGAGCTTTTACAAAACCTCTCTGCATGTGCTTTGTAAAGCTGAGATGCTGGCACTGGAAGATCAAGAGTTGTGGTCACCCTATAATTTATTTTCTAAGGAACTGGGGCTCTCGTATGCTTTTTTTTCTTTTCTTTCTGTATGTTCTCGCCTTAAATCACTGCCAGGTCCACTCATGCTTTGTATTTTGGGGCAGTCTAGGGAGAATAGGAAGCGCTGAGGGGGCAGAACTCGAGACAATGGTTTGCTTTCTGCTCTTGCTTTTAGAAAATAAATTAAAATGGATTCACACAAGGACTGAGGCTGCTGGAGAAGCATCACGTCCCCTGCAAGGTGGATACAGTGAATAAAGCAGTTTGGGTTTTAATCATTTCCTGAGAGCTCAAATGGAACAGACAGGAGTGTCCAGGTGTCTCCATGTGTAACATGGTTGTGGGTTTGGAACACTTCTTGAGAAAAAAAGAGGTTGGCAGACAGATGGCATGAGGTAAGAGCTGCCTTTCCTATAGGAAACCAGGCTGGAAATCAGATCCCTTCCAATAAGCACACAGAAATGGCAGCAGAATCATCTCCTTTTCATTTTATAACCTGTCATTTTGTGACAGTTTCTTCCTAACACACTCACAACCATCAAGACACAGACCAGTGAAATGAACACAGACGGAAAACGCAAACCCAGGGTTCACAGAAATCACACCACTGCGTAACCAAGAGCAGCAACGCCTTCAATAAACGTTGCCCGTGAGGAACGTTACTAAAACCTGAGGCTAAACACGAAGAAGATGAACCAGAAGACACGTGAAGGATGGGAAAGACACTGGGAAGTTCAGACGAGTTTATTAATCTCATGGGTTAGAAACACGCCATAGGGCTCCACTGAGAGGCCCTGGTTCAGATGATGAGGGATTTTGGGACAAGGTTGGAAACCCAACACCTAAGCCACTGGGCTGGGTGCTGAAAATTAGGTGATATGTTGACATTACACTTTGTTTTTTTGTTTGCAACACACTACTGCTGGCGTAGGGAGGTCAGTGTAAGCACTCGGTGTTTCAGCCCCACAAATCTGAAGAGGGCGGGATATAAAACCGGTAGAAAATGCCAAATATCAACATAAAAAAACAGAGTCTACGGAAGGGAAGCCGAGCACAGCGGCCACTACGCATCGCGGCGCAAGCGGACGAGCTGACGCCGACAGCTTTAAAGGCGGCGCAGAGCAACAACCCATCATGGCGGCCGCCCTCAGCTTTCCCGCCCAACGGTCGCGGCGCGCAGCTCTCCGCCCGCCCCCAGTGCGCATGCGCGGCCGCATGAGGCGCCGGCTCCGCGCACCGCCGCCCGTCCCCGCCATGTCGGAGCGGCTCGGCAAACCCACCTGCCTCCTCGTCGCCAGCGCCGCCGCCGCGGGTGAGCCGCTCTGGGGGCAGCCCCGAGTCGCCCAACGCCCTCCTGCCTGCCTGCTTCCCTCCCGGCCCGGCTCGTTCGCCTCGCTCCGGCCCCTTTTCCTGTCAGACCGGCTCCTCCCCTCCCCGGTGCGCGGCCCTATGGTGTTCGTGTGCTCCCGCTTCCCGCGCGGGGCCTTGAATGAACGTTGTGACGATCACCTGAGCTTTGATATGACCCCAGGTAGGTTAAAATCACGGCTGGCGGTACGACGCAGCTCTTGGGCTCTGTTTTCCAGGGGTGTCAGCCCAGTCTTTCCTGCAGTGCTTCACGCTGAGCAGCTCTGCCTTCAACCTGCAAGTCGCCACTCCCGGGGTGAGTAAGAGCTGGAATGGTGATTTCAGGCTAAATCCTGTGATCTGTGCGAGCTTACTGCTTGTGTGTGCCCTGCGAGAGCGATTTGGGCAGTACGGGGTTGCCCATCAGGTTGCATCAGCATGGATGCTGCCTGTATGGCTTGCAGGGGATGGGGTAAGAAAGGGCAGGGCCAAAGGAGCCTGCCACTCTGTTACACGGAGTGCTGGGGAGGGTTCTGCTGAGGTGGGCCAGTTGTAAAAGTGGGTACTGTGCAAAGTGGAGGAGCAGGAGTGGTGCCTGAAGCCTGTCTGCTGCTGGGTGGCAGCAGGGAGGGGCCCAGAGGCTGGCACTACTTCCTCTCTTCTGCTGCAGCAGAAACCTGGCAGAATTGGAGCAGTGGGTAGTGGCTTTCTTAAGATGACTGACTGGTGGGGCACCCATGGGTGCCACTGTCTGGAAAGCTGCTAGCAAACTCCTCTCTTACCCAGCAGCTGCTCATTGTGTGAGCTGGGTGCCTGTGCTGCTCCTCAGGTGTCTCTTGTTCAGATCTCTCCCTGCAGAGCAGGGGCAACCATAAAATCGTAGAATGGCCTGCTATGTGCAGGCTGCCCAGAGCTGCATCCAACCTGGCCTTGAATGCTTCCAGGGATGGGGCATCCACAACCTCCTTGGGTAGCCAGTTCCAGTGTGTAGATGTCTGTGTCTTATTGCTTCAGGCCAACTCTTCACTTGAAGTATTCAAGCAGTTGTGGATAATATCTCTTGAAGACGGGTGATAGTAGAAAAGTAACTAAAAAAAATGCAAAGGAGAAAAGTTAGTTGCTCTCGGCTTGGGACTGAAAGCTGTCAGAAAGCATCTAAAGGAGGACTATGAAAAGGGTGAAGGGTCTAGAGGGCAAGACATATGAGGAGTAGCTGGAGCCCCTTCGTTTATTTGGTTGCCCTCTTGGCATCCTTACAGCTTCCTTGTGATGGGAGCAGAGGAGCAGGTGCTGATCTCTTCTCTCTGCTGACACTGATGGAACCCAAGGAAACAACATGGAGGTGCATTGGGGGAGGGTCAGGCTGGGGGTTAGGGAAAGGATCTTCACCAGAGGGTGGTGGGACACTGACTTCAACAAGCTCCCCCAGGGCAATGGTCATGGAGTTCAATAAGTGGACAGTGTTCTCAGACATAGGGTTTGGATTTTGGGTTATCCTGTATAGAGCCAGGAGTTGGACTCGATCCTTCTGGGTCTCTTTTTCTTTCTTTTTTTTCCTTTTTCCGTTGGTACTGAGTGATATCCCCCGGGGAGTCTTATCAACATCCGTATCAGTGACATAGACGGTGGTATGGAGTGTACTTCCAGCACTTTGCTGATGGCACCAAGCTGTGTGGTGCAGCTGATACAGTGAAAGGAAGCAGTGCCATCCATAGGGACAGGCTTGTGTCCTGGGCTACATCAACAGAGGGGCAGCCAACAGAGCAAGAGTTGGTTGTCCCCCTTTGCTTTGCCCTTGTTAGGCCCCATCTGGATTACTGTGTGCAGACCTGGGGCCCCCAGCGCAAAGACGATGTGGAGTTGTAGCAGATCCAGAAGAGGCTATGAGCGTGCTCACAGGGCTGGAGCACCTCTCCACTGAGGAAAGTTTGAGGAAGAGCTGAGTGTCTTCAGTCTGGAGAAGGGAAGGCTCTGGGGAGGCCTTATTGCAGCCTTTCAGTAATTAACGGGAATTCACAAGTAAGAGGGAGACTGACTTTTTACACAGGCAGGTAGTAATAGGACAAGGGGGAAGACTTTGAAGTAAAAGAGGAGATTTTTGTAAAGTAAAAGGTTAGATGTGGAGAAGAAATTCTTTGCTCAGAGTGTGGTGAGGCACTAGCACAGGCTGCGAGAAGAAGCTGGAGGTGCCTATGCCTGAAGCATCTCAAAATCTCCTATGCTTGTCCCTCAGGAAATGTAGTAGAAATCTGTGTGCTGATGCTAAATTGCTGATTGCAAACCTTTTTTCCACTAGGGGAAGTCAATTGATTTCGTGGATGTGAATGAGAGCAACATGCGCTGGATACAGGACTTCCGTATGAAGTCATATGCAAACCCTGCCAAGCTGGAGTCAATTGATGGTAAGGTCTTTGCTGTTGGCTTATGTGTCACTTCCATTTATCAGGGAAACAGATTCTTCTTTGTGTTATGTTTTTAGAGAAGAAGGGTACAGAAAAGGCATGAAAGCTTTTGTTTTAAGAGGAAGCCATAGCAACTATGTTTATCTTCCTTCTTACTATTAAGTCATACTTTAGGAAAATGCTTATTAAAAAATTAATATCTGAAGTAAAAGCTACAGACAGAGCTTTTAAGCTTTGTCTACATAAGAAATGTTTCATTAAAAATGTGTCCTAGGACAAAGAACTCCTACCTCCTCCTCTATTCCACATAGATCACTTAGTTTCCTTAGTTCTTTCAGTCTATGAAATTTTTGAACAACTTATATACTGTTGTCTGAAGTTTGTTGAATCTGAAATGAATTTTTGGTCAGGTGGTTTTTTAGTTATTTTAGTTCTTGTTCCTCTTTACTAGGTGCTAGGTACCATGCACTGCTGATTCCAAACTGCCCAGGGGCTACGACTGACCTTGCAAACAGTGGGTACCTGGCAAAGATCTTGCAGCACTTCTGTGCAGAGAACAGTAAGTGAACATCATCTCGTAGGGAAGTCCTAATTCCCTGGTACATACTGAAAATGTAATACAGCACAGAAGAAGCAATCTAGGAGGTTTCTAGAATGTGTGGAAGATAATGTCATGATGCAGTTGATAAGAGAGTGTACCAGGGGAGATATGATGTTCACAAACAGAGAAGGACTGGTGGGAGTTGTGGAGGTCAGGAGCTGTCTTGAGCATTGCAACCATGAAATGTTAGATTTTCTTGGTGAAGTCAGGAGGGGAACTCAACAAAACTGCTGCCTTGGACTTGTGGAAGGGCGGACCTTGAAATGATCAGGACACTGGTGGGGGAAGGTCTCTTGGGATTCAGTCCTGAAAGGTAAAAGGGGTCCAGGAAGGTTGGTCACTCTTCACGAAGGAAGTATTAAAGGCGCAGGAGCAGGCTGTCCCCCTGTGCCACAAGATGAGCTGGTGAGGAAGAAGACTGGCATGGATGAAAAGGGAACTTGTGCTGAAGCTCCAGGAGCAAAAGTCTGACGTCCCGTGGAAGAAGGGATGGGGCAACCTGGGGAGTGTACAAAGAAGTTGCTAGGATATGCAGGAAGAAAATTAGAAAGGCAGAAGCCCAGTTTGAACTCAACAAGGCCACTGAATTAAAAGGCAACAAAAAACTTTAATGAATGTATTCACAGTAAGAGGAGGGCTAACAAGAATCTCCATCCTTTGCTATATACAGCAGAGAACGTGACTGCTGAAGATAAGGAAAATGCTGAGGTTCTCAATGAATCTTTTATTCTTTACGTCTGTCTTTAAAAGTCAGACCAGTTATTCTCAGGGTACTCTACCCCCTGACCTGGAAGTCTGGGATGGGCAGCAGAATAATTGTTTCCACCTGAATCATGGGGGGGTTTAAAGACCTACTGTCCCACCTGGACTGCTGCAAGCCCATGGGTTGAGATGGGATCCACCTGGTGATGCTGAGAGAGCTGGTGGAGTTGATTGCTAAGCTGCTTTCCACCATCTCTCAGCATTCCTGGAGAGGTCCTGGAGGTTTGAATGTTTGCCAACATGACTCCATCTACAGGAAGGATTGTATGGAGGATCTAGGAAACTACAGGCCTGTCTGTCTGACCTCCATATCAGGAGAGGTTATGGAGCAGATAATCTTGAATGAGATCCCACAACATGTGTGGGACAGTTAGGGGATCAGGCTCAGTCAGCATGAGTATATGAAAGGCAGGTCCTGCTTGACCAACCTGATCTCCTATGAGTGGGAGACCTACTTTGTTGATGTGGTCTACTTAGACTTTGACAAAGCCTTTGACTCTGTCTCCCACAGTGTTCTACTGGAAAAGCTTGGCAGCCCCTGGCTTGGACAGGTACACTCTTTGCTGGGTAAAGAACTGGCTGCGTGGCCGGGCCCAGAGGGTGGATGTTAATGGAATGAAGTCCTACTTGCAACTGGTCATGAGTGGTGTTGCCCAGGGGTCAGTACAGGGACCCATCCTGTTCAATGTTTATTGATGATCTGGATGAGGGAATTGAGGTGCACTGTCAATAAGCTGACATGAAATTGGGTGGAAATGTTCATCTTGAGAGTAGGAAGACCCTTCAGAGGAACCTGGACAGGCTGGATTGCTGGGCTGAAGATGGTGGGATGAAGTTCAACAAGACCAAGTGCCAGGTCCTGCACTTGGGTCACAACAGTTGCAGGCAATGCTGTAGGCGTGGGGCAGTGTGGCTGGAAAACTGTGTGGAAGAAACTGACCAACACCCCCAGGTCTGTGCTTGGCTGAACATGAGCCAGCAGTGTGTCGAGGTGGCCAAGAAGACCAATGGCATCCTGGCTTGTGTCAGAAATAGTACAACCAGCAGGAGCAGGGAGGTGATGGTATCTCCTGCACTCAGCTCTGATAAGGCCACATCTTGAGTACTGTATTCAGTGTTGGGCCCCTCACTACAAGAAAGACATTGAGGCGCTGAAGAGAAGGGCAACAAGGCTGGTGAAGCACAAGTGTTATGGGGAGTGGCTGAGGGAGCTGGGATTGTTTCTCCTGGAGAGGAAGAGGGTCAGGGAAGACCTTGTTGTCCTCTACAACTTCCTGAAAGGAGGTTGTGTGGCAAGGTGGGGGTCTGCCTTTTCTCCCTGTTAACTAGCAATAGGATGAGAGGGGATGACCTCAGGTTGCACCGGGGAGGTTCAGGTTGGCTGTTGGAAAGAAATTCTTCTCCAAAAGAGTGGTCAGGCATTGGAATGGGCTGTCCAGGAAGGTGGTTCAAGAAATGTGTAGATGGGGAATTAAGGAGTATGATTTAGTGGATGACATTGGGGTGGGTGGATGGTTGGACTAGATGATCTTGGAGGTCTTTTCCAACCTTAATGATTTTATGATAGATACTTTGCTAAATGAGCTGGTCCTACTTCTTCAGTATTCATGTAAGACTGTTACCTGAAAAATGTTTACATTGTAGTTCTGGAGTGTTGCAGTGTTCAGAATTGTAAAGAGGTGGCTTTTGGGAGGGTAGGGGGACTGGAAAATTGTTTTCACTGAAATAGTATCTTTATGCAAATAAATAATAATTTTGTCAAATAAACAATATTTTTGGTAGAAGGTTCTCAGATACAGAAATGCTTCTCTCCTGGTTGATAGGATTCAGGGTTCAAAGCCAAATATGGGATATAGCAGACTAGTCATTAAAGCCCCAGCAGATTGATATTTTTGGCAGTTTGAAGATGCTTACAGTTTCTTAAATGTGCTTTGATCTTTCTCTAGAGCCTATCTGTGCAGTTGGACTTGGTGTTGCAGCTTTGTGTTGTGCCACCAATGAGGATAAAACCTGGGTATTTCAGGGATACAGCCTGACAGGGGTAGGTTGAGCTTTCATCTCATTTCCTGGGATTTCTTGTTATCCTATTACAAGGATCTTTTGCTGTCCGGGGCCCTGTGGCTTGAGATGGCGATGCCATCTTATTCTAGAGCTTACAGAATTTTCTACACACAAATCCATCAGCTTGGTGTGCTTAATTTACATTCAAGGAGCTGTTACTGGAAGGAGGGCCAACACCATTCATGAGGGAATTGTTTCACTTCATCTCACACACAGAGAGTGCTTGCTTTCCTGTATACATTCAAGACATGGTATTGTGTTTGTCCTTGGAAAGCTTCAGAACTGAGGGCAGGGAAAACTGTGGGTGTGGTATCTGTTAAAGATGCTGCTTATCTGTTCTAGTTAAATAAGAAGTGTGCGAATATCAATTGTGATGCAGAGCTTCCTGTGGTGTCATTCTTTCCTTCTTTGATTTCAGTTTGCTACCTGACGAAAGTCCATAGAAGCTGTCTGTGGTCACTTAGTTTTCTGCTTTGTTTCATTTTCGTGGTGGTGGGAACATAAAATAGAAATTACAGAGTTCTGCCTTTTTTTTTTAAAATTTTTTTAGCAAAAGCAAGACAATTATTTTTTTTTTTTCTTTTTCAGCCCTCTGTGTATGAACTAATAAGGCAGCCTAATTTTGCCAGTTTGCCCATTATTGTGGAAGACTTTGTGAAAGATTCTGGAGCTACATTTAGTGGTACGTCACTCTTGCTGACCAGCACTTTCTTTTGTGGCTGTGTTGAAAATAAACATTTGCATGCCTGTTTGACACAGGAGAGTTTCTACTGCTGTGCAGATTTGCAGTCTGTGCCTGCAGGGGAATGTCTGTGTGTAGGCAGCATTCTGTAGCTGTTTCTTTGCTGCATGGCAGGGAGCATGTGCTCTGCTGGGAGAGGTTAAGTGCACAAGGATTTGGGGCTTTTTTTCAAGCAGAATGTGGCATCTTGTTGAAAACTGGAGCCAGCATACTAAATGCTTTTGGTTGCTCTCATCAGTTATCCTCTGGCTCTGATTAAAACATGTGATGATCAGTCTCGTTTTTTCAGTATTAGTCATTTCATTGTTTGTTATTAGCTAAATGTAGAAGTTTACCTTTCAAGGGATCCTATTGTCCTTCTGGAGAAGGGCTTTCTAGTGAAGTTGCAGGACTGGGTGCTTGTGATTGTCCCTGTCTGTTGGGGCTATAGATTCACTGAGCAAATCTCCCTGGCCTTAATAGTTACCTTCTGCATTAGTTTTGAGGTAAAACACTGAAACTGAAGCAGTGTCCCCTAACACACCTGTTGTGTTGTTTTTTTTTCCCTTCTGTATGCAGCCAGCCAACCAGATTCTGTACACGTTGTGCTGGACAGGCACTTGGTGACAGGACAGAATGAAAATTCCACCCTTCCAGCAGTCCAGAATCTTCTTATTCTTTGCAATGTCAGGTGAGGCAATATGGGAGATGAGGACTAGGAACAGATGAGGTCTAGGAACAGATAATGCCAAAGAATCTTTAGCTCCAGGGGTCTTGTCCCCCAGACATGTTCTTCCTTGTTTAGCTGCTGAAGTGCATATTGTCTGTGCTTGGATCTATCTGTTCAGTCTGATAAGGCTTTTGTTAAAAAGGCATTTGTGTAAAGTGGGTTGGAAAGTGCAGACTTAGCCATCAAGACTGGTGGAGTGAAGCAGTAGGCTTTTCTAAATTCTGTTAAGCAACATTTCTTTTGTATGGTTTTTATTTGTGCTTTCCCAAGTCAGCATTTAACTATATGTTAGGATTCTGGGAATTAACAGATTTAATTTCTTTGCTAATAGCTTGGCTGTTTGACTGTCTCTTTCATCTTGTCAGGTAGAAGGTTGCATCTAAATAACCACAAAAATCTTCTTTTGTTCAGGTGAATGTGTGTTAGAAGTCCTTTCCTGGATGTGGACTAACAGGTGATGTCATGTTTGGATGTGTTTCATTCAGCAGGAAATAAAGGAGAAGGTCTCTTTGCAAATAGGGTGGATGAAGAGCCAACAGGCTAAGGACTCACTTGTCTTTTAACTGGATAAAACGTGTTTAAATTTCTTTCTTGGACTGTGAAGTGACTGTGATGTTGAAGTGGCAGTATTAGGTTCTCCGTATACAGAGTGGAGGAAGGTTGTGAGTAAGAGAATTTGGAAGTGCATCATGCTTCAGAAGCAATTATGAAACCACCTTGTGTTTGTTACTACATCTTCACTGCTTCTCTCCAGACCCTTAACTTACAGTGGTGAGGAACTGTCCTGTTTAAAACAAAGAACAACAAAAAATCAGTGGCTGTGAATGTTGTTTACTGAGGATGAAGACAGTGTTCTTGGCTGATGTTATACCAGTCATCATTTCTAGTTCAAACATAAGACTCTCCACACTGATGTGTCCCTTCAGAGGTGCTCTTACCTTTCTTATTGTAGATCATAAAGTTACTGTCTGAATTCAGAATGTATCTGTGACACTTAAATATAATTGGAACAGGATGGAAAATGCTGAGCTGTGTGCAATAAAGCAGAATCAGTTGTCTGAAGGTGTTTCACTGTGGTGCTGCTGCTGGTGTGATGTGCCCTTGTTTTCCATTTGCATGTTCACATCAATGGTCTTCAGTGGAAAATTATTTTTAAATTGCTCTCTACTTGGTTAGCTGTTCTACTTTGTGGTGTGTGTGTAACCAGTATTGTTTCTCTCTGGCAAGTATGTTGCAACTGTCTTGCTGAAATCTTATGGACAAAAGAAAAAACGTAGCAGATAGCATGGATCAGTCTTGTGAAGAACTAAGATAACATCTGACTTTGTCTTTCTATCAGATGGAACTGTTTTGTGTTGGTTTTTTTTTTTTAACACTTTTAGCTTTGGTTTAAATCCTCATTTCTGACAAACTTGCTTAGAGATTTGTTAGCCTCTGTCACCATCAGAACATACTTTCCATCTGGATTTCTAACAGACTATCTGCTGAAATGATACAGAAGGCTTTTTGTGCTGCAGTAGTATTTGTAGTTAGGGTCATTTTGTCTTGGATGTTGTGTGGCTACAGCAAGGGTGCTCTATCCTTAAAAGCTTTAAATACAAAAGATGAATCTTCCCACCCCTGGCTTCATTGACTTTCTGAGCTTCTACTTAGGAAACTTGGGCTGTACTTGGGTGTTTCGCCTCCTGGAGGAGATGGGTGGCTCTTATGATGAGACAGTTCTGGATTTAACCCACGACTGCAACTGCAAAGCAAAATCTTCTTTCTGGAAGAACCTGAGAGGCTATAAGCCTGTCATATTTTTCAAACTTTGCTTCTGTGCAACTTTGTCTAAATAATTAGACCTTCAATTTCCTGTCTATGCATAAAAATAAAAAGTGTTTAGCCTGTATCCCCTCTTTTCATTCAGTTGCTGTGAAGTTCCGTACAGTCTCATCAAGGAACTACCAGGTGAACAAAGAATATTCAGACCTCTCCAGGCTTTAATCGGTTCTTTATTGTACACTTTTCCTTACTTTTTTTCCTGGTAGTCTGCTGGAGTTGCTTTGCTCGTATCTATCAGGAAGTACACTGATATACAAAGTACATTGCCTTTAAATGTTTCGTAATGCTTCCTTCTTGCTTTATAGAAGCAGATGTTACTACGTGTATTTTCGTTCAATCAGGTGACCATGCATTGCCTGTGGTCAAAGTGAAAAGCAGGCTTGTAAAGTACAACCCAGGCAGCCAGGAGGTGATTTTTTTTTTCTTGAGTTTCCTTTTGCCAGCAATTTACTAGAATTGCTCCACACCTTAAAATGACACATATTCTCATCTCCCAAGTTGTAAGAACATGGTATGATAACACTGGTCAGTAGTTAAGTTTTAAGTATTTTTCCTACCTGAGAGTGCACAGCAGATATTTGTGTTTGCTTTTTTTTTTTTGAGAAGGTTCATTTGCACGTATGAGAAATGTTCCTACCTATTTCCTCGTGACTCTTGACCTTTATCAGTGTCTTACCTGTGATAGAGTTAGCAGTACTCTGATACATCCCAGGAATGCCAGTCTTTAGCTTAAAGTTAATTAGAATGTAAAGATTGTGATTCACTTGGTGATGTGAGTCAGAAACCACGCATAGCTGACTTGACCTGGTCAGGAATGAGCTAGAGGCAATATCAGATGTCTCGACATACTTGTTTAGCATGTCTGCTGCAGAGGGTTTGTTTTCCCTTCAGAGCTGAAGCACATTATAGCTGGAGTTACTTGAATATAGAGATAGAGAGCCTGCAGTTCTCTTGTCAAGAGGAAGAATGAGATGTCTGCTTAGGGAAAAGGAGGAGGAGCAGTGCATAGTGAGTCCCTGTTGTTGGAATGGGGTGCAAGCAAACAAAAAAAGCTGAAGGACTTGACAGGAGGTAAGAAAAGGGCCTTTAATGTATGTACTGAGCTATGGTGTTTGAATTGACATTTTCTTTCTACTTCTATTTGAGTAGAAGTTGCAGGTTTGCTTTTTATAAGCAGACTTAACACATGGGAGCTTATTCTATTTTACCCTGATATTCTGATGGGCAAACTGACATCTGCTGGAAGCATTAGAGTGTTTCTGCAATATGCAGATCAGAAACATTTGTGAGCTGAATCCAAAGGGAGAAGGAAGCTTTCTGAGATGATTTGTCCCTAGGATGTTCTTTGCAGCATTCGTTTCACAGCTGCAGAGAAGCATTCCTGTATTTTTCAGAAGATCACTCAAGATTTCACCACCACGTATCACTGCATCTTAGCACCACACTCATCACCAGAGCAGTGAAGTGGATCCCTGCAGAGAAGAAAGGAAAGGCAGAGAGCAGGTAATAAGAGCTGTTGCCAACAGTTCTACACAAGTTGAGGAGGGATGCTGAAAATAACATGTTTGCATGCTGAAGCAACAACAACTTTGAGGTGATGGAAATGTTGATGCTTTTTGTATCATCATTGAATTTAGATTTGGGTTGTAGCAATAATGAGAAGATCTTTCAGGTAAATTTAATGTTTACATGGCAGAAGATTAAATAATATAATGAATGGGCGAATCATCAACATGCTGGGTTTTGGTCATGAGTCGTCTGTGCTACTACACCTCTCTCACGGCTTAATAATGTAGCTGCAGGCAGTATAGATTCTCTGGAGCCGGAGAAGGTGTCTGGCGGTTTAAGTTTTTTGGATGAGGGAACATCCTCTCCTCAGAAAGCTTTCAGAGCATTTTCAAGCTCCCTCATAGGGTCTCACAGACACAGTAGGGGCTGGAAATCAGAAATTGAGGATATTTTATTCTATCTCAATGGCTAAGCAAACAAAATTTCTGAAAATACATTAACTTACAGTGTCAAATCTGTGAACTCTCTTTTCTTAAGGGCTATACTCTCCTGTACCCTCATTTAAGGAATAAAAGAGACACTGAGAGCAATTGCTGTGGGCTTGGGTTGTGCGATGCAAGAGGATGTTCGGAGATGAAAAGCTCTCCCACCCACTGAGCTTTGTGTGCTTGCATAATGTGTGGAAGCACCTGCAAACACACTAGAATATTGATTTTTGCTGCTCATTGGTTATTTGCAGCAGTATGAACTATGGAAAAGGGCTGTCTGCTGTTGCAGCCACGAGGTGGTGATACTGCTCCACACAGACATCCTCATTCCTCCTCAGCCACCAGCAAACTCCGTACCCAAACAGCAAGTGCAAAAAAACTACTTTCCTCTTGTCAGTTCCCAAAGATGGGCCTGCCATGTCGGTGCACCTGTGCTGAGCAGCTGGCACACAGCTGAGAGAGAGGCAGAAACCTGTGACATCTCCCAGAGCTGCAATAGCACAAAATGCATGTCAGTGCTGGACTATATATTGGGCTGTATGCAACAAGCTGTACCTTGAGACTTCCATAGGATGTGCTGTCTGCTGCTCCTCTCTTTCTTAGGGGGATGAGGGTAGCATTGTTTGAAACTTTCATGAAAGACTTCTGTGTTTTGTTGTCATCTGCTGCTTCAGTGCTAATGTTACCCTGCATGCTTTCCTTGGTGGAGATTATCCCCAGTTGGAATAGCATTGCTAAGCCCCTTTTCTCCAAAAGGTCTCCATCTTAGTTTTGCTTTATGTAAAGCTGAGGACCAGTGCTGAATTGTAGCTGATTCTTTTAAGTTGTTTGTGTCCAATCTTGAGCAACTGAATGACAGTTAGGTAGATGCTGCCACCTGAAGTGAGTTTGAGGAGCCTGTGGGGTTGTTCTGGTTTCTTGATCTCCTAGGTTAGGCTGTAGCGGTGAAAATGGATCCATGTATCCCTGGGAATAAGAGAATGGGACTTGTACTGCTTGTACCCTTGTACTGCTAGGGTGCTGCGTTTCCTTAGGCAAAACTTTGTCAAGAGGATGCTGTGATTCTGTGAACTTCCCAGGATAAAGGGGAAATGAGAGTAAGTGGCAGTTGTCAACCTGATTAAAGGCTAGCAGTATGGCCAATGCATGTCTAATAGCATTTATAGTGTACTAAATTTGTAGATAATTGAGGAAAAACTCCTTGTGTTGGCAGATGCCGCTGTAAGAAAACTCTTCATATGGTAGGAGGCTGATCCTTTCTCTGTTGTTTGAGATCAGAAGATCTCTGGGAATCAGAAAGTCTGTATTTCTCAGCCCAAAGAGCAGTCCTTCTGTGGCTTCCACTGGGAAGCAGAGTGCAAAAAGTGTTTTCTTAGGTCTGGAATCTTCCTCAACAGCTGCTGGCCACTATGGTAGACAGGTTGCTGTGCTAGATGGATTTACAGACGAACTTGACTTCGTTTTTTCTTAAGGAGTGCTGGAGATGTTTATCCATTAGACTATTTTGAAGCCTGATCTGTTGTCTGTAGTAGTGACAGTTATCTAGGAGGGTGTTATCTATTGTCACTTTCAAGATGAGTTTTGTATTCCCAGAGGAGGGGAAACCTCTGCATGTATGTTGATTTTTAGCAGAGGGACTTGTGCTGTTAAGTCTCTGTATTTTCTAGTAATCCATAAAAAAAGATTAGACTGAAATGTTGAGTGCCCACAGCTCTTGAAGAAACTGTGTGTGTGTGAGCAGCTGGAACCTTGCTATTTCCTTAATGAATGAATAATAAGTGACCTATGGAGTCCAGAGCTGAACATGGGATTATCATCTTTTTTCTTTTTTACATTAATGTACTACAATTTCCAATTTCATGCTCAACATTTTCAGTAACTTTGTGCTCAACGTGGTAAGCTACATTTAGTCAAGAAAACACAGAATCACTGAAATTAATTTTTCCTCTGTCTGTAATATATAAATTCAAAGACTGCAGCAAAAGCTATGAGACAAAATGTTTAATTTGACCCCAAATAAAAGGTATTTTTTGCTTTTTAATTCCACTCACGTTGCTTATTGTAAGCCTCAAATTTACTTGTCATCGTTTTAGCGTGGTTATTTCTTTCAGTAGTGTGAACAAAGCAGAAATTATTCACTTGTCCACTTAGATTCTGTGCTTCCAAGCTAAGCTGCCTGGACAGCCTGTTAAACAAAAAGTGTTTTTTTTTCTAAAGGGGTTGCTTTTTTTTTTTTAATTAGGTTTCTACCACTTAATTTCCTGCTTGAGAACTGCAATGAAAATAAAAGCTTAAAATGTTAATTTAGATCCTTACTTAGCCCTGGGTGGAATCTGTTGTTAGAGGCTCTATTGCTTTTAACATGCTTTTCTCTTGCAGCAGTACTCAGTGACTCAGGATCTCTATGTACAGAAGCTTACAGGATCCCATGGAATGGATCAGACCCACATGTGTAGGGAGATGCAGCACTGTTTCTACTTAGAGTTTGGGACTGAAGCATAGAGCAATTTTTTCCAGCCTGGTATACCAGCAAAATCTTGGGCATAACTGCGTTCTCTCTGAGTTGCACAAGGTGTCCATAAATGCAGATGTAATTTGTCCCATGGTATCCTCTGCAATATGAGTACAGTTATTGGGCCAGTTCCCACTCATCTCAACCCAGAGAAATTCCTGCTTTGTTGGAATGTGGGGTCTCTCTCCCTGAGTGTCTCAGGAGAGACTAAACCTTACCTCTGGCACTTCAGCCTGTACTGCAGATATTTGGCCCCAGCAAAAAGGTTGACTGTAGCTGTCTGTGCTGGTACTTCTGGGGCTGAGGTTGCTCAGGTGAAGCCCATCTTGTGGTGATGTCCTGGTCACTGGGCTGAAGTGACAAAGGGAGCTATCCCTGCCCTAAGGCTTTGGAAAGACTTTCAGGAAGGCTTGCCAAAGGTGCCTGGGAAGCACTGGTTCCAGGTGAGTTTAATGATTTTTAACTCAAGCCTTAAAGTTTGCATACTTGTTCTTTGGATTTCTTCTCTGTTTTATTTCTCCCTTCTGGCTGAATGTTGGTGGTTATGTTTCAGGATTTCTAAGCTTTTCTCTATGACTGTGATAGCTAAAAGCCTTACTGAAAGATAGTAGGTATCTCTTATGCTCAGTCTCTTAACTGAGTTAAGCATAAGACAGTTGCTAGGAGGAGTTTATGAACTGGCTTCAGACATGTCTGTAGGAGAGATGAATGAAGCTGAAAAAATAGTTCTGTAAGGAAGTTCTGTGTGGATAAACAGATGCATAGGCTGAAGGTTTATGTAGTTGCTGGGGTCTTGCTCTGTTTCAGAATGGATGAGGCTCAGCTATGTACATTAGTCACTGCAAAACACCCAGCCTGTGCTGAAGACAAAAAGCCCCAATACTGAAATGGGAAACTCTAGCTGCTACCAGCGCAGGTAAGGAATCCTGCTCCCTACGCTCTTGACTGTGTCTGTAGTTAAGTGGAGTTAGGTTTGGCTGTTATTGGAGCACCTCTTTCCTGTCTCCCCTTGCTCTGTAGCTGTAGGATCTTACTGTCTTTTGAGCAACTTTCTGAATGCCTCAGAGTTAACTTTGAACCTTGTTACTGACTCTGGCCAGCTGCTTCCCTGATATGTGAGCTTATAGATTCTGTAGCTCTGCTGGTGGTGTGAGGGTGTAGGGCACTTGCCTCATCCAGGAGCAAAAAGAGGTATTTCTTGCAGCCATATTCCTCTTCAATCCCAAATATCTTCAATCTTCCTTCCATCCCAAACTACTCTATGATTTTTATGATTAATTTCTTCTGCTTTTAAGACTACATTTGTGGTTTGGAAATGGGATCTAGCCAAATTTAGCTGTTTGATCTTACTATATATTTTTTTTTTCCAGTCCTGATCTGGTGCTCTTGTTGCTGCTGAGAGGATGAGGCAATTGTTTGGTGTTTCAGCAGAGATCAAATGTACAGCTTGTACTGCTGCTGAATCCTTTATGGGTATTTCCAAGAGATCTGTAAATACTTACTGGCTTATTGTGTTTCTGAAGGAACTTCAGATTTGTTAAAGAAGGAGAAAGAAATGCTTCCTTCTAGCAAATGGGAAGTAGGGAAGGAGGTAATTGGTGATTTGCAACCTCAAATTGCATTGAGGGTAATTTGAAGCTGGGAAATAGTCTTGTTTGGAGCTGCTTCAAAGGGTGCTGAGTGCAGTCACAGCCTGACCTGGGAGGAAGAATGGGGCGGTGTTGCTATAGCCTGGGAGTAGATATCCTGCAACTGCTGTAAAAGTAAAACCCTTCTAGCTGCCACAATCGATCTTTAAAAAGCAGTAAATTCTATTTCTAGTCTACCTGTAATTTGAGGCGTGGTCCTGGTGGAGAACAGCAGCCCTCTGTGGGAGCTGAGGGCTCAGCAGCTTAAAGCTGAGCTGCTCAGTGCAATGCAGTGCCTTGTCTCAGCTTATCACAACCCTAAATGTGCTTCTTTGCTCTGGGTTTACAAGTATTCATGGTAGCAGCTTGAGCCATCCTCTCTCCCAGCTGCCAGGAAGTGCCTGGGGCTGTATACTAGCAATTAATGTTCAATTTGATTTCAAGCCTATGAGAGGGAATATATGTTTATGGGAGAAATGTTCTGTCTGCCTTGGTGAGGTACTTTCTCTAGTCAATTATCTGAAGTCTGCTAGTGATATTGACTTATTATCTGACTGCTTTAAATAATGACAGACTACTTTCTAGAGTTACCTTTAGGAGAGCAGTACAATATTGGTGTGTATTGGGCTGCTATCACTGAGAACAGCTGTAAACTATGCCTTTCCTTATGTAAAGGTTAATTCCCACTGAGACCAGCAGAGGAGAGCAGTGATCAAGATGCTGTTTTTTGCTTTAAGATGCTTCAGGGTTATTTCAGAAGCAACAGAGGAAAAGCAGCCTCTTTTTTGCCTTAAATCAAATCTTGGGCAACAGCACTGAAGACCTTGCCTTACTTCAACTAGAAGGTTGTAGAAGTGCGTGGGGAGAGGTTAGCCTCTCCTTTCTTCTCCTGATTCTGCCCATGCTGTTTTCCATGACATTGTTTGGAGATGTGAGGTACAGCCTGCATGTCCACGAGGGGGCTTTTGCTGTTCAGAGACCAAATGTCAGTGTTAGTGAGCAATTTGTAGGGTCCTGTGACGAACCACTGCTCTTTGCTTTCCCAGCTTTCTCCCTGTATAAGCACCCTCTCTCCTCTGAGCTGTCTCCTGGCTTCTTGCAGCAGCATGCTGCAAACCTCAAACAGCTGGAACCTGTTGTGAAAGCCAAGATGGCAAATCTGAGTAGTGTGTTGTACATTCATGTGTATTTCTTGACGACAGTCCATCTCTGTGGAAACATGGCTGTGTCTGTCAGGGGCCTGGAGAACCTTTTAGCTTTCTGAGCCTGACCATTAAGATTTGCTAGCTGCTCCAGGGTTTTACTGGGACCAGTGGAGCTGTTCATCTCGTGCTGGACCAGATCCTCACCTAGTGAACCTCAGTGCCCGGAATGCTGATCATTTCAAGTTTCTACTTTCATAAACGGGCCTCAATGTGTTGCAGCACAGGAAGCTTCAAAACAAGCTAAAGCAGAAAGGTCTACAGAAATTGGCACAGCTCTGAAAATGCTATTCCATCTCTGTTTTCTAGCTTGCAACTACTAGTGTTACTGTTTGATTACATAGTATTTTTAAGTGTTGCAGGAGTTATTTTCTCACTCCTAGGATGCTGTTTCATTTAGGAGACAAATTGCCTTGAAATACAAACCCATTAGGAACTGTTGTTCACAGCTTCCCAGCTGGATGAAGCATCCACTGAGTTGCCTTAGAGGTGCCTGGGTTTTGTCTGTGGGCATTTGTCATGTTAAGCTAAACCCATAACAGGTGTACTGTCATCTCCAGTGCCGTGCTCCCTGGGAAAGGAGGCTAATGTGTACCCTCTCCTAAGACTTTGCTTGCATTCTCTTCCCTTGTGAGTTAGATTCCCTGTGTTGTGTTTTCTCGGGAGAACTCTAGATTAAAAGATGACCCCTGAAATGAGAGGCGCACAGGGAGAGCACTCCCCAGAAGCAGCAGCTGAACCTCATCCTGCCATCTAGGTGAGCAATAGCCTGTACAGAGGTTATCACCTGCCAGTGAACGTCCGGTGGCAACTGCACAGGCTTCTCTATACAGCATTTTGTCAGTGCACTTCCACAGCCCCAGATTATGGGGATACTCTAGCTCTTCACCTGTGCTGTTGCATCTGATGTTTGCTAGATTAAGCAGGCTTGTTAATGTGCAGAAATATTTCTCTTGAGGATTCCCATATTACCCTATAATCTGTTCTATCAGTAAAGGAGCAATTTTATTTGAGCCTCCCAGTACTATGCAGATGTGACTACTTCAGGTCTCTTATCAGATCTGCATCTGGCTTGTGAGTGTACAGCATCTGTCACTTTAGCTGAAACAACAGCTCTCAGTCTGCTGTTCTGACAATGCTACCAGTGGGTCCAACTGAGCTTACTGATCAGTCACTCTCTTGGCATGTTTTCCTTGTGTTATTCAAACAGGACACAGCTTGTATATAAACACTGTAGTCTTACTGCTGTTAAGTCTAGAAGTTCAGGCTTATTCATGAGGGAATTGTTAAATATTGTCTGCATACAAACAGGAACATCTCATGTGCTCTTGATGGAACAGGACCCACATAAGCCAAGAAGGTACTTAATTAGTCTTAACAAAGTATACCATGAAATGTAATCAGATGCATCCCTACTTAATTGAGAGCCTTGTAACTGGAAAGTGACGCATTTAGGTTTAGGTCATCATTCCTCAGAGAAGATTACCACATGGCTCTTTCACACAAAAAAACCAAAACTTATAGACAAAGAGGAAGGGAGGAGTGATAACAGAGGGCTTTCCTCCTTTAAGTAAATTTTGTGGTAGGGTTGGCAGCATTCCAAGGCTAGTAGAAAGAGATGCAGTAACTTGCCCTAAAGACAATACACAAAGCTATAACCAACAATCCCAAGTTGTAGCCAGATGTTCATTCTGTCAGCTCAGATTGAACAGTTACAAAGTTAACAAGTAACTGCTTGAGTTAGTTACCTAATTTTGAAGTAGTGTAACTCATGCTGGTGTTGTAACAACAGTACCATGTTCAGCTTCAACACAGCAATGAATTCTGCCACTGCCTTGGCTGCAAAAAAAAAAAAGGGGGGGCAAGAAAGAACTAGAACTCAGTACTGGGTGGTTTCTGTACTACAGCTGGTTTCTGAAAACTGCTTTGTTTTTTTTTTTCAAGTCACAGTAAGACAGCATGAGAGACCACTGTTTTCATAACATGGGAGCACAGACAATTAGGAATATACTACAAACCACAATATCATGTTCTAGTAGAAATTGAACTGTTGTGTCAGTTGAATCACTCAATTCCTTTTAGCAAGGAAGTAAACACATTACAAGGGCAGTAGATGTTAATTTGCATGTATTAACAAAGTGCCACAAAAACAATGAAGTTTTCTGTCCCTTTACAAATTGTGTTTTTTTTTTTAAAAGCATAATACAGAAATCTATGCATTCACATCATAAGACTTTTACAGGTAAGACATTTGTACATCCATTTAATTTCAGGTGATCCACTCATTCAACCTTAAGCAGTCAGGAGAACTCTGACTCTTTTACTTCCCATTCTCAGCGCTGAACATTCGCTCCTAAAAAGAGAGAAGTAAACAAATCAGTGCCAGTTTGGGAACTGAATTTTGCTTCTCAAATGCAAGTTGTATCACTGCTGAGTAGTTGTCAGTCTACAAGTGCCTTGAACTTATGATCAGTGTATTTATTCCCCCCCCCCCCAAAAAAAAAAAACACACCATAAAACTCACTTAATTCCCTCTAGAAGACTTGCCTGGTAGAAAACTTTTACAGGGCTTGGCTATGCTCAGTATCTGTTCTTGGAGCCTCCTACCAGGAATACAAGCATGCTTTATTTCCAGCTTTTTGAAGACTATTATTGGTGTGTCTAAAAGCACTGCTGACAGTTAATAAGTCTAATTCTAGACTTTTCACTTTGAGGCTTTTCATTTAAGACAGGAGTGCTATCTTGATTAGCTGTGAGTCTAAACACTGCCTTGGGCCTCAAAAACCAGATGTCTGTCTATACAGGGCATAAACTCCAGTGCATTTCATGGAGGAATTAATCAAGTTCATTCCAGCCAGGTGGCCAGTTTGCAGGCTGCCTGTCCTACATAACATGCACCACCTGTACAAAACCTGATCCAACTTGCTGACAGGTTCCTAATCCTTTGGTGTATCAAAAGCAATTGAGGGTTAGCTGCAGTATTTAAAGGAACATGCAAGGTGGAAAGAGGCAGCACTGTATAGCATCTACCTTTAACATCCTTTCTAATTTTACTGCATCTGCAGCAAATTTTCTGATCCCATCAGATAGTTTCTCCACAGCCATTTGGTCTTCATTGTGGTGCCAGCGGAATGCCTTCTCATCGAGGTGGATCTTCTCAAGGTCACAGGCCTGAGCTGCACCAGGGCAATTGAAAAATAAACAAAACTCTATTATCAGATTGTTATCAGGTACCATGGGCTACCTAAAAACAGTCTTAAGTTTCTGTCCATCTCCAACTGAAAAGCTGAGAAGTTTCTAACACCGTTTTCTGTGAGCACGCTTTGAGATGCAGGACTCAAACTGCTCATCTGCATTCTGAAGAAGGTTATCTAGATCATCAGTTTCCTTCAAGATACAGTGTTCAGAAGTGTACCTTATCTTGTATCTGTTTCTAATTGGTCTGTTACTTTCAGCAATACTACCAAGAATACTGCAGTGGGATATTCTAAACAAAAAGGCTGAACAATAGGTCTTTGATCCTTTGGCAAGTACCTAACAAAAGCTCAATTGATACACGCCTACAAGCCAGCTAGCACCCTGTGAGTACCAACAACAACTACAGCTGTAACAAATCCCAGCATCTGAGCTGAGAATCACAAGAGTAATGCCGTGAGAACATGCACTCAATATTATCAAGATCAAATTAGTCTTGCGTGTGGCTTCGTCTTTAATATTTCTGGAGGGAAAACATATTTTGGCATGCCCAGAGCTCACAGCATGATTAAACTCTGCTTGGGTCTCTGCTAACAATCAGTAAAATTTCATCCCGAGTATATGAAGCATAAAGTTCCTCCCCCTTTCACTGTCTTCAGGGGAAGAGACAAAGTACTTAAACATGCTCAAAACCCAGTTCCAAATTAACGTACTCAGGGGGAACTGAAACCCTAAGGAAATAATGCTGTATAAGCAGTTGTAGTGGTACAACTGTAACATGATCATTTCCTTCAGAGGAGGGTCAAGGTTTAGCCTTAAAGCAGAATGGAAGCACCACAGAGCTGGATGGAACCACATGCTCTTAATGTTTGAGAAGAAAGGGAGTCTGAGCAAGTCTGTATTACAGAGAACTGGACTTACCCTCCTTAACACTGAGTGTGGGAGTTAACTTCACATGCTCTTTGCTGAGCTCTGCCAAAAGCTTGGGTGAAATAGTGAGATAGTCACAGCCTGTGAGCGCTTTGATTTCTCCTGTATTTCGAAATGAAGCACCCATCACGATGGTTTTGTAGCCAAACTTTTTGTAGTAATTATAGATCTTAGTGACGCTCTTCACTCCTAAAGAGGAGAAATTGATGACTTTCAGAATGCTTCAGTTGAATTATAAGTGGTTACTTTGAACATACTAAAAAACATTTGTTTCACAAGGGGATTTTGAAAGTTAAAGTTTGAACATATAGCTATTGCATTCAAAAACAAGAAAGGCTAACCTGGATCTTCTGAAGGCTCATAGGTTTTCTTATCTCCATTAGCAACATGCCAATCCAGGATGCGTCCTACAAATGGGGAGATCAGAGTAACCCCAGCTTCAGCACAGGCGACTGCCTGAGCAAAGGAGAACAGCAAGGTCATGTTGCAATGAATCCCGTACTCTGCTTCCAGAACCCTGCAGACATAGGCTGGCTTTAAATGGCAGTTTGCTCACCTGCTGTACATTCTAGCAGTAAGTTAAATGGTTAACCTACTGATTCCTCAACTTACATTAGAGATGTGGTACAGTTTACAAGCTTTAAAGTTCAAAGGTAGCAGAACAAAGTTTTACAGTGCCAGGCTCCCGGTGATCTACTTCATGTTTTCCATCAAACCAAGTGCAGATGGTCTAATGTGACATTCCGGGAGACTTTTTTTATGAATGGCCTGCCCCTTGTGTGAACAAACTTTTCCTGATGAATAGAAAGCTCCAGTATGCCACTATGCTTAGTGTAGACCTAGCAACAGACTTCCTGGTGCTGTGCTTTCAAAACAGTTCTTCATTTGAAGCGTAGAACGTGTTTGTCAAGTGCCTGTGAATAGCCAGAAGCATGCTATGAATCAGCACACCAGGTATAGAAGTACTTACTTGCCAGCCTGAATTCCTTCCCATGTTGAAGAAAGCTTTATGAGAATCCGATCTTTACCAATTCCTGCTTCCTTATAAAGGTCAATCAGACGCCTGGCCCTCTGAATCATTCCTTCTTTATCAAAAGACAACCTTTGGAACAAAAACAGGCCTTCTTCAAAACTGTGTTTTTTTTTTTTTTCTTTTTAATAGCCCTCTCCAAAACAAGTAACATTCATGTTTTATTTTGTCAGAATTTATGTTCTAGTAGCAGGATTTTTTCCTTGGAGATGCTTCCTCGACTGTAAGCCTGACAAGGAGCACTGTGACAACACTGCTGGTGTTTGATTCAGAGAATTCAGAGCTCAATGCAACCTTCCAAAAGGGAGCTATAGACTAAAACTTTTCACAAGTTTTTCCATAATGTAGAATGTAGAAACTGAGCTCTAAAGGTGACTTGACAAGGAGCAGACAAATCCTATTTCAAAATAAATTGCCAGAACCGGTCTCTTGGAAATTGAGGGCAATATCACACAGAAGAGAATGAACAAAGCTCTAAGTACCATAGAATGGCTTGGATTGGATGGGACCCCAAGGATCATCAAGCTCCAACCCCCCCACCACAGGCAGAGCCATCAACTTCCACATTTAAGACCAGACTGCACAGGGCCCCATAAGTCTGGCCTTGAACACCTCCAGGGACATACACCAGAAGCATGAGGTTTCCCTTGTTTAAGGAACAGTACAACAAAGATCAGATATGTGTTATTTGTTCTCATGAAGTTTTGTCACCAAGTTAAAACAAGAGAATGAAGTGCAGTTCATTTAAATACTAACAATACAAACCCCTGCTAGCCTTGTAACACTGAGCTGTCGAGACAAGAATGGATTTCATTAACTCTGTCCTGTCTCTCTTTGTATGTACCAAGATCTAGGGTAACCCAGAGGAAAAGGAGCCAACCTTGCATCTACTTCTGTGGACACACGGCCAGGTATCTTCTTCAATATTTCAGCTCCAAATAAAACAAAAAGTTTGTCACAAGCATTTTGGATTTGCTCATCTTCTGACCTAAAAACCATGGGAGGGGGAAAAAAAAAAAGTGCATTCAAGCCTTGCCATTGATTTAAAGATCAAACTTCACAGCCTATTTAGCATTAAATTCCTGTGCTCAGATGTGCATTGAGCAGAGCAGAAGTGGTTATGTTCTGCCTTTGGAGAAAGGTATACAAGCAGATGAGTGGAAAACCCATTCTGCTGCTAGGACTACAAAACACTATTTGCATTAATAAAGCGTCTTAAATATACAACTTCTGAGAAAAAATACAAAAAATAAAAAAGAACAAAACCAAAAATCCTCAACTCTTGACTTACCCCCCAAGTTTTTTTCCATACATAACCGCATCATCCACAAGCTTCTGGTAGGCAGGCATCTGAGCAGCAGCCAGTATCAGAGATGGGTTTGTGGTGGCATCCAGGGGCTTGTACTCATCGATTGCTAGGGAAATCAAGATTGTTGGAAATAATCGGCTGGCCTGAGTGATTCAGAGCATTTTGCTCAGGTGTGTAAAAACAGAAACACAGACAAGTTTGCCAGCGTAGCTGAACTCCAGGAATCACAGGGGGAAGGAAAGGCAAGGGAACCTCTTCCCCTCTGTGGTCAGGCATTTGGATTTCTGTTTGTCCACAACTGTTAGAGCCAGAACAAAAAACCCATCCCTTAGAAAAGCTGTTAGAGCCTTAGTGCACTTCAGAACTTTGAACAGTTGAAGACAACTCCTTGGTATCGGCTCTGGCGCTTTTCTCACACTGCCAGCTTCCTTCCTTCCAAGTACCCTACAGGATATCTGGCTGCTGGGCTCACCCGCAGCCCCGGACTACACCTATTTCAGGTGACACAGCCGTTTACCGAAGCAGGCTGTGACCATGTGCAGCCAGGCCCTAATCACAGCTGAGCTGCCTGGCACGCAGGGCTGACTCAGCACTGGGAAGGGCCTCCGCGAGCCCTGCGGCTGCTTTACTCTCCTAGCAGTAAAAGAAAAAGGCGTGTTTTCCCATAGCTTCTCCCCAAGCAACGACTGCGACCCCACAGCCGCTTCGCCCCACGCGAGCAGGACGCGCTCCAACTCCCAGCGGCTGCTTGCAGTAAGGCGGCGCTGTGAAACAGATACGCAACTTCAGAGCGGCGTCCCAGCGCACGGCAAGGAGATGCCGGTTAAAAACCACCACCGTCGACTGCGTGAGCCACGAAGGCGACTTCCCCGCCCCTCACCGTTGAAATCCCCGGTGTCGGCCACCACCGTAGTGTGATGCTTCAGCTGCTCCAGCGCCGACTCCATCTTCTGCCGCTTCACGGGGGACACCGACATAATTCCGCGATGCGGGAGTGGCTGCGACCGCCTTAAAAGAACGCTGCCCGGAGGGGAGCCTGCTTGCGCGCGCACCCGCCGCTCGCTCCCGACACCCTCGACCCGGAGGAGGGCGCGCCGCCCGCTCCGCCCAATCCCGTCTCTGGTGAGGTTGCTGCGAGCCAATCGGCGGCGCGGGGACAAAACGGACGACGGGCAGATGTCGAGCGGAGGAAAGAAGCTCGTCATTGGGTGGCTTGGAGACAGAGGAAGGGCGGCGATTGGCCACCTTGGTGACGCGGGACGGCGCTCGGCGCGGTCCCACCGCCGACGTCATTGATGAAGGCGTCAACCATCAATGACCCCAGCGGGGACCCCTGAAGCGAACCCGTCCTTACGGGTCTCCATCCGTACGCAGAGCTGCGTATCCCAGACCCACAGCTGTGAGGAGAAGCCAGCTCTTAACAACTTTCTCGAGTTCTGTTGCTTTGCTACCCAAAAGCAGGAGACAGAGATGAAGTGATATAACTTAACTATTTTAATAAATCTTATACAGTGCATGGTTATATTATTTTCTCCTTCGTTCAATTACATCAATGTACAGTGCGTTACAGCGGTATTTGCAGGCAGTACGCATAGAGCAGATGCACAGCTCGGTCCCATGGGAAGTTCTAAACGCGACCCCCAGTGAGGCTTGCAGACACTTTTATTGAAAGAAAAGCTCCCGTGGCTACCAGCTGCTGCAAACGCTTCCATTCCCATCCCAAGTAGCTGTCATTCCGCTGATTCTGTGCAACCTCATGCACAAGAATGGTGCTGTGTTCCCAAGCTCACCGCTCATTTTTAATTGTAGAGTTGATTCAGCCTCCTGTGCTCGTGCCACCAATGGCTTGCCAGCGTTCACTCCCGCTTCTCATCTCCACCCAAATCAGAGCCTGAGCTTCTCGGGAGGATTGTTCTCTTCATCTCTCCCTGGCAAGGTGATCACCCTTTGCAAATTCCAGCCTTTTCAGAAGCCTTGAAGCTCCCTGCCTGACATCCAATTCAAAGATGAAGAAAACAAATAATCCATGGGGAACATTTCTGGAAGATTGAAGTCAAAGTCATCGCTATTCCCAGACTGAGTCATCTGTCCCCCAGCCACCTGCATGGCTTTTTTTCCATTGAATGAGCAAGCGCAGGCCCAAACCACGCCAAGACATCCACCTTTCAGGGGGTGGTTGTGCTCTGTGGAGGAAGTGAGACCATCCACAGCACCCAAAGGAGAGCACATGAATAGGGCTCTGTGCTGTCTGGGCCTGAACCCATCCAGCCAGTTAGTGCGAGTGAGAAAGGCAAAGCATTCCCCATCATATTATTTGTTTTAGTGCATTCTTTGCAAGATTGTCTGTCAGTAAAATACAGATAGATATAAATACAGTGAGTTCACCTTGCTGTGGGCAGGAAGTCTACCATATGCTTGTTTGAACTTTTAAAACCTCAAGTAAGTTACTGATGCACAATCACTTGATTACATCTCTAGGGAAAGGGATTTTTTCCCTCATCCCTATTTGTAGATGGTAAGAGTGAGGGAACATTTCACTAGAAAGACACATATATATGCATATAATAAGAGAAAGAAGAATTGAAGAACAGCAGCATCTACTTAATCAGAATTCTTTTTTTTCCTTTTCCTCCTGGCTACTGATTTTGTATCCAAATAGCCATTCCTTCTTAGGAAACATCTCAGATTACTCTTTGCAATGAAAACATGAAGGTGAAGGTGAGTGGTGACCACCCTGGGCATGGCTTTGGGTGTGAGCAAACAGCAGGGGCGTATCTTCTCCTTGTTTGAGGCCTGGCTTTGGCAATGCTGCAGCTTTCTGGCTCAGGATCAGCGCCAAGGTGAAGGGCTGAGAGCCCCAGCCTCTGGGTAAGCAGGGATGATCAGGCTGAGCTCACCTATTTGCAGATTCAAATCGCTTCAAAGCCCATTTCCACTGCTGGAAGGCAGCACTCACGGGTATGGGTATTTAAGGAAGCAGCCCAGTCTTAGGCTTGTTGCAATTCTAACCTGGTCCAACGAGAGGGCATGTGAGGACAGAAAGGGCAGTGAGCTGGCTGACACCGAGCCTTTGCTGGTGGGCTGCAAGGGATATCTGCCACCTAAGGACGGGAAGGGTGGGGGAAAGGAACTATTCCTGTGGCCCAAACTCCTCTAAGCATTCAGGCTGACTTGTTCTGTACTGGGTGCCGTGCCCTCTGCTCCCAAGGGGGCTGGGAGCACAGACATTGAATCCAGCCGTTGTCCTACATTCATACCCGTGTGAATCCTCATCTGTTCTGATCACATGCACATACAATTTCAGTATAAAATATATAGATATATATATATATTTATATATATAAAAAAACTTCATGCAATATTAAAACACCTTTCCCAACGGGATATGGTCTTAGTGTCTATCCTTATCAACAGTGTTTGAGGAATTGTCCCTTCGATGGCAATTACACTGCTAACTGTGGAGCATTGCTGTCTCTTGTCTAGACTGGGGATCACTGCTTTAATTCCCTTTTTCTGCATTACTACGACTAATAGCTGAAAGAAAGCAGATAGATTTTAATTAGCAGAATCAATCCTCTCCTGGCGACGCTTCATAATTTCTTGGAGTTCTGTCTCCCCTCTGTTTTTCTAGAATGGAAACAAAAAAAGGAAGTTTGAATTTTAACTTCAAGCTGTGGTTTGGAATTATAATATCTAACTAATTCCAGAAGAGCAAGTATCAAAGGGAACAGCAAAAAGGCAGTCTCTGCAGTGGAGACAGTGATCTGCCTTACAGATTTATTTGGGACCCTTCTGCTTAAAAGAATTCTCATCATTTTTAGTGCTGATTTTGTTGGTTGCTTGCTGTAGATTTTGTCTTTTTTTTTTAATTGTACTCTTAAAATGCTTGTTTAATGGGACATCCAACACTGCTGATACAGGCATCCTTTAGGGTAGGAGTTGCCCAAACAGCTGCTTACCTCCAGCTGGTTTTTTTCCACCGTGATTTTACTGTACACTCGGTTCCCCTCATCACCACACACTTTTTTCAGCTCCTCTCTGTTCAGGGAGAAAAGCTGTGCTCCAGTAAGGATGCCAAGGTGTTCCACCGTCCTGGGAAGACACAAAAGCAGTAGTTAAAACCAGTGACATATGTGGTCTTCACCAGTGCAGGGTGTGCATTTGGCTGTGAGCTGTGAGTATCAGCAAGACCATTTGCAGCTACTGTTAGATCTACTCGCTGTGCTTTAAGATGGTATTTACCTGGTAGCACAGAAAAAAAGAGAGCCAGTTTGGGCTCCAAATTTATTTTCTTAAATGAAGAACCAACCTTTCAACTGGCGGTAGTGCTGATCTTACCCTTTGCTGAATGACTTTGCCTCCAGCCACGCTTTGACTTCTTCAGCACTGGATTCGAAGGTGAGGGGCACAAAAACTTCCTGAGGCTTCTCCACTCTGAAATTCCTCTGGGGAGGCTGAATCTTGCTGTTTGTGATCTTTTTTAGCAACTCATCATTCACCTCATCCATTTGATGCAGAAGTTCTGGGGAAATAAGGCACGCTTTTTAGAGCACCTTCAAACTGTGATCAAAAACAGGTGCGTAGACGGAGATCATCAAGGTTTTGGATGGTGGCAAACTGATGGAGCAGGATTTCCTTGCCTTTCCCCCCAAGCCCGTCAACTTCTTTTGGCTTTTGAATCATCGCTTTTTCTTTGGAAGAAAGCTAGATTTCTCCACTGCTCCCCCAGAATGATGGAGAGGAGGTATATCAAAACAACAGCCAAATGCCCACCATCTGCACAGTAGTCACTGAACCTAAAAAGCTGCTTTAGCTAAGTGCCAGTAAGCACAGATTTTGACCTAATTTATATAAAAATATATTGTGTCTGATCTCTTGTTTCTTGTGTTGCTACCACCCCCATTCATCATGCTTCATTCAAGCCTAGCAGAATTTTGCTCAGCAATGTAAAACACCTGATCTGGCAGTGACTTTGCTGCCATCAGTGCTATCAGGTGGTGACAAGGGACTCCCCAACCCTGTGATGTTGTTGTATTTTTGCTTTAGATGATCATCTTCCTGTCTTGAGTTACTTAGTTCCCTTCAGGCTATTGAGATAAACGTACTGGCAGAGAGGGGAAAAGAAAACCCAGACCACATGAGACAGCAGAAGTCAGAGAGGCCTAACTGTGTTTTTGAAAGCAGGTTCCCATTTTTCTGTGTCTCTGTGTTGCTGTCTATTTTCTTCCCACTGCCTCCTTGCCATTAGCTGACATGTTTTGACCTACAATTAGAGCCTTCTTTTTAAGCTGTAGTCCTGCTCCCTGCACTCTTCAGTCCTCACCATGACTTCTGATAATCTGCAGATCCCCATCTTCAGCCTTCAGCTTTTGCCTTGCAACTACATAAAAGTGGAAGGAAGGCTGAACTGGGAGCGACCAGTGCAGCTCCAGTGACACATCACCCAGTATCACTTTTTCCATGAAACTCCTGAAGGCTGAGGAGAACAACTCAATGTTATTAATAGATATGTGACTACAAAGTCTGTAATGTGGGGCTTTCCACTGTCCCAGAAGAGCTTCTGCTTCAAGGAGAACACGGGAAGTGAAGAGATGAACTCTGGCTATGGCTTTCAGCAGCCAGTATGCTACCAGTGTGTTTAGGATGAGGCAAGGGGGTGAGGTGTGCAAGGCTCCTGGCCTTTCTCACGCTCCTTGTCTCTGTATGGCTTCTGCAGAGGGAAGGTGTGATACTCATCTCACATGTGACAGATCTGGTGGCTGGGATTTCCTTGGAACCATTCAAAGGAACAGGCTGGCTGGGCACTGCATGTATGACAGGAGATGGGAGCAAAGGAAGTGAGAGAAAGGGATTGACCTGAGTGGGGATGGCAGCTTGGACACAAGTCACGCTGAAGGGAAAGGAGGCTCTCCTTGGGAAGAGGAAGGTCAAGCTGGAAGAAGGGTTAAAGCGATATTAAATCACCTTTTTGCCTTTCTCAGCTGCCTGAGCTCAGTCAGTGAGCTCCTCAGGGCTGCTCCGCTGGCTGCAATTTCCTCTCTGCAAAACCATTGCTGCTCTTGTGCTTGTCACTAAAGCTGCACTCACTTCTTGTGCAAAGTCTCATGAGAGGGGATGTGCATTTGGTAGGTTGCCATGGTCGCATGCACCCGGACACAGCAGGCAGATCATTATGGTAAAGGGAAAGAAAGAGAAGAAACCACAAAAGGGACAGGGGGTAGATGCACACATTCACAAAAAAAAGTCCCGAAACACAGAGATGCCTGAGAGCAGCATGTGTGGCGTAAAAGAGGCAAATGGGAGACACATACGTTCTTTGGCATCCTGGGGAGAGTTGCGTGACAACATTTCACTTCCCCATTTATCCCCAGCGTAGCTGGCAGGCAGCTTGTGAGTAGGGCTGGATGGCCCGTATCCTCTGGGACTCGGGTCTCCTTTGTACCTCTGGTTAGCCTGGGTGATCAAGAAGATAAACTTGTAAGAATATTTCTCTTTTTTTGTCATTTCCTGTGTTTTATTTATTTATTGTTTTCAGATATTTTGTCTCCCTGCCATGGTAACAAATGGAGGCACAAATTGCTGTGTCCTCCTTGCGAGGGGTCTTCCTCCACTCAGGAAGAACTGTGTGGAAGTGAGTTCAATTCTGGGGCCTCACAGGAATAAGCACAAGAAGAAAACAAACCAAAATCCCATTTGGAGTTAAAACACCAATGCTCCAGTAACTGGATGTTGAGTGGGACTATTGCCAAGTGCCCAGAGCAGTCTGGAAAAAGGCTTTTTATATTTTCTTAATTACACTTTTTGTCCAAAGGCCTTCTGGAGCACCTTATCCTTTGCCCAACTTGAGAAATACCAAAGGGGGAAAGAAATTCCACGCTTCCTTCAGGTATTTGGAGCTCTCTGTCACATTTTTGCAATGCGAGGTGCTTGAGAGTGGTATTCACTTAACGCTCTCTTGGCTGAAATTTCAGGCTGCCTCTACTCCAGTACTTTGTTCCTACTGCTGAGTTGAATGGGAGAGAGAACGGTCTGGTCTTAAATTCCCAACAGCAACGACAACTATCCTCAATGCTTTGGTGGCAAAAAGTGCTCTTATGGCTGTGTTAGCTCTCTCGTCCTGCTTGCAGTACAGCCCTGAAAACATCAGTTTCACAACTGAGGAGGTGGTAAACTGTAGGCTGAGAAGTACATGAGCCTGACGGGAAGGCACTAGCGAAAGCTGAAACTACTTCAAGCCACTGTAGCTAGAAGATATTTGGAGACAGCTCTATGTGAGACCTTTTAGCTGTTTGGGATGGCTGCACACAGTGCAGGGGGAGATAAATGGTGGCAAAATGTGGGAGTTTATCACAGGAACTTCCTGGACCCCAGCTCATGTGCTTGTGAGGGTTCCTGCTGTCCTGCATGTGATATCCTAAGAAATCCAGGCCATTCCCAATGGCTGATTATGTCCTGCTACAGGCTAGCAATTAACATCACCTGGCTACACACCTGTTCGAGCTCCTCCAGTTTCACCACATCCAGGATGTTATAAGGGACATAACCAGCCTGCCCACTCCGGTTGAGCAACTTCCACCACTGCTTATTGTCTTCCAGCACCTGACAGAGAGAGGGAAAAAGATTGCTGGTGAGACCATCTGATTTCTGGCCTACGTAAGTGTGGGACACGTTGGAAAGAAATGGCACACTGAAGCGGTTGGAATAATATTGCTGAGACTAACAGATCTGCTGCACTGATGTGCTGTTCAGGAGTGAAGCCTTTCCTGAAAAGCATCATAATTTATCCTAACGATGAACAGGGGAACTCTGCTAGGTTTTGTCTCTCCGTTGTTGAGATCTTTGTCTTGTTCCTACAAGGGGAGGAGAGCACATCTCTGGGCACACTGCTCACCTCCAGAATTTCATCCTTCAGCACTGAGAGTTCATTGGCATTTCGTGCTGTGAAATCATAGCGGATTTTGGCATATCTCTTCGGCTGGGCCATTCCCTGCGCCTCGAAATTCCTGCAGGAGAGAGAAGGAACATTTTTAGAGGAGACCTATTGAAGAACTAAGGCCATACAGGTCCACACAGGTGATGGCTGTACAAGTGCAGGTTGAACCAATTATGTTTGGGTTAGAAGGGAAAGTGCCCCTCTGCTCCTTGGCAGGGAGAAGAGGTGTCAAACACAAGCATAGCTAGAACTGACGGGAAATCTGTGCTTTGTTCTTTTTTTCCAGCAGGCAACACTGAGCTACTGAAGGAGAATTCTGCAGATCTGTAGGAAAAGTGAGTTGAATGTTTCTATTCTACACTTGGTGGGAGGAGAAAAGTGTTCAAGTATATTGCTTGGAGATCTGTGGAAGAAGAATGCATGGCTTTCTGTGTTAAACCAGCTTTCTGTTTGGAAAGCTTGGCATTTTGATACCTAAAGGGTACAGATGGGAGGGGAATCAACTCTTTGAAAGGGTTGATAACTGCAGGATGAGGGGAAATGGTTATAAGTTGAGGGAGGGGAGATTTAGATTGGATGTCAGGGGGAAATTCTTTACAGAGGTCGTGGTGAGGTGCTGGAACAGGCTGCCAGAGAGGCCATGGATGCCCTGTCCATGGAGGTGCTCAAGGCCAGACTGGATGGGGCCCTGGGCAGCCTGGTCTAGTATTAAATGTGGAAGTTGGTGACCCTGCATGTGGGTTGGAGATTCATTCATCCTTGAGGTCCCTTCCAACCCTGGCCATTCTGTGATTCTGTGAAAGGAGAAATAAATACAATAGGTTGTTCAAGATGGAAATGTGAAGTGAAAGATTTTGTTTGGCCCAAGCTGAAATGGTTTTTTTTTGTTTATTTTTTTCCTCTTTTTTTCCTGGCTTAGGAAAAAATGTGCCTATCTCATCTTTTTCCCTCTGGTTGGGATGGGCATAGTGTTATTTTTTAACCCCAAATAAGCCTGCAGTATAGGTAAAGCTGCGTTGCCTGGTTGTGTGTTGACAGGAAATATTTTAATGCATTTTTTGTGAATCTTTCTGCCTATGACTCGCAAGCATGTACACAATGCAAGGGAGTTCCAGCTGCTTATGTTCACAACAAACATGCCAACAGGGCGTGAGGTTTTCCTTCTGCAGAGCTACCCCAGCTTATATCAAGGTCCATGTAATTTGATGAAGCCAGTAATATAGCAGCAGGTGGGCTGAAAAAGGTGCAACCCATTGGCTCAGTGACCTGGTACCACGCTTAATTCTGCAGCATACCTTCAGTTCACTTGATTTGGGATGGCTCTCAGTCTGGTTACCAAAGTATGGTGCAGTCTTTCAGACAGATGGAATCTACCAGTCAAGAAAGGGAGTGGTAGCCTTATCCTGCAGTGCCCTGAAGGCAGGGAGAGGGGTGAAAAGCCTGAGTTACACAGGAATGACTGATTTTGTACCATTCCAGAATGCAAATGGGTCACAAGGAAAGAGGACAGCTGGAGGAGGGTGAAGGTAATGCGTGTTTTGCATGCGCCTAGGCTTTACATGTGAGCATCAGTGTTTATTATACTACTACCTATGGCTTTTATGACACTTCTCTGCTGCCCAGAGCCCTGTTATAAATAATAATACATGCATGGGTGCTCTTGCTAATAGAGAGTCTCCTGGTTAGAAAACTGTAGCAGGAAATACTCTGGTCCAGGGCTGTGATGTTGTCAATCATCTGGGCAGACTTGGTTGAAGCCTGCTCTGGACTGAAGAGTCACGGAAACATTCTCAATTATAACATCTGCTTCAGTGCCATTAACTTGGATGGCTTTTTTTCTTACATATAACATAAGGAAAAGGTCTGAAAGGTAGGTAAAAAGAAAAAAAGGCATCCTCACCTACTCTTTCATGAGCTCATGCTGTAGTTAGGCTGGGTGGCGTTGCATGGAAATGGTCACCGTGGTGAAATGGCATGCTGCTAATTTGTATTCCACTCGGTACGACCATGCCCTGGTTGAGTTTGTGATCTTGAGCAATGTGGGCCTGACAAAGAGTGGGCTCAGCACCCAGAACTTCAGGAAAGCAAACTTCAAGCTGTTTAAGGACTACCTCCAACCCTGGAGGTGTTCTTGGCCAGCTTGGATGGGCTCTGTGCAGCCTCAGCTAGTGGCTGGAACCTGATGATCCTCAAGGTGCCTCCCAGGTCATTCCATGATTCTATGATTTATTATTTACTTATGCTAAGACTAACAGGTAAAACTGTTTTCTTCTCTGCATTGCCTACCAGGCACTTAAGATGGACTTAAATGTTCTCATGTAAACTGATTTCTTATTTTACACAACATCGCTGATCAAAAATAGAACTGGAGAAGAGAATCTGTTACCATAATTCTCTTTCTACTCGGTGCATTGTTTCTGCACCATTTTATGATCACACCAAGATGTTTGGGGAAGCAAATGGGCAGAATAAGTTCTTTTGCTGTTGCAATTGGATTTGAAGATTTTACTGTGAATCTGAACATTTTGTAACAGCAGTAAAGCTTGTAAATCTTTTGGATTGGAACATTAAGACATGAAACAAACAGTGTGTCTTTAGGCTTTGTTTCCAGCCCAGTGCTGGCTTTGGAAAAGTCTGTGGTTAATTGCTTTGCTGTGTCTGGACTTCCAGCCTTTAACATTTTATGGCTCATTAGTGTAATCCAGGCCTGTGCTTGTGCAGAGAGAACTTCATGTCAAATCACTGCAAAGCGAAGTATAGCAAAGAACTCACTGGGGAAGAGTTTGTTGGAGCTCAGAGTCTTGGGAAACATCAAAAGGCACGTGATGCTTAGCATCACTTTGGTGAGTTGATGTTATGGAATGACATACTGACAGACTAATGAGGCCAGCCAGGAGCTTTGCCTCTTCTGTCAGAAAGTGCGTGCAGCTCATTTCCTTATAGACCTGATTAAAAAGTTCTCTCTACCTTGGCCACAAGTCCATCTGCCAGGCTTCCAAAATGCCTCGTGATCGTGACGTGGTGCTGCTGAGGTTACCTGGGGAAGGCCAAGGCAGTGTTTTGCAGGGTGGTCTTGGTACGTTACCTATTTACATGCTGAGTTACGTTCTGCTTAAAGGCATCCACAGCCTGTGTCTGATCAGCTGTCTGGCCACGCTTGAGCGAGGAGTTACGGTAGGGATATCCATTGGCTGATGATAGCTGGAAGGGGAAAAATGGAGTCAGTGGTGCCAGGAAAGGGGGAAGCTGCAACAGAAGGAAAGGAGTGCCTGACAACTTTGGTCTCCCCGGGTCCTTCTGAAGAAGAGAAAGGAAGGGTGAAAGGAAGAAAGGATGGTCCAGAGCACAAAACTTACCTCTTCTTGCAAGTGCCCGATGTCTATTTCCCAGGGAGCTCCGCGGAAGATTTCTATGGGTGGTTCCCAACCATTGCGGAATTTGGGGATGTAGGTAGGAATGTTTGCTTCTCGGGGCCATTCAGCCCTAGGATGTGAAGCAGAGAAGAAGCAGATGGTGAGAAAGTAACATCTGTCACAGAGCATCCAGTACCGTGTGCCAGGGAGAGAGCCAAAGATGACGTAGAGTAAAAGCAAGCTTCCCCTGCCTTAAGAGCCTGAGATTGCTGGTGAGACAGCAGCTCTGTCCTCACCTGGATCTGGTCCATGCTTCTCCCAGGGAGTCCCAGAGGCTTATCTCTTTTGGTGTCAGGTGTCCTTTGAGGAAATCTGTGGCATCTTTAGAAAGAAGTGGACTGATGACAGACCTGGCAAGCTCAGGGCCACCACAGCTATTGATGATCTGAATTACAACACAGACACAGAGGAGTATGAGAGATTTTGCAGGGAAGGTTCAAAATATCACAAATGAAATAGAAACCAAAGACAAAAATCAGTTACTCTAAGCACCTGAACTCTCTGTGCCTGCCCACTCCAAAGAAAAAGAGTATACCTTCTAGACTGTATAAAGAACAGATAAATAAAGCAAATAATTCCTGACTAAATTCTCCAAAGGATCCGTGGGATGGCCTGACAGCCTAGCAGCAGCTAAGGTTTACAATAGTTGTCTCAAGAAACATCAGCCTAAATCTCTGCAGAAGCCTGAACAGTTCAAAGGAATGCAGTAGTTTTTCTACTTGAGTCAAAGAAACCTTAAAACCAGCCATTGCAGGAGAAAGGACACAAACTGCCAGGCTGAAAAATGCAAAATCTCTTGGCATTTCTGCATCGTTTCTGGTTTCTTCTCTAGGTTGGAATCCTGCCTCTTCCTTTCAGTGCACACATCGAGCCATGTTTACCCAAAGGTGAGGTCAGGCAGATTCCCAACAAGAACCAGAGCTGGCTCACGCTCTTCGCAGTAAGTCTTTGTGAACGTAGTGAAAAGATTTGTATTTCCCTGGGTTTGGGCATTTAATTCAGACCAGAAAGCAGGAACGCTGGTGCTGTTGCTTACTGAGAAAACTTTGGAAGGTTCTGAGCAGCGTTCTGATTTCTCTGCACAATTTAGCTGCAAAAGCAACATTAGAAATCAAAAGCAAATTCACAGCAACACCTGTGAATTAGTTTTTACCAGTTCCAGTGGCCCAAATAGGAAATGCACCAACTCTGAAGCGCTTGGGTTCTGAATGTGCTTTCTCAGTTTGGCCTGAAAAGATAAAAAGAAAAACCCACTTTAATCCTAACCTGATTTTGGTTAGGATCCTATAACATGGGGGCTCGTGATCCCTGATGATTACTGATTTCCCACATGCCTTCTTATTTGCCCCCAGTTTTTCTTTGCAGGCTTCTGGATATATGGATAGCCAAGTCCAAGACCTGCATGTGGGGAGAGTTGTGGATGCCTTGGCCTTAGCAGAGTCCTGATCAATTCTCATCCCAAGCACATATGAATATCTGCTTCTAAAAGAAAAGGTTGCATCTTTGTGTCCTGCCTCAGGCTTCTTTACAGTCTCTGTGTTTTCCTTACTGATAACTTTTCAGGAAGGATCTTGTTCACTAAGCAAGTTCAGAGCTGACAAAATTTCCTTCTGGCTCATTACCCTCCTGGTCTCACATACTTGCCTAAGCAGCGCCGGCAGCGCTGGGAACATCTTTGTGCTCCAGCTTGTCATCTCCTTCTTAACGCCTCCTGGTACAGCTCTTCAAGAGCAGGAACAGAGCAGGAGCTGGGAATGTGGGGCCAACGAGGGACACCTCACGAGCAGGGGCACAAATGCTTGGTATGGCATAGAGAGAAGGGAGGAACGGGCAGAGGAGCAGGTGGCTCTTTTCGGCTCAAAGTGCTTGTGAAATGGGGCCAGGCGCCCACGGTGTGCTCACCATGGCCCTGGCACATGCACAGGCAGTGGAAGGCACGTGCCTTTTCCAGTGGTGGACTTTAGGCTTCTAGTTTCAGTTTAACAGCTTGGCTAAACCTACACAAACCTCACGCAATGTTTGTTTTGTGGTTGCTTCTGGCAGAGGAATCTGAAATTCACACCTTTGTCCCTTGATAGCGTTCGGTACACATTTCATGGCAAACACTTACTGCTGCAGTGAATGTGGCTGCCTAAGATGAAAACATCCCCAGTGTCTTACCAGGAGGTTAAAAGCCAGCTTGGTTTTCTGGAAGCAGTCGATGAACTCAGCCTCGCTTGGGGGTCTTGCTCGAAGAGTCAGCATTCCCTCTTCAATGAGAATGTGGAGAGAAAGACAGTTTAATTCGTGTGTCCCTTTCTGGATGGCACTTCTGCTGGCATGCAGAAGTCACAACAGCCACTGAAAATCTCTGCACTAAGTCCCTAGAGACCAGCAGGACTTTCCAAATGGTGTATTGCAAACTGATGCAGGGCTGCACTGACCTCGCCTTGTGAGCTGAGGCTTCCCAACCTTACCTGTGCCCCCACGTTCCCCATCTGTTTTAGCAGCTGCACTGTACCTGCTGGGCCTTTCTTCTTGTTCTTCTTCCCTTTCTTCCTTTGGTTGAGCTGTTTGAATGCCTCTGCAGCCTTCTGAAGCCTGGCAACGAAGACTTCAATGTCATCCAGAGTGCAGTTCAGGATTTGCTGTGAGAACAGAAATGCAGCAAACACAGGTGAGAAAGAGCCCAGGCCATGCACAGATGGGAAACAAGAATCTTTACCTACTTCATTTCCTGGAAGACTGAAGAGTTCAGGCAGAAAGTTAGGCTGGGTTCATCCCTTTCCAAACACAAAGCTGTGCCTTGTTTTGCATGCTGCACTTACCAGTGTGATAACTGGCTCCTAGCTAATGGACCTTTGGGAAAACAACCCCAAGAGAGGACTATGCACTGCAGAGAACCCTTCTGAAACCAGCAAAGGAGATGGTAGCTAACCCAGCAACGAAGTTTTGCTTTTGTTCACCCAGTAAATATCAGTTTAAAAATGAATGAGCTAGGCATAAAATGCCAGCTCACGGAGGAGTCCCTTCCTTCCTGTCTTCCCCTTTTCCTTCTGCCTTCTGTTCTTGTTACCAACCGTTTCTTTTTCAATCTTCTGTGCTAAGATGGCTCGGGACTCTTCGTGGTCCTGGGAGGCAGAGCCTCGGCGTTCATAGTCTGCAGACAAGGAAGGGGAGAGAAAAAAATAATTCTTACCATGGAAGGTTGAAGATGGGCTCCATCAAACACAGTGACCTAGGAGTGGTAGCACCTGGCTGTGTTTGTTCATTCCTTCATTCCGAGAGCACCTCAGCTGCTCACAAAGGGCAGGAGGTGATCAAAGGTGCCGATTAAATCTGCCATGGGTTGCAGCACCTGTGTCTGTATGCTGTCTGTTTTCATATGGGAGCACTGGATGAATCATGGAGAGCAGCCAGCTACCAGCTACAGGCAGAGACCTGCAAGCCCCAGTTGCTGGGAGGATCCCACTTGTTTGCCCTCAGTGCATCTATGCTAACTTAGGGCCACCGAGGAGCTGAAGAGCTGCCCCCAATATTGCTGAGCATCCAACAAATATATAAGTGTTGTCAGAGCAACTCTGTGCCTGTCTTCTAGCCCTGAGCTCCCCAAGAAAGAAGAAACAAGACCTGGAAATGGATGCAAGTGTTGCCTGCTAGAAAGCACCCTGCCAGGAATTCTGCATGATTGGTATTCAGGCAAGCCCCTGCAAAAATCAGCATTTTTGTGCCAACTGTGTGCAGTCTCTCAAATGCTTTTAGCTGATTTATTAAAAAGAACAAAATACAGGTGTTGAGAGATGGTCTGGCTCTGGATTATAAGTTATTTTTGTTATGAACCTAGTATAGGCTCTCCATCCAGGGGGCTGGATCAGCTGCTTGGCCTTGGATCTCAACCCAGTTAAATGAGTGTTTACTCTCATCAACTTGAACTTTCTTACTGTACTCCGATTACATACTTTCCTTGAAATTCACCCCAACAGAAGCTGGTCACTTTAGTCAACTCCAGATCTTTTCTTTTTTCTTTTTTTTTTTTTTTTCCTTCCAGAGAAAGAGCTTATTTCTGTTACTGGGAGCTTTTTTCTGTGACTACTTTCTCCAAAGGGGACTACAAGTTTTCTCAAGGCAGCTCAAACTGAAATCAGGATGACTTTGGAATAAGGTTTTAGAGGGGTGAGTTCCAATCTGCCTTTCCATGCTCAGCTCTAGAATTCATGCAAATCACTCAATTTCTGTGGGTGAAATGTGAGTTCTTTGTGAAGTTAGCAAGGGCCAGGAATGTGCCTTTCTGACCAGGTCTGCACATTTTGATTTCACTGATCTGAGCTGTCATCATTCAGTTTGCTGAGGGCCTGTCACCTCTTCGGGTGCTTCACAGCAAAAGTGTAAAGACACTGGGTGGCAATAGTGGGGCTGAAACGACCTCAGGCTGTTTCAGGAAGCTTGTCTGCCCAGGCTGATGAGTCCCCACCCTCAGGGACAGACTCGCTGAGCTCTCCCAGTACCTGGTTCATACTGGGCAGGGGGTGCCACCCGGTTCCTGTTCATGGCTTGGCCTCGCATGTCGTGCTGGATCGGGATGGGGGCTGGCCCTTGTGGTGGTGGGAGGATAGACTGTCTCTGCTTGATCTTCTCTTGGTTTGCCCTGCAAGTCGACAACACAGAACAACCCTGTCAGAAGATGCTGATCCTGTTTCCAAGAGACCTGTGTGAATGCTGGGGGTGAGCACACTAAGTACTAGTGCAGTGCTAAGCACACTGCCTGCCTTGCCCCTTTGTCCTGAGTCCTGCAGTACTTACTTGAGCGTCTGAGGTCGTATTTTCTTCCCATGCTTGTGGTCTGCCAGGGCACTTTCTATGTCTTCGTGAACCATCTCCGCCTGAAAGATAAAATAGGAATGTTTTAATCCAGGGCTGTGCTTTGCATAGCTTGAATTGAAGGCTCCAAGTGAGCAAGGGGAGAAGTGGCTGGCAGAGAGCTGGGAACATATCTTGTTCTGTTTACGAGATTGCTTGGCTTTGGGGTGGTCTGCAGCCAGGCATCACTGACTGCAATGTAGGGGAGCGTTTAAAGGGCAGTGTCAAGGCACCAATATCTGGGCAAAACCTTTAGGGTGGCTCACAACTCCCACTGACCACCATCATTGCCTGCACAATCCACACCTTTGTTTGAACAAGGGAGTACAAAGCCATGCTGCATATTGATATATCCATGCAGGTGGCACTCCTCCCCCCAACCTCACTGAACCAGTAAGCTGTCGACAGCCTTGCAGGTCACTTAGTGCAGGTTCCACTGTCTCACACAGCCCAGAAGGGCTTTGGGGGGCCAGAGCAGCTCCATTTCCCAATGGTGAAGAAGGCTCTGCTCACCTCCACCTCATCGCAGTTGAAGAAGTGGATGTCAGGTTTGTGCTGTTCCGAATCCTGGCACACCAGGAGGAGGATGGAGGAATAGCGCATCTGGTTGAGCACCGTCTGGCAGTGCTGGACAGTCGGCAGTGGGAAGTCCTCCAGCTCCTCCTGGGAAAGAAGAAAGAATGGATTGGGCAGCAGGGATCTGTACCTGAACTCTCGGGATTCCTGCTTGAAGAGAGACCTGTCAGAGCTTGTGCTCTGGGATTTCCTTGACCCATCAAACATTACCATCTGCAAAGGGCCTGGGGCTATGGAGGACTGGGAGAGAGGTGGATGCCAAACATCTCCCGAATCTCAAACAACTTGAGTTCTCTTGCTCACCGTGAACCATGTTGTGCTCTACGTGCATCAGCCACTTGCCGTGCATCCCAGCAGAGCACTGGGAAGAAAGATGCCTTCTGGGTGATGGCAGTGAGCAGCCTGCCCTTCCACTGACTCTTTGCATGAAACTGTGCAAATACTTTTTAGTTTTTCACTGCAAAAACCAGAGCAGCACCGCCCTTCTCCTGCTGTCTGGATGTGGCACAGTAGGCAGGGGATCCTGCATGTTGTTATAATACCAGTAACAAGTTCTTTCCTCTCTGCTACATATGTTATGTGTGGATCTCAGTGGACCTACAAGTCTGCATCACTCCCACAGAAAACAGTTATGCTGTTTGCCTGGAGCACAGCTCAAGGTACCTTCTATCTGGACTATCTGTGCTCTGCAGCCACGAATAAATCAACCCACACCTGCTTACCCTCCCAATTAGAGTCAGCCAGCCCTTGCAAAGCCTGGAGTGGATTTTGATAGTGTTTGGTTTCCTTACAAATGGTTTCCCTAAGCAGAACCCCCTGCGTTAACCTCTGGCTACCTGTGACTCGCAGTCTAGCAGGCGGATGGACTTGTCATTCACTTGCAGCAGCATCTCCTGTGTCCAAATTTTCTCCTTGGAGTTGAGCAGTAGGAGTTTTCGGATGGCATCATCCACTGTCACGATGGACTCGCTCTTGTCCATAATGAAAGTGGCCAAGTGCTGAAGTTGAGAGGGAAGGGGGAGAAAACAGGTAAAAAAGGCTTCGATGGGTGTACTGTAACTCACTAGTAAAACCATCTCTGGAATTTTGGACAGTCACATTTGTTCTTTATTGCACAGGCTCAACAGAGTCGCTGTGCAAAGTGTGCATTCTGGTTGTTAGCACCAGACATGACTGCACTTGCATGCTTTCCCAGCCCTGTTCTGTGTCCTGAAGCAATGATCCAAGCATTTCACTTGGCACTGAATTTATACAGACTTGTGTAATCGAGTGGCACCTGCAGGCTTTTGACTTGCTGGCAGGGCTCCATGCGAGGGGAATCTCAGCAAGGTAAGGCAGGGGGGAGTGACAGAAAGGAGAAGCATTTGTTCTTTGTTGTCTTTAGAACAGGAGTGAGTTTTGCCTGGCTTTTCTCCCTCTGACCTCTTGTTTTCATGCCTTCTCCCAGTGATCAGTTACAACCATTTCAGAGATCAGGCAGTAGCTCTTTGTTACAGTAATGATGTACCAGGGGTTGGATGGGTCCAGAGCATCCACGGCACCAGAGCCTTCGGTGGCCCTTGGGTGGCATGGGTGAAAACTAGCATTGCAATTGGTTCCATACAAGATGTGTATGCAAGGGGAAAAAGCTCAAATTGAAAGCACTGGCAGCCCTAAGAGGATGTAAGGGTTGAGTCTTTAATCAACATTAGGGATGGAGGGAATTTGTGGTTACCAATTCATTGCTAAGGTGATTGCTGCATAATTCACAAAGACTGGATAGGTCAGAGAAGAGGACAAACACTGCAGAACTTAAGTGATGTCCCGGTTCTGTGCTCATAAAGCAAAGGTATGGGGTGAGGCACTATCTAAATAAAACTTCTGGCAGGTATGTGAGCAGCTAAAGCTGAGATTAGCCGTGCCATCAGATATGAAGAACGTGCTTGGGTATGTGTTACTGTAATTGTAAAATGCTGCACGAAAAGCTATTTGCAAAGTCAATATTACCCATACAGAGATGCCAAACCCTCTGCCTTCTGAGCAGTGAGGAGAATTGGTTTATACCTGCTGACAGGCATTCTTATCTGCTCTATTATGATAACTGCTGGGTTTACAATCTTCATAAATTCCTTAGTTATTTACTGTTAAATAAGTTAATTTTCAGGGAGCCAAAGCTACTTCTCCATCTCAGACTCATTAAAATATTTTTCCTTTCCCTTTTCTCTAGATAATGCTGGAGTGGGGGGGGAATAGAGGCTTGTTCTTATCTTTATCTGATTAAACCCCCCTATCCAGAGGGAGAATCAAATATGCTAACTTTCCTCAGAATGGCCTTCCACTTTTCAAGTTCGATCAACTTACAGATTACTTACGGGTATAAAACTCCTCTTCCTGCCTCACTGCCCGCCATTGAAGCCCTGTTTGCTTTGGTCAAAGTTCAAGGCAGGAATCACAAATGAGTGGCACATGGCATCAGGAATGAAGAATTCACATACGCGTCACTGTTTAAAGTCCCTTCTCTGGATCCACGAGTGAATCTATTTGGCAGGGCTCACTGATGGGGATGGTTGGCTGGGGCCTTAAACCAGAGAAAAGGGGATCCTTCCCACCACCTGAGAACCTCATGAGCCTCCTTTCTTGCCTTGCCAGCTTTCAGTGCCAAGTGAGCCAGCTGTCCCCAGCCAGTTGGAGCTCCTGCTGGTTGGCAGCCGCACAGGCTGGCTTCCTCCCTTAATGTAGGTGTCTGTGACACTGGAAGCTGAATTTGGCTGAATGCCTGTCATGGCTGAAGGGTTTTGAATTAGTACAGTAGACAGTATATATTAGTACAGTAGACAGTAGTCGAGGGAGAGCTGAAAAATGATGGTTGATGTGCTCTGTGTGGTTTGGGCAGGTGAGTTCCTCTAACCACCGTGGTCAGCAGGAAGGGTTTGAAGCACAGAGTGATAAGGGGGACAACAGCTCCCACTGCTCTCCTTCAAATGTAGAGGAGGATGAGGACAACAGTTTCTCAGTTTCCTCTTTCTTCATGCTGAATTTCCCTTTTTTTTACATCTTTTATTCTCCACTCCCTCATTTACTCTACATTTCAATTTGCCAGATCTCGATCATTCATATTTTTGATAAACGATGGCTCTGCATGGCATTTCCAATTTTAATTTAAAATAGAAGAGAGAGTCGTTAATTAAACCAAATTCACATCATTTAACGATCGTTTTTCTGTCCTCCCTTTCCATCAATCCTTTTGCATTTGATAGCTATAATGGCCAAATGTGTCCAGCTGAATAAGTACTGGCTTCACAGAAAGTCCTGAAGGACGAATGGAAGACTGTCAAGCATCTTTGCTGTTACCTCTCCCAGGATGTGGAAAGCAACACTTGCCTATTGCTAAGTAGGTTACCAGCTGCTCTTTGACCTAATAAAGCTCCAGGAAAAGTGAAATATTTCATTATCAGCATCTATCACTCATACAGGCCTCGCAGTCCCGTATTATATAAGTTAATGGCATGCTCACCTGTACGTGGTACTGTGAAGTCTCATGCATAATGATATTGGAATTGGAGTATTTTTTCCTTTGTTCTGGAAAAAAAAAAAGAGAGAGAGAATGCCTTTAGTTTAAAGGCCCTTTATCAGTGCTTTCAGGTCTGAGAATTACAGATGCTCTCACACAGGGGTGCTACTGTCCCGGCTTCCAGTTTCAGAGTGCTGAGAATCAAAGACAGCCACTTCTGCCACAAGGTACCAACTCGGTGTGCTGGATACGCATTCAAGTTGTATTCCAGAATGACACTGACAATTCAATTCCAGCACTGTTCAAGGATGAAATGAAACCTTGTGTAAAGCAAAGCCTCAGACAGACAGCAGATGACCGGGGAAGGTGTCAGAAGAGCAGCTTGCAAAGGCTGCATCCCATCAGCCTGGACATAACAGCCCTTTTAGATGGCCTCTGGAAGAAAGCCTCTGCAGCACTGCGACACTGCTAGCTTGCTTTCTTGCATTTCCTGGCAATGAGGAGGGCTGCAGGGATCAAGGCCAGCCAGCCAGAACCTGCCTGGAACAATATTTTTATGAGGCAACACACCTTTATTGCTTCCCGCATTTCTCACTGGTAAACAGCAGCAAGGAGCAATTGGAAAAAATACTGCTTGCATTTGCAAGAAGGCTATGGAATATAATCCTAGAAAAAATCGACCCTGTCAGTTTTTGCTCATTGGTTAATGGTATGTGTCCATTCTGTGTGTATGCTTGGTGTGCCTGGCAGAGAAGGGATGACCTGGGCTCAGAGTGAACTGAACTGAAAACGCCTTCCTCACCAGCAGAGGACATCCTCTAGCCTCTCGTTTGCTCAGAAAATGTGATTGTAACTCTGTGTGTTGTCATAGGTTCTCACAATCTGTTTTACCCATCCTAAGCTAGAAATAACCTGTGTTAGGTTACCTCTCTGTCCTCTGCAGCAACCATCACAGCCAGGAGGATCTCGCAACATTCTGATGGAAAAACACCCCTCAGAGACTTAGATGAAATACTGGTGGTATTTTTGTCAGCCTCCTAGTTGCTTCCAAACTGTGGGGTTGTTTGCTCTAAGATCTGCCCAGCTTGTCCTTGGCACCTGGTGTGATTTGGAGCCAGCCCACCTATGCTTGCTCACCCGTTTGAGCTGAACAAGCTCCCATCTCTCAAGTATTTCAGACTGTTGCTGTTCTGCTCAGAGCTCTCAGCCCATGCCCTGCCGTGCCTGAGTCAAGGTCCATGGCTCCATTGCTTTGGGTTCCACTTCTTTAGCCTTTTCCTCAGACTCCTTGGCGTCTCTGATACGCGTTTATTCCTGCTTGGCTTCCACCGACGCAGGAGGTGCCTCTCCAGCCAGCAGGTGTCTCTCCAGAACAAGCACTGCCCCGAAGGGTGGCTTCCCTTGAGATTTGGGATTTTCACCTTTGCTAGGCTAGGAGAGCTTTTAGATCAAGCCCCTCTTTGTGCTTCTCCCTAGACACAGGGCTCAGCACTGGTAGCAAAGCTGCCTGCAGGTGCAGGAGCATCCCAAACATACAAACTGAGGCCCAGAGAGGTGAAAACGAAAAAGGGACGCTGGCGATTTCAGTCGAAGCCTGGCAAGGGTTGACAGATACAGCTTTCGAATGCATTTTATTTTTAAGCCTATGAAACATCTCATCAGCGTGGCAGGACACCTGTGTACTTTGCACCTTGCACCTGTTTGCCTGTCACTGAAAACACAACAGCCTGCTTTGCTTCCACAGCTGATTTCTGCTAGCACCAAAGTGGCTGCTGTGCGCAGGTAGGAACTATTTTGTGCTGGGCATGTTGGCAGAGGGGTTGGCTGAGGCCCTGCCTTACACACCAGGAGTAACTTTGGACACCTTGCACAGCTCAGCCACGAGCTCCTGGAATGACCCTGAGTATAGGAATTAATCTTCCAGCGTGGCCACTTCTCCCCCCCCCCCTTTGGCTTACACTGAGGGGTCAATGGCATTTTCAGTTTGCTGGGTGTTTTAATTGTAGCCTGCCCTACTTCAGATGTGGGGCAAGATCTGGGATAGGGCACACAGCAATGCATGTCTGTGGGGAGTTGTCTCCGATGTGAGGCACTTTTTTTTTCCTCTGAGTAACCTCAATTTTCTCACAGAGCAATTCTCATGTAAATAGATGACACTAATGGAAATGAGAACACTGCCTCTTGTGTGGGATGGAGACAAATCTCAATTTTGAGGCATTCCCTCCTTTTTAAAAGGGAGTGGAAAAGGCTTTAGTGGTCAGACTGGAAACAAAGGTTCTTTACAGTGGGGCAGGCAGATGGCTCCAGCTCTGAAAGGACAGGTGTTGAGCAGTGTCAAGGGCTGGTAGATGGAGACGAGTTCCATAAGAGCCCTCCCAGCCTTTTCCAGCAGAGGTGCAAAACACTGCCATCTCCTTTCATTCTAATGCAGGAAGAAGCAAGGATTCAGGCTGTAAATTGCAAAATAGGCAATTGTAGGCCACCTCAACCTGAGAGATCCTATGAAAGAACACTGGCACATTTCCTCCTGGTTCATCTGACACCACTCATGCTGGAAATACTTAGCATTTCTACAGCATCTTGCAATAGAGAAGGCCCAGGAGAGGTGAGGTGTCACCCAATCCATACTGAGTCTTCAGCAGGCAGGGAATTTGCATAATCCCCAACGATGAATAAGAATGACAGGAATTGAAAGGTGGTTTTCAGGTGGCAGCCGCCATCAGAACTTATGGTGGAGGACTGCTGGATGCAGCACTGGCTGGATTGCAAAGAGCAGGATTGCTCCAGGACTGTGGCAGGAGTACAGCAAACATCTGAAGGTGATAAAAGCTGGCTGAGCCCCAGTGCCCACTGCTGTACTTTTTCCCTTCTGCCTGCCAGAAGAGCCAAAGAAACGGGGAAACAATAGAGCTTTGTCCCTTGCTTTTTTGGTGTCAGGCAAGAAAAATCTCTCATAGCATGAAGATCATCGCCCTTTCCTAAGCAGCTAGCTTTACTGCTGCCTCATACCGACAGGCGTGGGAGAAGCTGCAAAGTTATTCTCTGAAGAATGTTATCTGTCACCAATATCTTGCAGGCACACAGCACTACAGAAATGGTGTTTCCACTGGCACCAGAGGGCAGATGAGGAAGTGGGAAATGCTGAGACCACTGCAAAGTGGATTTTACCCACTTAAAATGGGCTGAAAACTGGATGCTGGGCTGAACATCCGGTGACAACAGGCCAAAATACTGTTTGGAAAGGAGATCATCCTGCCTGGCTTTATGATAATGAGTGAAAGGATAGAACTGAGAAAAAAAAAGTAGGATCAATACACATCCACTTTATGTGCCAGGTTCCCTCCCCATTTCCATGCAACGCCCTTTTCCCCACAGTGCTGGGCCACGCTTCCCTCGCCTGGGTGCTTTGTGCACACAGTAGATCAGTGGGATAAATAAACACAAACCATTCCTGCTGGTTTGTGGGAATTTGAGCACACCTTTCCCCCAACTGACGGTGCTGTGCTGATCTGCACAAGGGTGCTGTGGGTCACGTACATCAGAATCCAAAGGCTCAGGCCCCAGATGCTGTCTCTTTCCATCCATTGCATTCTCATTGCTGCTGTATACAAAAATTCCCCCGTGCTCTTGGTGCACACCAGAGCCAAAGCCACTCGTGGTGCCAACAGGTGCCTCTGTGACAAATTTCTGTCACAGCAGGGCTGGGGAGGCTCCAACCTCTCCTCCATGCGCATCCTTCTCTGCTTAATTAGGGACTTGTACCACACCGGATCCTCCCTCATCCTCCTCGTATCTCCTTGTATTTGCTTTCTGCTGTTGCTGGGCAGGAGGCTCCGTAGAAAGTGTGGAGGATGAACAACTCATCAATGAAACAGTCAGGAGGGAACCAAAGCATAACAATCCTAGGTTTGGGAGATGGACTGGCAAGGCAAGAAAGAGCATGGCTGTTGCTGAGCATCTGGTCTCTACGGGATCTGTCAGCACAGGACAGCAGGGACCACGAGCCAAGAAATGCAGTTATGCTGCAAGGGCTTAGAAGGGAGCCAAGAGTCAGGACGGCCTCTTTGCTTCAGAGCTCTGGTGAAGGACGCACATGAAGCAGGGGATCCCTGGCCTCTGTATCTGTTATAGCAGCTTAAGGAAAGTCCTGGTTGTTGCCTTCTGGAGTTTGCCAGTTCTTTGTATTACCTATATATTATCTAGCAGTGCACACACTTTTTATAGTAACCTGCCCATGTAGCATGAGCCGGTCCTTCTGCCAAACCAACAGGTCAAGACACAGCCCTTTGGAGGAGAAATGAAACAGCAAATGCCTTGGAATGCTAATGGCAGTTATGCAGATTTGCCAGGCCTGCATTTAAAAGCAGCCTTAAGAAACAGCATCCCTTCCCAGAATGACAGCAGGAGGCCAGATCTGATCCGGCAGCACCATCATGGATCTGCACTGCGCAGCTCTGCCCATCCCACAGGTTCCTGCTTAGCTATAAGAGGGAGATTGGTCTGCACAGACACAGAAGCAAAGGCCTCCTGCTAAGTGGGGAAAGCACGTCCTTTTGGGGCGTGAAGCTCATGAGTTGAATGAAAAGGCTCTCATTGATACTGGGGGCAGCCCGGGGTATGAGTGGACCTGCGCAGCACTGATAGAGTGCTGACAGCCAGCTGCTCTCAGGAGGCTGAATTCCTCCTCAGCATGCCTAATAGTCGCCACAAGCTGAAGCCCAATTTCTCACATTCCTCATTTATTAGCTGAAGACACACTGCACTCCAGAAGAACAAATAAAAGCCTGACAGCTTAAGAGTTGTGCAAGGCCTGCACGCACTAAGTAACACTGCCTGCTTGTGCCTGGCATGCCCAAGGGCTGCTCAGCAGAAGATAATCGGGCTACTGAGAAGCTCGTGGGGGCAGGTATTCCCTTGTCCTTTAAAATAAAGGCTGGATGGGAAATGCCAGAGGTGGAAACGCCTCTCTGTCAACCCCCCAGCCACGCAGTTTTCCAACCAACAGCACTGGTCTTACGCTGAGCCACCGGTGAGTTTTGATGCAGGAGCCAACAGGGATGTTGGTTTCCTTCCTTTCTTCCAGTCCCGTTTCCAGTTGAAGTACGATATTTCCAGGCTTTAAGTGAAAAGGGTCACCCGCAAGGGTGGAGAGGAGCCACGTAATCTGAAGCCAGAATCTGGGGTGGGAAAGGGGACGTGAAGAAAGGCTGCTGAAGTGACATACAGAGGCAGACAAGGCAGCCATTCAAGGCGGGGGGAGAGGTTAATAGGTGGGGGAGAGGGGGAACCACTGCTTCAGGAGATCAGCAGATTGGTGTTGCCTGCTAGATTGGCACTGCTGTTGGTATACAATGACTGATACTCGTGACCCCATCGTTGGCCTCTGTGCCCAGCCATCAGTTGTAAACACATATTTACAATGCAGCTTGAGGAAATGGACTGTATTGAGTCTGTGTTTCTGTCTTTCTCCTTTTGAGGCTGTTCCTGAGCTGGCACAGCTCCTGTCTGTAACGGCATCTTGCTGCATCACCGCTTCGCATTGCGTTTGCCCAGCATGCAAGTGAGGATGCAGGAGAGTAGACAGCAAGGAATTACAGCCTGGGGGTCTCCATGTAGGAGACACAAGAGCCCTATGGAAACCAGGAGCTGCTTTGTGACCATTAAGCACAACTCACTCCTTCACCACCAGCTTGTTGGTGCGGCCCCTCTCCCCACAGCTCCCCAGGCAGATGATACCCATCCCAGGGCCACGCTGTCCTGGTATGAGCAGCTCCTGTCTTTGTGTTAGCATCCCGTGTTCTGTTACAGCCCCGGAGCCTTTCTTAAGTTACAGGAGGTGTGCAGTGTCAAGTGATCACGCCTCACAGACTGAAGTTTTTCAAGTCCTCGTTTCTGTAGCCTAAGACATGCTAGTGGTCATTTCCAGCCCTGTGTGCACCACATTTGGGTCTTTCCCAGCAATGTGTGTCAGGCAGCTTGGAGCCAGCTCTTGGCAGGGGCACTGGGAAGCAGTCGAGCATCACACAGACGGACACAGCACAGAAGTGAGCCCCGTGTGAAGTCATCTTTAAACTCCCCTTGGCTCCACCCAGCCCTCCATGAGAAACAGCACCACCCAGCCATCCACGAAAGCAGCTCAGATTTCCTCCTGGCGACCACCCCAGAAAGGGGTGGCAAGCTGTGGCAGTGCCGTGCTTCCTTCTCAACACTTCCCTCGGCTCCTCCTGTCAGACACATTTCCCCCCCGCTGCCTTCCAGCTAGGTTCAGGGCACATACCAGTAAGCAGAGAAGCAGCTTAATTTATTTATGGTATGCATTAACATTTATTCAGCTGCTTGCTGTGCGTTGGGTACGGTGGCAATCTGATCGGTGCCAGCCATTCCCCCTGCTCTCTCTCTCTCTATGGGCTGTCATGGACTCTTCCAGAATATGGAGCTGAGCAAACGTGATGCTGTTTAGCAAAGGGGAGTGGGAAGGATGAGCATCTGCTGTCATGGCAGCCAGGCAGCTCCATGGCTAAACGCTCTAGGATTCTGGTAGGGCTGGAGATGGGGGAAGATGTCTCAGGGCCTTAAGCCATCTTTGTGCAGAGTTCCCTGGCGACTTGGATCTTTCTACATCACTCTGTGCTCACAGCAGTGAAAAAGACACCAGCTGTGGCAGGAGGACAGCCACCCTCCCCACCTCTGGGCCACCACTGTCACCTCTGTGGGCCAACATGGGTAGAATCACTGAGGTTGGAAAAGACCCTTCATGTTATCAAGTCCAGCCACCATCCTAACACTACAAGCCCACCGCTAACTCACATTTCTAAGCACCACATCCATACATCTCATAAACATCCCCAGGGATGGGGACTCCACTGCCTCCCTGTGCATCCTGTTCCAATGTCTGACAGCTCATTCCATGAAGAAATTCTTCCTCATATCCAGTCTAAACCTCCCCAGGCACAACTTGAGGCCATTTCTTCCTTTAAAGTGCTGCGGATTTGGGGCTTGTGCTCATTCTTGGAAGGCCTAGCAGTGTGCACAGGCTAAGGGTCGTGCCTGATTGATTGCACAGGAGAAAAATGGAAATATGAGCTCCAAAACGTCCCTTAGCAGCACCACAATCACATAATCAAGGCCAGCTCAGCTTGATGTGATTTGTTTCATTATGAAACACAATTCTCCCTGGAATTTTAGTTCTTGTCTGCCCTCCACCCCCAGCTCCCAGCAGAAATTAATGCTGGGGGAGGGACGATCCAAGAGGAAAGGGGACCCAAACATTTGAATGCTGCTTTCACACCATGCTGAGTGCCCTCTGAAGAAAGAATGCTGAATCAGTGGGGCGTGCCCCACGTTCTGCAGGCAGAAACCCCATGGACGTGCTTGTGCATAGAAGCAGAGCCAACACCAGCTGCTGGTAAAGGGCTGCCAAGGTGAGGGGGGAATCAAGGGAGGTGATTTATTCCTCTCAAGGGTTTGGCCTCTGGCCTTACAATCCCTAGTTCAGGTTTGCTGGAATTTGGTGGGAGAGGTGTCCTGTTCTTGCTGACATTTGCTTTTGAGGTGTGTCCATGCAAAAAAAAAAAAAAAAATTAAATATGTAACTCTCTGTTGAAAATAGCTTATTTGAGAAAGTGTGTTTGGTTTTAAAGCAGTTTGTTGGCTTTTTACTCCGCTGGCTTTTACACTGCGGGGCAGTCAGTGCTTGCTGGTCTCCTCTGCACAACTCAGTCCCACCCTGACACCTCAATAATTCGGAGCTTCTGTCAATGGGTGCTGACCTGAGCACCCACCCTGTTTCTCACACACTTTTCATCTCCCCGTTTCAGTTTTACATCTCTGTATGGTTCTGTATTTATCTCTCAACCATCTCTCTGCCCCTGGTGAAATTTGCAGGAGCTTTCAGCACACAGCAAAGGAAGTGATACTGTCAGAGGAGCCTGGGGAGCTTGTCCAAGCAGCCCTGTGTGCAGAGTGGAGCAGCTCACAGACATTCCCACTCCTCCCTTCTCTCTTCTTTCTGTGCTTTTACCTCCAGACAAATGACTGATGCATCTCAGGCCTTCCCTTGGCAGCTGCTCATCACGCAGCATCGAGGTGACAGATACCTCTGGTCAGTGACATCGAATTTCTCATCTACCTTTATTCTCACAGTTCACTTCTTGCAGCCACCCTCACTTCACATCAGCAAAAGGAGCTGTCTGATCAAATACAAACTCTCTAACAAGGGGCTGCCACAGCCAATGAAAGTCCCAGCCAAGCAAACTGACAGCCAGAGGGTGGGAGATTGGGTTGAGTGCAAGCACCCTTCCCACCGATACTCTGTTTCCAAAGAGCCGAAGGGCACTGGAGTTGTCATGGTTCACTGAGTAGTTAAGGGAGTATAATTATTAACCTGCTGAGGACAGTCTTTCTTTTGTTAGATTCTTTATCAAGTTATCTTGCTAACATAACTGGAGAGAATCTAGGTGAGAGGAAGCAATGCCCTGCATAGATTTGTCCGTCCTCACGGAACCACAGCCATGCCCAGCGTGGGGCATGGTAGCATGAAGTACATGCTTCATACATAGGTGCAGACACACGTGATGGACTGCTGACCTCAAACTCCCTAGCAACGGTGTCCAGACCTCCAAAGGTGCCTTTCCTATAGGAAACCTGAGACCAACCGGCATGTTTGTGGGCACCACTTACCATACAGGTCCTTTGCACTCAGCTTGGAGGCTCCGTCCGCTTTGCCCATGCTGCCACTGCAAAAGAAAGAAGGCACAAATCAACATCACCAGTGCAACCCCATAGCAATCCTGAGGGAAACCAACCCTGCTCTCATCGTCACATCCACTGGAGGTGCTGCCAGGTGACGAGTTCTGCAGCTCCCTCTGCAACCCTAGCTGTTATCCACACCACAGACCTGTGTCATCAAACCCAATGGCTGGAAAGAGGAGCAGGGCAGCCCATCCAGGCCTGTCCCTGGTAAAGTTACCATTGCTCGCAGTGTCCCTGGGAACACATCACTTCTGGAAGGGCTGTGTTAAGAATGGTGCTCCCAATGAGCTGTTATGGGGAGGAGGCCAGGGAAAAGGAGGCTGATCCTTGGAACTGAGTCTGCCTGAACCCAGTGAGTGTAAGCACCAAGGCTCAGGGCTCTTGTTCTAGGACACTTTTTAAACCTACTCCTTTAATGCAAGCCTATCGGTACAACCCATGTCCCATGTGCAATTGTGGGAGGATGTAATTCTGTGTAAAACAATTGAATTTTAGGGGTGTCAAGCCTCCAGGCATGGGTTACATCCCCTGTAAGGCCCATCTCCACATCCCACGTGGTGTTAACGTGTAAGGATCCAAGGAAGGGTGAAACAAACCCTGTGCGCTTAGGGGGAAAGATGGGACCGCAAGGAGCCTCCCCCTGGACACTGGGAAGGAGTGCTGCCCACAAGATGGAGGGAGCCCGCCATGGAGATCCTTACTTTGTTGAGCCAGGGCTGCTGCTGAGGGATCCCTTGAGACTCATGTTGCTTCACAGGACGGGCAGCTTCAACAGAAGCAGAGGAGACAAGGTTAGAAGTTTGAAAATAGCCTTCACGCTCCCAGGTGATCTATTGGTGCACATGATGCCTTGACTCTGATTCGGGGTTCCCAAGCAGGTGAGAACAGCGCAGTGGGGTTTTCTGGCCATTCACTGCCCCATGGCTCTGACCTGGGCTGAGATGAAGATGACATAACATTCCTGAAACCTATTTCTACCTCTCCTCTCTTGCCTGTCCCCTTCAGGCCCTCCCAGACTTGGTGGTGTTCCAGCAAGTCCATTTTCTACCAAAGCAGCCTTGCCTATGGCTCTGCACAGACTTGACAAGGCCTTATAACTGCAATGGCTGGCTACTTGGGAAGAGGCAGGCAGGCTTAGTTCGCAGAGATTTTACCTCTTTTGCAAAAATTATTATCAATAAAAGTGCTTGAGAGAGATGCAGGCACTGCTCTGAGGGCAGAATTAGAAGGTGAAAAAGGCAGGGAAAATGAGGTATAATAACAACTCAGGACATTTCATATTGGGATCCAAGTTATCAACCTAAGCTCCATTGCACAGTTGAAGGAAAAGCAAGAAAAAGTCTTCAATGTAATTTAAGAACCTAGGAGGCAATTGTGTGAAGGATGGGCACTCAGACCCTTTTTTTTCATTCGCATGGATCAGACCCCACTCACCTCATTCTAGGGTTGTCAGAACACACAGAGTTATAGAATCACAGAATAGTAGAATGGCTTGGGTTGGAATGGACCTTAAAGATCATAGAACCACAGCATGGTTGGGTTGGGAGGGTCTTTAAAGATCATGGAATCACAGAGTGGTTGGGTTTAAAGGGTCCTTAAAGATCACATAACCACAGAATGGTTGGGTTGGAAGACACCTAAAGATCATAGAACCACAGAATGGTTGGGTTGGAAGGGACCTTAAAGCCTTCCCAGCCCCAACACCCGCCATGGGCTGGTTGCTACCCACCAGGTCAGATAGCCCAAAGCCCCATCCAGCCAGGCCTCGGGCACCTCCGGAGATGACACATCCACAATTTCTCTGAGCAACCAATTCAAATGGCTTAAAAACACTCATCTCACTCAGTGAGAGGTCTCACTCGGTGTCTTCAGTGAGAGCTCCTGCAATGGCACCTAAGAAGGAGGGTGGCACATTCTGTGAGGCTGCTGCGAGCTGCCCTGTGATTTTTTTTCTTAATTGAACTAAGGCTATGTTGTATGCAATTCCTGGGGAATACTTCAGAGTCATCCCTGACGTCTGGGATTTCCCCGCTGGAGCCTGCCTGTGTGCTGCAGGGCTTGTTGTATCATTGGTAGGGCTGCCCTGGCTTCCTCACGTATCCGGTTTTATTCCCAGTGTTGGAAGTGCTCACTTGCGGTATTTTGCTCTGAGCTCAGGGCAGATATGCAGCTTTCTTACTGCACGAGTGCCAGAGAGATGCGTTTTGTGGTAAGACAGACCCTCTCTGGGGGGCCCCTGTCATTTTGGGCTCAGCCTTACAGCTTCCAGCCTGCCTTGTATCACAGCAACACTCCTCAGTGCTGAAGCACCGGCAGGAATTCCTTCCAAGCACATTACATTCCCCATCTTCATTTACTTTGGTGGACACAAAAGCCCCCCTCTCCCCTACCCACACATGTGTATGTGGATATTAATTCATACAGATGTTAGAATCGATACTTGGTGTTCTGCCAGCCTCTCTGTGCGTAATGAAACCTGTCCCTGCTCCCAGGCTTGGGTACCTGTGAATTTTTCCTCTGTTAATAGCTGTCTGCTGGTTTCCTCTTACAGTCCTCAAATGGTGCCTATCTCTCAAATCTCTCTGTGCATTAGCATGAGATACCTAGAAAAGGGAACATGCTCTAATAAACTCAGCTCTCTTCTGTTTACTTGTCTGAGCACTTTAGTCCCGTGGCTAATGGTGAGAGCTGGGAGTGTTTCTGCTTATTAATGTAATATTTCTGGCTCCCTTTCACTTACTGCCCCAGGGCCGTGTCCTTAATGGACTGAAATCCAGGTTACTCCAGCATGCAAGGGTTGCTGAATTTGGCTGGTGGAGTTCAGAGCTTCCTCCCAGGCCTCAGATAAGAAAAAACAGCAGGAACAAAGGATGCCAGGCAGAAGATGAAATGCATCAGCACTGCTGATTTCAGCAAGAGGCTGATTGCATATTGCTCCTTTGGACACACACAGTGATTCCTGCTTCATCTCCATGGTCATAACACATTGAACTCCAATGAATCCTTCCCTTTGCCATCACTGTTGAAAGGCTGCCCTGACTTCCAAGGTGCCTGCATCTCAGCTGGGGCACAAAACAAAGCCAGCAGGTCCTTACACCAATGAGCTCCCTGCTTTTTACTCTAATGAGCACTAATGTGCTCTTTTCAGTATTTAACCTTTGCCTGGTTCTTACTGATGCTGTGAGGACCACGTTCCAACTTGTCTTAATTGAAAGGAGGGCGTGGTGTGAGGATGGCCAAGTCAAACTGGGACACAGCCTCACGCCACATCTTTTAATTCCATTTAAATTGTCTGATATTAATTGAATCCTGGCTGGCAGACTGGGGGAGGACACTCTTCTGAGGGGTTGGAGCCTTTCTAATTACTCCGTGAAACTGAGAGACAGCCAGACTTGAGTAAGAGGAAGAAAGAGCTGAGAGAGCTTCATCTTCTGAAGAACACTGGCAGTCTGCAACTTCAGATGTGCCTATCCAATCTGGCTTTGATGACATCCCTCCTTCCTATTGTATCAACTGTGCCACTCAGCTTGGTGTCACCTGCAAACCTGCTGAGGGGACACTCAATCCCACTGTCATTGATAAAGATATTGAAGAGCACTGGTCCCAGGATGGACCCCTGGGGAGCACCACTTGTGACTGACCCCCATCTGGACATAGAGCTGTTGATAACAACCCCCCCGCTACAGCCGACCAACCAATTGTTTACCCACTGAATAGCCCAGCCTTCAACTCCATCTCTCTTCAACTTAGAGATAAGGATGTGGTGTGGGACCACGTCAGAGGTCTTGCACAAGTACAGGTAGATGAATCAGTTGTCCTCTTTTGTCCACCAATGCCATCACTTCATAATCAAAGGTCACCGGATTGGTCAGGCACGATCTGCTCTTGGTGATGCCATGCTGGCTGTCATGGATCACCTCCTCATCTCTCATGTGCCTTACCATCTCTTACAGGATGATCCACTTCATGACTTTCTCAGGCACAGAGATGAGGCCTACTGGCCTGTACTTCCCTGGGTCTTCCTTTCTCCCTTTCTTGAAAATGGGAGTGATTTTTCTCCTTTTTCCACTCACAGGGGACTTTGACACCTATGGTCTTTCGATATGATGGAGAGTAGCTCAGCAACCACATCAGCCAGCTCCTTCGGGATCCTGGGATGCATCAACCATTCATCCATCTTCACCATACCCACTAAACCATGTCCCTAAATAGAATCCTAGAATCATTAAGGATGGAAAAGATCTCTAAGATCATCAAGTCTGACCATCAGCACATCACTGCCATGCCCACTAAACCACATCCCTCAGTGCCACTCTACATGCTTCCTAAACACCTCCAGGGATGGTGACTCCACCTCTTCCCTGAAGCGACACTGAGGGTGAAGTATCATGCTTTAAAGCAAAGGAAGTCTCCCTCCCTGACTTTCCGGACATCCTTGAAGGTCAAATATCCTCCCAAAGACGCACGCTGAGTCATGACAGGAGCCTGTCATTGTTGTCTGTGCTACACTTCTGTACAGTCCTAGTAAATGGAAGAGAGCCATGCATTGTTTTGGCTTTCTCCGAGTCTTTGAAGAGGGAGGTGCAGCCCTGCAAGAGTGGAAAAGCTGTAAGGGAAAGAATAACGACTCTCTTCTGTGTGGGCTGATTGCTTTGATTGCCATTCATCCTTTTTATCAGCAATACTTTCCATTCATCTGCTGTGGTCATACATTATTTTTGTTCTCAAGCAAATGGAAAGGAGTTGTGAGAAATTCTGAACTCTGGGTGAAGACTGGATAACTCGAAAACTGGAAATACTCGTGTATCATTAATCAATGTGTAACCAAAAAGCGGTCACATAAGTTTGATATCCATAGCCTAAAGCCATTGGATTGCAAAGGGTCCTCTCACATTCCGTCAAGCCAATCTAAAGGCCGTGGCAGTGAGAATGGCTCTACTCCGGCAGCAGTGAAATATATGTGATGGAGAGGCTGCCCCGGTGTCCTGCCTGGGCCTGGAGCACAGATCCATGGAGACAACTGGATACGCCAGGCAGAAATGCTAGATTAGCAAAAGCCTCAGCAAGTAACATAAAGCCTGGCTTTGAAACATTAGCTGTGTGCCCACACGATGTTATCTTTTAAACTTCCCAGGACAACAAAGCACAGTCTGTTAGGGTTGCTGGGTGTTTTTGCAAGGGAACGTCACACTGACAAAAGCTGTTTGATGGACTGTCCTGCAAAGCTCAGCCCTCCTGTACGCACCAGATCAGGGGGAGGACAGGCACCATGATACACGTATCCTGCCCTGCTTGGCTTGTCAACAAAACAGGCAGCCCCTGAGGGTATCCTTCTAGCTCCCTGCATGCCAGCAAAGGATTGAAAGATACTAACAGGTAGAAAAGGCTGCACCCCATGTGGATCCTCTAATAAAACACCTCTGTGCTGTTGGCTCTGTGCACGCCTGACAGAGAGAAATCCTCCCAATCTACTTCAGGCCTTGTAAAATGCTTGTAAGGTATGCCCCAGGACCTAAGAATGTAACCTGGGTCTCCTGTGTCCTAACTCGCATCCTAATGATGAAATCACCCTTCTCTTGCCTTTAATTGCTTTTCTGGCCCTGCCAGTAAGGATGCCTCCTGTCAGGGCTCACTGAAAGGAACTCAAACCTGCTTGGTGGGGGTCTCTTCCGAGTGCACACACTCCTAACAAAACCAGTGTTTGTGCTAGCCAGATAGCATCTTTCAAACCAAGCCTTGCAAGTCATGGTGGTTCAGTGACCTCCATGGTCTTAACCTGGTTGAAAAGGGGAAAACATCCAATTGATATTGGATAGCCTGGTGGGATTCATCTCCTGGGGTTCTCCATCCCCATCCGTGCTCTTCAAGATGCTTTGAAAAGCATTTCAAGTCTTGTTGCCCCTTTCTTCCTCCCTCTCACCTTTCAGTTTATCTTCACAGCAGTGGAGGCACTAGGATTACGGGTTGCTTTGGGAAGATGCCAGCTGCAGATGAAGAGGTGAGCCTGAATGGGTGCGTAGGGTCAGGTTGTGCACAGCACGTGAGGTGCTACAGTCGGTAGGGTGACAGGCGGCGGGTACAACCTGTGGGATGTTGGGAAGGAATACTCCCTGCTCTGCCCATGGGATTTTTCCCATTGCAGAGATTCTCCAGGACACCTCTTCCAGATGGAGGCACCTCAGATCTACGGCCACCCTTCTGCCAGCTTTGATGGGCCCCACATAGAATAGCATCTCCCCCCTCCTGTGCCATGCCCTTCTGCGCTCTGCAGAGAACCAGGATGAGATTTATACCCATCACATCCAATGCCTTGTTCTCTAACCTCCTCAGGAACAACGATTTGTGCTTAAAATGTATTTCCTGAGCAAACAGGCAGGATTCCAGCAGGAAGAAGGGAACACCCATGTGCCTGTCAGCCTGTTGGGCTTGGCACCAGCGGTCCCTGGGCTCATGCTGTGCCTACTATAGAGCCAGCAAAAGTGGTGCTTGAGGCTCTTTGCTCAGGCTGAACCAAACTGGGAGTTCTTCTGCTCCTGCCAGCAGGTAAAACACCCCAAAGCAAGTCTAGACAGAGCCTCGCTCTATAAATATCCAGTGAAAATGCAAAACTAGCCACAATCTCCAAGATCTTTGGGAAGAAGAATTGGAAACCGACTCCGCTGCCCCTCTGAAAGAAGTGTAGGCAGAGTCTCTGTGTTGAGTCACTGCTCCTGAATTCACACTTTTCCTCTCTGTTGCGGGAGCCCTACGGAAGCCGAGGGAAAACATGGAGCAGGTCTGGGCTTGCAGTGTCTGCACAGCCTCCCTCTCGGCCCAGGCACCGTGCAGGGCATGCACCATGCCTGGGCTGCAGCTTAGCGAGCCTGAGAATCCAGCCCAGAAACAGCCTGCCAAGTATTTACTGATGCTCTTGGAAACACGGGAGCGCTTGTTGCATGAAAGCTCTTTATAACGGTGTAAATTGAAAAGATCCTGGCTCAAAACAATTCAAATGGGAGAAAGCATGATGTGAGTCCCAGGGAGGGGATGGCTGAGGGCTCATTCAAGCTCACGGCAGGGCAAAAACACCTCTCCTTTGGCTTTTCCAGGCATCCGAGGAATAGGTGGGAAGCTCAGCAAAGCCAGCCCCAGTGGGGCAGCAAACAGGGTGATAGTGCTTCGCCTTTCCAGTTCTCTGGTCCAGTCATCAGCCGTGCCGTATGGGTGGGTAGGGCATTACCCACTGCTGTGGTGGTTGCTTTGAGCTGATCACCCAAGTGCATTAAGAGCTCATTAAGCACTTGCTGTAATGTGTAGGTGTGCTGTGACCCCACCTCACGCTGCTATGCACTATCCTTACAAGCTCACCTCTACAGCTACTGCATTTACAGCTGACCTGCAAAGCTTGTCAGATCCAGTGGGCAAACAAAAGCATTTTCCACATCACTTCCCAGCAAAAGCCTCAGCCCCAGGACCATGATGCTTGAACAACCTGCCTGGTTGCCACCAGCAAGGCTGCAGCCTGACTTCAGCAAGCTCACCCTGATGTTTCTGTGGTTGCAGCAAGATGTAGAGCACGATGGGTAATCCTAACCCAGGAGATCCTTATTTCCCTGCGTGGGAAGGTCATGCTGCCATATCTTTCCCCAAAGAAAGGGAGTGGACTGCAGCCTCGTTCTGTCTGCCTGTGCCAGGGAGGAGCACTCCTCTGCCACTCCTCATCCCTTTTCCAAACCTCTGTGCTTTGGGCTCGGGGATGCTAATGCATCACTAATTTTCATTTCCTGCCATAAAACTCACCCTCTGACTTTTGCCAGGAGGGTGGGGAAGAACATTTGAGGGAGGAGATTGATCCCATGACAAAACACATGTGATGTTTAAGGCTTTTCCAGCCTTCACAGCCTCATCATGGCAGCTCTAAGTGCCACTTCTTCCCACCCCATTCTGTGTTCCCTACTCATATCCTGTCCATGTATTTTTGGCCACTTATTAACAATTGATTGGAGCTCAAAGTTGGCACGTGGGAGCTTTGCTCCCACTGCAGAAAAGTGAGCTGACATGGGTTTATCCAGCTCAGTGATACAATGGTCACCATGATTCCCGGAACATAGAATCATAGAATCACAGAATCACAAGGTTGGAAAGGACTTACAAGATCATCTAGTCCAACCATCCTCCCATTACCCTTGGACAGGGCTTGGGTCAAATTTTGGGCTGTTTGGATGTGGGGTTTTCATACTGACTGCCCCTTCCCCTTTGCCTCTGTAAGGCAGAAAGAGGAAATCACTAAAATGCACTTTGGCTGTCAGTGATCTATTTGTTCAACCTGCCAAGGGTGGGCCTCCCCCTGAATGCAGGTAAACCCTATAGGCTTTCACAGTGTGACAGCTGCCAGATGGGCTTAGGGCTTGGTTTCTGTCACTTGGGCTTTCCATAAAGCCAGGAGGAGCGGGTTTTTGAGGCAGGAAGAGCTGGTCTCACAGTAACCAGAACAGTCCCATGGGAGGTGGTTCCAAAACTAAAACAACAAGAAAAAACATCCATTCCCTTCGCCCTTTGTTTCGCTGAGAATAGAAGGATGTGTGCAGTTGGGTTTATCAAGGCAATTGAAATGGCAGTTTCTAATCTGACCACGCAGAAATGTTTTTAACAATAAAATAAACCAACAGAAAAACCTCCTGCGATGGCAAGGAGGAAAAAATCTATGTGGTCCCTGCAGGAGAGGGCTGGGCTGGGAGCACAGGAGGGCAGTCTGTAAGCTGGGCTATGAGAAACCACAGCGATCACAGAGCTGGAAGAGTGTAGGAGAGCTTCCTGCGGTGCCTCGAGGAGGAACGGTTTCACTGAGTGATGAATGGTCGGGTTGGATATTAGGAAAAACCTCTTCTCAGAAAGAGTGGTGAGGCATCGGGATGTAGGTGGGAAGTGGAGGAGTCACCGTCCCTGGAGGTGTTCAAGGAACGTGGAGATGTGGCACTGAGGGATGTGGTCAGTGGGCATGGTGGGCTGGGTTGGACTCAATGATCTTAGAGGTCTTTTCCAGCCTTCATGATTCCATGATTCTATGACTACCCACACACCCACAGTCCCATTGGGATTTCCAGTCCCAGAAGACCAAAGCTCTGCAGGTAGAAGCACAGAGGATGGTTTCTGCTGTGCAACCACAGTGCTGTGGAGGAGGCTGCCCACAGAGGTACCAATGGGTAAAGCCCTGAGCAACCTGCTCTGGTTTCAGAGCTGGCCTTGAGGTCCCTTTGGACCTGAATTACCCCGTGATCCTCCAAGACGAGAGGAAGAATGAACAAGAAAGCCCTTATATGCCAGGTGGGCGATCCCAGCGTGCAGGAGTTGGTGTTAGAGGATGGCACAGCCATGTGCCAAATCCTGCATTCTCATACAGCCAAAAGAGGAAGCAGGGAGGTGTCTGCTGCAGCCTGAGGTTTGAGGCTGAGTCCAGCATGAAAAGCACAGGAATACATTTTGAGAGGAAAAGGGAGCCTCTGACTAGACAGAAATCAAAGTCATTTAGCAAATACCAGCTTGGTCCTAATGCTAAGCTGGGATTTTTGAGCTAACCAAGGCCGAATTTAGCTTGAGGTACTGGGGAAGGAGACACTGAGACAAGAGGAGCTGAGTGTCAGCCGCCTGTGCAGAGCTGGAGAGGAAAACAGCTTTGCATGCAGCACCTTGGCAGCTATCTGCACTTGTCTGGCCAAAGACAGATCATCTGGGGGTCAGCATCACGCCAGGGACTGCTGAGAGCAGTGACAGCCCAGATCTCTCCAGTGCTGTGGATGGCTCTCCTAACCTTTGTCCGTTTGCTCGCAAGGCCCTGGCAGCAGGGAGCAGAGCAGGAGTGTCTCTGGGCTCCTGCCAGCAGATGTTCTGGGGACCTGTCTGGTCTAGTCTGCATGTGACTGTGACAGGTGGGCTGTGAGCACTCAGCCTCCGTCTCTGCTTCCTAGGCTGTGATTAAACTTGCATGACATTTCCTTCCATCAAGCAGTCCCTGGGGCTGGAGCTCTTCTCCTCCCTGCTGGGGGTGGGCACCTCTCAGGTGTCAGGCTGGGAGCACAACCTGGCCATACCGCAGCAGCACACGGATCTGCCTGGAAAATGTCGGGAGCAGAGAACAAGGACAGGATGGGCACATGGGGACCCTCTCCTCAAAGTCTCCCAGCCTCCAGCCGTGGGATACAAGACTCTTGGCTACACCCTTTCATCCCAATATTTGTCCCGCTGCACTTTGTCCTACTCACTTAAACTCCCGACACCCAAACCACCCGTGGCACAATGCTCCACAGTCTGTACCTGCACAGTGTGCACAGCCCATCTCTTTCTGTTGGCTCTGCACCCGCCAGCTGCCACCTTCATGGGATGCCCCCCGGCTCTGTCATCACTCGACAGCTGCTCCCTTATTCACTGTCTCCATGCCACGGGCAGCACGGCGGGTCTGGAGGACGGCAGCACCTCAGCTGTGTCTCTTTCAAGCTGAGGAGCAGAGGGAGCTTTGTGACCCAGCTCACACCCACGGGGGCACTTCCTCCTTGATTTTGAAGCAGAGCAGCTACAGTAGCGTGGAGGAGCAGTGGGAAAAGGGTGCTGCCCCTTGGGAGAGGATTGCTCAGGCAGCTGTTGGCCTGACCACACCTTGGGTGTTCCCTGCTCGGAGACCAGCGGTGAGCACAACTCTGCTCCGTTTGCTCTCCATTTATCCAGTTCAACCTGCTCTTGCTTAGCTCAGTGCGACAGCTCTCCTCCCTAAGCTAAAGCTTTTCTGGCTTCTTTTCTGTTTTTTCAGTTCTGGCTTCGAGTGCCTGCTTGGACTAGGTCATGGGATGCTGGATCAGATCTTCCTGTGCTCTCTGCTACTGAAATACTGCAGGGCCAGCTGGAAGAAGGTGGCTTACACCATTTGGGCATCAGCCCTTTGACCTCAGTGGGGCAAACTGCCGTTCCCATATTGCAGAGGTTTACCACTGGCTTCCTTCAGTTTGCATTCTGGGGAGCTGGGAGAGGCAGAGTGCATCAGCAGCTCACCTCCCTGTGTGGTCACGTGGCAGCTCCCTGTGAGTCTGGGCATGGATCTACCCCACTAAAGCCGTCTAGTTCCAATCAGGGGAACAACAACACCAAGAAGCCATTCTCTATGATGGAGCCTTACACCTGGCAAGCAGCATCCACGCCTGCTCAGGCTGTCTGGGTGCTTGTCATTCCTCTTTCCTTTTCAAGGGAGCGTTGAAAGTCCCATATCTCAGCCCAGAAGCAATGCTGAGAGCATCAGGCACTGCCGACAAGAAGAACTGCCTTGCTGTGTGAAAGTTGGTGTTAGAGGTTCTCCTGCAGGAGTGGCCAGGAATGAGTCCATAACCCCAGAGGAAAGCATGAATATCTTTCTAGGGAACAGAGGTTTTAATTAGTGCTCCCTTCTGCATAAAGCCTGGCTCTTCTCCTCTGACTCCTCAGATGAACGCAGCTATAATTAAGAGGCAGCAGTGTCAGGAAGGAGAGCAGGCTCCAGCCTGTGATTTATGAAGGGCTGTCGTGGGTGCAATTAGCTTTCTCTCTTCCCCTCTCCTCAGCGTTTCCACAAAGTGAATTTGGTGATGAAAGGAGCGTCTCAGGCTCGGCCAAACGGGCGCCTCTGTGTTTATCTTCATTGCAGACAGAGTGAGGGCAGAGCTGCTGCTTTATTTTTCCCATAGGGAAAAAAATTCATGCTAATGAAAGCCTCCAACTTGGTGGGGAGGATTTCATATCTAGAAGTCTCAGTTCTGGCCTAAGCCCGTTACGTGTGAGCAGACTGGGGGAGGCTGGTGTTGGCTCAGCCCTGTGTTCCTGCTGGTTTGAACCTAATCACTGCCCTGCCAGCTGCAGCTCTCCGAATTCCCTGGCAATGGCTGACGGTGCTGCTGGCTGCCTGAACTTTGGTTTACTGCCATTCAAATGGCCTGCAGTTTACCTTTGTAGGATATAAATCTGTACAGGCTGAGACTGATAAAACAGCAGGAAAAAAAAAAAGAAAAAAAAAAAAGACAGAAAGGAAGCAGGAAGAACAAAATTGAAAGCAATTCCGATTACGGGAAGGTTAAGGGGGGCAGTGGCTCAACTGCAAACCGAAACAAAGAAAGGATTTGCTGGCTGTTCCCAAGGCGGTGCTGAAGACCCCACCAAAACCAGAGTGCAATGGCCACTGAGGGAGCTGCCTTCACCTACATCAAGGCCGGGCTGGAGGGCTGTGGGCCATGATGGCCCAGTTGTGCCACATCTGCTCATCGTGACAGCCGAGGCTGTTGTGAAATCCTACCTGCTGTCCCTTCCTGCCCTGTTTCTTAGTGCCCACGCTGCAGGTGAGTGCCCACAGTCAGTGGGAGGAAGAAGGCGTGCCTGCCCAGTGATGGCAATGTTGGGAAGTTCTGGTGTGCTTCCTCGGTGGCACCACTGCAGTGAAACCCTTGGGAGCATTCAGTGCACGGAACAAGGGCTGGGCTCTCTTGGGGATCTGCAGGCGGATGGGAAATGTCTCCAAACTGGTCCAGCTCTCAACGACGAGCCCTTCCCTCCCTTCCTAGTTGCCATTCCTCCTGATGGAGCTGAGCTGCTACCAGGAAATAAAACCGCCAGGGCTTTTTTTACTTAACCCCCCTGGCAGGGCGCATTTGCAGGTGGTGCCTTCCCAGCCCTGGAGAAAGGAAGCAAACGCAGCAGATGCCTCATTCGTGTGCACAAGACCAGCTCTCTCCAGCATCTCCTCCTGCTTGGATCACCTCTCTGTTGTGCACTGTGCTTTACACAGAGTGGGAAGCTGGCTCTGTCACTCCAGGAAGTCAGCAGACTTGCCTTGGCGCTCCTGCTGGGGAAGGCTGGTGTGGCTTGAGTATTTTTAGAGGGTGATTAATTTTATTGGCAACGATGACATCAAACTCATGGGCCAAAGGGCGTGCACTGACACCTGCCCCAGAGGTGGGAGCAGTCCTGCTGATGGCTGTTATGTGAAACAGACATGGGGCTGGACTTCAGTCCCACACAAAGGGAAAATGGCTGAGTTGTCATTAACCCCCCACACCGGCCCTGACTGAGCACACAGAGGGGGACCACAGTGTGGAAAAGAGAAAGAAGCTGGGAGTGTCCCATGCCTGGAGGTACCCAAAGCCAGGCTGGATGGCGCAGCCCGATGGGGTGGGAGCAACCAGCCCACGGCAGGGCCTTGGAACTACGTGGGCTTAGAGGTTGCTTCCAACCACGTCATTCTATGGCTCTATGATTCTGTGATCCAGCCCTCGGGGTGTAACACTCCACAGCTCCCCCCCGTGTGCTCAGCCTTGCTCCTGGACTTACTTCATAGGGATGTTTCTCAAGCCCACACAAGCCAACTCATACATTTCCCGTTTTGCTCCTTTCTTTGTCTATAAGAACTGAAACCTCCTCAGTCCTTCAGCCCGTTGGGGTCTCTTCTGGATCTCTGTCCCTATGAACTCACACGCTCATCCTGCATTATCCCAAGCACCAGTTTAAATCTTGCTTTCCTCAAGGGCAAAGCGAGGACCTTTGCCACTTTACAGACACATTCCCATAGAGGATGCCAACCCCCTCTCCCCAGCTGCATTTTAAAGGGACTCTATACTGTCTGCCCTGTATGCGTGCTATGGGCTGATTTTTCTCCCCTGCTGACTGAGAAATCGATCGCTGGATAGAACAGAGCTGGGAATGCACAGCTGTGAGTGGCACTCGCGAGTACTGTGTGGGTCTCCCCATGGGGCATCAGATAGGGTCTAAGCATCAGCTGCCACTCCTTCAACTCAGAGAAGCCCTTTTTTAGGGATGGACCCCACAGAAGCAGCTCAGAGGGCTACTGGACAAACAGCCACCAACATGCCTCATGCAGCATTTCAGAGCAGCCCAGCAATGCAAGCGTTACTCCCCATTGGCCTAATTACAGCAGGGCAATCACCATGTTTTACTACTGTGTTGTCTCACAGTTATTCTCCGTGTTCAGAAATAACAACACTGGTCACATCATTACCCCCAAGCCTTATCCTCCGTGAATTTTGCACCGGTGTTTTCCAAGCAAATAAGTGAAAGGGAAGGAGGGCTGCGCTTGAGTTTGGTGATAGAAGAGAAAGCTGTCGTGCACAGGGATGGCTCAGCACCAAGGCAATGAATTTGCCAAGGTCACTGAAAGCAGCAGCTTGCAGAGAAGCCTGGTGCCGAGCAGCACAAATTCCTGAACTTTGCAAGCAAGCAGCTGCTCGATCCTACGCTCTCCGTACTTTGGTAGGAACAAGAAAAAAGACCCTGTTCTGTGCAGGACGGACATTTTGCTGCCAAAAAAGTGCCACCTACTGGAGCTGGCTCGGCAGGAACGTACGAGAACGGCAAACAAACCCAGAAGTAACGCTGGAAAAATTACTTTTTCCCCACCCTTAAAAAACCCCAAAAGATATAAAACTCCACGCTTACAGTGCTTCCGGCAGCAGCCCCCTCTGATCACAGCCCTCCGTGGCTCAATCCCCCGCGGAGGACCAGGGCTGGGGGGTGGGGGTACGTGTGGTTTTAGGGTTCAAAAGGAGAGACTCACCGATGCTGAGCAGCCCCTCGTATCCCCAACGGTCCCCTTGGCTCCTCTTGCTCCTGTCCCAGATAGCCGTGCCCTCCTAGCGCAATCCTGCTGCCATTCTCCGGCAGCCCAGCTCCTCTGCTTCACTTGGTGCCCCAGGGATGGAGGAGAGAGACCACCTGGAGTCCCGACCTGGGGTCCCGTTGCCTCCACCTCTGCGCTGCCCTTCTGTCCCCGTGCCACTCGCCCCGGTTGTCTGCGAGCAGGTGACAGAGGTTTCTTGGCAGAAGAGAGAGGAGGGGAGGGATGTGGAGGCAGCGAGAGGTGGAGCTGGGACCCGGAGCAACAGGTTACTGAATAACTAGGAGCCGGTGGCCCCAGGGAGCTGGGCAGTGGGCCTTCGCCGAGCGAAAACCGAGGGGGGGGGAACGTGTGAAACATCAGGTTTTTCTCGCCTGAGAACATTTCGCACCCCAGGGGGAGGTAGAGGAAGGCGGGGGTGATGAAGGAGAGCGTTGAGCTCGGTTTTCCATCCTGGTGAGGGAGGGGACGCGGTGCCCGTGGGGGGAACAAGGCAGCTTTTGTGCAGCAGTGCTGCTCGCGGGTTGTTTTCCGCCAGCTTCGCTCCTGCCTGCTCTCACCGCCTCGGTGTCTGCTGAAAGATCTGGGACAGATGCCCCGACATGGACAGAGGGCGATGCGTCCGGGCAATACGTCCTCCCCAAGGGCCCCGGAGCAGAGCAGGGTGAGGAGAGGAGCCCCGCTGGGGTACCCTGCTGGGGAGGGGGCTGTGATCCCTAAACCTCCCTTTGGGTGAATGGAGGAGAAGCAATTGCCGTAGCTCAGGAGGGGAGTGAAGGGTTTTGCTGGCGTCAGGCAAGGTTTGGAGGCAGCGTGGTGTCAGCTGAGCCCATCCATCCCTTGGGTTGCCACCGCGCTGCAAGGATGTCAGAGCTGTGCTTTGGGGTGTGACGGTGCGGTTTGGAGCTCAGAGGTCTCCTGTGTGGGCAGACTGCTGCTTGCAACGTGCACCTCATTTCATCTGCCTTAAGACTTCGTTTTTAAGCGTTTCTGAAATGGATGGGATTAGCTCATCGAGCTGATGGCCATGCTGGAAAATGTCACAGCACCGGAGAGGGGAAGGGCTGCCAGTTCCTGCAGCAGTGCAAACCAAAAGGCCTGGTGCATTGCTACAGCTGCGGGACTGCTGGGCTGGGCTCGCTCTCGCAGGGTGCAAACAGCTTGTTGGAGGGATTTACTTGCAGAAGCTGTTTCGTGCTAAGGCACCTCATTACCTGGCAGTTTCGGCTCCACACAGTCATTACGAAGATAGGCAAAGTGCTGTGCCCTGTAGGAGATCTCTAACTGCTGAGCAGAGGAGGGAGCTTTTCTTCTGGGATGGGAAGAAAACCACAAACGAGCTGCAACACCTGGCGCTGGTCAGAGCGATCACCAGATGGGGAATTACCCTGCTGCACTGCTGCCTGCACTCTGGACTCCTTTGCTCAGATCCCACAGAGCTTTGGGCCAATACAGCCCTATCGCTCACAGTATCTAAGTGTGACATCCCAGGAGGCCAATGTGCTCCTTGGGATCAGCCTTTTAAATCAGGTTGGCGGCAGACATCCCTATGATGGCTTGAGAACAAAGACTTCTTCCTCGCAGAGCAAACAACACCCAAACTGAGCTCCTCAAAACGTGGCTTCCTCGCAATTTTTTATGCCATTTCCATCCAACTTGCTCATCCTGTTTCAGAAGGGCTGGGCCTCGTAATTAAAAGCTCCACCAATCTTACGCCTGGCAAATGTCATCAATGACTTTATTATGACTTTTCTCTCTCTACTCCTGCTAAGATTTTATATCTTGTCTGCAGTGAGCACCATGGCACATGCAGAAGGCAAAGCACAAAGGCTGCAACTTGAAGTTGACACACATGACTCCACCACCTCCATTCAGGTAAAAACAATATATTCCATTTAGCACTTGCCTTTAAAACCTGTCAGTCTTTCTGTGTCCAGCTTTCTGCACAGGGCAGGTGTAAACAGATACCAGGAAAAAAGTTGTCCTCTTGTTTGTATGCATCCAGAAAGAGCTTCTGCTTGGAATGCATTCATCATTAGCAGGGTAGATCCAGGTAGGTATGTTTGTCAGTCTCTGTAACAAAGATGTGATGAGTGCATTCCATTATGCCAAACAAATTCAGAGGAATGAACAGGTGGGTATTTGATTTGTGCACAAGCCCAGAAACATTTGGCCATTCAATTTCCTGGCTGCTTAGTGCCCAGCTCTGCTGCTTTGCTGCTTTCCTGGGTGCAGCCTTACTCCTGCTGATCAGCAGAGGATTGTTTGTGCCAGTAGTTTGAATATGATGAGAATCTGGCCCGAGGAGATCTGTGACACCGTGGGTGTTTTGGTTTTGACTGCTGGACAGCATGACGAGGCCAGAAGCTGGCAGTACCTGGCTTGCAAGGATCTCCCCCAGCTACGTCAAAGGACGAAACTGGGTGCTTCTACAGGAACTCTGGCATCTTTTGTTTCCTTCTTCCATCACTGCAAACAAAAAATCAATGTAGCTAAGGTGGTACTGGGCCTATACCACCATCTTTTCCTGCTCCTGGCTAGTGTCGATTAGCACAAACCTCTAACACACTTCCCCAGTTCAGAAAGAGCTACAAAGAGCAGCAGAAACACAAGGTTTCAGTCTCGCCCAAGTCTCTTTTGTGTAGGTAGCCGTGCCCTAGGATTTGAACAAAACACTGTACTTCAAACGCTCCTTAGATCTAATGCATTCTTTATTTGAATAAATAAATGTAAGAAATTCTGAATATAAAACCTGCCTGTACAAAAAACCAAAAAACAAACCCCACAAGCTCCCATGCTTTACATTATTATATATTTTTGATAGAGTAAAAAATAAAAAATAAAAAAATAACCAGGAAATCACACAGTTGATTTAATAAAAGAGGTTGGAATGTAGTCAGTTTTGCAGAATTGTGGCACGATATTAAAGACTAAATATAAATATGTCTGACAGCCTCTTTTGGACTTTAAAACAGGCCAGGAGGGTGAATGGTGAATGTTCATGCTGATCTTTGGGCTGCTGTGTTTAAACAACCAGACGCTCACACCACTGTCTTTGGTCTCCATGTCAATAAGAGGCAGCCACCCAAACCTTGTGGCTCAGCTCTCCGAGGCGCAAAACTCAATTCAATCCCACTGGGACCAATCAGGTACTGCCCTACTAAATGCAGGGAAATTACCACTGGGGTCTGAAAACAAACGAGAGCAGATGTGTGATGAAGCAAAACTGTGCCTCGAAACACGTAAGTGTATGCAGGAAAAAAGTACATACAACACTGGCCTCGTTCAGTTCCTTGTCACTTTGCTTGTGTGGTGTTGCTCTGTGCCATGAAAACTCATGCAGTCTCAATGGCATGCAGCACTGGCTGCTATTCTTTGTTGGGAATTAATATTTAATATTGATCCCTGACGAACACTAACTGATGAACTGTGTAACACAGCTGGTAGAAAGGCTATCTTACCTCTTGCTCAGGGGGATCTCTGCCAGAATAGGTCATTTAACAGGGGAAAGCATTACAAAAGTTTGATATGCAGAATAATTAAATCTTCGAAATATGAAAACTCTCTTTAAAAGAAGAAATGTGTTGAAAATGTGCTGTGTCACAGTTAGGACTTAGCCAACAAAAGCAGCAATGGCCAAGACCTGGAGTACTGACTCAAGCCCGTAGGTAAAGAGAAGAACAGTGTTTATAATGACATCTGCTTTGAGCACGTAAGTTTGCCATATCAGGAAATATACAGATAGAATCACGCTTCCGACTGTTATCACAAGGCTGAGCCCTAGTGGAGCCTCTTCTTCTGTCAGGTTACCCTTTGAACCTTGGAGGAAAACAAAAAGCTGATATGAATCTTTGATTTATTGAGACAATACTCAAAAAATGCCCTATTTATAACAGTTTAGGGTACAGAGAAATACTGTCCTGAAACAAGGCACAGGCAGTAAATTTAAGAATAAACCCAAAGATTAATGGACAACCCATTTCTTGCTGACTGAGGTTAATCTGAATGGAAAGAAACCAACTGACATTCCAGGTCAAAAAACCTACCTTTTCTTACTACAGACAACCAGTCCTGAAGCTGCAACCATTCTGATCGCTGATCAGTCTGACCCTCTCCTTGGCTAAGCATCAGACATCCAGTGTGGCAATGTGGCAGCATTTAAGGACATCCAATGCTGATTTTAAAATCTTATACAATTGAGAGTCTTCTATAGACCCTAGTAATCTATTCCTACTTCAAGTTCCTAACATTGTGAAGAAGCTGCACTTATTCCTTCCTTACATCTCATTTCTGAGCTTGCAATACTTAGATTTCTGTTTAATTACATGAGACTTCAAACTTGCTTTTTACTCACCCATCAGGCTCCAAGCAAATAAGTGCAGAAAGCTTTAAGGCAGCAGGCTATGCATTCAGCCCTACAGCAGTGCAGCTGTGCTCAACAGACCCACCTTGTGTAAATATCTTCAGAATATTTAGCACAAATTTTAATAGTAATTTTAAACCTTGCTTAAAAGAAAGGACTTTATGAAATTTCAACTAGCTTTGGATAGGGATTAAAAGGATTCCAAACAGACCCTCTCCATTGTTCTGGCATACTGAAACGAAGATGATAGAAGTGATGTGTCTTTAGAAGAAGTGAAGGGCAAAGCTGTAGTCACAGTGGCAGCCATGGGCTTCTTAGGGCCATCCTTAGTACTACCTGTTCCATAAAGCTCCAGCCATCTGGTTACCAGTGTACATTTCTGGAGCAGCTGAAAGGAGCTGTATCACCTCACTGTACAGAATGTTCATTCTTATGAGCCACACTGATGGTAAACAGCGTAGCAGCATTCCAGCTGTCCCGGTTACATTGCTGCCTTCCAGCCCAGCTATTGTCTTCTTACGGCATTATAGATTATACATCATATGACAGCAAATTCTATACGACCCTCTAGCCAAATATGTCAACCAGATAAAGTTTAATAACAGAAATGAATGAGCCTCCAAAAATCTGCCTGTCTGCTAAACTGACACGTTCTGACACCCAACTCTATTTCAGAATGATGAATGCTTAAAGATTCCCCCTGAAAAGGAACAGTGATAACGTGACATACCCAAGTACAGCCGCAGCGCTTCGAGAACGGCCATGATGCTGAGCAATGCGAGATCGGGAGCCAAAAAACCATCTGGATAACTGAAAACTTGACCTGTAGAATAGCACAGCATAAATAAGCCAGAACAACACTGTAGGGACACCAGCAAGACACAAATGCCTCACAATCAAGCAGCTTACTTCTGGTTGTAACTTACTTTTATAAATAATCATCGCAAGCGTCACCATGAAGTAAAAGATGTAGTAAAACCCATTTATATAAAATAAAATCTGTAAAGGAACAGATGAGAGCTGATAACTGTTGTTAAGGAGTTAGGTGGGATCCATCTCATAAAATAACCAGTTTCTAGTAACCTCAGAATATTCTCTGTGCCTCCTTATGCTAAATGATTCAACCATGCCTGGCCTACGGGGTAGGTTTCAATAAGTAACTGGAGACTGCAAACACCAGGAGCTAGGACAACAGCTTGCTGTTTCACGTTTGGTTTTTGTTCCTTTTCAGTTTGATTCTGATTTTGGTTGTAGTGGGATATTCATTAACCTAAGGAAATGAGGGGGGGGGGTCTGCATGTGTGCATTTTCCCTGACAGCTTCTGTACCTGTTGGCTGGCAGAGGGCTGGCAGGCTCCAACATATCTAATTCCTCCATGTTTTTGAAAATACATGGCTCTGTGAGGCAGACAAGGCCTATGATTGCCTGGATGATGGAAAGTCTGAGCTCAGCCTTTATTACATGTCTGAGAAAGGCCACAAGCTCAACTCTGAGATATAAATTTGTAAGACAGATTTCCTTAATTCACTGCTCACAAAACAAAGCGTTGCATGAGGTGATATTTAGCTCCAGTTATTTCTGTCAACCTGGCTCTGCTGGCAAGGTATTTGAAATCTCCACAGTCCTTAACACATCCTCAAAACGCCTCTGAAGGGCAGGGAACATGGCAAACACCGATGTACAAACATGGAGAACTTAAAGGCTCTGAATATTCTCACCTGCAGCCATCCTAAGATAAAAAACATGGCAAAGTTATGCCTCCGCTCTGAATTCATCACCTGGGCTCCCCCTGGAGTCAGCCCAGAAGAATACCTTCATAACCAAGCAGTTAAACTAAACTACCAGCCCATCTCTCTCTTTGGCCATGAAATCCATTTAAATGCTTAAGTTTTTATGAGATACCCAACAGATGTTTTCAGGAGGCCACCCTCCCCAACAGGCAAGTACAATTCCTACACAGCAGGTACATGCACACTGAAGGCATTGCTCCTGAGGCACAGCAGCACGTTATGAATGTAATACAGAAAGCATAAAGGGCATCCTGGGGTTTGCTATATGGGAGCAATGGCTCAAAGAATCCAGAAAGTTTTGGCCATTCCTATGTGTTTTTTAAAACGAAATTATGCCAGTTGTTTTTCTTAGTCTTCAATAAGACAAGGCTATTTATCCAAGGAACTTATCAGCATAGAGTTCATTACTTTGAGCTGCCTCAAGGCATTCTTTATCCTCTCCTCTGTCCTTCTCAGATGCTGCCTTGCTAAGCAGGGACTTCATCCCAGGCATCTTTTACAGGAACAACCCATCCGGTTTTTGAAGGGAGCACCCACCCACGCGCAGCGCACGCCTTCCAGTTCCCAGAGAATCTCACTGTATTCAGACAGAACCAGGTTTTTGTGTTTTTCCAGTTGAAGGGGGTTGGAACAAAAAATTACTAAACGGGTTCTGAGCATGGAAATCTCTGAAGACAAGGGTGTCTCCTTTAGGAGGCTACTCAGATCATGGGAAAAGATAGGGTGAGAAGCTGTTTTTACTGCCTCTTGTTGGCTGGGCAGCATCAGCTGCCTGCAGTGTGCCGCGTGAACCTTGTGTCTGCACGTTCACAAAGCCCATCTGTAGCCTTGCTTCCTAAAGAAATGAGTCAGACAACCAGAAGGTGCCGGCCAGCCCTCCGTCAGGCCTGCAGGCCAGGTTGAAAGCTCGTGCTTCACGTGGGTGGCAGTGATGGGAGCCTCACAGGGCAGCAAACAGCGTGGCAGCACCGTGCAGATTTCAAGAGAAGAGGTGAATCTCTCGCAGCCGGTCTGCCTGAAGGTCCCCAAACGCGAAGGATGGAAGGCGCATAAAGGATACGGCTGACGAAGTCCTTCCTTTCCGTTGAAAAGCAAAGAGAAAAGAGAGCATAAGGCGAGCCTAGATATTTACCAGCAGCAACATTCTGCCCAGCATTTCCCTGCCATACGACAGCGGCAGCCCACCAAAACACCTGCCAAGCGGCCCCGAACAGCCGCAGCCCCTTCCAGAGGCACGGAGGGCAGCCGGCCCTCCGCGGCCGTTCCATCGCCCTGCCACCTGCGCCCCGAGGCCCGTTTCCCCTCACAGTCGGGCCCGGCGAATCCCCCGCTGGCCCCGGTTAAGGCATTTAGGGACGCGGTGCGAACAGGCGCGCCGTCACGCCGCGCAATGCCGCCGGCTCCCCGCAGGCGCAACGCTTGCACGGCGCTCACCTGCCCGCACAGCCGCCATGCCGGCCCCCTCCCCCGCCGCCCGCCAGTCCTCCAGCATCCCGGCAGCCCCCGCGCCGAGGCCGTTCGTGCCGCCCCGCCCCTCTCCCTTCGGCTGCGATCGGAGCGCTCGGCCCGGTTCGGTCGCATTCGGGCGGCTTCGGGCAGCGACCGTTCGGGAGCCGCCGTTCGGGACGGCGCGCTCGGAAAAGGTTCGGCACATCTCGGCTTTCCTCGCGACCGCCTCACCCGCCTTCGGGAGGGATCGGAAAAGACTCGAGCGGACTCGGGATTCTTCGACCCCGCGGGCCGGACCGCTCGGGGACTCGGCCCTGTTCGGGCGGGCTCGGGAACTGTCAGGTATCGCTTCGGGCCGCGCCGCCGCGGCCTCGGCCGCGTCCTGCGCTGCGATTGGCCGCCGGCAGGAAGCGCGGGCCCGGAGCCTCGGGAGCCGCCGAGCCCCTTCGGACGAGGCCTGAAAGGACTCGGGACGCTTCGGGCCGCATCGGAAACGCTCGGCACCGCTCGGCGGGAGCGCCCGAGCGACCTCGGAGCATCGCCCCCCCCCCCTCCCAACAACCGGCGGCGCTCGGGGGGGGGGAGCGGCAGGGCTCGGGGCTGCTCGGGCGGGCTGGGCCCCGCTCCCCCCCCGTTCCCCCACCCCCCCCCATCCCGTCCTCGCATGGAGGACGCCGACTCGGCGGCCAAGCGGCTGGGCTTAGCGGAGGCGGTGGCGGCCGCGGTGGCGGCGGCGGCGGCAGAACCCGAGCGGCAGCGACCGCAAGGCTCGGAGGGGAAGGCGGAACGGCGGGAGGAGGTGACGGCCGTGACCGTGATGGCGGCGGACGCCGAGCACATCGAGATGGGCGCCGAGCCGCTGCCCAGCGCCGACGAGGCCGCCGCGTTCGCAGGTCAGCGCGGGCCGCACCGCGCATGCGCCGCTCTCCTCAGCGCAGCCCGCGCTCCGCGCTGCCCGGGGCCGCCTCAGGGCGGGCGGCGCTGCCTTGGCGCCTCTCGCGTCGTTCGCCGCGCTGCGAGACCGGCGGCGGCCCCGCGTGCCAAATGCCCGTTCAAAAGTCCTATCGAAACGCAGCCACGCCGGGTCAGGTGTAAGGCGGAGCCTGAAAGTGCTCGGAGTTTGTTCTGCTCTTCGGCCCGTTCCCTGCTTTAATAAAAAGAGAATGGTTCTAGAATAAACAAACATTTTCCCCCTTAGTTGATCGCAGGTTAAGCCATGCTCAACCCAAAGCCTGGCAAAGAACAGGAATAGTTGCACTGACTGACCCTCAGTGGGGAAAAAAAAGAAAAAAAAAGAAAAGAAAAAAAGAAAGATGGAAAGTGCTTGTATGGGGTTAGCATACTGGGCTCTGCTTTGCTTCATTTCTGTTTTGCATTCCAGAAGTCACCACGGTGACAGTGGCCAACGTTGGTGCCTCCGCGGACAACGTGTTCACCACATCCGTGGCAAACGCGGCATCCATTTCGGGACACGTGCTGGTAAGTCAGCCCTTCGTCGGCTTTGGAGCACCCACAACTTCGTTGGTGCGCCCATGAGGTCAGAACGCGTGTGTGCTGCAAGGCTTTGAGCCACAGGCATCAGATGAGGCACCTGCGGTGCTTTTCCCTTTGTCTTGTCTGTGTGCGTGCGGTCCGTCACGGAGCTGACGACCTGGGACACGTCACCTTTCAACGTGGTTGGCTGAAAGCTCGAAAATGTACCTGCTAACTAATGGTGTCTGAGGGGTACCTTTGAGAGATCTGCAGGAGTAGTCATTTATTTATTTATTTTTTTCCTTCATTTCTTCTGTAGTCTGGGAGGACGGCCCTCCAAATTGGGGACAGCTTGAATACTGAGAAAGCCACTCTCATAGTTGTTCACACAGACGGCAGCATTGTGGAAACCACGGGGCTGAAGGGGCCATCAGCACCCCTCACACCAGGTATAAGGCAATCTGAGTGTCCTCCAGCGGAGTTGATTCCTCTTCGCTTTATTTGTGCAACTGGAAAACAAGAGAAACGTCACACACACGACACAAAGTTGCATTGTACAGTCTGCCCTCTCTTAATACACTGCTTTTTGTATTTGTTGCGTGCCTTTCTAACCCATCCCCAAAAGCAGATCGATTCTAATATTGATAATAAGAGCCCGGAACTAGGAGATTAATACCTGGGTTCTTGATAAAGAGCCCTTTGTTCAGATGGTTTTGTCTCCATTCAGACCTTTTGCTGGTATTTAGTTGTGACTGTAGCTGGTGAACTTCATCACCAAGGTTGTTCCCAGCTGCCTGGCAGTCCCCGTTTTGCCCACGAGATGGCATAACAAGCCTTTCGCAGGCATTGCACGTTGTCCTCTATGAAGTCATCCAGCCAGCTGCAAGTTACAGCCTGAGCGTTTAATGTGCTGTTCAAAGCGTGTTTTCTAACATGCAGATTGCTCTATTTCCAGCCATTTTCAGAATGTTACCTTATGTTATACTTCTTGAGGCTGGCAGGAGAGACCCATGGCTCTAGCTTACATCAAGCATGTGTTCCAAACAGTTTTTATGTGGCATGTTGACCACAGGACGCATTTGGCCCAGCCAAACTACTTGTGAAGATGTTGTCACTGTGCCTTTTGGGTTGCTGTCACCTTCTTCCTTTTTTATTTTTTATTGTTTTGTCCCCAAAGGACCGCAATCTCCTCCTACCCCTTTAGCAACTGTCCAAGAAAAAACTGGAACCAAGTATAACTGGGACCCATCTGTGTATGACAACGAGCTCCCAGTGAGGTGCCGGAACATCAGTGGGATTTTGTACAAAAACAGACTCGGCTCAGGTAAAAACAGCCTTCTTGTGTGAGGGAGATGGCTCCTTCTTCGCTTATTGCACTTTCTTTTTAATCAGATTGCCTTAAAGAGCCAATCATGAAGAGAATAAGTACATGTTCGTAGTCAGCATAGTCCTGTGGATATTATCGTTCTCTTCTGTTTCGCCCTTTTGCTTCCTTGTTCTTTATTCAGAGGCTTTTTATCTGTGAAGATACAGCCTGCTGTGCTGTGAGTCTTCCCAGTAGTAGGCTGACTCTTCCAATGTTCTTTTTGTGGACCTCTGAGAAGTACACCCTTGTCTCTACAAAGCTCTGCAGAATCCCTGCTGGATTGGAAAGTAGAGAGCTTGTCTTCTAATGAGCCTCCTTAGCTGTCTTAGCCCCTCTCTTTGCTTTTATCTCTGTGGGAAAGCTCAAGAAGCAGTTGCAGAAGCTGTCAGCAACCCTGACTGCATAGCACAGTGTTTGCTTTGTGGAAAGAGAGTTTTCTTCATGACCAGATGGATTAGAAATTTAAGCAAAAATTATGGAAAGGTTTAAATTTGTGGTAGTTATCCAAGAAGGACTTATCCTACATGTGAATGAGTAATATTTTCTAGCCTCTTGACACTGGTGATGCACAGAATTGGAATTCACTGCATGCACAGTCATTGTCACAGCCAGGCTAAGAAACAGGCATGCTTATCCTTCGGCGATGGGAAGCAGCAGATGAGCAGGTTTGGTGGTTACTGTAGATTACTTGCTGTTTTGCTCAGTAATTTCATAGGGTCACAGAATACCTTGAGTTAGAAGGGACCCACATGGATCATCGAGTGCAACGTGCCATCCACCAGAGCCTGCAGAGACCCTTCTTGGGGCTGCTCTCCAGAATTTGCTCCCCACTCTGTACACAGAGCCCAGGGCTGCCTTGTTCTAGGAGCAGAATCTGGCACATACATGTGTTAAACTTCATGCAGCTCGTCATTGCCCAGCCCCTGTCAGTACTCTTTAGAAAAATGGAAAAGTAATCCTTAGGCTTTACTAATGCTTTTATTTTTTTCTTCTAATCTTCATACAGGAGGCCGTGGTAGGTGCATTAAGCAAGGGGACAACTGGTACAGCCCCACTGAATTTGAAGCTATGGCAGGACGAGCCAGCAGCAAAGACTGGAAGAGGAGCATTCGCTATGCTGGGAGGCCCTTGCAGTGCCTTATTCATGTAAGGTTACGTTTATTCTCTTCTGTCTGCTGGAAGGGGCAGTTTAATTCTGGGCAGAGTCTGCCCTGCAGTCTGAGCTGTGTGCAGAGTTGTGTGTGGGTGTGTGTGGGGAAGGATAAGCAACTCATTGATTTGGTTGAGGAGAACTGGCCTTTCTTTTATTGTATAGGCCCCCCCCCAGAAGGGAATTAGTGTTTATTTCTCCCTGGGAGCTGCCAGGATCTTTGAGCAGAGCACAGTCCTGCTCTCGCTGCTTTTGGCGCCTGATGTTGAACTTGTAATCTTCCAATTTCAGGATGGGATTTTAAATCCTCACGCTGCCTCTTGTACTTGTGCTGCCTGCTGTGATGACATGACTCTGGTGAGTTGTAGGTTTTATACCCATTAGTTGAAAAACAGTTCATCAATCAAGCTGCCATGGCCATCTGTGAGCAGGTCAGGAATGTCCTAGAAACACTGACAAGTAGTGAGTGTTTCCATATTAGAATGCTTGCTTTTTTCTAAAATGATGCTGGAGTTGTTAAGCAGCAGTGCTTAGCTTCACATCAAGCACTGTTCTGTACTCTTCTGCTGTGAACTGGATGGTTTCCTTGTTGTCTAGACCTGAATCCACACGCTTCCCATCTTCTTTCACTCTTATTTTTTTTCTTCAACCCCTTGGATCGGTAGTGAAGAATTTGCCCAGTTCTTGTCCTTTCATAACAGTGGGAAAAGACTGAATCTGAGAGCAACTTTTGTCACAGAGGTTTTTTGGTTTGCAGATCCAATAGAAACGTTTTGGTCTATTGTTACAAATCTACCATGGGAATACTTACTGCTTAATTGTAGCTGTATCTGGCGAGGTTGGACTGAACTGATATTCCCCTAAGGGGTGCCTCAGCTAATGTCTTTTTTTTTTTTTTCCCTAGAGTGGACCTATTCGACTCTTCGTACCGTATAAGCGACGAAAAAAAGAAAATGAAATGTCTGCAAATCCAGTCAAGAAGGAATCCTCCAAAAATATCACTCTGCTTCCTGCCACAGCTGCTACTACATGTAGGTTCTTTGCTCCTGGTAAAAATGGCTGAGCTAGATATCTTTCTGTCTTATCAGTGGTCAACTGAGAAAAATGTATTATCGCTTGGCACCTCCTTTTATATGTCCTTTAATATCTGGTGAGGCCAGGTGGTAAGATTTGTGCTATTTCTTGAAATACACGGAAAAGTAGATGCTAAGCAGCTGTAATGAAATCCACAGTCTGAAAGCTGTTAGTGAAAGAGGCAGAAGGTGGTGCTTTCATCTGTAAGCTCCTCTCTGGCGTTCAGGACTTGCTTTGTCACTTCATGTTTTTGAAGTCAAACCATCTGTGTGAGAACAGAAATTAATTTGCAGGCTGGTCCAGCTCACAGGTTCCCTGTCACATTCTTGTCCTGTTTTCATCTTATCATCTGGACGGTAACATTACAAAGTGAGGAGCTGAGGAGGAAGCAACAGGAATACAAAAAAGAACTGAGCGAGCCAAATGTAAGATTAGATTCCTAGCAGCAGCGGGAAGAGAAATGCATAGAGATTCTGCAGATTTTGTTGCTTCTGTCCCCCAAAACAGCTTTAATCTGTACTGTTTTGTTAACATGCTGCTGGGGATTGCATGCTTGCCTGTGCTAACACTGGGAGAGAGCAGCACTGCTTGTCTTGTTGGCAGCCACATCTTTCCTCAGAAACAAATCAGTAGCCTCAGTGTCTTAGAAGTGGGCTGTTTGTAAAAAGGTTTTTCAGGCTGAGCAGTGCTCCTCAGCATCAGCCCATTAGTGGTGCTGGACTAATCCATCTTAAAAAGGGTTTTAAACACGTTGGAGCTGCACTGGTACTTTCATCCAGATGTACTTTGTGACTTGTTCCCTGCATTGGCCAAGCAGGGTTATATCACTCCTTGAAGATGGACAGTTAAACTTGTCCAGGAAACCAAACTGTCATAGAATTAGCTGTAATCCAGGGTTTTGAATCAATTTTCAAGCAGTGAGAACCATTCTTTTAAAGTTCTGTAGTATATTAGGGCCAAGCGATGCCTTTAGAAGCCGTACAGGGCTTTTATTCCCGTTTTTTATGTTAGTGGCCTGGGGGGGGGGGGTGGATCCAGACTTGGCTGTCACAGCCCATTGACTGATCTGTGAGTTCTGTGACTTTGAGGACAGGGATCTCAGCAGCTAGACAGCCGAGGCCTGAGCAGGGAGTGCTGATTATGAAAGTGCTTCTGCTATTTCCAGTCACCGTGACTCCTTCTGGACAGATCACTACCTCTGGTGCTCTCACCTTTGACCGCACGTCGACGGTGGAAGCCACAGCAATTATCTCAGAAAGTCCAGCCCAGGGGGATGTTTTCACAGGAGCCACTGGTAAGGATTGAGCTGCATGCCTGCTTGACATCCATGAGAAGGTAGGAAAAAAAGAAGCCTCTTATAAGCTGCATGAAGGATTTTAATTTTTAAGAACTTACACAGGTGCTGTACGTAACCTGCTGTCACAAAAGAAGTTTGAATGTCTCATCCAGGTGCTGCAGCTGCTTATGTACACCTCTGTTGATTTCTTTGGTTTTATGGTTATCTTTGTTTGTTTGTTTGTTTGTTTGCTACTTGTTTACTCTAAAATACTGCCCAAAAATGTGTTTAAACCGAGTGGAAAATGCTGAATAAATGCTAAAAAATAGCAGAATAAATCAAAGAAAACAGAAATGCTTACCATAAATTTCAGCTCTTTCAGTCTAATTCCTATATGTGGCTGTGGGTTCTGCAGGAGCAGCTGAGAGGTCTAGCATCCTCTGAGAATAGTAGCTTGGAGTCCTTCTATCAGTGTAAAATAAAGTGTGTGAGGAGGAGACTGAAGAAGCCTTGAGATCTGAAAGCAGAGAGAGCTGAAATCAGTGCACAATTGCTCTGCTTGGTGTCCACGTGACATCCTGCTGCTGTTTCTCATTTGCAACCTCTGGAATTACCACACAGAATAGGAACCTGATGAAAATGTGAAAGCAAAAAGAAACCCAACCCAAATTGGTGAAAGAAGTTTAAGACATGCCTGAAAGCTGCGCCATGCAGTGATTTGTAACGTTGTTGTTTTCCTGCAGTTCAGGATACCAACGTCCAGCAGCCGTGCCGGGTCGCTCACCCAGAGCCTCACTACCCAGCTTACCAGGACAACTGTCAGATTTCACCTTTCCCTGAAGCTGCGCTGCCAACATCTCATCCCAAAATCGGTATGCTTTGTGTCCCTGGTGTTAGTCACAATTAGCAGTGCCTAGATTTAGGTGGTAACCTTCTTTTCCAGCAAGAGGTAGAGATTGAGCCAGGAAAATAAACTTTAATTTTTTCCTTATGAGTTCCGCAGTTAAGATTTGGACGAAGAGATTTTTTTCCCCCATGCTTTAGGGCACTCTGTTACTGACAATTTTGATTTGTTGGTTCTTAGCAGAAGAAACTCTTGTGATCTTGTTTCCTAAATCTTTGCTCCCCAGAAGCTGCCTTTCAAAAGGCTTTTGCTTCAAAGATTTTGTCACTGCTTGGGTACTGTGGGTGGGTATGTATTTAATCTTCCATCCAAGAAAGCCATCTCCTCGCTTAGATTTAAAGCCAGACTGTAGGAGCCTTTCTGACAATTTCCACATCTATTTTTTAATCCACTGGCTTAAGGTGGAGGCAGTTTGGAGCAGGTTTGCTGTGCTACTCCTGGGTCCCATGTCAGTTTTCCATGTGTTACTGCTGACACCTGTGCTGGAATGATAGAAGCTGGTTAACGAAGGCAATGGGAGTTTGCCCTGCTGCAGGCAGACTGCGGTAATAAAGAAAAGATGATACAAGAAACAACGTGCAGATCAGCCTTTCGGTAGGACAGGATGTGTTGATGATCAGGTAGATATCTCTTCAGATGTAATTAAATCACGTGAACTTAATGATTGTTCATTTTCTTACTTATACAGAGCAGCACAATGCATTCCTGCTCTGTCTAGAATGCAATCTTGCTGGTTTTAAACCTCACTCGGCTTTTGATGCTATTAATTAAACATTGATTATTTTTCATCCATGAAGCAAAGATCATTACTTTTTCTTGGCTGATACAGCTCTGCTAAAACGAGGAGTCGGAAGTAGTTCCTGTTAGATAAGTTATCAAATACTGTGCTGTGATAAATACTCCTCTGAAAATGCAGCAGAGAAAAACATTCTTCTGCAAACAGTTACTGATAAAAGACTGATTTATCTTGACTCGTACAGAAGTGCAAATAGTTCTACGCCAATCATGGGAATGGAGCAAAATTACTGTTTTAATTAAGGGCCGTTGAGTGTAGAATATCAGCTCACCAGTATGATGAACCTTCAGTGCTGTCTGAAAATTTTGCACATCCCGCACGCAGTGACAGTGCAGTGTTTTTGGACTTATTCCCTCTCCCCTAATCTCCTGTGGATTCTTTTGATTTGCATGAGTATTTATTGCTAAGAGTTTGATTTTGGAAAATCAAAACCAGTAAAGCCAGATGAAATACGTTCCTGGAATTGTTAACTGATGTGAGCTGAAACTGCATGCTGTTGGAATCCTGGATCCAGGTTTTCTGATGCAGTCTTTGGAGAATGGAGGAGTGCAGAGCCACAGTAAGAGAGGGGCTCAGGGCTAAGCAAGGAAAGTGTGATTAGGTACCAGGAGAGGAGGTCACATTTTTTTTCTGGTGGCTTCCTGCTTGGTATGCTCAATCTGTAGTTACTGGGCCATGGTCGGGGTGTGAAAAAACAAAGGCTGCAACACCTCAGTAGTTTGGGGATCTTTTAATGAGACTTTTTGTATGCTTAGGAGAAGTACTGCAGGGTTTCTTTAACATTCACCTTCTTTAACATTCACCTATCTATGTCATTCTAGATGATACAAGAGAAAACAAGTGAAGGAGCCCAAAGAAATTACAGCAGTGGAGGTTTTCTTTTTAGGAGCATCCGAACTGGTAGTTTTGGAGGCTGCACGTTCATGTCAAACATGTAATCCGGAGTAATGATAACTGTCTTGGTTTTATCCCAGTCTTCAGCCATGGTTCGTGTAAGATCAGAGCTCAGGAAGTGTTAGGTGTGAACCTTGCAATAAAACAAAACAAAACAAAGCACTCACTTTATGGCAACGCAGTGCCCTAATTCTTTGTATTTTATATTCCTTCTTTTGTGCTCAGTGTTGACCCCAATCCCCGCCCTGTCAGTGCCCCCGCAGACCCCCACCAAAGCCATATCCCCAACAGTGGTGAACGGGCTAGAAGTAACGGAACAGCGGAGCTGGCTCTACTTGGAAGAGATGGTCAACTCACTGCTCACCACGGCGCAGCAGCTCAAGTCTCTCATTGAGCAGGCCAAACAGGCCAGCTCCTCCTTCCGCGAGGCTGCTGTCACACAAGCCAAAATTCAAGCTGATGTGGAGAGAAAAGAGGTAATTATGCCGCAGGAGGTGAGATGGGGCATCTTTTTTGGCAGAGTATTGGAGGTTGTTTCCAATTGTAAAGATTAGGCGATTTTACGGGTTCTATTTCACTTTTTTTCTACTGGGTAACCCTCTGGTAACCCTTATAAATTGTTTCTTAATGTCTTGAGAGCAGAGAAAAAGGTAAGTTATTCCCAGAATAAGAAAAGGAGTAGAGTACCTGGGATTCCAGCAGCTGTGGGTAGCAGTAATATCAGTTGTTCGTTGTTACAAGTCAGGAGCTCTGCTATCAGACATTTAGGAGGCATGGTTTGCCATGTGTCCTGGTATCGGGAAGATCATGAGTGCTCAGCCCTGCAGCGGCTGCTTTCATTCTCTCAAGTGAGCAGGGCTATCAAATAGGCTTTTGATGGCCTGAAGAGGCAGAGAGGTAATAAGAACAGCAAGCTGTGGAGTTTATTGGGAAGATTACCAGCAAAATTCAGAGCTGCCCCACTGAGCATTGTGCAAGCGAAGCTGATCTCTCTTGTGTCCTGTGATAAGACTGCAAGGCCAGCTGGCGTGATGAGAGTGTTGGCTTTTATCCAGCAGCCCTTTTCTCCTCTATAGGGAATTATCTGCAAGGTCTGCCCTGTTCTCCCTGCTCTCCCTGCTTTTTCTTCTTTTTTAATGCATGGTAGAGACCCTGGGTTGCTCTTAATACCTAACTCCATGCACTGCTGAATGCACTCTCATTCTCCCACAGATCCCCAGCTGCTGTTGTGACTTTGAGAGAGGCTGGAGAGGGGCAGTGTACTATGAGACTCCTGCCCTTGCTGACAGCTGAGGAACTCCCTTTCTGTGCACCACACTATTTGCTGTTACATTATTGCTAATGTTAGCTTTCCACTGAATTCAGAACAGGAGTGTGCAGCAAGAGGCCTTGAAGAAATGTGTGTGGGAAGATTTTGCTGAGAACCCTATGACATTCCCTGCAGCAGCTTTGATATTCTTTGCCACATTGTCACTGCTAAACACTTCTGAACACTGCATCCCTGATGAACAGGAGTGTGAGACTCTGGGAGTCTCATTCTCCCTTGCCTTCAGCCTGGATGGAGTGGTTATTCATGCTGCTGTCCAGATTTGGGCTGCTAAAAGCTGTGTAGATCGTGGGACAGCACAAAATTGGAAGCCTTGACATTTTATAGATAGACATCTTACTTTAACTTTACTCTCTGCTCATCTTCCAGTTTACGTGCTGTCATCCCCTCTGTTTATCCTTGCAGAGCTTTCTCGAAACAGAGTTTCGGAGTCCATTCCTCACCCTCTGATCCAAATCCAGCTCACTGCAGTGTGTATCTTCTTGCCTCAGGGACAGAACTTAAAATCACTCTTCAGTATTGATCTTTAAGTGCTGACTTCACAAGGCAGGGATGAGCACTTGCTTATTTCTGGAGGAAGTCCTTTTCCCTGTAACTACTGAATTCCTAATTACTCTTCATGAGTCTTACCACTCTTATTTTGTAATGGGTTCCCCCTTGGTCGCAGTGTTATTTTTTTAAATGTCCAAATAGTGGTTTTCAAGCTTGCTGCTGTATGCCAGCAGCTGGGAAATCCTGCAGGTAGCTATTCTAATCCATTCCAGTGAGTTCCATGTTTTTTGAAAAATGAGTTTTCTGGGTACACACCTGGCATTGCAAGCAGTCACAGTAAATGCTGAATAATCTCCTGTCTGCTTTTGTGCAGGTCAGGGTTGTTTTTCCAATTTTGTGAATGCTTCCATGGTTTGAAACATAAGTCTCTTTTCCTTTTTGTCTCTGGTCCAGTCACTTCTTCTGTCTTTTAAGTTGTATGAGGGGGGGAAAGAGGTGTCGCCCTACTTTGTGGTGCTGCTGATTTTTCTTGGATCCATTTAATATACAGTTGTGCCAGTATGTTCCTACAAATTTAGAATTGAAAGGTTATATGGTTATATCTGAGCTACAGAGCAAAGGCTTTACAACAGATTAAATTATAATAGAGCTGTAGATTCAGTTCTTCCTGGAAGAGTGGCTGCATAGAAAGCAGGATTAATGAAATCTGTTAGTGGGAGCAAGCTTGTTCCCAACTGTATACACAAACTTCAATGCCATGACTGCAAATAATATGTATGTTTGGTTTTCACATCGGTGCAGACGGTCAGCATCCTGTTTCTTGAGGATATTGAGTTGAAGAGCTTTTGATCCTGTAACTGTCTGCATCCTTCCCTGCTAAGGAGAGATGCCTTCTGGCAGAAGAGCAAGGCAGAGGGCTCAGGACAGCACAGTCTTTACCTGCCCTTCAGAGAGAGTGGCCCCAAGTTGTACTCTCTAATGATAGCATTAGGTGCTTGTGGGAGTTACAGAGCTCTGAAAGGTGAGAGGTAGGCTTTTTCCCCAAGATTTCCTAGGGCAGAAAAGGCATTCGTGCTGCCTGCAGACTTTTGTCATTATCTGTGAAGTCAGAGAGCAGGCATCACTCTTTCATCCTGCTCCCACTCCACTTTCTAATGGTGTTATCCAGGATGGTTCAGTGGGGTATTAGGAACATTCCCCTTTCCTACAAGATTTTGAAGGTGGAAATGCCAACATCAGAGAGTAGCTGCGACAGGAAGAGGATTTGCTGAAAGTAGCAAATGAGAACCATAATAAATTATAAGTGCAGCATAACTTAGAAGCATCAATTAATTTTGCAGATTAATAGCATTTCCAAATGTCCTATCTAGAGACAGTATCTTCAAAAGCAACAGAGGTGCTGAGTTGGGAAGCATTGAGTATTTAGGGTTGAGCTGCAGAGAAGTGGAATATAAACGCCTGTCTTTGCATAAGATTAGAAAAAATATCCAAAAATACACTTGTCAGATGTAAATGAATGGAAAACATGAGGTGTTGTCATTTGGAAGTCCCCACATGCACTCTATTGCTTTTTTTGTCCTTTTTAATTTCTGTATGTAACATAACAAAGGATTAGGGTAGGGTCGCTGGGTAAAAGATGTTGTAGAAAGGCACCAACCAGTCAAGTCCTTGAAATCTGTACAATTTGTAACCCAAAAATCTACAGTTCCAGCATTTGTGAGAATATCTCCTTTGCAATCATTTCTTTTAAAATAGAACTGTTCCTGGAGCCTAAGGAAGAGGCTGAAAAAAACCTTTCACGTTGTATGTGCTGTCTGCAGCATCTCATGTGACTCTTGATGATGACAGCTCCTTAATTAACGAGCAGAGCCCTCACAGAATTGGTTCATACACAAAACGGACTCTGTTTGGGAAATGTGGATGCCATAAACCTTGTGCTTTCAGTGAGTAAACACGCAGCTGGTGCTCAGCCTGTGTGTGGCTTTGTGCTGGCAGGGACACCAAGTGTGTCCATCAGTAACATCAATGTTATCTGGAAGTTTTGAGGAGCGATGTCTTAAAAGAAAACCAAGCCATAAGCTCTCCAGCTCAGTTTATCTAAAATGCATCATTACACAAAATGAAAATATCAAAATACTTGTAGGCTTTATAGAATTGCAACATTTTGCATGGGATTCACTAAGTACAGCTGCTGTGTCAGAACTCTGCACAGCTGTTCAGATAGTGCTCTCCTCTGTTGTAATTAAATAGCTTGTAGATGAGGATATTGGATCCTCTGGCTTCTGCTGGCATTTTGGCTTTACTGCAGTTCTTAATTAAGGGAGAAAAAAACAATCAGGAAGAGGGTATATGGGGCAAGAAAGGCTTAGGGTTGCTTGGAGAAGGTGTTTGACCACTTGTAGGATTGGCCCCGAAGGAGCAGAGTAAAGACTGAACTTTACACAAAGATCTGTGGAAATGTAATTTCTTCTGAGGGTGCATTAAGCTGTTGTTTGCATCAGATAAACTTCTCAAGGGGGAGAACACATGAACCCACCGAGTTCTGTGGTGTAGAACACAGCTGGAGGATGCAGATCTTCAGTATAAAGATAAAAAAAAATCAGGGTTGAAATCTGACAAGTGTTTTAGTTGTAACTGTTGTCTTGTGATGTGGTGATGCCTGCGGAGCCCTGTCCATTTGAAAACAAGGTGGAAGATTAAATCTCTTAACAGCTGGGCCATCTGAATTATTTTTTAGACAGATTAGAACAGTTCAAGGCTGGAGAGTATGAAATTAATCTAAAAAGGATCGGGCACTTAAGAAAAGTAGTTCTAGTAAGCAAGTAATGACGTATCCTCCAAAGCAGCTGTGGAAATGGTTGAGAGCTGGGGCTCATCAGTTTGCTGGAGATGGTTTTGCAAGAAATCTGCGTGTGTCTGACTTGATTGTCTTTGTTCCCACTCCTTTCCCTTCTTCACAGTTTCTCAATGAAGTGACTGATTTGCACTGTGAGCCAGGCAGAACCAGAGGGCTCAGAGATAAAAGGAGGTAGAAGGGAGTTATGTTTCCATCAGCAGGATTTGGGGACCCAGAGCAGAGCTGAAAGGGGTGCCATGGGTCTGACAAGCACAGGGGGTGTCTGGACTTCCACTCGGCTTCCTTTCTCTTTGGCAATCCCACTGGAAAACAGGATAAGCCACACTTACGGAGGATGCAGTGGACTCTGGAGCTGTGGCAGCTCTCAGAACTGGAATTCTGCATCTTCTGCCCAATAACTATCTCTGTGCAGGTGTCACTGGGGGACTGTAGTTGCAGCATATATTTATGCAGAGATTTTCAAGAAATGCTGTCTCACAGTGCTTTGGCATCTGTGCAAATACTGTCCTCGCCAAAAAGAAGTTTAAAAGCACTGTACAGTGCATGTGCTTGATTAATAAGCTTGATTTTGGCTATTTGTCTAATCATGGTAGAACCAGATCATAGCTCCTGCACCAGACAACAAGAGGTTTCCCTGCCTCCTCCTCCATCTCCCTGGAGAGCATTTTCATCTCAACTTTGTGTCATGGTAACAAAAAGGTTCTCAAGGTTGTGATTTCATAGGAGAATAAATACTGAGATGTCAGGTCATGGAGGCACTTAAATTAAGCCTTTCATCTCCTTACGTGTTGGGTCATATCACTCCCTGGTAAACCTGCTTTGCCTGAAGATGAAGGTTTGTTTTTTCCTTACTTTCTAACTGTTCCTCACGGAGTTAAAATCAGGTTTAGCATGTAACCAAATTGGGGCTAATTTTGCATCCCTTTGTTTGAGCACTTTGCCTCTCAGCAGCACTGGCTGTTGAGCATGGCAGGACAAAGTGCAGGAGCACCGAGCTGGACTTGATTTGCAGCACACCCAGAGTGACTTTAAAATTCACTTTCAGAGGGCTGTTTAATGGATAAACTGTCTGAAAGCCCTATCATCTTTTTTTTAAAAGGAAGAATAGTCATTATGCTTGATGTTGCTTTTGAAGTCTTGGGTGTGTTAATTTTGTCTTGTTTTTTTTCTCCTAACCCAATCTCATACCTTCTGGGCTGTTCCACCCCACAGGATTCTCTCATACCTGTTGGTGGATCAGGATCACAAGGCTCGACTTGTAACTTTGCCCAGGAAGATGGCAGATGGCCCTATTTCCTTGGCATTTTCCTTGTGTTCCCTTTGCTAACTTGTCACTGTCTCTTGTGGGATGCAGTTCCTTGTACAGAGTGAAGCCACATGTCTTAAGATTGGATGGAGCAAGGTTTGAATAAATGTACTTAATTGACAGTTTGTCAGCTTGTTACACCTGGCTTCTTCACCTGAGTCCACAATATGACACACAGTCCCCCTCTTGTAAGGGAGGAGTGGGGTTCCCTTTGGTCCTCACAGAACTGCATGAACCCTCCATACAGACCTCACTTTTCAAGGCCTTGTTGCATACTCTGGCTATGAAATGACACACTTGCTGTGTTTTTTCCTTGCAGCAGTATCAGAACCAGTTATTTCAGCAAACAGAAGACGTGGATGGGAAAACAGAAATCATCATCAAGGTGAGCTCTGTTTGAGTCGTGTTTTATGAGGAGTCCTTTGTCTTGTTGCATTTAAAGATCCAGAATTCATATATTCTGTGGCTGGCCTCATCTTCTGAGCCTTCCCTGGCAGGACAGGTGCTCTGTCCTGGCAAAGTGTGTCCCATTTCCACATTTCCAAAGCCCCTTGCAGCCCTCTGGAAAAGTTAGTCAGTGTGAGGCACCTCCAAGTAATGGCAGTGCGGCACCAATTGGTGGGTATCACTGCAGTGTGGTAGGAATCTTTTTTCCTTTTTGCCCTGTAAGCTAGGTTTTAAGCCCTGTTTTGGTAGCCTCAATTTATGTTTGAACATCAGGAACACAACTGTGGTTCAATCACACCACCTGCTAATTGTAGGTGCCCTGATGTGCTGTGAGCCAGTGGTGTGATGAGCTCAGTGCTGATTGGGACGCTGGTGGCTGGGTTGGTAGTGCTCAGGAGAAAAACGAGTCTGCAGCACTGAGTTGTGCTTGTGTTGGGCACTGCACTGATGGTGCTTCTCAAGCTGAGAGAAGTTTCCTGTGCCAGACTAGCTCTGATGTGCTAATAATGTGTCAGTAACTTAATGAGCTGGGAACGGAATGTTCTGCAGCGTACTTATTTTTGTGATAACTCAGCAAGATCTCCACCTAGCGATACAGGCTATGTTAATTGATGTCACCAGCATAGGATTAAATTGCTAGACACAGAAGCATCCTTTAAAAACCAGGTGTGATTTTCAGTCTCTGTATGCAATCTCATCCTCTGGGCTTAAGTCTTGTGCTCCTGTTACAGTCTTCTTACTTTTACTCCTCTGCCTTCAGCTTCACTGCAGTCACCCCTCCATTGTTGTTCCCTCAGTTATGGTCTTCTTGTTTTCACAGCAGTCGTGTGTCAACTGTGGCCGTGAAGCAATGAATGAGTGCACTGGATGCCATAAAGTCAACTACTGCTCCACTTTCTGTCAGCGGAAGGTATAAGAGTTTCTTTGAGTTGCAGGTGGAGCCGTGCAGAGGGAACATGTGACACTGGGGTCAGCCTGTGTGCGGGCTGAGGGCACAGCACAGACAGGAACATGCTGTGGATTAGGGGGTCACTGTCTGTGAGCCAGGGTGCAGTGCTGGGGTGGGTCAAACAAGGAAGGAATGGCCCCAAGATCTGCACACCCCTTCTGAAAGAGGATGTCAAAGTGTGAGTACAACCAGCAGTGAGGCGTGGACACCTCACTGTGGAAACTCTGGGGTGAGCTTGGTGGGAATGTTGTACAAGCCCTCCCAGCTGCTCCTTGGAAGCTGCATGCTCCTCAGTACCTCTAATCCTGTGCCACTGAAACTGTAATTCTCCTGTTCTTCACCTTATTATTTGTATTGGTATGGATGATAGGATGAATTGAGCACACTGAGACAAACTGTATAGCTTTAAAATGGGAGGTGGAAACAGGTATGAAGAGGAAGCTGCAAGGCTTTGTGTTTCTCATAGGTTCCTTACAAAGACCCTTGGCACCTCTTGCTTTAGAAGAGAGGATAATCTGGTTTAGCTATAGCCTCTGCGACCTGTCCAGGTTCATTCTTTGTCAATTGAATGGAGCACCTGAAGAATTTTGACTGTTTCTTTGGCCTATACCAGAGTGTAATGATGGCTGTCCCTGCACAGCAGGAAGGCTAAAATTTCAGAAGAATGAATGATTGCTTCGTGCAGATATATGACAAAATCTGCCTACTGTCCCCAAGCATCTCAAAGACAGTAATTTCACCCCATTGTTCTGTCAGTATGAAATGTGCTGGGAAATGCCACCAAGTGGTCATGTGCTGGTCTCCCTCTAAGGCAGCTTATAACTGCTCCATGAAGATTCAGCTTTTAAAGGGAGCTTACAGACAAGAAGGAGAGGAACTTCTTACACAGTCAGATAGTGATAAGAAAGGGGGGTTGGTTTAAAACTAAAAGACGGGAGATAAAGGTTAGATGTGAGGAGGAAATTCTTTACTCATTGGGCAGTGAGGCCCTAGCATGAGCTACCCAGAGAAGCTGCAGGTGCCCCATCTGTGGGTTGTTTCTTCATGGCCTCTCCATCTGCTCTTCCCTGCAGGACTGGAAGGAGCACCAGCACATCTGTGGTGAGGCCAACGCGGTGGCAGTACAGGCTGATGATGTGCATGTCGCAGACAATGTGATGGAGAAAGTCTCTGTCTGAACACACCTACCTCTGACCCCGTGGCAGTGTGGTGCAGCCGGCTGGATCGGCGGCCTGATGCAAACGGTCTGTCCTTTACGAACAAACTCATTTCTGAAAGACTTTTTCATACTGTGACAGTGTTTGCCTACTTCCAGTCCTACTGCAAACCTCTGGATAACGCAGAGACTGAGAAATCCGGCTGGAGGAGGCAAACTGCAGCCTCCCATCCGGGAGTCCTCCTCCAGCTTGAGGAAGCCTACATTTTGCCAGACTGAAATCTCCACTGTGTGGGTAACAACCACCTCATCGTCTCTCTTGAGATGGATTAAGAATAGTTGCTGCAATTAGATTTGCTGTTGTTCTGTTTTCCCCATGCCTCCCTACCTCTTATTTGAAAAAAGGAATGATCCCTCTTTTGGTTTATTTAATTGCCTTGAAAAAGTACAAATTCTTAATTTGCCTTTGGAAGGACTTTGTTTTCTTTTGTTTATCTGTGTTCCCTCTATGCTGGAGAAATTTGGAACACACTGGAGCTTCTGCACTTGAATACGACTGAAAAATCACATCTTGTTCAATAAAATGTGATGAAGGCACGTGGACAAATGCAGCATGTGAGGGGTGCTTCTGCAGGGAGTTTTGCACAGAGAGCTGTTGGCTCTTAGTCTTTGCAGGACATCAGTGTGGATGTGATGTGGCGGTGGGGAGGAGCAGCTCTCAGCATGGCAGCATGCCCTGACTGCAGTGCCAAAATTCGAGCAACCCCCAAGTAAGAGTGCACAGAGTTCTGGCCTCTCACTGCTGCTTAGTAACTCCTAATTAAAGCAGCGGTGAGCATTAAGAGGTTATTGGCTTTATTCACTGCTCCAAAATGCTTTAATTAATAACATGCTGCTTTGATAATTTAGGCTGTGGTTGCTGTTACTAACTTTCTAGTTGCTCACTGGAATGAGTTTTCATCTTGATGCTGAGAGCGAGGACCAGTACTGGTGGCAGGAAGGTAGCAGTGTGCCCCCCTCCTCTCAAGGAAACCATTCCTTAGTGGGAAGCCAAGCATGAACTTTGTGGGCTGAGAACAGAAATTACACATGAAATACTCTGGGGAGGGAACAGGCAATTCCGTGGAAACCCATCACAAGCAACATACCCACTCTTCAAGCTTCCCCAAAGTCATCCTTCCGTATTTGCAGTCGTTTCTTCTTACACAATGAGCGCCAGTTTTCTAACTCTTTAAGATAATTACTTAATGGAAAAGATGTTCTTAATTGAACCCACAACAATACAACTAATTTGCAAGGTTTCTTGCCTCCATCTATTGCCCATTAAGGTTCTGACTAAAGGAAGCAGTGCGTCGTGCTGAACTCCCTGCATTGTTCTGTTTAAGCACCCATTTGTTCTCAGCTGCATCTTACATCCCCCCCAGAGGAACATCCCTGCAGAGCACTGCTGGGCTGGGAGCAGAGCTCTGTGTTGGTTCAGGGATGACTGCAGCTACACAAAGACGTGATTTCAGCCGTACCACATCCATGCTTGCCAAACCCACGGTTGCGCAGATAACTGAGCAGCAATTGATACCAATGCAGAAAGCTCTCCAGTGTCGTCACTACGCAGCTTGTGGATGAGTGTATCTAATGCTTTGGTTACAGTCTGAATTTTGTTTTTATTGCATCTTCTGATTAAGGAGATGCTGAAGAACGTGGGTGGGACAGCAATCCTAAATGAAGATGTGTAGGTATGACTCGTGTGATTAAAGTTCTCTAGAAGCTTCTCATCAGGACCCTGGCATCTGGGGGAGCAACCCCCTGGAGAACACTGAACTTGTAAGACTGCAGTATAATTGTTGTGGCAACATAACCTGTTTATTTGTTGATGATAAATTAATGAAGCAGTTGTTATCCTTAGTCGAAGAAAACCTCAAGACCTCCCAGCAAGTCTTTTATTTTTAAGCACACAAATTACCCCTTGGAAAGCAACAGCTCTGCACGGAAATCATGTCAGAAGATTGCCATACCGTGCAATATCTGCTTTCTTGTGGAGTCTCTTGACATCTACGTCAAGCACCAAGCTTGAAGGGGCTACGCCTGCAGCTTCCAGTGGGGGGAACATCCAAGCTGTAACCACTGCACTCACCTGTAACTCCTCACAATGGAGACAGAGGGCTGGGAACGCCGTCCTCAAGCTGCCATCCTGGATCCATCTTTCTTCCTTCCCTCCTCCCCAACAAAGACAGCAGACCTTAGGCAGAAATAGATCTTTAATGAACTATACAAAGTTATCCTGGTTGTTCCCTCCAGTTCCATGAGCTCAGCAGAAAAAGTGCAAGACTTTGCGGAAGAAATTTCTGAACTCAGTGTTGAAAATGGTGTAAATGATGGGGTTGATAGCGCTGTTGACGTAACCCAGCCAGGTGACAGTGCTGGTGACTTGAGTAGGAATGGTGCAGGACTTGCAGAGAGCCCTTGTAATGTGGACCACAAAAAAAGGTGTCCAGCAGAAGAGGAAAGCACCTGGAAGGAGAAAATTAAAGAGAGAAAGCATTGTGTTAAAAAGGGTTGGAGTTAACAAAGGCAAAGCTACGATCTCTCCGTGACAAAAGTTGGGGCAACTTCCTAAATGTTAGTGAAGGAAAGGCATAAGCTGTATGTCATTTTTGGGTTAGCATTTAAAATATCAGGAGTCACAAAAGCTGACGGCTAAAGTGAAGGTTGAATTAAAAACACCCTATGTGTGTTGTTTTTTTTCCCAGGAGTGATGCTACTCTGGATCAAAGGGAGACTGAGGCACTCCCTGGACCAGGCTCAACAAAATCCTAAATCCTGTAAGACCACACAGCACATTTCTCACCCTCCTTGACCAGCCTCTGCCACCGGCCACTCACCAACAACCACAGGCAGTACCCTCATAGCCTTCCGTTCCCGGCCGTTGATCTTGGCCCGCTTCTGACTGTGTGCCGGGTGTGGGTACTTGAGGTGTGGGTAGGAGACAGTCTGGAGCCCATTGCTCATCACATAGTCCCCAGAAAGGGGGTGCTCAGGGTGTGCATAATGGTGGTATTCATCCGGCTCCATGCCAACCCGCTCTCTCTCAATGAAGGGTGAGGGGTGATAGAGCGTTCTGTTGCCCCCGTAGATGCCACCTCTTAGCTTGGCCTTCCTGGCTTCTTCCCAGCGCTTGAGTCCTTGGAACATGGCGCAGTAGAGCACCAGCATGATGGGGCAAGGGATGAAGAAGGAGCAGATGGAGGAGTACACAATGTAGTTGTCATCCTCCAGCTGGCACAAGCTGGGGTCCCGGTTCGGGACGTTGTTGAGGCCGAATATGACTGGGGATGCCACAGCAAAGGCGAATATCCACGTGGTGGAGATGAGGATCAGCTGCCGCAGGTCGATCTGTCGCCGGTTGTAGTTCAGAGGAACTGAAACGGCGATAAACCTGCCAACACAGGTGGGTCAGTGCTCATGTGGGGGTAGCACCGCTAGTAACGGTAAGAGAATGGAAGCAGCTTGATGCTGAGGCATGGACCCTCTCCTCCGGTGTAGGGAGGAGGAAGGCACTTACCGATCCACACTGATAGCACAGAGGTTGAAGATGGAAGCTGTGCACAGCATCACATCCATGGTCATCAGGGCATCGCAGAGCACAGTGCTGAGGGACCACACGCCACCCTGAAACTGAACAAGATCCCTGGGTCAGTAGGTGCCTCTAACATGCAGGGAAACAGCTCTGTATATACGTGTATAAAATGCCCCTGGGAGCATCCTTGGGGCGGGGCTTGTCCCCTGACTCCTGCTCCTGTGCTCCTGAGGCAGATCTGTACCCTGTCCTGGGTACCAGGACTGAGGCCAAGGACCAAACCAAAGGCTGCTTCTCCCAGCTGTGACCCCGAGCAGCACCACTGGACTGAAGGCTTTCACTTGTGCCATGTTTCTGAACCAGCCTTTGAGACAGCTCTGTCTGGCGCTCCTGCAGAGAGATGTTAGGGTTGAAACTCCCTCAGGGCTCTTCCTCAGCTTGAAGCACAGTCTTTCTAAGTCTGGCCCAAGCGCTGTGTCTCCCTGTGCTCTTTGAGTGTCTAGTGACCTGTGCAAACTTGAGGTTTTTGACATTCATGGTCCTCCCCATTCACATTTCCAGGAGCAGGCAGCTCTGCCCAGATTAGTATCAGTCAGTACTGATGTCACGCACGGGATTATGATTAGTGGAGCTGCAAAGCCAAAGGAGACTCTGGAGAAACTGTTGGGCTATTTTTATACACCCATCTCCTTGAGAGGCCCCAGGAGCTTCCAGAAGAACACTGGAATCAGACCTGGGTGTTTCATTCAGGCTTTTCTCTAGGGCAGATCAGCTGCTCCGAGTAGAATTTGGGAGCTGAATCCTGAAACACAACCCTCACATTTTTTACCAAAGCTTCACCAGGATCCTGTCCAGTTTCATTGGAGAAAATTTGACTCTGGGTTGTGGTGCTCAAAACCAATTTGTGGTTTCATGGAATGAATGGGTTCTGAACAGGCCCTGAGCTGCCAAGCTGCAGCACCTTCCAAGGACTTCCAAGAGCTTTTGCTGCGGGGCTCGTTTTGGGTGCCCTGAAAGTTGAGCACTCCCACAAAATGTGCCCGGAATCCCACTGGTGGAGGAGTGACTTTGGATTAGAGGCAGAGCTGGCTTTGCTCGGTCATGTGGCTGAGTGGTACCTCATTACAGCAGGTTGCAGAAGATTAGCCCATCAAGGTACACAGTGTAAAGCTTTACGGATCACAAACAGCTCAAGCCGCCTTTAACAAGTGCTCCAGAACAACTCTAATTTCTTCTTTTTTTTTTTTTTCACATTCTTTGCTTTTTTTTGCATGAGAGCCTCCTTTTTTTTTTTTTCCAGTAGTGCTGGTGCTGAGAAGAGACAGCCAGGCAGTTGCACAGCAAAGCATGCAAGCTGTCTTCCTTACCAAAATAAAACAAAGCTGCAAGTACAACCCCACGAGCCAGCCTATGTCCTTTGTAAGGCATTTTCTTCACAGATCTGGCAAGGTTTCACTCTTATTTCATGTGATAAAAGTACATACTTCTCTCTGGTGCCACACAGAAGCTTCATAGCTGTCCTCTTGCCAGCCCTATGAGGAGGCTCAATGGGAGCAGAGCACATGAAGAGGACTTTGGTGGGGATGGCATCCAAAATACAATGCTCAGAAAATGGAAATGCTCAGGCTGCAAACATTAGGACATCGTAGAATCGTAACATCGCTAAGGTTGGAAAAGACCTCTAAGATCCTCCCCCTCCCCCCCCCTGCCATGTCCCCCAGTGCCACATCTCCACTTTCTTGGAACTCCTCCAGGACAGTGACTATCACGCTTTGGGAATCCTGTACCAGTGCATCACCACTCTTTCAGGGGAGATTTTTTCCCTAATATCTGACCTGAGATGCCCAGCTGGATTTCCAGGTACCTGCCTACCATCAGCAAGGCCATGGTTCAAGGGTGTAGCACAGAGAAAGTGCTGATCTGAAGAGCCCAAGCCTGCTGAGAAGGATGTGGCACCAGCAATAATCTTGGTGTGTAAGTGCAAAGTCCACTACATCTGATTCCACACATTTCCTGAATATCCACAAGAAGCTGACTGCCTCTGCTTCTGCTCCACGGGCAGAGTGCCTGCTGGAGAGAATCATCTTCCCCGGCCTGCAGAGGTGCAGGGTAAGAGTGTAGAGCTGCTAAAACTGTCTCCTCTTTTTCGTAAATGCTTACACAGATCTTAGTGGCAAAGATGTTTACATAACTGTACCTCGCACAGCTCCTGCCAGCAGCTTCCTGGCTCGGCCCCATTTCATGGCTCAGGAAAGGATTAGGGAAGGAGCTGAGCAGGGTGAAGCAGGTAGGAGGCACAGCTACAGCTGAGCAGCATGACTATAGACTGAAAGCTCAGTTTCCCGTGCTGGTTGGAAGATCAGAGCTGACCAGGGACAGCGATGTTTGGATTGAGGGAAGATGAGCTTCATCACATCCATTTCAACACTCCTTAAGGCCCCAGGTAGTAACCTGGGCTGCTAAGGAAGGTTGAACAGGCACTGAAGCAAGTGCACTTAAGGGAGCATTGTTGCTAATGCACAGGTAGGGCAGCTCAGGCTCCTAAAGCTCACCCAGGGCTGACCACCCATCCTGAGCATCCAGCAAGTGTCTGTCATCCCCAAGGAGACACCCACAATGCTCTGGGCAGTTGGAAAAGCTTCTCAGGAGCACAACAGGGTATGTCAGCTGGGGTCAGGAAAGGGGAAAGGGGAAGGGAAGAGGAAGAGAAAGGCAGAAGAAGGGAAGAAACCCAAGAAGGGAAGAAACCCAATCAGCAAGAAATAACTAAGAAGAATGATAAAACACAGAGGTTTCCTAAGAACCAAAACTGAGACATGCAGGGAAAAGCAAAGGCACCCAACCCAAGCAGTACGACAGGGCTCTTCTTGGTGCAGGGGAAAGAGGGGGAATCTATTACTTTCCTGTTTGTTTATCACTGGTTCTTATGGGTCCCTAGCAGAACCTGTGCCTCTAGAAGAGCTCTGGGGAGACAGAGGTCACAACGTCCCAACAAATCCTGGGTCTAGGTAGAGAGACTAAAAGCATCCTAAGCTCTAATCCGCTGCCTTCCTTGCTTAAGAAAATATAGGCCCAGCCCTCGTGTGGGAGAAGAGACACTCAGGCTGGGACACAGCCAGCGTGATCTTGTGCTGGCCTTCAGGGACAGGAACACCACTGTGCCCCACTCACAGGGACAGCCCCTTCCATCCCTTAGAAAGCTCTTACAAACCCCATGGCAATGAAAAATCATGAAGTCAAGAAAGTTGACTGACAGCCATCCTGAGCCTGCAGGAACAGCTTTCTGGGGCTGCTCTCTCTGCATGGCATTATGTCTCAGCTCTCTCCACATCTGAAAAGAGATCCTCTGCCTTCTACACTTCCAGCTACTGCAAGAATAGGTGCAAAAAGTCAGCTCTTTTGGCCCAAGGGTGCTTTCCTCCATTTGTCTGACTGAGCTGTGATGGGAGCAGGGAGAGCCACGTGCAGGTCCAGCAGATCCCTCTGAAATTGCAGGTTGGGCCAGGAAGAGGAACAACAAATCTCCCCGCAATCTCAAAGCATCATCAGTCCTCAGGCAGAATCACTTTATTTCTGTTTCACAACAAGATGCAAAACCACTCAGGAGCACCTGAATTGCACACTCCTACCTCTTGCTCCTGCTCTCTTTTCCCTCGTCTGTCGTGGTCTCAGAGGGGAGCAAGTTTCAGAGGTGACTCCAAATACGCCAAACAGAGCACATCAGCCAGGAGGAATCAAGCAGGAAGCCACCAAAGTCACTTTAAGGGTGACCACATCTCTAAAGAGGCAGCATCCCCTCCTCAACTTGTCACAGCAATCTGCTTCCTGGCTGAAGACCTCACAGTCCCACTCACAGCAGCCAGAATACAGCACGGGAGCTCAGCATCTCTTCGTAAACATTGGCTGATGGCAAACTGGGATGCTCACAGTGCAGCGGCTCCCAGAGCAGATATCCCAGGGCATTGGGGCTTGGGGAATTTGGGGATCAGCACATTTGGGGCCGGGGAGGTGAGGAGCTTGGGACATACGGGGCACTGGGTCTTGGGACCTTGGGGCTTGGGGGCAGCCAGGACAAAGGGGAGTACTCCTACTTGTGCAGAGCCAACTGCTGTCACCTCCAGGGGTCCAGGATGCCAGCAGGGACGGCAGAACCCCCCCCCCGTTCCCCCTGCCGCCCCCCGAGCATCTCTCACCTCGGAGTAGACGTAGAGGGGCAGGACGAGGAGGGCGAGCAGCAGGTCGGCGACGGCGAGGCTGACGATGAAATAGTTGGTGGTGGTCTTGAGCGCCCGCTCCGTGCACACGCTGAGGCACACCAGCCCGTTGCCCCCGACGATGAGCAGGATGAGAACGATGCCCAGCACCAGGGCGGCGATGTTGTGGCCGGCTGGAGGAGGAGGAGGAGGCGGCGGCGGAGCGGTGCCGTTGCACGGGGCGGCCCCGGCGCTGCCGTTCCCCATGGCGCCGGGGCATGGAGCCGCCGAGCCGCCGCCTCCCCGGCTCAGCCCCCCGCGGGAGGGAGAAGCGAAGACGGTCCGCCGGCTCCGAACTTTGCGAGGTGATGGGAGGAGCCTCCCCCGGGCCGCCCCGGGACAGTAAGCGGCTCACCGGGATGCGGCGGGGGGGTGGGGGTGAGAAGGGAGTGAGGAAAGGGGGGGGGGGGGG